>ML681991.1:23852588-23932894 GCA_007922195.1 Podocnemis expansa
CCCGGCTCCCGAGCCGCTCCCGCTCTGCTGCGGCTCCCCACGGGCTCCCCGCCCTTGCCGAGGCTTCTCCGCCGCTTTCCGCGGCACCCCGGCTCCCAGCCGCTTGTTTGGTACAAAGTGCAGTACAAAAGGTGGCTGATCATTTTGCTAGTATCTAGTTGTCAACTTTCATTCTTTCTTAATCTGTCCCTAGGGAAATGTCCTAGTTGAAAATGAACTTTCCTTTGACTTGGGAGGGGAAACTCACCTATTCTTGGCTTATTGTTTCATTATGAGGCTACTGACTGGGGATGGATCTCACCAACTCAGCTCATATTAATGATTTCATGGACATTCCCCTCCCAGTCTACTTAGAGACACATCTCTCTGGTGTTATCCACTAATGCAAAATCCTTGTGCAAAGGCTCTAGGAAGTGTATCCATATCTCTACCCACCTTCTACTTACCTGGTCCATCTCTGTGCAGAAGAGCTAAATGCGATTCACTAACTAGTACTAGTAACCAAGTGGTAGCATAACCTACCTTCCACTTGCCCCATGACTTGCTATCTGGTCCTAGAGTATTTAATTAACTGTACAAGGCCTGGCTAATAGTGGAGACTAGAAACATAATATTGCCATCCTTCCCCAGGCTCATTCCTTATCTGCACTGTTTGTGAACTCTCCCAGACTCCAGCCATGACAATGTCTCGCTGTCTGGTTACTAAGTAAGAAACTCTCTGAACATGCTAGGCTCAGGGCAGCATCTGTGACTCACCTCCTCTCCTTCCTGTGACTTTAGTCTGGATTCTGCTGAACTTGCCCTAAGCAAGACCCCTGATGTTAAATCAAAAGGGTCCTTCTCCATTCTTATTCTTCTTGATCTCACACCTTGAAACAGCTGATTATGCTCGCTTTCTCTTCTCTCTTCCTCTTTGTTCTCATACGTTGCAGACAGCTCTTTTAGTGGCACAGTCAACAACAGAAGTTTGGAAGGGATATTTAATTTCTTGCTAGAGGGTTTAAAGTAATCTCTAACTGCTAGAGATCAGGATAAGATTGGGGCGGAGGTGGGGAAGATGGGCAGAGCAAATTATCTCATATCTGCCTACTGGAGGAGTGTTACATCTTCCCCCTGAAGCATCTGGTACTGGCCCCCCTGGAAAGAGGGTATTAGTCTAGATCAGATGTTTTCAAACGTTTTTTCTTGGGACCCAGTTGAAAAAAAAAATCATTTATTCCCACAACCCAACAATTACATCTTTGAGCAATACATTCCAGTCCTTTGGCAGTGGCAGCAAGGGGCATCATTCAGGGTCTGCAACCCAGTACTGGGTCCCGACCCTAAGTTTGAAAATCACTGGCCTGGATGAACCTTTGGTCTGGTCCAGCCTGGCAATTCCTAAAGCATAAGTGGGACTCAGCTCTACCATTCTGATCTGGGGTTAGGGTTTCAGTCCCTTTGTTGCCTTTACTGTTTAAGTTGTTCCAGGGAAGAAGGCATGGACAGAGCCGTAGCAAGGTCAAGAAATGCAATGGAGAGCTTTAAGCCATCTTTACATGCTTTCTTCTGATTTTTGCCTACTCTATGCAGCATGGCTATTACCAAAGATATGGTCCTGAGACACCATATTGTGCTGACATTGAACCAGGCTTACCTAGGAATTACGTCTTTTGTCTCATTCTCTAATGCACCTTGGGCCCCTGCAAGAAACTGATGGAGTAAAGGGGTCAGGCGGACATTGTGTAGGTTATATTTTGCAATGATGGAGTCATATGAACACCATGATCCTGATAATAAATTAAGTTTTCATGTAGACTTATTCCTGGTAGAGTAAATTGAACTCTGGTCTGAGTGGATGCAACAATACTGGAGCGACTGATTCACATGCACCCTTGAGCTGAGTTTAGCCCAATGAATCTAATGGTTAAGAGCAGGGAAACAGGAATCAGGATTCTCAGTCTCTGTTCTCAGCCCTCCCACTGACTCATTTAGTGATGTCAGACAAGTCACTAATTCTGCACCTGTTTCCCCATTTGTAAGAGAGGGATTAAACTCATTTATCTCACAGGAACAGTCTGTGGCTTAATTTGTTCTGAAGTCTTTAGATGAAAGGAGCCACATAAATACAGGATCATTTTTTCCAGCATAACACTTTGATGAAGATGCTGGCTTCCTGATGGTATGACCTCTGACATTTTATCTGTATTCCTCCTGAATGGTTTATTTGTTTTCATGATGATGACAAAGCCAGCAAGTGGCTCACCCCCTGCGTGACTCAGCAGTGTCCAGTACATGTCTATCACACCATGCCCAGCTTCACATATTGGCCCTGAGCACTACACTGGTTCTCCTGGCTTATTAGGACAGCACTAAAATACAAAAACTGAGAAAGACCAGCGTTCTTAGTTGTCCACACCATCCTAGTCAAAGAGGCAATAAAGAGTTATTACAAGAAGTGTTACTCACGTATGCACAAAGAATCTAGAACCCCATGGGAGAAGTGTGGTGATTCAGAATAAAAAGCGATTTAGATAACACTTTTAAGCCATTCAAAACCAACCACGAGACTCATTATTTCTGTATGTCTCTACTTATGTCAAAGCTTTGTGGAGAAAGTCCTAGCTGGTGTTCTTCAATGCTCAGTGAATTCAGCACCATACTGAGAGCAGTGCAAAATAAAATGCTTAGTTATCCACAGAACAGGTGCACTAGAGGCTTCCCACACGCTACATCCTCCTTGCTTTTCCTCTCTTCTCTGGGCACCAGCAGACTCTTGGCTTCTAACTAGCTGTAATGGTATGTTTCACAATATGTAGTCCTGCTGACTGTGCTGTATTAATTTTCTTCTCCGGGTTTAGGATGACTAAAACCATGGTTGGATTAACATATGGGCCACCCAGGGCAGGAGGCTGAGCTCCACAATTGTATTGAGAGTCCTGCCCCTCACCTGGGGGTAACCAGTTCACTTTGGGCACAGGGCAGGGCTGGCTGCCGCACCATGCAGGATGGCTTACAGTGTGGCCAGCCCGTGCTGGAGGCTACCCTGCATGCATCAGTCAGCCCCAGTGCCTCAGAGGGGCCAATTCCCACCTAGTGCTGGCCCTCCCCCAGGGAATTTGGTCCTAGACTGGAGGGGGGGCCTTCAGCCCCAAGTGAGGGCACATGGGACCCTGGGTGGGGCCCCAGGCAGGGTCCCCCAGTGGAAGAGGCCCTTAATCCAATACTGGCTAAGACGGAAGGGGACATTCATCACCCTCCAGGAGTTCAGATTCTGAAACAGCATCCACTCCAACAGTCTGGTCATTTCACTGCAGTCTTTAGGGTTTGTTTCATTGATAAAGTCAGAATTTCCAGCTCTGTCATTCATTTTGTCTCCATTTTTCTCTGATAGCAGCCTTGGAGATTCCTTGCTAATATGAAACAAACAAACAAACAAACAAGGAGACTGGCACTTAGGAAGACTAACAAATTTATTTATTGCATGACCTTTTGTGGGAGAAAATCCCACTTCATCAGACGCTTGAAGATCATTTTCAAACATCTGATGAAATAGGATTTTCTCCCATGAAAACTCATCTGATAAATTTGTTAATTCTTATAAGTGCCACAGGACTGTTGTTTGTTTTGCTGAACTGGACTAACACAACTGCCCTTTTGGAACTCATCATCATGCTCGTGTGCTGATCATTCCCCTTTCTATAGGATTGTCGGCCGTGTGTGTTTGTAAACTGCCTCTCTAGAAGGGTCTTGGCTAACTGATCATAACACTTTCCCCATTAATGTCAGGGAAGCTGAATTTTATTTTTATTTTTTGCAGCATTCATATAAAGCTATTTACATCTTGGTGCCACAGAAAGTCTAAGAAGATTGTTTTATTATCCTGTATTTAAGACTCTGATTTTCCATTTCCCTCCTGTTGTTAGAGGAGGCTCACTTCTTGCTAAGTGAAGATGACCTTGTGTTCCCCTTACCTTTCATTCATCTAGAAATTTTTACAGCAGCTTCCAAAGACATGTTAAAAATCCACCTGCCACTGAAACTGTGCAAGCAGCATCACAATCAGCATGAACAAGAGATTTGAGAATAGAGGGAGAAAAATAATCAGATGAAGACAGAATGAGACATCTCAGCAAGATGGAATAGCAATTAGCATGGATTAGTATGAAGGAGAGGGAAAGAAGTGAATCTGCCACAACAGGAATGGCCTTGCTGCAGGGGGATGATATTGGTTACAAGTCCTGAAAATGACAAAAAATTAGGACACAGAAAAATGCAATCCACATGTGAAAATAAAACTGCCTATCTGCTGCTAAGACTGGTCCTATGACTCAACAGCCTGGGAATCATCTGATAGCAAGAGAAGCTGCTTGGAAATCAGCAATAACTTTAGCTTTGTTATGCTGCAACAATATTTGCTCTTTGACAACAAGTGTTGACAGTGTGTGCCATTGAACAGATGTTGAATATAATTTAGCTGTGAATGTGACCACGGACCACCCATTTGCAGCACCAGCTATTTATATTACAGTGGAGTCTAGATGCCCCAGTGGAGAAGGGGACGTATTTGCTAGATGTTACACAAATGCTTGGAAAGAGAATTTCATCCCAAAGTGCTTACACTATATGCAGACATGACAAAGAATGGGCTGAAGAATAGAAACACAGAAAGGTAAAGTGACTTGTTCAATGTTTACAGCAAGGCAGTGGCTGATACAGGAAACGATACTAGTTTGATATTGGCTTCTGGCATCTTTAATTGTACTCTTGAAATTCCATGTTGCTGCTGTGGTTGAGCAAAACTCTTTTTTCCATTTACCAGTGCTCCCACTTGCATGGTGATAAACAGCACTGGAGATGTAACTGTTTCAGTCTTCAATTGCTTTTATTTTTTAAGAAAGGGAGAATAAAGTAAACAGACACAATTGCAGATAAGTGTGAACCACACTACACTGAGTTAATCACTCTCTTCCATGAACGATTGCATTTCTTCGTATTCTATTTGCATTTCCTTTTGCACTACACATGATGTGTAAATGTGTATGGTTCACCTTTGGAAGCCTGGCCCATAGTATTTCAGGAACCCATTCACCAACTGTTTAAAATTCATGAGTCAGATAAGATTTTTTAAAACTAAGATATTTATGCCAAATAATTATTGCATTGTTTTTATCTAGGTACCTAACTTGATGCACTTAGCTTTGAAAAAACTGGCAATTAGAAATACAAATAAATAGAATACCATATGAAGCTTTTCCTGATGCATCAGCAATTCATCTGAAGTCAGGAAGCCCTGAGTTCAGATATATACAAACAAGTATCCTAGTTTTTGGATGTTCTGCCTCTTCTTAGATTCTTCTGTTATAAATACTGCTACGGACATGCACAGTAGTCCTGAAGTGTAGGCTGCTCTCTTGCCAGAAACCTCTTGGGAATCAGATTAAGGGTTCTCCATTTTGATTAAACAAACACATTAAATGAAAGAAGTTAAGCTAATAAGGCTCTTGTCTCCAAAGAGGAGAAAATAAAACAAATGTGAATCCTGATGGTCACATTCTGAGTTCTCCAAACTGTTAGCATGGATTAGCTAAGGAAGTCAAACAGTTATGTTCAGTGAATATCCCACTAGTGGTGTCCATTACCTTACTGAGCTATTCTTGCAGCACAGGTATTGGCAGAGGGTTTTGCACTCATGACCATTATGCATTGCTATAGAGCAACTATTTTGCACAAACACGTCTTGAGAAGAAGACATGGAGAATTGATCATTATCCGCTAAGGTAGGAGAAGAAATAAAGGGCTTAATCTGTAGCAAAGGAGATGTAGGTTAGATATTAGACAAAAAAAATAACAAAAGGGTAGCTGAGTGCTGGAACAAACTTCCAAGGCAGGTTATAGAATCCGCATCACTGGAGGCTTTTTATAACAGGTTGGACAAACTCCAGTCAGAGGCACTCTAAGTTTCCTTGGACTTGTTTCAGTGTAGGTGGATGAATTTAGTGACCTCTCTAGGTCTCCTACAGCCCCATGTTTCTATGATTAATACGTTCTTGGAGGATTTGCACCAGGACAGAATGTAACTGTCCTCTTCTGAAAAGCTCTCAGTGCCTCAAAATCATTTATTACTGCTGCCTGATACACTGGGCTCTTATGTCTTCATCAATAGAGACTATTATCTTAGACAGTTTTGTTTTAAACTAAATTGGAATCTTTTGAAATGCCATTTATTCAAAAAGAAGAGAAAAAGAAAGAGCTCTCAGGATCTTGTAGAAGCACCTGACAAAACTGATTGTTTTTTAGATAAAAGGCCATTATTAAATTTAAACACTGAATAGAATTAATGTTTCTCTTGCATGTATGAATCAGACATTTCCTATAAATTCTGCCCTGGGACAACATTTCTGAGCAGCTAGAGAGCATCCTGAGAAAGTCTGCCTATGAAGATATATGTATATTAGAATGTGAATGCTGTGCTGAGTGAAATTTGATCTTCTGAATGAAGTGAGCCCTAGGCCGCAATTCTTACAACTGAAAGAGTGAGAGTGAGGTCTCCACCCTGTTGAAACCATCAGGAGTACTTTTTAGCTTCATAAGCAGGGAGTCCTGTGGCACTTAACGACTAACAAATTTATTTATTGCATGAGTGATAAATAAATTTGTTAGTCTTTAAGGACTCTACTTATTTTGCTGAACTAGACTAAGACAGCTACCACTTTGGAACTTTTTAGCGTAAGTTAGCTTGCACTAAGTGAGAGGAAGGATCAAAGGTGCGTTCTCCATATTTTGGGCTTCCCTAGGGTAAAGGAAGCTCCAGAGTTCTAACGTCTTTATGGGGGTCACAAAAAGCAGTAAGAAGAACTAGTGGTTTCTCCAATCCTAGCAAGCATCCCTTTAGTTACTCATTCAGTTTCATCCACAGGTGGATCACTTGAGTGATTGGTCCTTGCTTGTCCTCAACCATTTGATAGCACTGAGATAACTTGATGGGAATGAGGAGGAACCTGAGAGTTTTAAATCTCGGACAGACTTTAACAGCAAAAAAACCCAAGGAGTCGTGTGGCACTTTAAGACTAACAGATTTATTTTTCACATGAGCTTTCGTGGGAGAAAATCCCACTCTGTCTGCTCCTTCGAAGATGGGTGAATTTACAGAATGGAATGAAAATAAATGAAAGGTGGTGTAAAACATAGGATCAGGTCATACAGTAACAGCAAATCAGAGCAGTTGTTAGGTTCAAACCATGGGAAGCCTGAAGTCAAATTACCTTTTGTAATGGGAAAAGAACCCAAGGTCTCGATTCAGTCCTGCTTTCACAGAATTTAGCTTGCATATTAATTCGAGTTCAGCTGTTTCTCTTTGAAGTCTTGATGTCCCAGCCACATCTTGGACGACAGTCATTAACAAATCATTTATCGAGTGATTAGAAAGATGGAAGTGCTCAGCAACTGGTTTTTTGTTTTGTGATTTCTGATATCAGCTCTGTGTCCATTTATTCTTTTACGCAGCGATTGTCCTGTTTGTCCAATATCTAAGGTGTGGGGGCATTTTTTGCACATGATGGCATAGATTACATTAGTAGATGAGCAGGTAAATGAGCCTTTGATGGAGTAGCAGGCTTGATTAGGACCTATGATGGTAGCTATTGTGCAGATATGTGGGCAGACTTGGCAGTGTGGTTTGTTGCAGGGGAGTGTGCCTGCTTCAATGTTTCTGTAGTTAGATCTGTAGTTGCTGATAAGTATCTGTTTAAGATTGGAGGGCTGTCTGTGGGCAAGGAGAGGTCTGTCTCCCAAGGCTTGAGAGAGAGAGAGGGATCATCTTTCAGAATAGGCTGTAGGTCCTTAATGATCTGTTGCAGAGGTCTGACTTGGGGGTTGTATGTGGTGACTAGTGGTGTTCTGTTGTTTTCTTTCTTGGGCCTCTCCTGTAGTAGATAACTTCGGGGAACCCGTCTAGCTCTGTCAATTTGTTTTCTTACTTCCCCAGGTGGGTACTGTAGTTTCAAGAATGCTTGATCGAGATCCTCAAGATGTCTGTCTCTGTCTGAGGGATCAGAGCAGATGCAGTTATATCTTAGGGCTTGGCTGTAGACAATGGATCGTGCCGTGTGTTTAGGATGGAAGCTCAAAGGATGTAGGTAACTATACCGATCAATAGGTTTTTGGTACAGGGTGGTGGTGATGTGATTTCAACAATTTCCACCCCACCATCAAATTGAGCCTGGAACACTCCACACAAGAAATCCACTTTCTCGACACTACAGTACAAATCAGGGATAGACACATCATCACCACCATCCTGTACCTTGGTTTTTTTTGCTGGACTAGACTAACATGGCTATCCCTTTGGAAACTGACAAGACTTTAACAGGCCACATTTTTTCCCTTCAGATACTCACAGCAGCATGCATGTTCTTAGATAATATGCACTGACACACTTTTAATACTCAGCATAAAATGCATATTTCTTTACTACATCAAAGGCTTTAGCCACTCAGATTTAGGGTTTTTAAATTTACTTGAAATTGTCCTTAGATGTAGTAGTTCTCATTCCTTTTTATATTATCTTGAATAGAAAAAGGATCTTTTAGAGACCCCTTTAGCTATATTCAAAGAGATTAAGAGGCTATTGTGGAAAAATGGCTCTAAATTTCATTATTGCATCATTTTCAGCTTGATAAAATGATAAGCAAAGTATAACTAGAGAAAGAGAGAGACTTAGAGAGACCATTTATAGCAAAGAAACTTTCAAGAAATGCCTAAAAAGAATTTTTTTTAAAGCAGTTAAACTCCTAACAAAGAAGAACATTAATGGTATCTAGGCAAAGGATACAATATAATTTAAAGTTGCCTTTAGCATCTTTAGTGGCCACTGAATTGCTCACCAGTAACACAGTGTTCCCAGCAGCCTGGCATTTTACGGTGAAAGCATAAAAATACTGGGTTTTTTGTTTTGTTTTGTTCTGTTTTTAAAGCATGGTATTTACAAAGCATTAGCAGTGCAAGGAAATTTTAAGACCACCAACCAGACCCATAGGTTATCTTACAAAGCTAGCAAAACAGATAACCAGGGCTTGCTGTGGCAAACAAACTACTGTTAACTTTGAGTTCAGATCCAGAGGATATCTTTATTTTAGCACAGGTACAGAATGCCACACACCAGTGATCAGATGGAATACAATGAATTGGTTACACTGCAGTCACAAACAAAGGCAAAGATTTAAATCTTAGTACAATCAATTTATACCCAAAATGACAGCTGTTATTAACAAATCAGAGAAAGGGTTGTTATTCAATAATTTAGGCTATGTCTACGTCTACAATTTTAGTTCGGACTTGCTAGTCTGAACTAAAGAAGTCCAAGGTTAGTTTTAACCTCAGGGTAGTTCAAACCAACTGAGGACTTTTTAGTTTGAACTAACTGCGCATTCTAGTTTGAGCAAATGCTTAGTTCAAACTAGAATGTGCAGTTAGTTTGAATGAATGACTTAGTTTGAACTTTTTAAGTTCAGACTAAGCCTTACTCTAGGTCTTGCCAGTGCCTAGTTTGAACTAAAGTTCGAACTAAGCGCAGAGGTCCAGACTAGCACCAGGTCTTACTCGTTCAGACTAAGCTTTGCCTAGTTTGAACTAAGAAATTTCTCAGCTCGAACTATGCAAAGCCTAGCATAGCCATGGGCTAGATTAGACGGGACTAAGCTTCCTTAGTCCGGATTAATTTGCCAGTGTAAACATAGCTTAATAGTATTACTATGTGACATAACAAATTACACACTAGACTATACAACAACGTTTATCTACTTATTAACAATAACAAAGCTATTGATTTTATTGTTTGGCAGGGACTTTTCCTGTTGATGCTGATTGCATTTGGCAGCTCCCAATGACCTCTTTGTCCTGTATCCAAGTCAGGCACATTCCAAAAATGAAACAACAGGTTATTTAATAAGACAAGAAAGCATTGTTTGCACTCCTCCCTAAAAGGGTTTTTCAAAGGTCTTACTGGTTACATTAGATGTGGTCAACATTTATATTCTGTCTGCATTGCTCCCCAGTTTATGATCCCTTAAATACAAATTAGGCCCTTGCCATATTACATGAGATAAGTCAATCTAATAATCACTCCTTCACTTCCTTACAAACACTTTCAAAGAGAATTGTTTCCTGCAACAGTAGAGCTCAAGGGACAGTTCTGAGGCATGTAATGGAAGAACAAGGCAAAAGTGCATAGAAGCCACTTCAAGAGAAACAGCCCTGGAACCAGCATCTTTAATGAAGCTTCAGAGGGGTAGCCATGTTAGTCTAGTTCTGCAAAAATAACAAGGAGTCCTGTAGGACTTTTAAAGACTAATAAATAAATTTGTTACTCTTTAAAAGTGCCATAGAACTCCTTCTTTGTTTTAATGAAGCTATTACCAACGTGTTTCTTAGGAAACATGGTATTCCCTGAAGATCAAGCAACTCACAATTCCATCATTTGTATTGTTTATCCTCGTTCCAAGACAAGTCAAACAGCCATTGTTCAACTGTGGCCACAATACAGACAGATCCAGGGGTGGCTGTTGGAATTCAGTTATGCCACTACCCATGGCAAAGCTGGGAAACAGTAACTTTTAGCTCTTATATAGCATGATTTACCTATAGATCTCAAAGAGCTTTACAAAGGATGTGAGTGTCATTACAGCTTGTGATACACAAGAATGCTCTGGTGGTCCCCTCTGGCCTTAAATGTTGTTATTCCTCTAGTTCAGAAAGGGAAATTGAAGCAAAGAGAGGTGAAATAACTTGCCCAAGATCAGCCAGCAGGCCAGTGGCAGAGCCAAGAACAGCACTCAGGTCTCCTCAGTCCCTGCCCAATGTCCTAGCCACTAGACAACACTACCTCCCTATTCACTGCCTCCCTGCATTTTCCCCCTTTGTTTTATTTAAATTAAAAGAGACATTCTGCATTTCCAAATCTGCCTCTTCTTTCTATTCCAGTGCCTGAGGGAAACAGGAATTTAAACTCAGTCATCTGTTTTTGCATTAATAGAGATGTAATATTTTCATAGCAGGAAAGAGTTTCATTTCCAACCCACTCCTTGATAACACCTTCACCTCCCTAGCGTTCTGAGGATTAATTACTTAATGTCTGTAAAATGTTTTCAACATATAAAGTGCTTTATACCATTACTCTGCATGAACCTTCATTTTGTCTCCCTCCCACTGACAGCCTGCTGCTGTCTTGTGCACAAAGGGCCCGACTCGGCCCTCCTTACTCACACTGAATAGCACCATACTCTGAGAGTAACTCCATTGGACATAACAGAGTGCTTTCAGAGTAAGACACTACTCCTTATGTGGAAGGGTTGCAGAATGTGGCCTTACTAATTACCATAAATTAGAAATTGATTCCAAAGGTTTCAGACAAGGCACTAACAGGATTTTTATTTCTCTGCAAATGAATTAATAGGTTCTTCTTATGGGTTATTGCTCTGAAACAAAGTCCAGATTACAGCAAGGCATTCTTGAACCTGATGTGCAGTAGAAATGTCTTTGATAGGGAAGAAAGGACTAAGCAGTCCATGAGCCCATTTTTCAAATGCTGGTATAACCCACTGTTCTTTGGATTTTTCCAGACCTTGAGGATACAACTTCCCTATGTTTCTTTTAAATCTGCTGGACCGCATATTATTGCCACTTCCATGAATATAAATTGGGAGTGAATTCACAGAACTTTTATAAAACACTCTGAAATCTCTAAGTAGGATGTGCTATAACGTTAAAAATATATATAGCCATGTATTCTTTAGAAAGCAATAAAGAAAAACTAATAATCAAAAGCTTGACTGAGAAAAATATTTTAAAGGTGCTATTGGCTTGAATAGCAAATGTACATTGACCGCTGAACTAACGCATGTTACCAGGTTCCACCACCAAAGGTTATATAAATTTACAATGTTTAAATTTATTCACAAAGTAAAGAATGCATTAAAAAAGTTAACACAGAGAAGATAATTTTGTTTCTTTGGAGCTTTTCAGAGGCAACAGTCATACTGCTTTACAGGTCAGAATGCAGGGATGTGAACCGCACTGCACCTCCCTTGCATGAACACAAGACAAGAACGCAAAGCTGGCAAGTTAGCGCTAATGTAGTCCTGTTGGAAGGGAACTCCGCTAGCAGGAACTAGGAACCCTGAGTTTACTGCTGCAGAGCCCACTCAGGACACAGAGGGCAGTTACAGCACAGTGCTGAGTAAAGCAGGGTATTTCACACATCTATAGTTTGACCAGCAGGGCAGTGTAGATAAGCCCTATATCATGACACATTTCCAAGGTGTTGAACTAAGGATTAATGACCAGGCACCACAGCAGAGATGCTATAGCACCTGGGGACAAATTCAGAGCTGGTATGAGAAAGCAGCATTCTAGAGAAGTGAATAGTCACTTTGTCACATAAGGGTTGAAACTGACCCCTAAGAAGAAGTCCTAGAGTCAGCCCCTGGCCTGATTTTGTCCATAGTAGGAGGGGGACCTGACTGTGGTGGCTAAACATCACTTGACTGTGTAGACACCTACTTCAGCGCTTACAAGGAGAATCCCTGGTCTTACACCTTTACCAGGCTAAGCATGTTGCTAGTAACACACTGGATGACACCCTTTCTGTGAACCACGTCACTCCTGAACTCAAGACAACTAACAACACCTCAGGTGTAACAGAATACAATAGTGTTTGACTTGGCTCTCACTCCCTTCAGGGAAAGCTCCACATTTATCCAGCTATAACAAGCAAGGCATGGATAGCAAACAATAGACTCGCATCCATCCTACCTTTCGCCCTTCTCGGGGGATCTTCTGGTAGGCAGAGATCCCTCAAGGACACCACTGACATTGGCTGTAGTCCAGCATAAGGCCTGCCGCAGGAAAACTCTGATGGGCAGCCATCCCTTAGCAGTTCCTGGCTCAAGCCAGGCCACTGCTTCAGACCTATTCTACTTTGTAGGCAGTAGTAAGCCATGCTCGCGCTCGCTCTCTCTCTCTCTCTCTGCAAGCCTGACTCTTATTTCAGGTGTAACTGGGCAGGATTGACTGAGCCCTCGTCTGTACTTAGGGCAAATTCAGTGGCAGTTGACCACCAGTTATTCAAGGAACACAAAATTTCTTGTGTAACTAGTGGCGACTTTTATAGCTGCTGCTATGCATTCAGGAAAAGCTGACCACAAGACCTTTGCAGCTGGCCATTCCCTATGCCCCCTGACCCCTAGGACTTCCAGGGCCGACTTCTGGGAGCAATGCAGTGAGTTCATACTCACTGTGAACCTCTCCTGGAAGGGGAAACTGATGGTGGCGCAATTGCTGCTGTTGGTGTAGACATTAGTCAACAGCAGTTTGTTAACTCTACCCTGGACAGCATGGGTTTGGTATGCCCACACAGCCACCCAAATGTTTCAGAAGACCCATAGCAGTTTGTTGTGGGTTAGCAATACACAGATGCAAAAACTTGCCTTAAAACATAAACCAAATAAATTCATAATGAAATAAACAATTCATTTAGTTCAATCCAACTCCAATTTTCCCCTGTAGCATTAATATGCAATCATCACACCGATTACAGGAATGGTCTGTCCTTCCCTCCTCACCAGCCCAGTTTGAATGCTTTTAATTCCATTAATCCTCATTAATTCATTTTAAAGCCAAAATTCTGGCATTAAAAAAAATAGCATATCAACAATAGTTAGCAACTTTGCATATGAATGTGGGGGTGTTGACATGACTGTTCTCTTTGTGTTGTAGTAAATTCACATCTTGTTGTCTATTCGTCTAAATTAAGCCATTGATGCAGAAGGGATTAGGTTCTTTCGTAAAGCAGCCACACACTTAATTGTTAGGATATATGTATTGCCTCCTGACTGGGTAAGATATTTTGTGTGTGGTTCATTGCACACTAATAACATTTTCACCAAATTCATAGAGAAAACCAAAATTATTTTTGTGTTTGATCCAGCAACAGTTCAGCTTCCTCTTTATCCTGAGATAGCCTGCTAAGCTGCTTAGCAAAAACATTGCCCCCTTCCGATGGAAATATAATGAACAGGCACAGCTGAATGAGCACTAGGTAAATGGCAGGAGTTGGATTATTTCACATTCTAAACACTGGACTCAGAGATGATGAGCGGGTACAGACCAGCATGATGGTAGCCCTGCTTGTCCCCCACCCCTCCAGGATGGCCCTGCCAGCATCTCTGGAATCTGAGTCTCTTCTGTCTATGTGAGGCTCCCTTAGTACTGTCTTGAGCTGAGAAAGAAGTTCGGTCTTCATAACCCGTTCAGTCCTTGGCCCCTGAGACTTACCAACAACTCTAAATTACTGCAGATTGCAATAATGGTTTCTGTTTTGAGGACATCCATCCACTTGGAATGGGACTAAAACCCATAACTGTAGACCAGAGTAGATAAGGTCAAGGTTGAATAACCCTAGCCTCAGCTCTCTCAGCTTATCAAGATTCAGCCACTCATTTCAGCATCACAGCACAATCGTCAGATGACAGTAATTTTTGTCCACTCCTCGTAATTGTATTTTAAAATTGTAGTTTCTTTTATTTAGGAGGCTGAGCAGCAGAAGAGGAGGAACTGCATACTGCTAATAACAGCAGGAGAACACAAGAGAATTCTGTTTTGGAAGTGAAGATCTGCTGAAATCCGGTTGGTATCACCTCTATTGCTTGCTCCTTACTGTGAAAGAGTTTAAAGAGATGCTTGGTCTCTGAGGATGAACAGTTTAAAGAGATGCTTTGGTGTCTTCTTTATATTCCTTCAGTTTTAATTGCATCAATCAACATCTGGAATGGTCAGCACAGGTGGATAAGGCCATTCCCCTAATCCCGTCGTTTTTCAAACTATGGGTCTGGACCCAGTAGTGGGTCGCAGATCCTCAGGTACTGAGTCGCAATGCCCCCTGCTGCAGCTGTTGCGAGACTAGAATGCATTGTTGAAAGATGGTATTGTTGGGTCATGGGCATAAATGATTTTTTTTCAACAGGGTCACAAGAAAAAAAATAGTTTGAAAACCACTGCCCTGATCTGTGTGATGATCACAAATTAACACTTACAGGGGAAAATTGAAGTTGGATTCAACTAATTCACTTTGTCTTTTATGAACTAGATACATTCAAAACAAAATAAAATCTAGAACTCTTTAAAGACATGGATATAAAAACAATGGCTGACATTTTGAAACCAATATACCCATTGTTAGACTCTTAAATCTCTATTAAATCACCTAAATAAAAGAGATTTCCAATGGTGCTGAGCATTCACAGCTCCCATTGTTTTCAGCAACAGTTGTGAGTACTGAGTACTTTTTAAAGTTAGGCCATTCTTATTTAGGACTGGCGTCTAAATATGGATTTTGGGGCTTGTCTTTAGGCAGATGGGTTTGAAAATGTTGGCCAGTGGTGGTGGTTGAATAAGATGTCAAAAGAGGTTGTACAGCTTCTTAATAAGAAGTCAAACGAATAAGTTTGACTGAACACAATCATGGCTGAAACTTGACCCCCACATATTGAGAATGGGGTAGAAAATTCTGTTCAGATCCATGGCAGGATAATCTCAAATTCCAAATGGGTAGCTGTGTTAATCTAGTTCAGCAAAATAAACAAGGAGTCCTGTGGCACTTTTAAAGATTAACAAATTTATTTATTGCATGAGATTTTGTGGGAGAAATCTTCAAAGTGTCTGATGAACTGTGATTTTCTCCCACAAAAGTTAGTGTGATAAATAAATTTATTAGTCTTTAAGTGCCACAGGACTCCTTGTTGTTTAGCTGAAGTAGCCTACTACAGGACTGCCTACTACTACCACAGGACTCCTTGGGTATATCTACACTTATACTTTAAATCGAAATAATGATGATTATTTTGATTTAAAGAAGTGTTCCCTCATTTCAAAATAAGGAACGGTCATTTTGATATAATAAAACCTTGATTTACATCAAAATGATGATTAAATGGAAATTATTATTTTGAAATAACACAGTGTAGCTCTGTTATTTCAAATTAACATGGTTTGCCCTTCTCCCACCCAGGGTGCCTTCCTCTTTCTATGTATTGGGTGTGGGCATGGCCTTTCTTGGAGGCCATCTTGCCACACTTCCCATGGTGCCCCTCTCCTAAATCTAACTAGCAAGTCTTGTCCATGGACATGCTAGTTCGATCTGGGTTTCTAGTGGGGCCATATTAAATTGATTTAACTTAAGTCGATTTAATGCTTTTTCTTTCAACTCAATTAGATCAATTTAAGTTAAATCGATTTAACAATCTGAGTGTAGTCTTACTTGTTTGTTTTTGTGACAGTCTCAGTGTAATCCGGTGTGAATGCACAGTGGACTCAGAATGTTTTCCGTCACCACACACTGCATTGTTCATCTTCTAAGTTCACCGTATTCAGAACTCTTGTGTTCTACCTCTACTCTTCCCAGCTGGTAGACTGCTACCATGTGCAACAGTGGATTGTTAAATTTCTGAAGTTTACAGTGGAGAATCCTGAGATTATTGTCACAATCTGTATTATACTGAAGCTCATTGCTTTGTGCCTGTTTCATTGAGTCCTGAGTCAGATACCTACTGTGCAACAGGATGGAGATGATGAGTGCATCTTACCAAGCATAAGAGAGTAGACACAAAAACAAAATCCTTGGATTCATATGCTCTTCTTTTAAAAACTGAAATGTGTGCCAGAGTAAAGGGCTGGTTGCACAGCCCAAGAGACTTGTAGAAGTCCATATACAGCGTGGGCAGCAGAAATTCAAGGCTCAGTGACCCCATAGTAAACAAGAAGTCCTGCAGCACTTTTAAAGACTAACAAATATATTTATTGGGTAAATTTTTGTGGGTATAATCTCACTTCAGCAGATGCATTAAATATGAAAAATGGAAAAAAGGGAGAGAGAATCCAAAAGGATTCTGTTTGTTTAATGGGGAAAAAAAGTCTTAATTTTGACTCAACAAATTTCAAATACTATATATATTTTAAATCATGTCTGGTCTTGGTATTTCTAGGACAAGAAAGAAAAGCTTTGGGAGTAGGGACAGAACAAAACCATACATATTTCTAGGCTTCCTTTGTCATCCCTTATAACAAAATAGAAGAAAACACACCACGTCAATTAAAGTAGATAAACAATGTTCCTTTGCAGATTGTCTGTTGTTTTTAATCCCCACAGCAACCAGGGATTCAGATGTAGAGATTCACTTGTAGCACACCGTGAACTCTTGAGGTTTACCGTTTGCTGACTTAACCCTCTTCCCCACCTCCCATCCCCTTCAACACATACATTGCTGAATGCAGTTAGGCATAGTCATGAAAAACAATATCAGTGACTTACAATCTATTTACATCTATTAATATTTTATGGATGAGTCACATTTAAAGGTCATCTAATTGTTTACAGCTATATAGTTGCAACAGCAAGGGAGCTGCCTAATGTTAGAAATATGGTTTTCAGATCAAGGAAATGGAAAGCATGTTAGAAAAGGCCAAGCAGCTATGAAGGAAACCTGGGTTTGGACAGACATCATAAGCCCTTCATCTGTGGGAATTCTTCAGATATTGTCATTAATAACCTGTGTTCATCATTTATCTTTCAGTGATCCTTTGTTCTGCACAAACCAGGCCTTAGTATGACAGACAGAAATGGCAGAAGAGCTACTCTCTAGACTCTAAAGCAACAGAAGCTAACACAATTCCAGAGGGGTAGCCATGTTAGTGCAGTTCAGCAAAACAAAAAAAGAGTTCTTGTGGCACTTTAAAGGACTAAAAAAATTATTTTTCACATGAGCTTTCATGGACTAGTTCAAGCTTACCCACTGATGTCAGCTGAAGTACTATGTAATGTTAAACAAGCAAGGAGTCCCCACTTTGCTTGGAAGTGTATGATGAAGTGGGATTTTCTCCCATGAAAGCTCATGTGGTAAATAAATTTGTTAGTCTTTAAGTGCCACAGGACTCATTATTTGTTTTGCTGAACTAGACTAACATGGCTACCCCATTGTAACTATGTAATGTTGAGAGATGGTCTCGAAGGTGGGAAGTTCCCACCTGTGCGTGTGTTTATTCCTCATGTCAAAGTACAAAATACAGTTGCTGTCCAGAGGACTAGCTTAGTAAGTGTGAGAAAAAGGTTCCACACAAAGCATATCTATCTTTTCCCCACAGCTTGTATTTAACACATTCTAGAAAGGAGTGGACAAGCACAATACAAAACATTAGTTT
This sequence comes from Podocnemis expansa, assembly GCA_007922195.1. NCBI lineage: Eukaryota > Metazoa > Chordata > Testudines > Podocnemididae > Podocnemis > Podocnemis expansa. The sequence goes on from ML681991.1 coordinate 23,870,817, forward strand.
TTGCTTCAGTAGAAATTGGCCACTGACAAGTCAATGCCCCTGCACTGCGGACAGCAGCAGCTTACAAGACTCAAAGCTTCAAGAATAAATAATATAAAAAAAATTGCAGAAAGTTTTATTCCCCCTCCTTTATCCCACCTTTGAGAGGGTTGATGCCTCCCGGTACCATAATACGAAGCCTCTGTATACACCCCAGAATAAAATTTAAATGATCCCAGACTGAATCTCTTATTTCCTGCCTGCATAAATCCCTTTGTGTTAAGAACTACATGTGACTTAATTATTATTATTACTGCTCAGTTTTCAGTGGTGTTCACAATATGTTCCAATGGAACATCATCTGCAGCTGTACTTAACAGGTGGCCCATGATTTCTTGCAGGTTGTTAATGAAGATGTTCAATAAAAGCAGGTCTGACACCTCCTCCCAACTCAGTATGTTGCTAATTTCTCCACTGTCTCCATACAGAAACCTGCTATTCCAGATCCATCAATCCATATAAAAGTACATTGGCAGAGATAAAAGGCAACATGTTACAATGAACTGATGGAGCATTGTGGAGAATTCCTGTTCCATACTCCCATGCCTGAAATTAGGTACCACCTACAGATCCAAAGTCGACTGCAGTCGATGGAAAGATTCCCTTTGACTTCAATTAGCAATGCCTCAGGCTCCTGGATCCTTAAAATTTCAGTTGCACTCAAGAGTTTTCTTGCCCTACCAGCTGAATGCTACTGAATAACACTGAGTTCTTATAATAAAGACCTTCCTTTCCTCCAGTAGAACTGACTCAAGGCTCCTGACTTCAAGACTCTTGTTAAATGTTTTTTTGGGATTTTATTTGTTTTTACCTGATTCAGTCTATAATTTTCAGTATACCAGATTCAAAATACAGTGCATGGTATATAGAGAAAAGATGCCATGGGCCTGGATCTCCATCGACCTCGGTGTAAATTAGGGAAGGAACGATGATGCTGTGATTAAGGCACTAGATTGGGTCCTGGTCTACACTAAAGAGTTTTATTGACCAAAGTTGACATACTGCAATCATCCCTCATACACTGACACAACTGCTGTGTTCTTTCAACAAAATGAAACCAGCTCGATGAGACGCATAGAACTTTTGTCAACAAAGGGTCTGTGTAGACACTGTGCTTGGTTCTATCATGGGAAATGTCCTCCAGAAAATGTCCAATAAGGCCCACCCTGACCACTCAAGCCATCAGTTTGAACTCTACTGCCCTGCAGCCACCAGCGACTCCCCCATTAAAGTCCAGGGAATTTTTGAAATTCCACTTCCTGCATGGTTGCTTGGTGAGCTCACGTCTCCTCTACCCTGCTGACCATGGCAGCTCCATATACCAAATGCTCTCCTGTTGAGAGCACACTGGAGCTACATGAGGTTGTGTGGCTACATTATGTCGACAGGAAAGAGCTCTTCTGCTGTCATAATGAAACTATCTAAGCAAGCTGTGGTAGCTATGTCAGTGGGAGAGTGTCTCTTGCCAACATAGCGCTGCCCACACAAGCCCTTATGCAGCAAAAGTTTGGGGGCTGTTTTTCATACCCCATGAGTGATAAAAGTTTTCTTGGCATTGGTGCTAGTGTAGACAAGGCCTAGCACAGCATTATGAGAGACTGCCCACGTTGGAGAGGCAAGAGGTAACTGTGGGACCACTGCTCCAAGTTGTATACCAGGGATCCCATCACATACCCCTGTACTCTTGTAAGTACTGAGTCATGTGTCCTTATTTAGGCTCTTGTCTTTCTATATATTTATTTAGGGTCTTAATTTCCACTGACTGCAGTGGAAGTTAGGAACCTAACATCTTTGTGGATCTAGGCCTAAGTTCATTCCTAATGATATTTCCTTTCACTTGCTGACTTCCACAGTTTACCATTGTGTAATACCATCCCTGACAGACCACGTGTCACTATAACCCATTGTATTAATATTCAGGTTCCATCAACATCTTACTGAAATCAGTTATTGGGGTTCCATCCTTCGAGGAGAGATAAAGAGAAGTTATCAGTTTCTCATTGCTGAGATGTAAATATTACAGTTCTCTTAGTAAAAAATTAAGTCTAAAATATAAATAATAAAATAATCCCTGAAATAAGTGACAGTTATTGCTCTAATTTACTGAAGTGAAGAAGAAAGAGTCAGTGCAGGTGAAATTGCTATGGATACATTTTAAATTGACTTTTTAATTTTAAAGAATACGAACATGATTTGCATTATTTTGTGAATAGTCCATCAGCTTGCTAGAGGCTTAACCAGCCAGTCTTTTATATTTTTCCACACTCCTTTCCATTGGCTTCATCCTATGGTGCTGTGTTAAACTAAGGCAAGGTAGAATTAAAAGAGGTTCTGCAAAGAGAAAAGCAAAATGGTGGAAAGGGGGAGCTTGTCTCTCCAATAAGATGCAAAAGTTACTAGGTTGTATTTCTATGCCCGCTGAAGTTAAGTTATGGAATCCCATTGTCCATTAGGACCTGATTCAAAGCTCACTGACGTCCATTTTAATGAGATTTTGATGAGGTCCTTACTCATTAAGAGTTCTCATGGCCTTTTTGCAAAAGTAAAGGGATTTAGCTCTGGAGTTCCTGGCCATATCTCAGAGAAGGACATCCTTCACAGCTAAATCCCACCTGAAGCACCAACTTGGTGTGATATTCTTCTCATTCTGTCTACCAGCCATTGGATAGGATTGCTGTATATGGTTGGGGTCACTTTGTATCCCTGTTGTGACAGCATTTTAATGGCTAGTAAACCAATTCCTCTTCATAAAGTGCTTTTGGATTTTTCTGGGTAAAAGATGTCGTTCTGAAGTCAATAATTATTTAAACACTAAGGATGCAAACCTGACTCACAGAAGTCAATGGCAAAGCTCCAATTGACTTCAGTAGGCCCAGGGTTTCACCCTAAAACTTTATTTAAGATTCACATAAAGCCTGTAGTTATATGTGAAGGAGTCAAGACTGGATTATTCTATAGTTACAACAGAGGAAAATGGGATTATCCTGCAGGGAGGGAGTAGAAGTTCTTTGAGACACAGTGCAGAGGAATGAGACAACTTTGTCAAGAATTCTGATGTTTCTCTAGATTTGGCTGAAGTACTTGTTTTATCTGAACTGATTCACCCACCAGTAATATCTAAGCATCAGAAAGGTAATAATGTGAATAAGACACAGCATATGAGTAAGGCTGCCTAAGAAGCAGTGTATTTTGAGGACCTGACCCAGTAGCATTCTGAACCTGGAGGTTACCATCAGTGGTAAATTCCTAAAAGAAGTGAAAAGTATCTAAAAATAACCAAAGCACAGGTAGGTTCCAGGCATGTGATGTAATCTCAGAATCTGAAGATGAATGGTTATCCTTGATCTAGTACAGTGTAGGGAGCTGGCCTAGGGGACCTCCGGCCTTACTGTTTTATGACTCTATATAGCTTGAAGAGACTCTTGAGAAGGCAGCAAGAGGATTTCCCTACATGTGTCACGACCTATGTCATTTGGAAGAGTTCAGCATAAAAAATACTCTCTTTGTTATGAGCTTTAGAAAACAGAAGAATAAAGCTGATATGAAGCTTGCAAAGTGTGAAATAAGACCTGTGTTGGACACGGCAATAAACCCTTGTTATCAGCATTACACAAAAATCATAATAAGAAAAAGCACCTGGGCAACACAGATGTATGCAAATCATGGTATGTGCTGGCACCAGGTGAGCAGACATTTTCAAGGTAAAACTCAATTATCTTTCATGATTCAGTTCAAGCCATTTTGGGATTTTTTTCACACTTTGATTAAATATGAAGCAGCAAAAATCTTCATTTCACCAAGGGTTTGGAGACACTTCACCTCTTTCTCTCCAGTCCAGTCCATCCACAAAAAAGTGGGCTGTTTTCATACACTCCTGACTCCAAATTCACACTCACTTATAGTTACATGATGTACTATGTTAGGTGCTAAAGTCATTCCTGCAATAAATTCACAGAGCTCAATGGAGTTAGAGCATGAATAAAATTTGGCCCTAGATCTTACACCTGGTTTGACTACATTTCAGCAGCTGTTGGAGTTTTCTCCACATGATGCTATGCAAATTAAAATAATCAACCACTTAATTGATATATTCAGGGCACTTTCTACTCTAAGCAGGTACTAGTAATTTTCAGTGGTGTCATCATCTCTAAGGGAACAGTGATACCCCCCCAACCGAGATAACTATAAACTCTCTCGACTTCCCAGAACCAGGACATGAAATCTAAACCAGGTGCAAGGATTTTCTTCTGGATTCTTACAGTTTCATCCATAATTATCATCATTTTAAATAACTGCTATTACAGCTCCACATGCCAGTGAATCACAGCCTGGTGAGAACATAACAGTTACAGATTTATGGCCAGTTTGTGAGGTCATGTAAATTACCTGCTGGTTATGTCAGGATTAATTGGTGAAAGCAGTTGGCAGCTCACTTCAGGATTTCAGGGGAGATTGGTGTAGAAAAAGCAATTAACAAGATAGGGACAGCCGTATCTATCTATATGAGATCTTGTTCAGAGTTCATCACTGTGTATTTGAGAATAATATCTTCTCCATTCACCAACTCAGATCTGTTCAATTAGTAACAGGCAACACGCAGATTGACATAGATTTGGGTGTTAAAACCTATAAGTTTAGTCTTTGAAGCATCAACTTTATTCCAGGCCTTCTCCCTCCAGGTTACTTCTCAACTTTGTGGCTCAATCAGGCTACATATTATCACTTAATTACCTATACCTCACACGTTTTCTCCATGATGCTTCTAACAGAGCTCAGCACCTTTCTTCTGCTCCGTCCCTTTTTCATCACATGAAGCCCCTATCAAGGAAACCTCTGGTGTTGAATTGCCCACCAGAGGGATAGCCTGGGCATGTGAAGTAAAGAAATTGATTGCTACTCAAACGCATGCCTCACAGCTCATCTGAAAAGGAACAGTGCAATAATTAATGCAAACTCTTAATGTCCTGTGGTTTTAGAAGTCTCCTCAGATGCTCGTACCAATTCCAGTTTCCAAAGGGTTCCTGGAAAAGCCACATGCTATGGAACATGATAGGATATTTAAGAAATTGGAAATTTGTGCTAAGATGCTTATGTGACCATGGACTGCTTGTGCTCTGCAGGCTGTGAGCAGAATTTTCAAAACTGGCTGTCTAAAGTTAGAGGCACTTTTAAACATAAATATCCCAGCATTCAAAGGTGCACAACACCTGAATCTACGATTTATTTCAGTGGGAGTTGAGGGCACCCAGCACCTCACAGGAAAGGCTCATTGTGACAGATATGGCAATTTCCTGCAGAATCTTTGGGAGACGTTACTAAATTAAGTATCTAAGGAGTCCATTGTATAAATGAATGGTTTGTGTATTATTGCAGGCCAGGATTGTGTGTATTCTTTTGTGCAGGGAGTTATGACACATGAGACCCTAGAGGGTTCAAAGAACTACACAGAACAATGAATCAGACAAGAATAGGTTTTTGAAATGAAAAGTGTTAAGTGTTTTTTTTTCTTCCTGGGGAATATCTAGGGTCAGGTGAATGTAAAGCCCCCAAAATCCAGGCTTTTGAAGCTATGTCCTAGTGCATGGGCCATTGTCTGCTGATCATCTGTCACAAGAGGCCAAGATCAAAGGCCCAGTGAAGACTAAACTACTCATGGTTGTTCTGGTTCTGAACCTGAGACAGTTGTGAATTTGTAACCACAGGGAAAACCTAGTTGTGGGTTTGGAAGGACTGACTCCTACCAGAAGGAGTCCATCCTGAAGTTGGCAATGGGGTGGCTTCTGGTAAGCTGTTAGCATGTGTGTAAGTTCTCATTGCTTTTAATATTCCTTCTCTGAACCCCTTCCCCTTAAGAATAAAATGACCTTGCTTAGAAGGAGCTGTGTAGGAATTTGCAATGGTGAGGTAATTAGAATATTTATAGCCTTTCTGGAGAGAAGGCAAAGCAGAGATGCTAGCCTTTTAGGCAGGACAGTTTACTGGGGATACCAGTGTGTATATGGGGTACTGTGCAGTCTAGAAGCCCCAGTCAGGAGGATGAAAGAGATATTTGTGTCTATCCAAGAGAAATGAGAATTGGGAGCTAGAAGCCTGAGTGGGTGCCCTCGTCGGACAACAGAAAAGGGTATAGATGCAGTTGCTCTGAACATGACTCTCAGCACCCTGTAAGATCCACACATTGTGTTTTGGCTGTGCACGGCATCTCTGACTGTCACATCATTTCTTACCAACCTTCCATAGGACAGCAGTTCCTAATCTTTTCAGTAACATGGCACTTCAAGGAAACAAAGAGTTCTATGGCACATCCACTTTTTCACAGTCTTACTAGAGAGGTTTGCCCCATAGTGCACACAACAAGCTAAAGAAAGAAAAAAATACGTCATCTCAGTTTTGCCCTTTGGACACCTGCATTTAGAATGATGAGGTTTTAAAATGGAAAGAGTGATACCTTGATTCTAATTTGATGATTAATTTTCATGAATTTTGTGAATGGCAATTTTGGTTGGATAGAATATTGTTTAAGATGAAACAGTTTATTTTACAATGATTTTCATTATCTTTGTACAAAATTTCAGGGCACTTGGACAGTTTGAGCTGTGGCACACTGGTTGAAAGCCACTGCCATAGGAGACACACCAACTAATGGGAAGAAGATGGATAGAGAAAGATGATGGGAACACTTTATGAATGTTAATCAGTACCCTATTGGTCCTACCAATACCTCTGTGTGAAATGAGTTATTTTCAGCTAGGACGTGTTATTGGCTGATGGTTTTGTTTAAAGGCCAGCAATTTTTTGAATCTGTGCCCAACCAACTGGAAAAAAAGATCAGCTCTAATTAGCTTGTGCATCTCAAATGACTCTTCCAGTGCACTATGCAATCTAGGTTATATTATAAATGTGCACTGGCCTCTCTGAAATGCCATGGCACTGCCTCTAAGTGCAGGAATCATATAGTACCTGTGGCATGAAGGACATGCTTTTATGATTTTTATCAGGGCTTTTAGAGACACCGCTCACATCAGGGAATGGAAGTTCACAGAAAGTAACATCTTTTAAATTAAGGGATGAGGTGAATGCTATTTTGTATGCCTGGAGGCAGGATAAATCCTACCATACCTATGCAGTAAAATTAAGGTAGGAAACAATTACATGATAATTCTCTGTTTCTTGACATCTGTAGGAAAATATAATATTGGTTGAAAAGGTTCAGTCTGCAGAGTCATGACAGGCAGTGGCTGCATGAGTAGGTAAAGAGAAAACAATTCTCGATTTGCAGAGGGAAAGTGTATCATATGATAACTGGCAAAGAACTATAAAAGAACAAAAATAACCTGCAAGTACCTGCACCCACTGCTCCTTGTAAGCTGTGCATGTGTGCTCACGCACACAGGTCATGAAACCTGTGCACACAACAAAATAAAGTGTACACAAAAAAATTCAATAATGCTAATATTGGTGCTCACAAAGAAATGTTTTTGCACACACAAAGAAATTGTTTGCGCGCACAGTCTATGAGTAGTTAGAGGGAACATTGCCTGCATCTGGTATTAATGATCATGTAAAGCCCTGGAACTGGTATGAGAGCTACAAGTGATAGTTATGCTGTATTCCTATTTCCCTCTGCTTCCAACTGAAAAATTGGAAAAAAAAAATCTGGCATATGCTAATGTTTTCCTTCCCATTGGTGCACTGCTCACATTGTAACATATCTGTGACCAGCCATGAACTTCCTGGGTGTCCCTGTGCTGCACACCAAGGTGATTTGGAAAGAACAGAACTCAGATGATCCTCTTTCTCCAAAAGCAGAGGTCTGTTCCACTGGAGCTAAAGCAACTCCTCTGACAGTCAGTAGAATAGGGTCTATGACATTCAACTGAACTATTCCGATTCCACCCATGAGAAAGCAATGATGAGCATGCACACTTCCCTTTGCACCAGTTCATTAAAATATTGTATGATACGGTTTTGTGAGATCACAAACACTAAGCATTTCACTACAGTACTGTATGTTGCAGGCTTGAGGCTGCTACATCTATACCAGTGGTTCCCAATCTGTGGCCTGAAGGGCAAAAGTGGCCTGTGAGGGCTTTCAAAGTGGCCCACAGGTCTCCTTCTGCTGGCTGCAGAAGAAGGCTCTGCCTAAGGACTCAAGTGGAACATGTGCTAAGAGGCTAAAGGACTGGTGTAGACTCGCTGCTGCAGCCAAGGTAATGGATTGTCATTGCTCTCCTTCCCCTGGTAGCAGGAAGCACAGCAAAGAATTTCACTTGGGCTCCATCTGGAACCAGATGGAGTGGAGATCAGCAGTCTCTTCCCTCACCACCAACACAGAGCAAAGTACTTTGCCTGGGTCCCTTGGTATTGGAAACCCAGCTAAAGCCAGTAGGAGCAAAGCAGATTTCCCACCCCTTTACCCCGGCTTCAGAAGGGAGCCACTGCATAGGGACCCATGTGGAATGACAGTGCTACAAGATGGGTGCCACTTCTCTGGGGGACAGGAGAGCTTCCTCACTAAACTCCTTCTGTCTGGCTGAGGGGAAGATTGCTGGCAGAGACTGATGGCTCTTCACAGGAGCAAAACTCATATCTGTAGGGAACCACCGGTTTACACTGCACTCTAAACCCAGTCTCTGACTGAGATTTGAGTGCAAGTAGTGCCCCTTCTGGCCACACACAAATCAGTCTGACGCAGGTCAGCAAGCACTTAAGACCAGCATACTAGGATTCTGCGTCAGAGCCCAAGTTCTGCTGTGACTTGACCCAAGTCCTGGCAGATTCTGCTCAAGCCACACAGCTGAGTCAGAAGGGCTGCATCATGCTATATGGACACCTTTGCATGACTGCAAGACCCCATTTCAGAAAGTGAAAGTGCAGGTTTACAGTGCAGCATTGACAGTCCAGTGCAGGCTTGGAAACACCAGGTCCACAAGCCTGAGTTCCACCTGGGTTTACAGTGCAGTGTAGACATACTCAACTAAATGACTATTGTTATTGTTGTTATGTAACCCAGGATTAGTAAAGATTCCAGACCTTGCAGATAGTTACACCGAAGTGGTTTATCTATGAGATGTGAAGCCTTCTGTCATTGGTCAGCATGAGGTTTGCTCTTTATTCCAATTAATTTGGGTCTGGAAAGCTGAGCCCCACATTCTCTCTTCCTATTGGTTCCTAGGTTAAGTCCCTCCTCCATCATTTATTCAGAAGGTGGGAAAAAAGCAAGTACATGACCCCCTACAAGCAATCACACTGAATATGAATCTGCTGAATGACCAGTACTGAGTAGCCCAAGTCTGACAAGTTGGCTGATGAGGAGCTTGGTCAGACTAATTAGAAGGGAGAACTCCTGGTGCCCTGTAGATATAATGGAAGGTTTCCTGCAGGATTTCCTCCCACACCTGACAAATTTCCTATATCTCATTTCAAAAATGACATTTAAAGGGCATGGCGGGTATTGTACAATTTAAATTAACAATATGGCATTTTGAGCGAGGATGACATTCAATGCTTAAAGCGACACTGTCAAGTTAAAATTCAATTGTTGTTCTCCCCATGGGGTATTGATTTAAACTTTTGTTTATCTATTGGTATGTGGGAGAGATCTTGACAGGAAACCATCTCACGGTTACAATGTGGAAAGTTTGTACAACTGAAATTCAGTGGGCTAGTAGTCCTTTCGCCCTGTCTTATTTAATTCTTAAATTGATGCAGTGAGTGAAACATACCTCAGATGTAAGTATCCTAATCTCCGTTCATTCCATTGTTTAAACTTTCTAAAATCCATGTCTAAGGAACAAAAGTATGACCACACTGAGTGAGAGCAATGGTCTGTCTAGCTCAATATTCCATCTTCCAACCATAGATGATGCCTGATTCTTCAAAAGGGAATGAATACAACAGGGTAGTTAGCAAGTAATCTATCCCCTATCATCCAGTCTCAGTTTCTGATAGTCAGAGGCTTGGGAACACGCAGAGCTTGGGGTTGCATCTCTGACTGTCATGGCTAGTAGGCATTGATAGACCTGTTTTCCATGAACATTATGTAATTGCTTTTTGAACCCATTTATACTTTTGGCCTTTGCAACATTCCCTTGGAATGAGTTCCACGGGTTGACTGGGAACTGTGTGAAGTACTTCCTTATGTTTGTTTTAACCCTGCTGCCAATTAATTTAATTGGGTTACCCATGGGTCTTGTGTTATGGAAAGAAATGAATAACGTATTTATATTCACCTTTTCCACACCTTTCATGATTTTATAGCCCTCTATCATATTCTTATAGCCCTCTATCATATTCTTCCCTAGCCATCTCTTTTCTAAGATGTTAAAGCCAGTCTTTTTCATCTCACCTCATATAAAAATTGTTCCATACCCTTAATTATTTTGGTTACCCTCCTTGGTGCTTTTTCCAATTCTAATATATCTGGAGCAAGCAGAATTGCATATATAATTCAAGGTATGGACATATCCTGAATTTATGTAGTGGCACTCTGATATTTCTTTGTCTTATTTTCTATCCCTTTCCTAAAGGTTCCTAACAATCTATTAGCTTTTTGTCTGCCACAGCACATACAATAGATTTTTCTGGGGAACTACCCACAAGGACTTCAAGATCTCTTTCTTGGGTGGTGAACAGCTAATTTAGACCATATCATTTTGTATATCTAGTTGTGATTAATTTTTTTCAATGTGCATTCTTTTGCATTTATCAACAATAAATTTCATCTGCCATTTTTTGTCCTATCACCCAGTTTTGTTAGATCTCTTTATAGCTATTCACAGTTAGCTTTAGACTTAACTACCTTGAGTAGTTTTGTATCATCTTCAAACTTTGCCACTTCACTGTTTGCCCTCTTTTTTGTTTATGAAACAGCACTGGTCTCAGTACACATTGTTAGTTCACCACTCTATTTACCTATCTCCATTCTGAAAACTGACAATTTATTCCTACCCTATGTTTCCTGTCTTTTAACCAGTTACTGATCCATGATGGGACCTTCCCTCTTATGACTGCTTAGACTCCTTAAGATTCTTTGGTGACAGACCTTGTTAAAGGTTTTCTGAAAGTCCAAGTGTAGCATATCAAAGAACTGGATCAGCCTTGTCCACATGGTTGTTGTCATCCTCAGAGAATTTAATACCAAGAGTGAAGCATGCTGTTCCTTTACAGAAGCTATGTGGACTTTCCCCCAAACATTCTGTTCATCTATGTGTCTAAGAATTCAGTTCTTTTTATAGTTTCAGTCAATTTGCCTGGTACTGAATTTAGGCTTACCAGTCTGTAATCCCCAGGATTGCTTCAGGAGTCTTATTAAAAAATATGCTTGGTATTAGCTCTCTTCCAGTGAACTGGTACAGAGGCTGATTTAAACAATGGGCTACATACCAGTTAGTAGTTCTGTGATTTCATGTTTCATTTCCTTCAGAACTCTTGGGTGAGCACCATCTGCTCCTGGTGACATATTACTGTTTAAATTTTCAGTTTGTTCTGAAACCAACTTTGCAGTGAAAACGGATGAAAAGACTTCATTTAGCTTCTTTGCAACAGCCTTTTCTTTCTGAAGTGCTCTTTGGCACCCTGATTGTCCACCATTTCTAGTGCCTGTTGAGCAAGCTTCCTGCTCCTGGAATCCTTAAAACAAAGTTTTGCTGCTAGTTTTTCTGTCTTTTGCTACTTGCTGTCCGAATTCTTTTTAGGCCTCCCTTATTATACTTTTACAATTGACTTGCCATATTTATTTTCCTTTCTATTTTCCTCAGTGGGGCTTGATTTCCAACTTTAAGAGGATGTCTTTTTGTCTCTAGTTGCCTCTTCTACTCTGTTTAGCCACAGTGCCATTTTTTGTTTGTTTGTTTTGGTTCTCTCTCTCTCTCTCTCTCTCTTTTTTTTTTTTTTTTTTTAAATAGGGGTATACATTTACTTTGACCATCTTTTATAGGGTTTTTAGAAAGTTGCCATACAGCTTTTAGGCATTTCACTCTTGTGATTGTTCCTTTTAATTTCCATAAAAGTAGCTTCCTTGTTTTTTTGTAGCTCCCCTTTTTGAAGTGAAATGCCACATGTGAGGTTTCTTTGGTATTGCTCCATGTCACAGGGTGCAGCAGCCAGGTTGGGCTAGCACCCTGCTGACTTAGAGGAAAGGATGAGCTGGTGGGAAGACCAGCTGTGTGGGCTTAGAGGCGAAGGAAAGCCCACAGGGAGCAGCTAGAGGAGGGTAGAGAGGGAATGAGGAGGAGCTGGTGAGGGGTAAGCTGCCTGGATCTGGGGTCAAGCTGAGCTGGTGAAGCTCCTGTGAACCTGTAAGCTTGTGAAGTTGTATATATTTAGTGATGGGGTTGTAAACACAATAAAAGGAAGCACTGGTGACCTGCAAGCTGGAAGTCTGTGTGTGCCTGGTGAAGACCAAGAAACAGCAAAGTAGGGAGGACATCATGACCCTGCTACACCCCACTGTAAGGGTGTTAAATTTAATCACATTGTGGTCATTATTATTGAGCTGTCCAGCTATGGTCAGTTGTTGGACCAGCTCCTATGGGCTGCTTAGGACTAAATCAAAAATTACAGGTTCCCATGTGGGTTCAAGGACTAGCTGCTCCAAAAGATAGTCATTAATGGTGTCTAGAAAGTTTATGTCTGCAGCCTGATTTGAAATGACATGTTACAGCCATATGGGGATAGGTGAAATCCACCATTATTATTGGGTTTTCTGTTTTTAGTCTTTATAATCATCCTGAAGTATTTCACAATCATAGTTGTCATAGTGGTCAGGTAGTCAATAGTCTGTTCCTATTGCTATATTTGTATTATTCGAGCATGGGATTTCTATCATAGAGATGCTATGGTACAGTTTGAGTCATTTAAGATTTTTACTATTTTTGACTCTATGCTTTCTTTTACATACTGTACAACTCATGACCTGCTCTGTCACTCCTATATTTTACATGCTAGTGGTATTGTGTTCCACTGATGATCTTCATTCTATTGGGTTTCTGTGATGGCTAATATATCAATATCTTCACTTAATACCAGGCACTCAAATTCACACAGCTTAGTGTTTAGACCAGGGGTCTCAAACTGAAATCACTATGAGGGCTGCATGAGAACTATTACATTAGCCTGAGGGCTGCACCACTGAAACATTTTCATACGATGATATTGCAAATATTGGTAGCAATAGTATTGTTGTGGGCTGCAGGAAATAGCTTTAGGGGTTGCATGTGGCCCACAGGCCATGTCTATGAGACCCCTGGTTTAAACTTCTGTCACTTGTATACAAGCAGTTATAAAATTTCTCAATATTTAGTTGTATGCCTTCATGTGATGTAATTGAATGGGGATCTCTTTTGTTTGATTGTTTCTCTTAAGTTCTTATTTGTACTTTATAAACTACTATCCTCCCCTCTTTATTAGGCTAAAGAGTTTGGTGTCAAACATGTGACCCACAGGCTGAATGTGGCCCATAAACCTCATCCATCTGGCCCACGACTGCACTCAACAGGACCGTGCATGCACGTGCACACACACACAGGACTTGCATATGGAGCACTCCACAATACTACAAGAATGTCAGGTCTCACAACATCACAAGGTACTGGATATGTGAGACTGTGTGCTGCAAGAACATACACACACACTTCCGGGGGTGGGGGGGAGGAGGTCTCCTAGAGTGCAGTTTTGCATACACATCACTGTGTGATGCTGCAAGAGTGCCAATAGTATTTTGATTTATGGTATGTATGGCCCACTTGAAGTACCTTTAAGTCAAATCTGGCCCACCATAGCAAATGACTTTGATACCCCTGCTATAAAGAATGCCCTGTAATAAGTTCTTGCCAAAGGAATATTTCTTTCCAAACCCAGTAGTCCACTATACCTGTCAGTTTTCCCTAGCTCTTACTTTAAAAGTCCTCTATGATCTTCTTAATTTTACATGACTGAAATCTGGTTCCATATTGATTTAAAACAGATGGAGCCTATCCCTCATGTACAGAATTCTTCCCCAGTGGATTTCCCAATTCTTAATAAACCATAATTGTCCTCCCTACACTTTTGCCTTATCTATTCATTGAGACCCTGCATTTCCTTCCAGTTATCTGGCCCTGAGCATGGAACTAGAAACATTACTACTTGGAGGTCCTTGACATCAATTTCTTACCCACCAGCCTCCAAGACCTCTCTCTTACCTGTGTCTGTCACTATTTCCTACATGTACTACAATCCTCAGTGCCTCTCCAGGAGCTGGCACTGCACACGTCTATCCAGATTTCTCAAAAGATCTGCAAATTTAGCCTCTGGCAAGCAATTCACCATGTGGACTAAGTTATGAAAATCATTTGCTGAAACATTACAGATTTATCATCTCCAGAATGATTCATGATAGCTGAGTTCTTTTTACCAAACAAGTCAGTTGCATGTTAAGCCATCACGTGATTAGATTTTCTTGTACTTTAATAAAACAGTGTATTCAGCATAAACTCCAGGGTTTAAAAATGTTGGCTTAAATTATCAAGGACAAAGCTGAAAAATTTTAGTCCTACCGATATTTGATTTTTGAGGAATTTTCCTCAACCATCAGAATTATAAAGAACTACATCTCTTCAGGGTGAAGCGTTTTCATAGTCCACTATACTGCATGTTTCACACTAAGGGCCAAACCTTCAAAAGAAGCAGCCTTCCTTTTACAAGTTCAGACTGCCCTTGCAAAAGAAAATTGTATCCCTAATTGAACGGTGGGCTAAAATAAGGTTGTCAAGCACCTGCAGTTCATTTTATTGGTGTGCAATTATCCATGCAACCACATGTAGCCTGCCCTTGCCCCTTTTACAAATGTATCCCTGCTTGTTTACAGACTGCCAATGACAGCCCATCTCAGCTACAACCTGCAAAATTCTTTTACATTTTACATTTGTTGCCCTCTCTCTTTCTATTTGTGCATTGTTAAACTAGCAGGTACAATTGTTTGGATGCCAGTAATTCTGTACACAAGTGGAGAGATATTTGCCCTTGGTTCTATTTCAGATATCCTGATTAAATTATATTAAAGAACAGCATTGCTTTTGGAGACTCATAAAAATGATTATTATCAAGGATTCTACCACACTGACAAAGGAAAATGGAATTATTTGAAAATGCAATAAAATGCTGCCGCATTTTTATTTTGATGTTTCCTGAAGGGTTTGATTTAAAGGCCTTTTACAAATCCAGTTTTGAACTTATGAATTTTATTAATCACTTTCATTTCACCCTTGGAGTCAGTGAAGTATTTCATAAATTAAATAAGAATATTTCATCTGTGACTTTTTGACAGGGTAGACTTACATTTCATTATTGTTAGAATCAGGAAAGGTGGACATGATGACATACTTAGAAATATAAAGGTAAGGATTTTACAAAGCTGACAGAGAGCAGATTTTTTGCTGAGATTGCGAAAACCCCCTATGTTCTTTAGGAAAGGATTTCTTCTTTTGCATTTCAAATATAGAGATACAGGCATTAAAAAGCTTCAGTTCTTTTTACTGCTGAGTATCCTTAACTAGAAGCTGGGCACCTATGAAATCAGGTTCAAGTTATTTCAAGCAAGACAACCAAATTTGAGACACCCCAGATCAGTCGATACTTGTGAAAACGTAGGTCCTAATGGTTTGTGTGTTTGAACTGTTGTTTACTGTTTGTCTGATTAGACTATAAAACTGAAGCCAGAACCATAAGCACCTAAGAATGCACTTAATTTTAAAGACCTGAGAAATCCCATTGACTGGGCTTGACCCTTAGCAATTAATTAATTAATAGAAAATAAAATTAATAGAAAATAAAAAGAAAGTAATTTTTTACAGGCAGCCATTTCTCATGCTGTAACTGCCTATGTATATAATTGCCTAATATAAAGTTTGTAAGGAAACATTTCAGACTGATACATTTCCAAGAAAAATAGGTAGACAGAAGCCAGACCCCGCCAAAAAAGGTATTATAGAGGAATAAAAATCACATCCAAGAAAGTGAAATGGAATTGGAGAATAAAGAAAAATGAAATAAAATGGTTGTTCATTGGCATCATCCTGACATCCCTCTCAGCTATGAATGGCCTATGCCCTATTAATTATGGAGAACCTGCTAACATATTCAAACCATAAGAAAAACACTTAACTCTTCTTCATTTGCTTGTAATTTTCTAAGAATGCAACATCTCGTGTACATGCAGTTTGACTGACTTTACATATGAATACTGTTAGATATTAATTGTATTTCCTTGCTTGAGCTGTTTAAGTGCTGTAATGATGGTTTTATTGATGTCTCCACCACCCTAGGGAAAGGTGTTTGCTGCATTGAGTGCTGTTGGGTTTGTATATTGTTTTTTTCAGTATTTGTGATATTCAGAAATAAAATACCCAGGTAACTGGTTGCTTATGAAAAGCACCTCTTTGCTCCTACCTGCAGTGTTGTCAGCAAATTCAGTCTGAGGCTAATTTGCCCAAATGTACCACATGTGCAGGAGAGTTGGAAACCTAGAGAGCCAGAAAACTCCACTTCGTGCTGGGTCCTCCATCAGGCTCAGTCATAACTCAGGGCTAAGTTAACGGTCCCTATTGGTCAAATATGTCAGTTCTTTAACATACTGTAATCAGCTGAAGAAGCCCTGCTTTCAGGGCAAATGATACATACAGTCCCGTTGCTCCAGATGAGTGTGTCAGAGTCATGGCTGTGCCAGCATCAGCCGCACCATTATCATTCATGCGTTACCTAAGTGTGACTCTGCCAATCAGTGTAGTGAGACTGGTACAAAGAAGACCATGCAGCCACAGTCTAAAGGTAACAACACTGTCAAGGCATCCCACCTTTGCTGGACAGACAGGCATACTTGAAACATGAAGGACTGAAAAGCAGCGGTGGAGACCAAGAGCAGATTCAGAGAACAGCAAAATGAAAGACAGAGGAGATACGTAAGTAGAAGGACATGATACCCCAGAGCATGGGTACTCAACCTATTGCCTGTGGACTGCTATACACAGCCCACCAAAGCATTTCATAAGGCTCATGCTATGCTTCAGAACAATATACTAACGGCCAATTCATTAACATTCTGACATCTTGTTACAGCATTTTAGTTCACACAGGTGTGCAAATAGACAACAGTGTACATAAATTGTTTCTAGCTAAATATAGACAAAGCAAGTTGAACTTAAAATATAAATAGGCCAGATCAGGGATCTGGGGCTTCCTACCTTTGTGGGCCTCCCTATTGCCCCCTGTGCAGGGTAAGGGGATCCTGGGCCCCGGCCAGTGCTGTGGAGAGGTTGGAGGGGGCTTGGCCAGCACTGCCCAGCATAGCGGTGGTGGGGTTGGGGGGACCATGGGTCTGTGCTGCTGCAGGGGGTCCAGCAAGTGGCACTGCTGCTGGAGGCTGGGGAGGGGTGGGTCAAAGGCCTGTGGTACTTTGGCCCCTGCCCCAGGCTGGCTGGTGAGCAGACTAGCCTGCCTTGGGGGCTGGGCAGGCAGGCTGAAGGCGAGCGGCAGCTTGACACTCAGGCCAGCTGGGCTGAGTTCTTGGGGTGCTCCAGGTCTCCCCTTTATGCTGGGGACAGGGGCTGCAGCACCTAAAGCCCTTGCCTTAATCCAGCTTGGAATATAAATCAGTACAAGTGACTTTACATCTTATTGAACTATATAGAATCTGCCTGACCCACACAAGATTGTGCTTTGGTTGATGTGGTTTTCCTATGTAAAAAGTTGGGTACCACTGCTGGGGGTGGGTAAAGACTCTTTGCCAAGCTGTATATTCTGGGCTTGATTAGATTCAAAGATTGATAGTGGATCTATACATTTAGCTGCTGCTTGTATTTTTCTGAAAAGCGCTGCCAGGTTTAGCTTAACTCATCAGTCTATATCAGGTGCCCATCTTTTTTTCTTCCCTTTAACCCTCTCCCCTTGCTGCACTCTTCTCCATCGTCTTACACACACAATTTCACCAAAGCACAGAAATTTCTTGATGAGGGGTTACAGAATTCCTGCTGGCTCAGAGAGTGAAAGGTTCTTGTTAGCACCCGTTAGAGCTGCCCGTGGAAGACAAGGGGTCTGGGTTCCAGCTGTTCTGGCATACGGAGCAGGTGTTGGAAGCAGTAGCTCACAGGACACCTACACAGTGAGTCTGCCTGCTGCAAGTTTCTGCTAATAGATTAAATCTGTTCTAGTTCCCGGACAGCCACATTGTTAACAATAAGGATAGTGAAATAAATTTAAAAAAAAAGATATAAGGGCCAAAGGGCTATGTAAAGAGGACGGAGTTCAATGCTATTTTTCATCATGTGTCTGTTTCCATTCTGTACTGGATACTGAACTTGATAGTTCGAGGCTCTGTAATCCATCAATGTAATGGCAAAACAATGGACTCGTTAAACTGCTCATCACTGTTATTTGTCATCAGCTTCCTTTTGATGTTTAAAAACAAGTAAAAGCAAGAAACATTTTTTCTTTCCTTCAAAGAAAAACACTAGCCAAGGAATGAATGTGATAATTTGGGATAATAGGGGGATGCATGTGTTAGTGTGATTAGTACTGGACAGGACATCGGAAAGTCAAGAGATTTGATCCCTATCTTGACACTGAATCATTCTCTCTCATTTTTTATGTCTGCCTTCGGCAAGTTACTTGATCTCTGTGCCTTGATTCCCCTGTGCTGTAGAATGAGGATAACTGTTGTTTCTCTACATCAGAGGAGGATGCATTGATATTTGCAGTTATCTGAACATGAAAGCTTGTTACTCAAGTTTCAGGAATCACTACTGCAGAAGATAAAGTTGTTGGGAGGTAAGGACTGAAATAGGTGGGCACTGCGTATCCGGAATGAAATTTATGGATTGAGGGACTAGACAAGCAGGAGGCTGCTGCAGCTCAGAACTAGCATGGCAGTGAGTGCTATGCTGTGGAAGACAGAGTGAGAGGCATGGGATAGCAAGGAATATTTTATTCCCAATAGAGATGTGTGTTAAGATTTCTGCTGGAACCTCCACATATTAGTAACAAGGCCATTGGGTTGCTTTTTCCTTTGCTTTGTGCCATGCTTGTAAACTAAGTCAGAGTGAGTGACATCAGGCCCGGATTCACAACAGCAGGACATGTCTAGGGAAAGTAGGGTTGTCTCTAACCTTGTACCATTTGACTCCTGGATGAAATGGGGAGCAGTTTGTGCTGACATTATGAATAATCACAGAATTTGGGACACAAGAATCAGTGAGGAATTCATGTGCTCATATCTGATTCTGCTCTCAACCACACCTGTGCAAATCCACTGTAGCTGCACTCGATATAAAAAAGCAGATTGTTGCCCCTTGTTAATCAATAGGCATTCACTCTTTTTTGGAGACAGAGAAGCTTAAGCAAGTTCTGCATGATTGAAGTGGCGGAGGGCTATTAAAAAGTGGCAAAAACAATCACCCCAACGTTATAGCACATATAAGCCAGGCACTTTGTAGTAGGCCAGTCAGAAAGAGATTGAGTGAAGGAGGTGGAACCTGGCAAAGACAGACAGAGGGACATCTTGTGGAGAAAAGTAGGATTGTGCCATAAGTGCAGCATAGCGAATGCTTGGGAAAAAACATGTGTCAGGACAGTGAGGACAGTAAGGAACTTCAAATGTGACATCACAAACACAATTAGATGTGGAAGGTGTTGGAAAAGTAGCAGGTAGCGGAACTGTAAATTGTGCACCATTTATGAGCACACAAGTTCCAAAGGGGCAGCTGTGTTAGTCTAGTAAAGCAAAAAAGCAAGGAGTCTTGCAGCACTTAAAGACTAACAGATTTATTTATCGCATGAGCTTTCGTGGCAGAATATCCCACTTTGTCAGATGCTTTGAAGAGGGAGAACTTACAGAATTGAATGAAAATAAATGCAGGGGAGTGTAAGACATGGAATCAGGACCCACTGAACAGCAAATCAGAGCATTTGTAAGGATTCAAATTACCTGAAATCATAGAATCATAGAATCATAGGGTTGGAAGGGACCCCACGAGGTCATCTAGTCCAACCCCCTGCCAAAAAAAGCAGGACCACTCCCATTAGATCATCCCAGTCAGTGTTTTGTCCAGCTGGGACTTGAACACCTCCAGAGATGGAGATTCCACCACCTCCCTAGGCAACTTATTCCAATGCTTCACCACTCGCCTAGTAAGGAAGTTTTTCCTAATATCCAGCCTGGACCGCCCCAGCTGTAACTTGAAGCCATTGCTTCTCATTCTGCCCTCTGTTACTACCGAGAACAGTCGAGCTCCCTCCTCCTTGGAGCAACCCTTCAAGTAGTTGAAGGTTGCTATCAAATCCCCCCTCAGTCTTCTCTTCTGCAGGCTAAAGAAGCCTAGTTCCTTCAGTCTTTCTTCATAGGGCTTGTGCTCCAGCCCTTTGATCATTTTGGTTGCCCTCCTCTGGACTCTCTCTAATTTGTCCATGTCCTTTTTGTAGTGGGGAGCCCAAAACTGGACACAGTATTCCAGATGTGGCCTCACTAGTGCAGAATAGAGGGGAATGATCACATCCCTCGATCTGCTGGTAACACTTCTTCTGATGCAGCCCAGTATGCCATTGGCCTTTTTGGCAGCAAGAGCACACTGCTGACTCATATCCAGCTTCCCATCCACCATGACTCCCAGGTCCTTTTCTCCAGTGCTGCTATTTAGCTGATCACTCCCCAGCCTGTAGCAGTACATGGGGTTTTTTCGTCCCAAGTGCAGGATTTTACACTTATCCTTGTTGAACCTCATGAGATTCCTCTTGGCCCACTGCTCCAATTTGTCTAGGTCTCCCTGAATCCTGTCCCTGCCCTCTAGGGTGTCTACCGTTCCCCCCAATTTGGTATCATCTGCAAACTTACTAAGTGTGCAATCTATCCCATCATCCAGATCATTAATGAAAACATTGAACAGAACTGGCCCCAGGACCGACCCCTGGGGCACACCACTTGTTACTGCCTGCCAACTTGACATGGAGCCATTGATTCCTACACGCTGAAACCGTTGTTCTAGCCAGTTTTCTATCCACCTTACAGTCCACGCATCTAACCCATACTTCCTTAATTTGCCAATGAGAATGCTGTGGGAAACCGTATCAAAAGCCTTGCTAAAGTCAAGGTATATCACATCAACGGCTCTTCCCGCATCCACAAATCCAGTCATCTTATCATAGAAGGCGATGAGGTTGGTCAGGCATGATTTACCCTTGGTGAATCCATGCTGACTGTTCCTGATTACTCTATTTTCCTCCAAGTGTTTCAGGATGGATTCTTTGAGAAGCTGCTCCATGATTTTTCCAGGGATTGAGGTGAGGCTGACAGGTCTGTAATTCCCAGGATCATCCTTTTTGCCTTTCTTGAAGATAGGTACTATATTTGCTTTTTTCCAGTCCTCTGGCACCTCCCCTGTTCGCCACGAGTTTTCAAAGATAATGGCCAACGGTACTGCTATCTCATCAGCCAGCTCCCTCAGCACCCTCGGATGCAGTTCATCCGGCCCCATGGACTTGTGCACATCTAGTTTCTTTAACCAGTCCCTAACCTGACCTTCTGTCACCAAGGGCCTCTCTTCTTCTCCCCAGTCTACCGTACCTAGTGTAGTGGGCTGGGAGCTGACCCTGCTTGTGAAAACTGAAGTAAAAAAGGCATTGAGCACTTCAGCTTTTTCCTCATCCTCTGTCACGAGGATGCCTGCCCCATTCAGTAAGGGACCTACACCATCCCTGATCCTCTTCTTGTTATTGATATACTTGTAGAACCCCTTCCTGTTATCCTTCACATCCCTTGCTAGTCGCAACTCCATTTGTCCTTTGGCCTTTCTGATTTTATCCCTGCAGTCCCGAGCAATGTCTTTATATGCCTCCTTAGTCATCTGTCCTAGCTTCCACTTCCTGTAAGCGTCCTTTTTATGCTTCAGCTCAGTGCAGAGCTCTCTGTTAAGCCACAGTGGGCGCCTTCCACATTTGCTGTGCTTTCTCCTTATCGGAATTGTATCTTCCTGTGCCCTTAGCAGGGTTTCTTTAAAATGCACCCAACTCTCTTGGACACCTTTCCCCTTCAGATCAGCCTCCCAAGGGATCCTGCCCATCAGTTCCCTGAGGGAGACAAAATCTGCTTTTCTGAAGTCCAGGGTCTGTGTTTTGCTTCTTTCCTTCTTTCCTTTAATCATCAACTTGAACTCAATCATTTCATGGTCACTGCTACCCAGGCTGCCATTGACCTCTACTTCCCTGATAAATTCTTCTCTATTTGTGAGCAGCAGATCGAGAGGTGCAAGGCCCCTCGTTGGTTGCTCCAGCATTTGTACCAGGAAGTTGTCCTCAACACTCTCCAGAAACTTCCTGGATTGCCTGTGCACTGCTGTATTGGCCTTCCAGCAGATGTCAGGGTAATTGAAGTCCCCCATGAGAACCAGGGCCTGTGCTCTAGAAACTTCTGTCAGTTGTCCACAGAATGCCTCATCCACCTCCTCCTTCTGATCTGGTGGTCTGTAGCAGACACCTACCACAACATCCCCCTTGTTGCTCTTCCCTCTAAACTTAACCCACAGACTTTCAACTGGCTTGTTTCCACTTTCATAATGAAGCTCTGAGCAGTCATAGAGCTCCTTTACATATAGTGCTACTCCTCCCCCTTTCCTTCCCTGCCTGTCCTTCCTGAACAGTCTATACCCATCTATTGCAGAGCTCCAGTCATGCAAACTATTCCACCACGTCTCTGTTATCCCAATCATGTCATAGTTCTTTGTCTGCGCTAGTACTACCAATTCCTCCTGCTTGTTTCCCAGGCTCCTTGCATTTGTGTATAGGCACCTAAGAGACCCGGTTGATTGCCCTACTGTCCCATTTTGATTTTCAATTCTATTGTATCTACCTCCCTGGATTTTCTTTTGGTGTTGACCTCCCCCACCTGCCTCAGGCATTAGGGCTTCATTAGAGCATCTAAGAAAGTTATTTGATTCCCCCCGCATGTTCCAATTATCCTCTCTTCTATCCCTGTAGTTACAGTCCTGGCACCCCCCAAGTTGCATCCCATCCCCCTGGTCTCCCACATAGTCACTTACCTGTGGGCTTTGGTCTCCTTCCCCCTTCAGACCTAGTTTAAAGCCCTCCTCACTAGGTCAGCCAGTCTGCGTCCAAATATGCTCTTCCCCTTCCTCGAAAGATGGAGTCCATCTCTGCCTAGCAGTCCTTCTTCCTGAAACAGCAACCCATGGTCAAGGAAGCCAAAGCCCTCCTGACGACACCATCTTCGCAGCCAAACGTTCATCTCCAGGATGCATCTGTCTCTGCTCAGGCCTCTACCCTTGACCGGAAGAATCGAGGAGAACACCACCTGTGCTCCAAACTCCTTCCCCCGCGCTCCCAGAGCCCTGAAGTCACCTTTGATCTGCCGAGGATCACCTCTCGCAGTATCATTGGTTCCTACATGGATGAGAAGCATGGGGTAGTAGTCAGAGGGGCGGATGATTCTCGACAATCCCTCCGTAACCTGTTATAATGTGAAAAGAATCCATAGTCATGATTCAGCCCTGCTTTCACACAATTTAATTTGCATATTAATTTGATTCTATTGTTTTCTTTTTCGGGCCTTTGCTGTAGTAGTGGACTGCGGGATACCTGTCTGGCCCTGTCAATCTGTTTCTTTACTTCTGCAGGTGTCTTAAGAAAGCTTGATAGAGATCCTGAAGATGTCTGTCGCTGTCTGAGGGATCAGAGCAAATGCGGTTATATCTTAGGGCTTGGCTGTAGACAATGGATCATGTGGTATGTTTAGGATGGAGGCTCAAGGGATGTACATAATTATAGTGATCATTAGGTTTTCAGTTTTGATGTGTCCATCCCTAATTTGTACTGTAGTGTCCAGAAAGTGGATCTCTTGTGTGGAGTGTTCCAGGCTCAATTTGATTGTGGGGTGGAAATTATTGAAATCTCTGTGGAAAGGCCCGGAAAAGAAAACAATAGAACGCCACTGGTCACCACATAAAACCCTCAAGTCAGACTTCTACAACAGATCATTAAGGACCTCCAGCCTATTTTAAAAGATGACCCCTTACTCTTTCTAGCCCTGGGAGACAGACCTCTCCTTGCCTACAGACAACCCCTGAACCTTAAACAGATACTCACCAGCAACTACAGACCTAACAACAGAAACATTAAAGCAGGCACATATCCCTGCAACAAACCACGCTGCCAACTCTGTCCACATATCTGCACAAAAGACACCATCATAGGATCTAATCAAGCCAGCTACTCCATCAAAGGGTCCCCTGCTCATCCACTAATGTGATTTATGCCATTATGTGCCGGAAATGCCCCCATGCCTTATGCATTGGACAAACAAGATAGACTCTATGCAGAAGGCTTAATGCTCATAAAACTGATATCAGAAATCATAACACAAAAAAACCCCACAACAGTTGCTGAGCACTTCCATCTTCCTAATCACTCCATTGATTACTTGTTAATGATGGTCATCAAGAAAATCAATGGAACATCAAGATTTCAAAGAGAAACAGCCGAAATCAAATTAATATGCAAATTAAATTGTGTGAAAGCAGGGCTGAATCATGACTATGGATTCTTTTCACATTATAACAGGTAATTTGACTTCACCCTCCCTTTGTATGCTGTTTCCTAAAGTTTGAATCCTTACAAATGCTCTGATTTGCTGTTGCAGTATGACCTGATCCCATGTCTTACACTCCCCTGCATTTATTTTCACCCAATTCTGTAAGTTCTCCCTCTTCAAAGCATCTGACGAAGTGGGATATTCTCCCACGAAAGCTCATGCGATAAATAAATCTGTTAGGCTTTAAGTGCCACAAGACTCCTTGCTTTTTATAAACATACAGTACCCACTGCTTTTCCTTCTGTGAAACTAGCGGTTTTGAACTCAGGTGTTTACACATAAGTACTCCCAGTTTCAGCACACATGAGATCTTGAGTAAAACCAGGTACACTGTTCCAAAGCCCCAGATCCAGGATAAATCCAGAGTAATTCCAGTGAAGTCAGTGGGATTACTCCAGATGTACCCCAGTGTTCTTGGGAGCAGAATCTGGCTTCCAGTCCAGGGCATGAAGGGGAGTAGGTTTTCCTGGCATGAAGATTTTGCTTAGCCATGCAGGGTGATTCAGGGAGCTGACTGCTGACTTGCCTAATCTCAATTTGTGCATTCTTCACACCCTGACAGACTTATACAGAGAAGGGAAAATAGAAAACAGTCCAAACTAGGAGGGATGCAGCCACTCCACTTTCAATGCTGTTTCTAGGCAGCAATGAGACAGAAAACAGGAGGTGTTTAAAGGTAGACTGGAGGAGATGAGCATCCATTCAAACATCAGGATATATCACAGGTGTGACCTGAGTGAGATTCACTGGCAGAGTTACATGAGGTTTGTCGATCTGGAATAACAGTGGGTGTGTGATGTGTGATGCCAGAAATGAAATGCAGGGGCAGAGCTACGGGGTCCCTCTCTGCACTTTGATTCCAGCTAGTGTGGTCACCTCCAACCTTTCTGAACAGTAAATTCCCCTGCACGACTAAGGGGAACACTACTGTGCTTTGCATATATCTATAATCTGAATGAGTCTGCAGAGAATAAAAGGTCCACCTTAATATGGGACCTTAAGGGTATGTCTACACTTACAATTTAGTTTGAATTAATGAGGATCAATTCGAACTAAATTAATGCATGCTACACTGGTTTTCATTACTTCAAACAAAGGAATTCCTTAGTTCAAAGTAATGAGCACTTACTTCGAAGTTATAAAACCTTCCTTAACTTCGAAGTAACAGTTAATTTGAATTTATTAGTTCAAATTAGCCCAATGGAGCTGCATTAATTCAAACCAACCATTAGTTTGAATTAATGTGGTTTGACCTTCTTCATTCCAGGGTGCCTTCCTTCGGCTGTGTACTAGGTGGGGGCATGGCCCTTGGCAGGGGCCATGTTGCCTCACTTCCCATGGTGCCCCTCTCCTAAATCAAACTAGCAAGTCCTGTGCATGGACATGCTAGTTCGATTTGTTTTTTAGTGGGGACATGTTAGTTCGAATGAACCCTTATTAGTTCAAATTAATTAATTTGAACAAAGTTAATTCAAACTAACTTCTTAAATGTAGACATAGCCTAAATCTATATAGACAATATTGCTAGCCCCAAACATTCAAAGATCATGAGCCCATTCCCTTTACCCACCTCTACATCCCCAAAATCACGCAATTACAAACTAAATACATTGCAGATTCTTTTATTTTATCTTCTGGGTTGTTTTTTTTAACCTTCAGGCTACTCCCAGCTCACATTTTCTCTGTAACACTGAGGGCTAGACAAAAGAATAATAAAGAATAAAAAAAATTATTAATTTTTAATAAAGAAAGAAACTCATGACTCAAGGAGCTGGAGCTTTAAGGAAAATACCAAATATGGAAAGATTGGCAATTAAATTACCAGCATTGGCTATACTAAAGGGCAGCAACACCCTCTCAGTTTCTCTTTTGTGTTGGGGGTATGTGTGTGTGTGTTTTACTTCTTATATTTAAACTCTAGATTTAACAAATGCAAGCTGCTACAAGTGATGAAGCAATGACAGCTTTTTCTGTGAATGCAAAAGTGCTTTCCTTGCAGTATATAGCGTATGGTAGACATGCCAGTTCCAGAATACTAGAGTTAAGATGAGTGGGGTAATACAGTTTATTGGACCAACTTCTGTTGATGCATGCAGTTAGTTTGCTTCATTCCTGGGTTTTAATAGTATCATTTATAACACTTTGCTGCCCTCCTGTGTTCCCACTTGCAACATGCAAGTTCAGAAGGATTATCAAGTGCACAGGAAATGCTCATTTTAAATGGCACGTGGACACAGAAGGAGACTTGCCAACAAGAATACAAAAACAGGGAATAATAAAAGCCTGTTTGAAACATTTGCTTATGCATATGTTGCACAGTTAAGTCTTGATAAACTAGAAAGAACAACATGTTTCTCAATTAAATATGAAATCGCATGCTGAGATTTGAACAAACAGTTTGTTAATGAAACCATGGGAAGGAGATAAGCAGTACTTTGACAGGGTCTGTAGCAGGGATTTATTACTGGAGATGGAATAACAGCAGGTTGGAGCACACAGAACCACAATAGGGTTTTTTTTTGGCATTCAAACTCCAACCTCATTGTGCAAGGAAAACTGCATTATCATTAATCTTATACACCTGTGAGGTATTCAGAGAGTTTGTAGATGCAAGCTGGCAATGTCAGAAAGCTGAGAGTTTCCAATACTTGTGATTTTTATCGTCAGTCCACAACATTTGGTAGATTTTTTTAAAGGCCCATCTCCTGGAATCATGTGATTATGTGAGAAGTTCAGCTTTTCTTTAAAATTTTTAAAAAATTAAGTTTCTATCCCTTAGGTTTTGTGAAAGCTTGATAGTGTACCCTAAAGACTCAGAAACCAGGAAGGAAATAAACTAATGTATGCTAAAGATTCCAAAAGAAAATAAAGCAAATAAAAGGACCCAAAATCTAAGCTATGAATGGCTCAGTGGGAGAAAGAAGATGATCACTGGAGGAAGGTCAGGTTCCCCTCTCCAAGGTCGTAATGACTATTTTAGTCAATTTCATCAATTTTTTCATCTGCATTATATTCCCTCTAGCCATTCAAGAGCTTGGTAAGAGTGCTAGTAAGAAAACAGTAAGCATGTACTAATGGGAAAAAAAATATCATTCTTAACAATTGAATTTTTTTAAATGAGACAAAAACCAATTATTTTGTTTTAACTTTTTCTGTTTTCCTCCTTTCTCACCTCCTACTGGAAGCAGGGAGATGACAAACAGGGGAAAGCAAAACAATCAAAACCAAAACTTTGTTTCAAACACAGTTTTTGTTTCATTTTGACCAAAAAAGTGACTTTTCTACATTGCTTGAAAAGCCTTCTCTTCTCAAACCATTTTTCTCAATGAACAAATGCCAATCAATTGTATATTATATATCTAGTATATAAAATATGTTTTATATTATATCTGTATATCTAGTTTTTCCTAGATTTACACTGGTTGGCTATTACTACTGTTTTTGACCAATGCCTATTATTGTCAGAGTCTAGTGTTGCATATCACTTTCACTGGCAGAGACAATGAAAGTTGTCCCCCAACTCATTGTATATGTTGTTAAATGGATACAAAGGATCAAATCATCATCCAGCCAAACCCCAAAGGAATATGGCCTCCTTGCACACTGAAAGTCTCCTTGATTGAGCTCTGACTACCTTAACATAGGCTGGCTGAATATTCAGTTTATGTCCATCATTAGCAATCTTAATGAACCACTTAAGCTTTTAGTACCCATGTATTCACTGGCATTGTAGCATCATTCCCTGGTAATCATGCTTTGGAATTAATTGGTCTTTCATTCTAACAGTACGTCAGCACCATGAAAGATGCCAAAATTGAATCAGTGGGGAGGAAGGCAGGTGCTGAGTTCAACTCTGAATATCCTCATTTTTGATCCTGTCCTGCCTCTTAATATGGAACAGCTGATGAAGGTGATAGCCAGAAGGCATGGACCCTCCTAAAGGCTTTGTCCTTTAGTATCTGCAATACCTTGCGCCCACAGGAGAGGGTAGTGTTAAGCAAAATAGTGCACTCACATCTTCTGTTGGCTAGGGAGCCTAGGAAGAAGACTCGAACTCTGATCCCTGCATGGCAATCGGTTGAGCTGCTGCATATTCTGTTGGTTGGCCCCAAGCCCTTTTCATAATATTATATTGGTCTGTTCATGCACCCACTGAAGTCACTGGAGATTAACTACTGCTTTGAACATTAGCAGGCAGTGGCAAAAGCCAGGCTGTACAACTAAGAAGGGTGTTGGCAAGAAGGGGGCAATTTGAGGACTGAGAGAAATGGGGGCCACATGGGTTGTGGAAACCACATGGATGTAGCAAGCCTGTCCTCCCCTTCAATCCTTCCTTGACATCTCTCTTTTTAGCCTGATTCTCTGGCACATATTTTATGCTTGAACAACATACAGTAAGAATGAAACTGTATGAGAGTGTCCAGTGGCAGCCTAAACTGGCCTTTTGGTTTTTACCAGCCTCCCCATAATCCATCGAATGATTCTGCTGAATGTTTTGCAAGGCCTAAAAACTTCTGTTCAGTGGTGTATGAACCTGCCACTTCAGACGACATGACAATTCAATCCTCCTTCACACATTACTTGTGACTAATACTCATGAGAAAAAAGCTTGAGATGCTCCAGGGCCTTGTTCTCATAATCACCCCAGCCAGAATCTGTTTAACGCTGACAGCTATAAGCAGCAACTGCTAAAATAAAAACATGATGTGCTCTGAAAATACTCAAGAGGAAGTCAAGGCAAAAGATACTGTTGTCATGTCTGTTTCCTCATTCTGGCTCTTTGAGTGCAGAAGGTAGGGGCCTGCAAAAGGCCTTAAAAACACTGATCCTAAAGCCTTGTCTTAAAACTCTCCAAGGCTACCAGTTTCTTGGCTTTGGAGTTGTATTACTGCTACCACCCAAATGCAAAACCTCTTTGAAAACCTATGAAGCTGCACTTGGGAATTCCTTCCTGCGCAGTTCCCTCAGTTGCCCTTATTCCTCCCTCAGGAGAGCAATTGAACCCCAGCTGTGATATCAGCAGAAAATGGAACTCATTCCCCCTTAGGTAGTTAACTGTGAAGTCTGAGGCATGTATGCACAGAACCTTTTCTTTTAGGACACAGAACCAGAGCATATTTTAAAAGGATAAATTTTCTTTAAATAAAAGTAACAGCTAAAAAACACTGAGAATTGCTTCTCTTGGATTTAACATGAGATAGTTACAGGATAGTGGGGGGGGGAGTGTATGTGCTTAGCTCAGAGAACTATAAAAAAGAACCAAAACAAAGAAATAACCTGAATGCATCTAGCTAAACAGTCTCAGTTCAACTCATGCATGGTTGGTTACAGATTTGAGCCATTCTTAGTCATGGATATCGCTGGATCCTCCATGCCCGACTCCCTGGACTCTTATTCCTTTCAGGAGCTCTGCTGCCACCAAACAAAAAAACCAGCAGGGCTGCTGCTCCAATTCCAAAACGTCTACTCTGTTTCTATTGGCTCTCCTGGGACTTATGTAGGAGTCACAGTCTATGGTGTTAATTTCTTCCTTCACAAGGTTACTACAGCTGCAAGCAGAATGAGCAACTTAGGTTTTCTCTGAGCAAGTGTCACTCCCTTGTTAACTTTCCAACTCCAGAATGGCATTGCAGACCTACAGCCTTGTTACACTCTTTTCTCTTCGCCTGGTCACTTCTGTGAACAGAAAACATGATGGTATGGAATGAGTATTCTTGTTAATAATTATGTCTTCCTCTTTCATTGCTAGCGACCTGGATACAAATTTGACCTTGCAGCATACTACTGGCAAAATTAGGTAAATTGTTGATATCATTTTCTTTTTCAAGTAGAAAGCGAAACCATCTCTTCCTCTATGTCTGAATCTAGCACAAAAGGGCCCTGTTCCCTAAATTGGGGACTCTGGACACTATCCTAATACGGTGATTGGTAACAGTTGATCCAAGCTGGATTGTGGTATACACATAAGAGATCTAATCAGGTGGAAATTATGACTGACAAGTCCAATTAAAGCATGATACAGCTGTTCACAGATCCGTGTGTTATCTGAAGTGGAGTCCAAGATTACAGCACACTACTTTCTTCTTTCTCACTTTGCTTCCACCCTCCAGATGATCAAAGCCATTTCCCAATATAATAATAAGGAAAAAGCAATAGAGAATTACTGGAAGCCTAGCTAGATGTCATCTAAAAGAGACAGTCCTCTATATGTAAACATAACTGTTCTGGGGACAAAGAGATGACTCCAACCAGAGATGTTAGTCCAGCATATTTCACCAGCTCCACATTCACTATAAAGAAAAACAATTGTGAGCTGGCATTTGCTTTCTTGTGCCTCTTGTGATGTAGCCTCAGTAGCAGATGTGCCTACAAACATGCAATCCAATTTAGCCATTTATTATCTCTGTTGCCTGCAGCCTTTAAAGGCAATTAGGCTCTAAAGGAGGGTCTTCTTTTCTGGCAGCCGCCCAGGAATAGGGTCTGCTCTGACGATGGAAGTAAATCTCCACAAACACACAGATTTCCTGTTTCTTTCTGATCCTTGAAGCTGGTGCATCGCAAGCTGAATGCAGCTGCTAATTCACAGATGGGTCCTTCTGGGCTGCAAGAGAGCTGACCCATGAGGGTGACCCAGGACTCACAGGTGCTGGAACTAAAGATTTGCAGAGGGTGGGGTGGGGTGCAGAAGCTTGAAATGTTTTCCATCATAACAGGGTTTATTGTTTGGTTCAATGGCTCCAAGCACCCCCTTTATATAAATTGTTCCAACAACCCTGCAGGACAAGAAGCTGAAGAGTAGAAGACCATAGATTCCCCTGCCCAGTACCTGACCTTCCCCCCAAACTTAGCAGCTGCATGACAGTATAACCACCCCTTACACCCATGACACACCTCTTCCCAGGAGTCTCAGCCCCTGAAAGTGTCCCTCTGCTGCCCCTCCAGCTTCTTGCCTTACCCCTCACTGCTGGCAGGTCTCATCATTGTTCCACCTCCTAACTGTTCCTCTGGATGGAGAGGATCCACTGCAGCTTCAACAGCTATTAGGTAAGGGCTCAACATACAGCTATGGCATACTTCCAGTCATGATGTGTGCAGTCACTTGTTGCAAAAATCTCTACAGGCCAGGTGACACATGGTCACAGCAAAAAAAGTGTCAAATTATCTCTCTTGATGGGAATAGAAAAACTTGGCAGGTGGCAACCCTATGCATTTCTGTATACCTGCTTAACAGTCGTTGGGCTGGAGACCTCTGTGCCCCGTCTTGGATCTGGGGCCTATGAACATGACTTCCATATTTCCAACAGCATGACATTGCTACCCTAAAACCTGAAACTTCCAGGAGTTGCCTCATCAGCCTACAACTGCATGTGCATCCTATACAGCAAAGGTCCATAGGGTAGCACTTTCATGAGAGAGGGCATCGAAAATGGCTGACTGATACACCCATGTTTTGAAGCAAAGCTCAGTGAACAATCATAATACCCTTTTTATATAGGTCTTGGGGTTTATTTAAACAGACCCTGAGAATTTATTATCTCAAATAACTGAGTTTATTGGCAGGAAAGTTCACAGAAAATAATTATGAGCCACTTTAAGAGAATACTCACAAAAAATAGTTACTGGATGTAATAATAAATGTTCACACCAGAGAGCTGATTGAGAAGGATTCAAGAAATTATTCAGCAATTAATATGGAATGTATTTGAGATAACTGTAAAATGTTGCACAATCTCCAAACAGAAAGAGAGGCAAAACCTGCCAGAACAATTACCTGCCACACACTATTCACTTAGCTCTGATTTTACATCAACTGAGGTTGTTCAAACTCCTTCAGTACATATAAATGATCATAAAGTTGAAGAGATTACCTAGACATTTGTTGGTTAAGAGATTTTCCTTTCTGCATACTAGTTAACAAGCACATTGGCTGGAAATTAGAGCCCAATACACTGCTCACTGAAGTCAGTAGGCACTGATCAGTCCTTTACACTTCAACCAAAAAGCACTTAAATGCTTCTGACTTCAGCAGGATTAAAGAGTGTGTGTAAAATTAAGCCTGCTTTTAAGTGCTTTGCTGCATGGAGGTCTTAGTTTCCATGGAAACCCCAGTACAAGAAGTTCTCAGAGATAGGAAAAGGTTTCCCAGCATTCCATTCTTGACAGGAAATATTATATTATAGGCAAGTCTGATTGTGACACCTATTTTTAAAGGTTGCTTGACCCTGTTTTCAATTGCTAATAACATCAGTTTGCTAATAACTTTGCCAGATGTCAACCATTTGGGCTAAAATTTTATGTGCTGGATATCTGCTTTTTGGGGGGAGTAGGGGGAGGGATTTCAGCCTGAATGACTAATGTTATCAGTTAACTTAGGTCAGCTTTTTCAGAAACAAGGCTAGTTTTAATCAGAATGCAGTTAAAGAGGAATTGACCCCTCATGTTCTGATCTGAATAAAATATTATTTACCAATTCTTGGCAAACCACATGGGAGATCAGACTAATTGACCTACTCTATCTTTCCACTTTAATTGCACTTTGATTAAAACATTCACTAGAGTTCTTGGAATAGAGACACTGCTCTCTAAACCCAGCTAGTGGCAATGGTTTTTACATAGGAAAAGGAGATACCTGTCTTTTCTGTGGGTTATTGCTTTTGTTATTTATATAACTAATAAAGAGATTATGAAAAGCAAGTTTTTGCAACTGTCCCACAGAATCAGAGAAATGTTGTGTCTGAAAGAATCTTAAGAGATCATCTAGTCCATCACTCTGAGTCAGGAATTAATATAACTTACCAACCTTGATAGCGTTTAGCCAATTGGTTCTTTAAAACCTTCAGTGATAGAGAATCTACAACCTCCACTGGAAAGGAGAAAGTTTTCCCTCATATCTAATTTCTATCACCATCACTGCAGATTCAATCCATTGCATCTAGTTCTACTGTCAGTGGATGTGGAAAATAATCAACACAGTCCTCTTTATAACAGCCCTTAACATACTTGAAGACTTATCAGGTCCTCCCTCAACCTTCTTTTCTCAAGATCAACTATGCCCAATTTTTTTTTAACCTTTCCTCATAAGTCAGGTTTTCTAAACATTTCACCATTTTTTGTTGTTTCCTCTGGATTGTCCAATTTTTCCCATCTTTTCTAAAGCCCCAAACTGGACACAACACTCCAAATGAGACTTCACAAATGCTAAGTAGATTGAGACAAGTGCTTCCCATGTCTTACATATAACGCTCTTGTTAATGCATCACCAAATGCTATTGGTCTTTTTCACAACCTCATCACATTGTTGGCTCCTGTTAAATTTGTGATCCACAAAAACCCCTAGTTTAGTAGTACTAGCACTACCTATCCAGTTATTCCCTGTGTTGTAGTTGTGCATTTAATTTTTTCTTCTCTACTGTAGTACTTTCCACTTGTCTTTATTGAATTTTATCTTCTTGATTTCAGAATAATTCTACAGTATGTCAAGGTCATTTTCAATTGTAATCCTGTCTGCCAAAATTCTGGCAACCCCTTCCAGCATGGTGTTGTATGCACATTTTATAAGGGTAGTCTCCATGCCATATTCCATAGTGAAAGTGTTGAATAGCACCAGACCCAGAACTGACCACTGCATGATCCTAGTAGATCCACCACACAGTGTGACAGCGAACTATTCTTTGTGCACCAATTGTGGCATTTCTTTGGGGGACTGAGGGTAGTGAATCATTCTGAAAACTCATTTTGATGTATTAATGTTGGATAGGTGGGATTTTCAAAATCATGCAGTGGTAGCCTTGAGTCTGCTCCCACTGAGATCAAGGGTAAATCCCGTTGCATTCCCCAAGAGTTTTAGAAAATCTTCTCTGATATATTGCCTTGGAGAAAGTCCTCCCACTTTAGTTCCAAAGGGGTTGCTGTGTTAGTCTAGTCCAGCAGAACAAACAAGGAGTACTGTGACATTTTTAAAGACTAAAAAAATTATTCATTGCATCAGCTTTTGTGGTAGAAAATCCCACTTTATCAGACACTTGAAGTTGGGGAATATACAGAATGGGAGGAAAATAAATGAAAGGAAGTGTAAGTCACAGAATCGGGTCAGACCGTTACAGCAAATCAAAGCAAAGTAGTTATATGCTTCCATTCAGGACAATGCAAATCAGGAAAAACTGTGTGCATGTAGCAGAGTTCCAAAGAGGCAGCTGTGTTAGTCTAGTTCAGCAAAATAAGCAAGGAGTCCTGTCACAGGACTCCTTGCTTATTGTGTGCGTGTAGGTTTTTGGTTTTGGTTTTAACCTGAAACCAAACAAGACCTTCCAGCTTTGCTCAGATGAAAAAATTGAAACTGAGGTGTAAACATCACATGAAGTAAAAGTGATGAGAAAGTTCTGATCCCTTGGCTGATACTGCCGTCATACTTCACACATTTTAAGTTGGAAGTTTATAGCAACAGCAATGCATCATACAAGTTTCCTTAGTTAGGCACAGTCATTGCATTAAACCTTTGGTAACCGATCCCTGTATTAAACGTTGACTATGAGCTCACACAAGAGACAGAAAAGGGACAGCAGAATATTTTCCAATTTAAATTGTATTAAATGTCATCTTATTACCATACCCTAGGACAAAATGAAGCAGCACCTTTGGAAAAAGCAACCTACCATAGATGAAGCTGCACTTTGCATGAATGTTCTGTCCTTTCTTCCTGAAAAAACAGCATACTGATAGCACAGTACTGGGTTCAAAATTCTGGCCTGAATTACATGAAGGGTGAAATTCAACCCCGTGTAGGGTGTTAAATGGGACTTAACTGCTGCCTAGGCATTGCACCAGCCCTCTTCATAAGGCTATTTTTATCCTTTTATCCATAGTTCAGGCCATTTAAGGCTTTTTGGGTAGAGAGCAGGTGCCTCCAGCTCCAAGAAAACATGTCTTTGTTACTTAGTGTACTTCTAAAGTTGAACATTTGCTCTTCAGAAGTATGTTGATAAACTCAAGTGATAAATTATCTGTGCCCATATGAACAAGGTAATGACTCCAACAGCGGCAGGGATATCATACCAAATCTCTTCTCAATTGTGTGATTTGGTTCTAACAAGGGCCCTAGCTGGCTTATGCCCCTGAGCCTTCTTTTAACTTCAGAGGCATGATATAATAGCCAGCACTTACTTGAACTCCATTAGAAGACTGTCCCCTCCAATTTATAATCTAGGCCTTTCATAAAGTCAAGAAGCCAAATTCATTCCTGATGGTCACAGGCAGTCAGGTCTAGTTGTCAGAGAAAGAGCCAAACCCTGGGTCGGAGCCCAAATATCAAAGAGCATCAGAGCTAGGGACTGGAGCTAAAGGTCAGGACTGTAGTTTGAACCCAAATACCAGAGCCAAAAATCAGAGTCAATGGGCAGACCTGGATTACCAGAAGGCAGGAGCAAGGCTGGGGCAGGACTAAGGCTGGGTGAGAAGCAGAGTCTAGCCCAGAGCAGGGCTGGGAGTGACTAAGTTTGCACAAGGAGCCAGAGAATCCACAAGTGTGCATGTTGTGCAGCCATCTAACTCCTATTGCGCTGGGTTTAAGAATCAGCCTGCTGGCTTCCTCCACCAGTCAGTCAGGGCAGGCTAACAGGAAGCTGAGTGAATCGTTAGGCCACTGGGTGATAGAGTCAGGAGAGCTGGAAGGCCTTACTCCTGGCACAGAGGCTACTTTTTATTTTGTATGGCTAAAAAGAGCAATGTTAGATGGCCATATCTAGGCTGGCAAGCCAATAAATTGCTTCAGGTGACATGGAGTGGATGGCAGAAATATCATCAGGCTATGACCATTTGGGACATTAGCTGATGAGGTATCCCATAATTTTAAGTTTGTTCTCTCTGTCACATATAGGATTAGCAACTAGGCACATCTGCTATTTGATGTGCAGATGCAATTCAAAATAGACTATAGCTTCTCCTGAAGTGAAAAACCATTGAGTTTTTTCTTTGACTCCTTGATGAGTTGTTTGTTTAGTACATTGGTATCCCTCCATCTTACTCACCACTCATCTTCAGGGGAAAACTCCCAGACTTCAAGCTCTTGCACTGCAAGTCAACAGAGTTTTCTGCATTTGATCCTAAATCGCAATATGTTATTTCGGTGTTCATGTATTTTGTTCCCTCAAAAATGATGGGATTCCTGAAGGATACTCATGTCACAGTGAATTTGGATGCGCACCAGTGTGGGAAGCCATAGTGTTTCATTTTACTGTACCTGTAAAGGTCATGGCTCCATTAAGGTGCGAGTTGACAAGTGATGTGGGGAACTGTGTGTCCACAGAGTTTTCCTTGAACATCATGGAAACATGTTCATACTGGTGACATTGCTCTGACTGCACTGGCTTACCCATCATAGAACAAATCCTAACCAAGAACCTAAAAACCATGGAAGAATATTTCTTTCTTTGGCAGCTAAACCCCATATCCAATCAGACAAGTAAGGAGTCCTGTGACACTTAAAGACTAACAAATTTATTGATTGCATGAGCTTTTATAAATACACATAAATTTGTTAGTCTTTAAGTGCCACAGGACTCCTTTCTTGTTTTGCTGAACTCGTAATGTGGCTATCCCTTTAGAACATATCCATCAAGCATTTTGTGTCTGCATTCCATCTTAACACTTGAAAGGGTAAGGCAGAACTGCACTTGGACCTGTGTGGGTATCAGACAAGACGTGATCCATGTGATGCAGAGAAACCAAGTGCCTGCTCTGTCTAAGGCAGTGGTTTTCAAACTTAGGGTCAGGACCCAGCACTGGGTCACAGAGCCCTCTGCTGCCACCACCCAAAGACTGGAATGCATTGCTCAAAGGTGTTACTGCTGGGTCGCAGACATAAAAGATTTTTTTCTAGTTGAGTCCTGAGGAAAAAAGTTTGAAAACCACTGGTCTAAGGCCACAGGTGTTACCCAAGAATCGACAAACTCATAGCTTTAAACCAAACCACCTCACTTGTATGTTAATTTATTTCTAAGTAGGTATTAATCTTGTAAGAACGTTTAGTATTTGTACTCTGTGAAATGTAAGTTGCTGCCTTCATTAATCTTACTCATAATGTCTACCAGGCTATAAAGAAAGGTGTGTAAGTTTTGTTCACACTTTGAAAGTTTCAGAGGCGCAGCTGTGTTAGTCCAGTTCACTAAAAACAACAAGGAGTTGTGTGGCACTTTAAGACTAACAGAATTATTTTTTGCATGAGCTTTCGTGGGAGAAGATCCCACTTCCTCAGATGCTTTGAAGATGGGTGAACTTACAGAAAGGAATGAAACTAAATGCAAAGGGGTGTAAAACATAGGATCAGGTCATAAAGTAACAGCAAATCAGAGCAGTTTACAGGCTCAAACCATGGGAAGCCTGAAGTTATTTAGTTTCATTCCTTTCTGTAAGTTCACCCATCTTCGAAGCATCTGAGGAAGTGGGATCTTCTCCCACGAAAGCTCATGCAAAAAATAAATCTGTTAGTCTTAAAGTGCCACACAACTCCTTGTTGTTTTTTTACTGGACTAGACTAACACGGCTATCCTTTTGAAATTCACTAAAAACAGACAACGAGTCCTGTGGCACTTAAAGACTAACAAATTTATTTATTGCATGAGCTTTTGTGGGAGAAAATCCCACTTCATCAGATGCTTTGAGGATAATAAATAAATAAATTTGTTAGTCTTTAAGTGCCACAGGAGTCTTTGTTTGTTTCACTTTGAAAATGTTTGCTCTGAATTTGTGAGCCTGGCAGGAGAATCATCTTCCAAACCCATTCAGGTGGCCTACCAAGATTAAATGGGCCGTTAAGGAACACTGTAACACAAAGGATTGGTGAATGGCTCTGTCACACCTTGGAAAAAGAGCTCATGGCACAGATTGGAAGATTTTTGTAAAAGTTCAAACAGGTTCACAAGGGAATTTTTCATCTTTCTGCTGTTTGAATTCTCACACTAAACTAAAGCAGAGCTCTGCAGGATCTACCTTGGTTTACTCTGATAGACACTGAATTGACAGATGACTACTATGCTGCCACTCTACAGATTTAAATTGTAACTTGTGTGTGTATACATTTGCATGCTTTAACCTGTAAATAACTCATTTCTTTTTCCTGGGTAATAAACCTCTAGACAGTTTATTACAGGATTGACAACAGGTGTTATCTTTGATAGAAGATCTAGGGTGCCAGTTGAGCTGGGATAAGTGTATAGTGTCTTGGGAGGGGAAGAAATTTGAATTTGGTGTGGTGGGTGGGTGTGTATGTGACTGTTTATTACTAAGTTTAACTCACCTGAGTGTCAAAATAGATTGGAGAAACAAGGGGACTGTCTTTTATAGTAAGCCAGGAATTCACACATGTTACGGGATTGGTGAAATCTAATTATAGAATGTATTACCAGTTTGGGGGTATGTGCTCTGTTCTTGACAGTTATATATTGGACAAACAGGACCATCGCTCTGTAAGAGACTGAATGAGCACAGAGCTGATATCAGAAATCAAAGAACAAAGAAACCAGTTGCTGAGCACTTCCATCTTTCTAATCACTCGATGAATGATTTGTTAACGACTGTCGTTAGAGATGTACCTGGGACATCAAGACTTCAAAGAGAAACAGCTGAACTCGAATTAATATGCAAGCTAAATTTTGTGAAAGCAGGACTTAAATCGAGACTATGGGTTCTTTTCCCATTACAAAGGGTAATTTGACTTCAGGCTTCCCATGGTTTGAGCCTGTAAACTGCTCTGATTTGCTGTTACTTTATGACCTGATCCTATGTTTTACACCCCTTTGCGTTTAGTTTCATTCCTTTCTGTAAGTTCACCCATCTTCAAAGCATCTGAGGAAGTGGGATCTTCTCCCACGAAAGCTCATGCAAAAAATAAATCTGTTAGTCTTTAAGTGCCACACAACTCCTTGTTGTTTTATTATCAGTCCTGAGGTAGGCACTCACCATCATAAATAACTCCAGCCTGTGTGACAGTCATACCCCTAAATATGTTGGTGTAACATTAGATCAAACTCATACCTAGTATAAGCCCCTGAAGAGTACCCAGGAGAAAATAAAGATGTACATAAATCTCATCCAGAAACCAGAAGGAAGAACCTGGAGAACCAATTCCTGGTGTCAGAATCCACTGAAATCAATGGTGTGACACCTGGGATACATTTGGCCCATTCCATTTTGTATCTTATTTGTGGTTATTTTGACATTATTCAAGCCTTTGAAAGATGTTTGGTCTCCTCTGTTACTTTTTAATTTGTTCTCCACTGATGCCTTTAACAGTTGCAATTATATCTGTTACCAATAAATCTGTGAGGAGGCCTCACCTTTGAATCAGACAGAACAGATCTGGTGTACACGCAGGGAATTTGTTTTCACTTATCTGATATTTCGTACTCCAGGCAAGTAATCTAGCAGCAAAATGCTGAACTTAGAGTTTTATTTTTCCTCTCCCCGTCAAAAGTATTTTTGCCTGTAAAACTAATGCTCCACTACTTTGAATGTTTGTTCATTTGTACTACAGTTGTTCTATGTACACAATAATCTGGATACAGAAATAATTTACCCAAATAGACGTGCGTGATTTCAGATTTGCTCCTGGAGCCATTACTTTGAACGTAAGCAAAAACTTCTTAACTGTTTTGGTAGTTAAGCATGAAATAAATTTCCCGGGGGGGTGTGGAATCCCCATAATTGTTTGACCTGCTTTTAAAAACCTCTAAACACCTCAGGCATAGACTAAATTTGAATCTAGTTACTACTAGATAATACTAAATCTTGCCATGAGTGCAGAGGATAGGATTAGAATTCCAGTTTTATGCTTCTGGGATTATCTGGTGATAAAAACAACTTATACACTATATATGGTTTATTTTTATTTGCTGTCAGATATGCTTAGAG
Source organism: Podocnemis expansa (assembly GCA_007922195.1). Lineage (NCBI taxonomy): Eukaryota > Metazoa > Chordata > Testudines > Podocnemididae > Podocnemis > Podocnemis expansa. The sequence goes on from ML681991.1 coordinate 23,911,387, forward strand.
TTCTGGCATATTTTTGATTAAATATAACAATCAAGAGAAGAATAAGTAAATAAAACTAAAGTGACCCCTTACCTGCAAATTATCAGAGAAATGTGACCTGTGTAAACAACTTGTGAACTCTTAATTTACTATCATAGGTTTTTAACATTAATAGTTAGACTCCCCTGACCCTCATGGGCTCCAACAGATCTGTGAATAAAAACCTAGAGCAAAGTTTTCAGAGTTGAATTTAGAACATTTTTTTTTTCCTCAGCTCTATGGCAAAAAAAAAAAAAGTAAAAAAAAATCAAGATGACCATGAAAATCTGATCTTATTGTGATCTCAGAATAGCTTGGGACCAATCCAGTTATTAAGCTTCTCACCTTCTGAAGTAAAGATATTCAACTTTGTCTCAAGTCTTGCTGTGAGGGCTAGGAGGTAAAAAGAGGCTACGCTTATGAGTAAAGCTACAATAACTAGTATGTATTCACATATGAGGGAGAGGAAAAGCAACTGGTAAACAAGGCAACAGATAATTTCACTCAGGTTCCCAATGGGCTATTATTATTATAGCCACTGATGAAACGCTGCTATTTTAACAGACAGAAAAAGACACCAGTGGAATCTCTGTTGAATTTTGACAGCTCTAGGATGAGTCAATTCAATTCAATGTCTTGACCATCATGGATTAGCAAAAATCCCAGGATGCTTTACACTGGACATATACATGAGCTCTGACTTCCTAACAAACTTCCAATTTAGCTCTTTAAATTTAGCCTCTACATTTTTTCCAGATGTGATTTTCAAATGCTGACATTTTGACAGGATGAACTGTACGCTCAAATCCCTGATCTAGTCCCCTAATTGTTGCTTGAGGGACTCAAATGACGGTTTTTGTACCCTAACTTCTGTTTCTATGCCTAAAAACTGGACTCTTTGCTGTATTTTATTGGAGTCTTAGGGGCCAGGTCCTAAGATAACACTGAGCACTGATCTATGGGCTGGAGGAGGTAGTATAGAAGGTTTGCCTTTCTACCACGTTTTTGTCCTCCTGGGGCCAAGGTGGCTATAACTTGTGCCCACTAGCATGATCCCCTACATATGCAATATTGTTGTCGCAGTGCTGGTCCCAAGGCAATGGAGAGATCAGAAGGGTGAGGTACACTAGAACTTCAGCATTAAGGACACCTCATGAATGGAGGTTGTTTGTAACCCTGAACAAAACATTATAGTTGTTTCAAAAGTTCACAACTAAACATTGACTTAATAGAGTTTTGAAAATTTACTGTACAGAAGAAATGCTTCTTTAACCCTCTTAATTTAAATTAATTATGCACAGGAACAGTTTCCTAACCTTGTCAAATCTTTGTTTTTAAACTTCCCTGTTTTGTTTTTTAAAAAGAGTTTACATTTAACACTGTACTGTACTATATTTGCTTTTCATGTCTGCCTGTCTTTGCTGCTGCCTGATTGCATACATCTGGTTGCAAATGAGAAGGGAACGGGGGGAAGGAGTTTGGACAGTTCGTAACTTTGAGGTTCTACTGTAATAGCTTACACTGGACCAATTTCTGTTTGTGAGAAAGACAGGCTTTCGAACCACACGGATCTTTTCTTCAGATCTAGGGAAGGTACTGAGGGTGTCACAGCTAAATACAAGAGTGAACAGATAGCGTAGCATATGTAGGTAGAACACATTCTGAGGGACAATACAAGGTGAAGTGACTCATTAACCCCTACAGTCATAGGACAAAAAAGGAGGTTAGCAAGTTACAGATTTATAGATTGTTGTAATAAGCCACAAATCCAGTGTCTTTATTAACACCATTATTTTTGGTGTCTAGAAAAGTTTTGAATTTAAGGTCCCAGGCTCATCCTTTGAAAACATTGTGAAGGTTTCCTTTGAGGATCAGGACTGAGAGGTCAGAAACACAGTGATTGCTTTGTGAAAAATGTTCACCAACCAATAATATGCTGTTTTTGTCTTAAAAGAGTTCATTTGGGAGTGTAATTATTGTCTGGAACACGTAGTTGTTCTTGAGGCACTTAGTGCACTGGATGAGCTTCACCACATGTGAAGGCATGTATAGGACCCCTCAGTCTTGAAGATGTGCTGTGAGGGGTGTTAATCATTGTAGCAGTGAACATATGTCTGCAGGTTTTGCATCAGTTGTTTTCACAGGTAATGGTGCTGCTTTGCTGAACTTGAAGAAGTACAGGGATTGTTTGAAGGCTAGAAGAAGCGATTCAGGAAAAATTTCTTTGAGGATTGGTTCCCCATTGAGCATGGGTTGTAGTTATATGACAATACCCTACATGGATTCTGGTGTGCAGTGATAGGTGACCACACGGTTGTTTAGAGGGAGTTTAACTTCTGTACTGAGGCAGGTTTTTTTGGGGTATATGCATGACCTTTCCCATGATGTGACTTTCATATCCACTGGAGTCTCCCTGGTTGGGGAAGGCAGAACTTTCTCCTCTGAGCATATTCTGTGGTATTTGAGTGCTTGGTTGTAGATAATAAATTTCTTGATGTGTTTGGGGTTGTTATTAGATCTATAAAGATAGGTGTGGTGATCTGTGGTTTTCCTGGACATAGTTGTCAGTGGGATTCCATTGTTGATGTCATGGTGTCCAGAAAGCTGATACAAGCGTGGGAGTGTTTCAGAGAGAGTTAGATTGGTGGCAGTTGTTGAAGTGGTAGTAGAAATCTGTGAGGAAGTTTAAGTAGTTTGTTGAAACATCATTATTTTGTGGTATATCTGTCATGAAATTCTTCAACGTGGCTCATGAAGAGGTTGGTATACTGGAGAGCCATCCTAGTATCCATGATTGTTCCCGAAGTATTTGTTGTTGAATGTAGAATTGTTTTGGGTGAGGATGAAATGGATGAACTTGGTAATATACTTGAGATATCTGAGGATTGTCCATTGCCTTATAGATATTTGAGGCATGCAGTCATGCCATCATTATGAGAGATGTTGGTGTATAGGGAAGGCACATCCGTGGTGGATGATTGGTGTCCTGAGGGAGGTTGTTAATGTTGCAGAGTCTGTGGAGGAAGGCTGCTGTGTTCTGGAGGAAGCATGCACTTTGTGTGGTGACCAGATTGAGGTCAGTTTCTATGAGTCCCAATATTTGTTCAAACAGGCCTGGTCTACACTTATCAAAAGTAGCCTGAAACACTTCACACAGGAGATCCACCTTCTGGACACTACAATAAAAATTAGGGATGGACAAATAAACACCACCCTATGCCAAAAACCTACTGATCGGTATGGTTACTTGCATCCCTCGAGCTTTCATCCAAAACACACCGTACAATCCATTGTCTACAGCAAGCCCTAAGGCAGGGGTACTCAAACTTTTTGCGAGCCGGTCCACATTCAGCCTTCCACCATTGACCAGGGTCCACAAACAACTAGGGTGGGGGGGGCTGAGTGGGAGCAGGGGGGTGATGTCAGGAGTGGGGGGCGGCAATGCCGGGAGTGGGGGGGGGGCGAGTGGGAGCTAGATGGTCCCTCATGTAATTCAGTCGAGCAGTTCTTTAGTCTGAGTGTAAGACAGGCTGCTCTACTTGGTCACCAGAGCAGAGCTACGTTACGCTCAGCACCTTATTGTCGGGTGTGTGTGTGTGTGTGTGTGTGTGTGTGTGAGAGAGAGAGTGTGAATTTTCCATCAGCTTGGGGTGGTGGATTCTCACCCACCGAGTGTCATGTGGAGTTTCTGGTTCATTCCTCTCATGCCCCCAGCTCTAAATCAAAGCAGTTGAGTGTCACCACAGCTCCATTTCGCATGAAGAAAAATTGATGAGTGCAATATTTTTTCTTAGATGGGTTTGTCTACCTCTCTGAAGAGGTCCCAGGACCCAGCACATCTTTTCCTCTGGTCTGTGAGATGGTGGGGACTGTGGTCAGCAAGTCCTTGCACTGCTCTCCTAGTATCCTACCGGATATATATATATATATATATATATATATATATATATATATATAGTATCCTTCCGGCAGCAGCGATGCCGGAAGCAGGTGGGCAGCGATGCCGGAAGCGGGGGCAGCGATGCCAGGAGCGTGGGGGGGGCGAGTGGGAGCGGCAGCAGTGATGCCAGAAGCGGGGGGGCGGCGATGCCGGAAGCGGGGGGCGGCAATGCTGGGAGGGGGAGGTGCCGCCGGGAGCGGGGCAGCGGCTGCACAGCAGGCTCCGTGGGGGGGAGGGGGAGCGCAGCGAGCAACAGAAGTTGCTCAGCTGCCCTTAGAGCAGGGGTACTCAAACGGCCTTCATGCAAATAGGCCACTGTCGCGGTCCACCAGAAACCTCTTTGCAGTCCGGATTGTGGACCGCGGGCCACCATTTGAGTACCCCTGCCCTAAGGTATAGCCACATTTGCTCTGATCCCTCAGACTAAGACAGACACTTTCAGAGTCTCTATCAAGCATTCTTAAAACTACAGTACTGACTTGTGGAAGTGAAGAAACAGATTGACAGAGCCAGGTGGGTATCCTGAAGTCAACTACTACTTGAGAATCTCAAGAAAGAAAACAACAGAGCACCACTGACCATCACCTATAGCCCCCAAGTCAGACCTCTACAACACATCATTAAGGATCTACAGCCTATTCTACAAGATGATCCTTCACTCTCTCAAGCCTTGGGAGACAGACCTCTCCTCGCCTACAGATGGCCTCCTAAACTTAAACAGATAACTCACCAGCAACTACAGACCTACCAACAGAAACATTAAACCAGGTACCTACGCCTGCAACAAACCACGTTGCCAACTCTGACCACATATCTGCACAAAAGACACCATCATAGCACCTAATCAAGCCAGCTATTCCATCAAGGGCTCATTCACCTACTCATCCACCAATGTGGTTTATGGTATCATGTGCCAGAAATGCTCCCACACCTTATACATTAAACAAACAGGACAGTCTCTGCACAAAAGAATAAATGGACACAAATCTGCTATCAGAAATAACTAATACAAAAACTAGTAAGTGAACATTTCAATCTCCTTTCTTACTCCGTTGATGATTTGTTAATAGCTGTGCTCAAGCAGATAGGTAACACATTGAGACTTCAAAAAGAAACCACAGAATTGGAATTGATATGCAAATATGACTGTGTAAAAGCAGAATTAAATCATGACTATGTATTCTTTTCCCATTACAACAGGTGATTTGACCTCACCCTCCTCTGTGTGCTGTGTCCCAGTGTTTGAATTTTAACAACTGCTTTGATTCACTGTTGCACTGTGACCTGATCCATGACTTACACTTCCCTGCATTTATTTTGTTCCCATTCTGTAAGCTCCCCCATCTTCAAAGCATCTGACAAAGTTGGATTTTCTCCCATGAAAGTTCGTGCAATAAATAAATTTGTTAGTCTTTAAGTGCCAGCAGACCCCTTGCTCATTTTGCTGAACTAGACTAACATAGCTAACCCTTTGGAAGTTTCTTATATATAGCTTGTGTATCTCCCTTCGACTTTCTAAATCCTCCTTACCATGGCCTCTCCACTGCCCTGAATTGAAGGAAAATGCTGTTAATGCTGTTCCTTTAACTCAGTGCTACTCTTCTTGATGGAGATAGACTTACTGCATCAACTTCCAGATCAATTGAGCAGGTCTTCACTGACCACTCAACCTAACCGGAAAGATTGAACTGCCAACAGTGTATTTGCAGCTGTCAGTGTAGACTTGTCCTAAGAGTGCAGTGGTCAGATATGATGGGCCTGCCTGAGTTCCCTTGTTTGTGTACCTAGGAGGCTTGTGGGGCATAAGATTGTAGAATTTCTTTTGGGCTCTGTCTATGCTAGCTGGGAAGTACAGCCTGGATGGAGCTCCTATAAGATGTTTGAAATATTGGTTGGATAACCGATCCGAAAGAGTATTTATCAATGGTTCACAGTCATGCTAGAAAGGCAGAATGAACAGGGTACTGCAGGGACTAATTCTGGTTCTGTTCAATAGTTTCATCAATGATTTGGACCAGAGGGGCCTGATCCAGCCCTGGCTGCAGCTGCCAAGTGGCAGGCAGCCTGGAACCGGCCCAATCTGGCCCCTGCTGTGGCTAGCAAGTGACCCTGAACTGCCCTGATTTGGCCTCTGCTGCAGCTGGCAAGTGGCCCCAGCCTGGCTCAAGCCCATGCCAGTGCACTGCCGACTAGGCACAGCAGGCGGCTCCAGCCTGGATCTGGCTCCTGCCACTGCCAGCCAGCAACAAGAGGCTGGAACTGGAGCCTGCGGGCCCAACACCACCGACACCCATGTGGGTCATGAGAAGTACATTTAAGGCAACCTGCAAATAGTGTAGTAGCTAGCACATCTGCTTTATGTACAGATGGTCCTAGGTTCAAATTCCCCCCCCCGGGTTGGACTACATAATCTCATGAGGTCCTTTCCAACCCTATGATAGGATTTGCTTCTCTTCTATTAAATCTGGCCTGACATGGCAAATGAGCTTGACACGCCTGGTGTAGAGCATCAAGAGCTGAGAAGCCACACAGGGCTGGCAGATAATCCTTTTATGGTGGCTCGAAAACCACTGTGGAGTCCTTAGGGAAGATACTGCTATCTAAATGTAAATGATCATCATTAGTTTGAATTAACGAATCAGTGTCATTTCCTTCAGGGCTCAAGATTTGATTCATATTTTAAAAGAATGAAAAGAGAAACTCCCAGTTGCTCAGGTGATGGAGGTACTCCAAGAGGAACAGTATCTTTTTGAGGTTGTTAAGTGTGTAAATTACAACACTTCCCAAAGCTCAGTGGATTAACCTTTCTACACAGAACCAAGGCAACGGTTGGTTGGTTACTTTTTACATTCAAGCAAATCCACTTCATACTCTGACCTGTTCAGTGAAGTCCGGATGAGGAAGGCAGAGAGAAAGTAAAAGGAAGAGGGCAGCTGAAATAAAAGACTTAGCCAGGTGAGCCAAGGAGATTAAAATAATACAATGCAGTAATTCTTTACCCACAGGTACTGTCTCCCTCTAAGGAGTTCACAGCACTCCCAAACGCTAATCATTTCAGAGGTAGGGAATTATTTAAATTCCTGTTTTGTAGCTGAGGAAACAGGCACAGGGAAGTAAAGTAACCTTGCCAAGGCCACAGAAGAGTAGATTTAAAACCCACTCTTGGTTTCAATGGGATTTGTATCAGCACTATTGTGAATCAGTGGCCAGGTTGGCAATAGAATAGTGATCTCCTTGCTCTCAATTTTGACCCTCAGTCACAAGCCAAGCCTTCTTCAGTTCAAACATATAGAAAGTGCTTGCTTTTCAATAGTTACATGGCCGGTCATGTCAGCAAGTCTATCAAGCAACAAAAAGCCTGCCAGAGAAAACACCTGTGTCTGTCAGAAGGCACTACATCACCACCAGGATGGGAAGCTGTTTGTAGGGAACAAAGATCTCTAGAAAAATAAACAGTCCACCAGGAAGGCTGGGCAGCCGGGCATTACTTCTGTGATTTATATTCTTAGCACTATTCTTTTTCTCTGTCCTGGTGGATAGAGCTCTCTATTTGGATCCTATTTCCAGGGCAACCGAAGAGCATTTAAAATGTTGAGAGTTTATGTTTTAGAAATTACTCAAGGGAGTTTTTGTACTTCCCCTCCCCTCTCATTTTCATGGCTGTGATGTGTCTTGGAACAATTCAGGTAACAACTTATTTCATTTAAAGCTGAACATTTAATGTAAAACCTATTAGCATGATAACACAAGTATAGGAGTAGGAGTACATATTGAGCACCTGACCAGGATGGTGATGGTGATTATGCTCAGGGAGAACAGACAGGCTACAGAACCAGAAAACTCAATTACTATTAAGATGAAATTTCTAGACACAGTTAATGACTGTTTCTTGGAGCAGGTAGTCCTGGAACCCACAAAATTTAATCTTAACTGATACACGGGATCTGGTCCAAGAGGTGAATCCCCTTGAACTGCTTGGTAATAGCCAATCATAGAGTAATTAAATTTAACATCCTTATGGGTGGGGGAAATACCAAAGAAACCCACCATAGTAGCATTTCACTTCAAAAAGGGGAAATACAGAAAAAAAGACACTAGAGTTAAACATGGGCTTGACAAAACTGGCTCCCAGCTGGGTGCCATCACTTTTATTTTTAGTCAACAGAGGGTACACTATTCTGCAGCATTTCTGCAGTGGAGCTTGGAGCCAGGCTACAATCCCTGACTTGGCACCCAGGTTTTGTTGAGTTAAACAGAAATTAAAAGGAACAGTCACAAGGGTGAAATGCCTGTAAGCTTCATGGAAGCTTATTTCAGTGACAAAACTAAGGAACTTCCCCAGACTAAGGCATCAGTAGGAGAGGTTTTGGAACAAACTGATATGTTAAAGAATAATAAATCATCAGGACTGGGTTGTATTCACCCAAGGGTTCTAAAGGAGTCCAAATTTGAAATCACAAAATACATAGCCTCTTCCTGAAATTAGCTGTTGTACCAGATAACTGAAGGATAGCTAATAATGCCATTTTTGAAAAGTGACTTCAAGAAGTGTTCCTGAGAATTACAGGCTAGTAAATCTTATTTCATTACCAGGCAAATTGATTGAAACTATAATGAGCAACAGAATTATCAGTCACTGAGATGAACACAATCTGTTGGAAAAGATTCAACATGGCTTTTGGAAAGGGAAATCATACCTCACCAATTTATTAGAATTTTTTGAGGGTGTCAACAAAGTGTGTGGATAAGGGTGATTCAGCTGATATACTGTACTTGGACTTTCAGAAGGGCATTGACAAGGCCCATCACAAAAAACTCATAAGGAAATTGAGCAGTCACGGGGCAAGAAGGAAAGCCCTTTCATGGATTAGTAACCAGTAAAAATATAGAAAAGAAAGGGTAGCAATAAATGGTGAGTTTTCACCATGGAAAGAAATAACTAGTGGAGTCCTTCAAGGATGCTTACTGATATGAGTGCTGTTCAACATATTTACCAGCAATGTGGAAAAAGGAGTAAACAGTGAGGTGACAAAATTTGCAGATGTTAACCACTCAAAATGGTTAAATTTAAAGCTGACTGCAAAGAGTTGCAAAGCAGTCTCTTGAAATTAGGTGAGTAGGAAATAAGATGACAGAGGAAATTCATTGTTGTTAAATCTAAATCCCAAAGGGGTAGCTGTGTTAGTCTAATTCAGCAAAACAAGCAAGGAGTCCTGTGGCACATAAAGGCTAACCAATTTATTCATCACATGAGCTTCCGTGGGAGAAAATCCTACTTCAACAGATGCTTAAGTTCCCTCATCTTCAAACCATCTGATGAAGTGGGATTTTCTCCCACAAAAGCTCATGTGATGAATAAATTGGTTAGCCTTTAAGTGCCACAGGACTCCTTGCTTTTTTTGTTAAATCCAAGTAATGCACTTTGGAAAACATCATCCCAACTATACATACAAAATGATGGGATCCAAATTAGCTGTGACCACTCAAGGAAAAAAATGAGCCACAGTGGACGATTCTCTGAAAACATCTGCTCAATATGAGGCGGCAAGTAAAAAAGCTAATGAAATGTTAGAACCCATTACAAAAGGCATAAATAAGATAGAATATACAAACTGCCACTATAATATGTTGCATTCAGTTATGATTGCCCAATTTAAAAAAAAAGAGAGAGAGATCTGAATTGGAAAAAGTATAGAGAAAAGCAACAAAAATGATTAAGGGGATTTGGAACAGATTTCATACAAGGAACGATTAAAAGGACAGGACCTGTTCATTTTAGAAAGGAAACAGCTAAAGGAAATGGGAAGTCTATAAAATCAGGTATGGTGTGGAGAAAGTAAATATGGAAGTATTATTTACCCCTTCACGTAACACAAGACCCTGGGGTCACCCAATGGATTTAATTGGCAGCAGGTTGAAAACAAACATAAGGAAATATTTCTTCTCCTAGTGCACAGCCAACCTTTGGAACTTATTTTTTTATTTGTTGTAAAGGCCAAGACTATAACTTCGTTAAAATAAAAAGAATAAGTTCATGGGGGATACATCAATTAATGGCTGTTAATCAAACCAGGATTGCATGACAAGAGATAGATCACTCTATATTTGCCCTATCCTTTTCACATTTTTGTTCATTCCTTGGGAAGTATCTGGCATCAACCAAAATCAGAAGACAAGATACTGGGCTAGATGGACCATTGGTTTGATCCATGGCCCTTCTCATGATGGAAGGTCAATTGTTTTTTAGAATGATGTTTTGACCAGTTAATTGAAATGGATCTTGTGTATATAGTTGGTTTGGTGATCTTTAACTATTTTGCATCCTTTGAAGATTAACATGTCCAAAATATGACCCACTGTCCAGCAATTCACAAAATCAGTGTTTTAATTTCCCTAAACAAAGCCAGGTTTGATACTTGTCTTCTGAATCACTGCCACTATTCATTCAACCCTACAGCGTCAAAACAGTCTACAAAGTCCAGAACTCATGCATGACCCTAAACTGGTAATGGCACATGTGTATAAATTCAGGAGACCAATTTCACTTATATGTTTTTGATTTGAAGAAGGATTCTAGATTGTGTGATTTTAACAAGGAAAAAAAATAAAAACACGTCTTTCATGGTACATGTTGCAAGGATTAGGATAGACAGTTAAGATTTTTCTGTCAACCAGTTCAGGAACATTTCTAGGGCCAAATTTTCAGGTGGTGTAGAATTAAAGTCCTTTATGCCAAGTTACATCTGGCAAAAAGCTTATATGTTGTGTTATTTTTGTTCAGTCTAATTTTAATTGTGTCAGGCAGTGGAGCTCTTCTGCCACTGCTCATGAGAAACAAGCCTATCAACCTTTTCCTGGCAGCCTCAATTTTCATTCTTAATTTCACTTGATTACTCTTGACTTGCCCTTTACTATGCCCTGACTCATGCCAGGACCCTCAAGTCTACATGGAGGTTCATTAACTTCAGCATCTGGACAGAGGGGTCTGTCTCTGGGGATCTGATTGTGGGCTTAGGGGCTAAGTTATTTCTCTCCCTTATTTGTGTATCATCATCACCTCCACCACCACATGCCGCCTCAGTCATCATTTAACCCTACTTGACATACTGAACTGTCTGCTTCTTTCCTTATATGGCAGTCCTTCCAGCCCTCTGGTCATTTTTGCTGTTCTGCAAAGCTCTTCTGACAGGTTAACTTTTTTCTGAACAGTGATATACTCAGAATTAAACACACAATTTCAAGTGTGGTTTCATCAGACCTATATGGGTAAAGGATAGAAAATATATACTGCTCATCATAAACAAGATGAAAGGATGTGATCTCCTGTAGTAGGAACAAATATAAAAGTCCTGCCTCTGCACCTGGCAAAGAGATCAATGGGATTTTGCTTTGCAAGGAAGGACAGAATTTTGGGAGACTGATGTTTTCCCAGACAGGATTTGAAACTACTCCAGTATCTCACTGCATACAGGGAGCAGCTCAGGGTAGGAAAAGGACAGAGCAGTGGAGGCACAGGGCCACAGTATCTGGAAAAACCTCCATGTTGTCCATCTCACTTCACCTCCCAACCACAAGATAGGGCAGATAAGAGGCATAAGGTCTGCTCCAAATAGTAGGTTATAATGGCCACTGCAGCTTGCCAGTTGGATTCCTGTTTTTATACCTCCCTCCACCAAATCCAGCTCTTTCTGTGTCCCAAAGGTCCATACTCGGTCTATAGCTTGGTTACAGAGCCTGACCATCTTCACATTCTTCAGGGCATCATCTTGTCTTCCTTATGTTTATACGTGGCATTTCTATGACAAGTCACATCCCATGCTCAGAGCCACATGGAGGGATACAGGGACACGAATCTTAACATATATGATAAGGAGCTGTGTGACTGCACTCAGTCTGTCATTTATCTATCATTTATCTTTTATTCTATCATTTATGTTTTATTCTTCTTCCTTCCTCTTTTTCTCTATGTGACTCATGCCTGTAAACCCTCCCAATACATCTTATATGAAACTAGTCATGAATTTAAAGAAAAAGGACTAGACATGTGAGCTTGGTGGTGTCCTTCTTAAAAGTCAGATAGATGTAAACAAAACTCAAAGGAGTGCCAGCAGATCTTACCTCCCCTTTTCAAACAAAAACAAACAAACAATCTCATATACATAGTTTTGTAACTTTAAAATGTTATTTGCTAGGTGCACCTCAGATCTCTTGAGATGTCTGAGAGGCTCCTGACTCCTGTTAGTTAATGTATGAAAAAGGATTCAAAGTAGGCTCCTTCCAGCAAGTTTCTGGTACTGTAGTCTGAGTTCATCAAAGCATTTAAGGATACGCTTATCTAAACTTTAACCATGTGAACATCTCCATGAAATCAACTCACCTAAGTCAATGGGACTACTCATGCTCACAGAGTTGAGCATGTTGTTATAAATATAGCGCTGGTTCATGGCCACAGCAAGGAATGGAACATGTGAGTATTATTCTCTGTTGCTTTTGTGGTTTCACAGTCACAGCAAGGTTGTTAGCAATACCCTGAGGGATGCTGATCTGTTCTTTCTGGGGTGAGGAAACAACAGGCAGCAACAGAAGAGTGTCCTGATGTGTATCTATGGTTCAACATCACCTTTCCTGCACATCATGTACCCATTTGACATTTTGTTTGCTATTGGCAATGAATGAGTGCAGTCACACAGCTCCTGCAGTCAAATATTCACTACTAAAAGAAGCCAGGCCCTTTCTGTCATTATGTACTGTTAGCTATAAAATGGAAATTAAGAGCAATCAAACCACACAGCAACCTTCCCTAAAAAGAATTATGCATTCTAATGAACAACAAAGCCACGATGGCTTATCTACGTATTTATTTCTCAGGCAAGGGTCAATTGTGAAGAGAAGATGATACATTGCTTAAGAAAGGTGTGAGGTTTTTTTTCCCTTCTTTTCATAAACAGCAACTGTTCTATATACAAGAATCAAAATGTTCAGTGTGCATTAAGCCATGCGAGAAAAACAGGGTATTAATATGATTTTGTTCTCTGTCATTTGTAGGCTACTTAGTTCTCATACCTTGCTAGAAATAGTTCTGGGAGCTCAATGATGGGAACCATGCAGACTAAGAATGGGAGAATTATGTTTTTAGGGGAATAAAAGGAAATAAATGGGTAGAAATTTGTGCAATTAAAGGCATTCTTTACCTCCATCTAAGCTGTGTGAATTCCCCAAGGTTATGTGGAGAATTAGTGGCAGAGTCAAAAGCAGAAAACAAGAATCCTAGTTCCTAGTCCCCTGCTGTTACCAGTAGTCAACTCTGTGAAAGAAGAGATTTTCAGTATTATGTTAGTCCTTCCTCCTCATTAGGTGTTTGTCATAATATGTTACATGTCAAACCATGCACCTTCTCCCTCTCATGAAATCTAAATTAACAAGAGACAGAAGAAAGCGATTTCTTGGATGCCATTGGTTCTCATGTTCATAAGGCAGCAAGTTGAAACTATTTGCCTGAGTTTATGAAGAGCAGACTATTTCCTGCTGTTCACCAATAGAATTAAAAATGCAGACAGGAGGACATGAGCCCTTCAGGTCCAGAGTACTGAGATCTCACCCATCATTTTTTCTTGTGCCCTTTAAGAGACAGAAAATGAGGAACGGCTGAGGATTTAATTCTGTAGAACAGGCAATTAGTGATGCTCTCCAGTTGCTTTCTGTTGGCCTAAGCTTTCCCATCAATTCCATAGAGGAGACCAGACGCATCAGTGGGAAATCGGCCTCTTCCTTCATTAACTCCTTCCTGAGTTGTCCCAAAAATATGAGACATATCTCTAACAGATAGAGTCTAGGCAGAGCTATTATGTGCAGTCAAAATATAATCAAATAGTTTGAGTTATTGAAAAGATAAGATTAAGAAGCACTTTTATTGTAGCTGCAGTGGTCCCAGGATGCTAAAGAGACAAGATGGGTGCAGTAAAAATCTTTGATTCAGAAGAAGAGCTCCATGTAGCTCAAAAGCTGATTTCTTTCACCAACAGGAGTTTGTCCAATAAAAGATATAACCCCATCCATCTTGTCTTTCTAAGTTGAGGGAGCCATACTGTAAGGTCTGAGACCTTCTGTTTTTGGCTGAGCACTAGCAGCCATATTAGGAGAGACAGCAGTCACAAGCTGATCATGTGGTCACATCTTCACATTCCTGAAATTACATCAAGACAATGTAGTATTTGGCTGTTAAGAAAATACAACTGTTCTAAGAGCACCTACCACCACCAGATAAAGAATCAGATCAAGATATTTAAAGTTATCTTTGTTCAATAGCATTCTGTCTGGCAAGGAATCACTTAGGAACAGTTGTGGTTGTAAAAATCTCCATTTATTGTTTTTCCAATGTGGTTGGTACCCCCTTGTCTATCATCTAAGTGGATGATTCTCTCTGGTTCTTTGATTGTTTCTGTCTGTTGCATACTTAATTATTCAATATTTAAATAACCTAAGGTGGTGGGGTATGACTGGTTAAAAAACTGTTTCATAATGGGCTAGGATTGGTGTTTTGTAGTACTTCAGTTTAAAATAATTGCTTAAGATACAGCTCAAGGACTCTAAGGCCAGAAGTACCAATATTATCAATGCAGGACACAGAGCCTCACTCAGCTCCTCCAAATCAACCTCTAACCTATCGCTAAGTTATTAAAGTCCTCAAGTCATGATTTAAAGACTTTAAGGCAGGGGTGTTGCTGCCTCTGGGCCCGTGAGGCTCCAGTACCTCCTGTCTCTAGCCCTGCCCTGGCCAGTTTGGGCCTGGGCTGCCTGCCGCTAGCTTGCAGAGGTAGGGGCCAGATCTGAGCTGGGCTGCTAGTGGGAGGAGCCCAATCCAGCTGCTGAATTGGGCCCAGGGGGTGGGACCGCTTGGCAGGGGGCAGTGCCTACATCTGGGCTCAGAGCCTTTTGTCAATGCAGTGATGCCCCTGCTTTAAGGCACAGAGAATCCAATTGCAGTCGAGCTATGCCCTTTGCTACAGAGGAAGGAGAAAAAAAAAATCTCAGAGCCTTTGCTAATCTGCCCTGGGAGAAAATTCCTTCCAGATCTCAATATGATGATCAGATATCAGTCAGACACCCAAGAAAGTTCTCTGTAATAACTCAGAACCCATCCTACTAATTGTCCTATCAGTATAGCTACCATCAGGAGGCAAAGATCAGTCAATTGTCAAATCAGGCCATCCCATTATATCATCCCCTCCATTAATTTATCAGGCTTAGTTTAGAAACCAGCTAGATTTTTTTGTCCCCACTGCTCCCCTTGGAAGACTATTCTAAAACTTCACTCCTCTGCTGGATAGAAACCTGCATCTATTTTCAAGTCTAAACTTCTTGATGGCCAGTTTATATCCATTAGTTCTTGGGTCCACATTGGCACTGAACTTCATTAACTTCTCTCTGTCCCTGCTATTTATCCCTCTGACATATTTATACAGAACAATCATAACTTTATGCTAAGCAGGACCCAAGTTTTAACTGAGGTTCAAAGAACTTTCTTTTGGGCCTAACTCCACAACACAGCCCAAGATCAGAGCTGCCAGATCTCAACACTCTGCCAACCATATTTTGCAGCAGGATCAGAGCCGTAACTACTGTTTATGGCGCCCAGGGCGTGTTCTGATCGGAACATACCCCTTACAATGATCAGTGCCTAGGATGAGCAGCACAGAATGGACTCTTTAATGGAGGGGCTCAATGGAGCCACTCCTACATGCCTGGGGCAAAGCCCTGCCATAGTTACGGTCCTGAGCAGGGGTCACCAGATGATCTACTCACAAATGGCCAACAGAAGAAATTTGTCTGCCTTACTAGGAGTGGTGAGCATTGCATGCTCAACATGTATATTGTTTTGGTAATTGTTAGTAACAGAGAACAATTACATTACTGTGTGAGGCTCCTTCACTGGAAAAAGACCCTGCAAGCCTACAGAAAATTATGCCAGAGCTCTATGAATTGAGAAGGGGTGGGTACACAAATTAACCAGGTTATACCCATTGCCCTATAGAATGGAAATGGATGACCCCGAACCCTAAAGTGTGAATTGGATAAGAGTAAAGGCCTTTTCCTCAGAGCCCTACAGCCTGGGAAAAGATAGTGGGGGAGGGAGAGTTGCCTTAATTGGGTTATGCCTTGAGGTCCATGGGTTGGGGTGAAGGTAAGGTGCCAGATTATGTGGATAAGAATATGGAACTGTCTGATGAGATTCAGACAGATTGCCCCTTAAAGTCAATGGGCCTGATTCTTCTCTCAGTCACCAGTTTTACCGCAGTATAACTCCATTAATTTCAGTGGAGCTACTGATGTACACCTCTGTGAGATATGAATCAGGCTCAGCCAGCATTTCATATACACACAGACCCATTGATTTCAATGGAGGGCTCACATTTATAAAGAGAAGCCCATGAGTAAGTACTTGCACGATCAGGACCAAGGTCTACTCATATTTGAACAGACAATTGTAGCCGTTCACAGCTGAATGTTTGGGCAATTATTTACTCATGTCCAAAATACTCACACCATGGTCAGCAACACTTTGCATATTGGATAACAGACAGGGAAATAAATCACTGTTATGACCTCTATAGCATGTTTGATGGCATCCAGCAACACTGCAAAGGTACAAAGACAGAAATCCGCACAGGGCTCTTCATATGGATGGACGACAGCCTAGGGTGCCATAGTTGAGGGGGTGTTGAGCTCAGCAGATACCCCCAGCCAGCCCAAGACAAATTTACTCGAGTATTGGGCCTGGAACCAGGGAAGGGCAAGGATGGGGGCCCTCTGGCCAGGTGCTACTACTGTGTGCCAGGTTCCAGCTGCTACTCCGATCCAGGCTGGGGAGGGACAGGACTTCCTCTTCCCTTGCATGGGCTGCTCCCAGGACTGGATCAACACAACTTTAGGGAACTTCCCTCAGCTGCAGGACACACCATGCTGCCATTCTCCTCACCTCCTGCCTGCCTCACTGCCCAGTTTCAGGGGAAGGCAACCACTGTGCAGGGAGCTGTCCCCCTATTTGCCCAACCCCCTGTATCCAGACTCAAAAGAAAAGGTGCCAAAAGTTTGCCCAGGGCACCGTTTTCCCTGAGGCCAAACTTGAATCAATAACTGGGATTGCAACTGCACTTTCAAATGCAAAACAATTCATTTAGAGATTGTAGAAATAGCTAACATTCTGATTATTAAAGCCTCATGTTTCAAAAGCATAGGAGAAGCTTTTTATGAGAATCTGTCACCTACAAAATAAAAGAGAAAATGATAATTTCCTTTATGTTGGTCAGAGCTCATCAGCTACTTTTACAAATGAAAGATCAATGATCAGTAAGGCTTGAATGAACAGTAAATGTAAAGTCTGAATTGACTAGAGAATCTTATTTTTCTTGATCTTTAAAAGGCTTTGGTTTCTTAATTTGTTTTTGTCCTTATTTTCTTCACATTTGTATCTTATCTGTGTGTGTTTGTGTGTGCTTATCAACATTTTTATAGAAAATAACTACGTATAAATAACCATTGGACTGTCTGAAGTACCCCAAAATCACAAAATTAAATAGGAAGGAAAGATGAATTTCTATTCCCCTCTCCATCTGCCCAGTGTGCAGCCCAGGTAGGCAGATCAAGCACCGAGTACAAGATTTGAGGTTGAATTTCAGTGGTGAAATCCTAGCTGAATTGAAGTTAATGGCAAAACTCTCAAGATTTAAAATTAGGACCCTAGTTCTGCAAATATCTGTACATGACTAGTCACATATAATTCAATACAACTGCTCAAGTGCATCACGTTAAGCCCACGCACAAGTGTTTTCAGGATCAGACCTTCAATGCAAGAAACATGAATGCAGAGCATAGAATGAGGAGCAGATCTACAGCTGACTCATGTCTGAAAGCACACCCGTTCTCTGACTCCTAGCCCATTTTCAAAGCTGTTCTTTTCTGTCCTCTCTGAGGTTCCATTACTGGCAATGAAGAATCACATTTGCCACTTGCTTTCTGAATACTAAGCTCATATTGAAACAGTCTGAAGAAAATCAAGTTCAATTGCTGTTGTATTGCTGCCTTTTCTTGTGTGAAGGCTATTTAAATTGACCCCTACTCCTACTCCCTAGTGAGGAATAGAAAGATTGTTAAAATACATATGTTAATGGCAAACTTCGATCTGAAATAATGAGCTGAAAGGCACTGTTCTATTCAAATATATTCATACAACCAGATTGCATTGTTCTGGACTTGTGGAAATATAGTGCTGGACTACATGAAACCAGTTTTCAAAGAGCAACAAGTGGTTTTAGTCTTGGTGATCTACATTCAGGTGATACAAGAATCAGAAGGAAAGAGATCTTGAGGAGAAGGCACTGGCATGGAGCTCTGGAGATGTGGGTTCATTTGTGACTCTGGCTTCCTGTGTGAACTTGGACTTGTCAGATATTTGCTAGTCATTTTCAGCACCTCAGTCTTTGGATGCCCAATTTAGGCACCTCAAAGCAGATTATAATGATACTGTATGCAAGGGGCAAGTGATCTACCAAGTGTGTATGTGTACATTTATAAACGTTTGAGTTTGCTAGCTACACACTTGGAACTTTAAATATCGGCGATCATAAAACACTCCAGGGATGCCCTCTGCTCACAGCTGATCCAAACTCTGCTACAGTCTTCTCTAGTCCAGCGAGCTCCCAGATCCAGCCTCAGGGTCTACCCCTGCTCCATCTGGACTCCCTCGTGGGGTCCTCCCACCAGGAGGGTCCCAGGAAGCCCCAATCAAAAGTGACTCTCAGACAGAGTGGAAATCAGAGGGTTTATTTGCAAGCCAGATCACACAGCTAGGAAGGTTGGTTATCAGATTAACCAGGGGCTATAGTAGTGAACCCCCTGGATGAGTGGGTTCACATCCTGGAGATTCTTATTTTTAGACCCTCCATTCCTGACACATTCCTTGTCCCCTAGTCCTTTATTCTTCTTTCCAGGCTAGGGAGCCATGCCCCTTGGTTCAACCAGCCACAACCTGTGTGACCAGTGAGGGTCCCAGGTAGTCTGCCTAAACACTGTCCCACCCCCAGTAGCTCTTCTACCCATCACACACCCCTGTCCCATCACCAGAACAGGAAAAAAATGAGGTTATGACCCATGACATCCCATGTTAGTCCAAGAGGGGTTTCCCACTTCATCACAGCTAGCTACACACTTGGAATTTTAAAATATTTTGTCGATCATAAAACAAGTCAACAATGCAAAAGAAGGTCCTCTTGAAACAACAGAGTATAACATATAGGTATCAGTGGTATATCTAACTATATATACATACAGATATATATTGTTATATTGTCCGGGTATCAGTTGTATATCTAATGATTTCTATCGTATCTAACTACCCATAAGCATGACAGTTTAAAAAACGAACAACAAATGAAGGTAAATACCGGATGTCTTTGATATCTATGGTTTGCAAAGGCTCCAAGGAAGAACATGAATGCTGTAAGCTTCACCCATGAAATAAGCAAAATAGATAACCAAGCAATCCTTTTTTTCAGGGGAAAAAAAAACCAACCAAGTTCCTCAGTAACAAGATACTCATTTCTGGAGCTTCCAATATATTTAATTCAAATAAGAGATAATAGAATAGGCAAATGGAAGTCAAAATAAAAGCAAAGCTAAAGGAAAACTGATGAATAGCATATTTCAGGGAATGTATAAAGATAAGAGGAGTGAGGTATTTTGCATCCATCAAGCCAGAAAATTACTTAGTTTAAATCTGCAGATTAAATTCAGCTATAGTTTAAAGACAACGAGAGTTTGCCACCAATTTCAATAGAATTTTAAAAGATAATTAAAGAGAGACAAAGTGGGTGAGGTAATATCTTTTGTTGGACCAACTTCTGTTGGTTAGAAAGACAACCAACATCTTGGGACCCAATATGGCTGCAATGATACTGCATAAATACAATTCAAGTATTTCATCTAAGTTCAGATAACTTCAAAGGATATAAAACAACCCAAACTGAACATTCTTTGAATGTTAATTTGGTTAAAATGGATTTTATCTGTTTATTTGATCTGAGGTTGCAAACATTCGTAGATCCTCAATTCAGCAAAACATTTATGCAGTTCATAGTGTGTAAGCATTAATTTCAACATAATGTAAAAATGTGCTTTAAAGTTAAGAGCATGATTAAGTGCTTTGCTGAGTTGGGGCCTTTATATCTAGAAAAAATAGTATTTTCACAACTTGCAAGGCACGACAAGATCACATTTCAAGAAGTATGCAATTTTGGGAAAAAAATGAATTTCATAAACCAGGAACATTAGTAAGGTACCAAGAAATGAAAGATTCACTGATTTTAATAGATGGGATTTTAGTTTATAAACAGCGAGCACCGTTTGTGATTCAGAAGGTTCCAGAGCACACATATAAATAAATAATTTGCTCATGGAGATAGACAGCCTGAAATTAAGTTGTAATTTGGTTACAATGAACTCTTCAGATTTCACCCTTGAATTTACTCATAGTTACAAACCATTAGAATGTTAAGAGCAAAATGTAGTAGGCAGGAAAAATATGAATGGACTATTATTCAAGGGTATCTGAATACTCCATTCATATAACACTCACTTAGGCTACGTTCACACACAGGGGTTATTTCGATACAAGTTGTTTCGGAACAACTTGTATCGAAATAACGCCTTATTTCAAAATAAGTTAATTCAAATTAAGAGTTTGTTAATTCGAATTAAGGAAAAAAGCAGGAATCGAAATATCATGTTCGGACAACGGTTATTTCAAAACAAGTCACCGTCGTTTCGGAATAACATGTTCTGACGGGATTGTTTTGAAACAATTGTTTCGAAACAATGTTGTTTTGTCACCAAATGGGGTTTAAGTTGTTTTGAAACAACGGTACGTCGTGTGAACATGGCGTTTCTTATTTTGAAACAACCTCTGTTTTGAAATAAGACTGCTGTGTGAACACACAGGAAGGAGTTGTGTAGCACTTTAAGACTAACAGATTTATTTTTTGCATGAGCTTTTGTGGGAGAAGATCCCGCTTCCTCAGATGCTTCAAAGATGGGTGAACTTACAGAAAGGAGAACAGATACAGAAAAATGTCTAACAAGAAAAGATCCCTAAAATGATGATACATCCACAAATTTCCCTTTTGATCTAACTGGAGACCAGCCTATGCACAGAAGTACTCTCCAGAGCCAAGATGAAGAACAAAGGCTGAAGCCAGTGTGAGAGAAGCTTAAACTAGACCTTCAGAGGCTTACACTCAGCACAGCCTAATTCCTTAATGTGTTCTATTAACATTTATTGTGGAAGGTTTTTTTAATTTGCTGCTAACCATAATGGCAATCGATGAATTTCTACCTTGGAGTTGCATCTGTTTAGCTAACTCTGTTACTATAAGGAACCCAACTGGCCTATTGTTTTGTGGGAATGTTGCAGAATTTGTTAACAGAAAATGAAGTCTTAGGACACTTTTGAACACACACACACACACACACACACACACACACACACACACACACACA
>ML681991.1:23932904-24051339 GCA_007922195.1 Podocnemis expansa
ACACACACACACACACACACACACACACACACACACACACACACACACACGCTTTTTTATCTTCTTTTGGGACTCTATTTTCTCATTCAGATGGTGGGCTACAAAGTCCATTGCCTACAATGTCAAGCATGGAACGGCTGCAAGGATGAATAGCCTTCTATATTCTCGGAAAGTCTTATGGAAGTGTCTTTCCATTTTTGCCTGGTGTTCCCCAGAAGCTCACTTGCTAAGGCACCAGAGCCCATCTTGTTCATCCTGCCAGCAGACAAATCCATATTCATAGCTTGTCAACACTTCAATGACACCTTCCCATATTTTGGTTATGTGTGGGAGAGGGAAAGAAATTGCTATCTTTCAGTTCCCTTTGTGACCCTGGATAGCTTTGTTGATCAGATTTGTAGTGAAATCAGGAGCATTAGATAATACTAAATAAGAAAAGGGAGGTAACACTAATGACTGACATAAATGTATACTGTCACAGTAGCCTTGTAAAAACAAATGAACTGGGATATCCTCTAAAACTATTAACAAAACATCAAGGTAAGAAAAATGATCATGACAAGAAGGAAAATGTGAGGTGCAAAAGAACTTTCAAACTCTCTCTTAAAATCGTTGTCTAGGTGATGTTTTATTCAGATACCCACATCGGTCAACAGGTGCCTCAGGAACAGGAAAAATTGTTTCTAGAAACAATCAGCAATAATAATTGTGAAAAATTTACCTAAAGCACCCAAATAAAAAATTTTAGTCCAGGCTTTGAGATTTTCCTATTACACTTCCAAGATCTATATACGCACAAGCATATGACACCATCACCAAACACTCTGTGGTAACAGTCCACTTACAGAATCACGAGGTTGGAAGGGACCTCATGAGGTCATCTAGTCCAACCCCCTGCGAAAAGCAGTATCACTGTCATTATATCATCCCAGCCAGGGTATCTGACCCATCTCTAGGCAGATTGGACTTGAGCTCTTTTAAAAACATTTAGGGACAGGTGGGGCCTAGTGACTAATTTCTCAAGAGGCTGATGTATGACTGATTTTGCAAATTAATAATGCTTGGTATGTAACCAATAGCTCTCAAGGGACCTTACAGAGGAAGGTAAGCCTCTGTAGCAGAGATGGGGAAACTGACACACAAAGAAGCTAGGTCAGTGGTTCCCAACCTGGGGTCCGGGGACACCTGGGGGTCTGCAAACATTTTGCCGGGGGTCCACAGAGCATCTCCCTACCAGGGCCAGAATTCAGCTGCAGCCCTGATGCTCAGAGCCAATAACTACAGTGGGGCGGACAAGGCAAAACCCCAGGCAGCCCGGAGCGGCTCAGTGGAGCTGCTCTATTAAAGGGGTGGCTTTCGCAGCGCTGGCTCTAAGCGCCATTAATGGGAAGGGGGGTGTTCTGATTGGAACGTGCCCCAAGCGGCACAACACTGAGTTACGGCTCTGCTGATGCTCCCTGTCAGGGCTGCCTCTCCCCAGCAGGTGCTGGATCCTGGCAGGGGGATGGGGCCGCAGGGGCTCCCCAGGAGGGGCAAGGGCAGGGGGCCATAGCTGCTGCGGCTCGGCTCCCTCGCAGCACCAGCCATCATAGCAGCAGCGCCATTTGCCGGCTGTCCCAGCGATGCCACCAGAGTGGCGTGGTCCAGATTACATAATCAGCCGGGGGGCCACAAAAATTTTTTTTTTTTTGTTAAAAAGGGGTCCCCAGCCTGAAGAAGGTTGGGAACCACTGAGCTAGGTAGCTGGCATAAAAAACTAGTACCCCCCAAAAATGGGTTTTGTTTAAGCAGCAGCTAGATGCCATATAGATGGATCTATAGCAGGGGTCTTAAATATGTGGCCTGTGGGCCACATGCAGCCCCTAAAGCTATTTCCTGTGGCCCACAATGATGCTATTGTCCCGATATTTGCAATATCGCTGTATAAAAAGGTTTCAGCGGTGCGGCCCTCAGGCTACCATACTAGTCCTCATGCGGCCCTCGTGGCGATTTGAGTTTGAGACCCCTGATCTCTAGACAAACCCAGCTAGAAAGAGGGACAGGCTGGCAGCTTGCAGTAGAGCCTCCATCAATCATGCTCAAGGCAGCCAACCTGGCCCCTGGGGCTGCTCTCTGCTGCTAGCTTTGCTGGTGTGGCAGCTACACCAGACCCCAGCTGAGCTGGATGCTGCAGAGGGGCAATGCCCACATCTCAGGAACCCTGCCCTAGGCTTTGCCCTCTCTGCAGCCCTGGCACAGGGGAGCAAACACCCCTGGGGTCTATGGGCAGCCCACAGTGCAAAGCTCCTGCATCCCCCAGCCAGTCGCTCACCCTGGGGTCCGAGCCCCTGGTTTTGTGAATGAGAGCAGTAACCCCGCCCCCCGATTGTCTCTGATTGGCTGCTTAGCGGCTCCCGGGGCCGCACGTGCGACCAGCTGGGGGGAGCGGGAGCACGAGGGAGTGCAACAGGCTGCTCCCCTCCCGCCTGCTGCCAGCGCCCAGACTTGGGGGCAAGAGGGGAGCCCCTAGGATGCAGCGAGGGTGTTGCAAAGGAGCAGGACTACACGGGAACCGTCCCTCCTGGCCAGGAGGCTGTGAGACTCCCCTCTGTAGCAGGTGCGTAAAGAGGTGCAATGAAGTGTGTGTGTGGCAAAGAAAAAGCAGCTTCTTGCTGCACTTTGGTCATTGCAGCAGCTCAGTGAGTTTTAGCTGCTCTGGCAGTGCAGGGGTGTTTTTAATTCGCCACTTCTTAGCTTCTAAACGTCCAGAGTTTGTGGGCGCCACTCGCCTGAGGTCCTGTTGGGGGGTTTTGTGGCCCTGTGGCTCGATTGCAATATGTACATTGGCGTGTTTGCATGCATTTCACTGGATTTTATCAGTTTTTGAGAGAGAGAGAGAGAGAGAGAGAGAGAGAGAGAGAGAGAAGGGGAGTGTGTGACTAGCCTGCAAAATCTCCCTGGTTTTGTGTGTAAGTGTGCATGTGTCACTAGACTTGCAGTACTTCCCCTGAGTGAGAATATTCTGTTCTTTCTGAAGAGATCCATCGAAGGGAAGGGGTTTTCTATGAGCATATCCGTGATCGCTCAGATGGAGTAGGTACTTTGCAGCTTGCTAAATAGCTGGAGATAAAGAGAAATCTAGAAGATGTAGCTGACATTTTTTAAAGGATTTCTTGTGCTGCCCTTATTTTTCTAATTCAGTTGAAACCCTGTGTGTGTTTTTGACCGTATTTAAAGAAATCGCCTTTTAAATTACTTAAAGAAATTGCCTTTCAAAGCTGACATGGCAATTTTGGGGGATTTCTATGCAAAACTAAACCAATGAGTGCATGGCAGAATGAGAACTAAATTCAAGACAAGGTAATTTGTTGTAGTTAATTTGAATTTGTCTATAACTGATGCATAATTTGTATTTTTATTATTGGAGATTTTATTAAATGGTTTATTTGCTTTTTAGCCAGGATTGACAAAGGAAAGGAGGACCAGCCTCAGAAGTGCTGAGCTGTGTTCAGAGTGGAATTTAACTGGCATGTTGTTAAACAGAAGATGTTTTGAGACAGCTAGACATATGTTCAATAATCTGTTCAGAAGAGATTGTGATGCCTCAACTATAGATAAACATATGTCTACTTCAGTTTTCCTTGAGGTAATATATAAATCTGTAGAATTATTCTGAGCTAATGTACAAAATATACCTACAAGGAAGCCCCCTTCAGACACAAAACCAAAAAGGTTTCAGTTGTGACAGGAGCATGATCTATATTTAGCTTAAATACACGAATTTCCAACCTAGATCACACCTTTAGTTCATCTACTCTGCTAGCTTGTCTCTAACTATGGCCAGTACCAGAGGCATCAAAGGAAGGTGGAAGAAACTCTCATGATCAGTTAGATTGGGATCTTTCAAGCCATCTATGTGATTTAGGCACCCAAGTGCTAATGATTCTCAGTGGAGCTCATGGGCTTAATCAGTTGGACACATTGAGAATCCCACTCTCACAGAATCTTCAGAGTAAGTTTCTTCCTACCCTTTATCACTCGCAGGAATCGTGTCAAACATATGACCTGCAGAAGACAAGCTCTGGTCCACATAGTGTGTTCCACACGAACTAATCACATTCTCCAGAAAGCTCAATTTTCAGGTAAAAAAAACCTTTTAAATCTTTTTAGTAGCAAAGAAAAGCTTCCAAATGTAAACCACTGTAAATGGACTCAGTGATGCCTGCCTGAAATGGCAGACAGCCTGATACGAGAGCTCTGAGGGGTGTGAACCAACCCACTCCCCATTCATCTAACTGACACATCAGCTACAATGCTGTGTGAGGATTCTTCAATAGCGATAACATATCTGCCAGAGATAATTCGAGCAGATGGGGGGTGAGGCACTGAAATGCAGGAGAAGCTAGGAATTGCTGGAGGAAAGGAAAAGCAAGGGAAGGAGACTATCGAAGACAGAAAAGGACAAGAGAAAAAGAGAAAGGAGGCTTGAGAAGGGTCAAACATAGTGGTAAACTAAAGGGGAGCAGCATGATGCTGAATGGGACAACGAGGGACTGAATACTTTAAAGTTTCTGGATAAAGGATGTACCTGTCCTTGACCTCTGTACAACTCTCTGCTGCCACCCCCCAAACATCATCAGAGGAGACCTACTGAGCATTGGTGGGTGTATGAAATTTTGAATGTATATCTTTCCCAGACGCAGCCTGTAATTAAGCTTGGACTCTAGCCCTCTCCACCAAATGAGTCTGACTGCCTTCAAGTTGCAAAGGGGTAGCCGTATTAGTCTAGTTCAGCAAAACAAATGAGGAGTCCTGTGGCAATTTTAAAAGACTTTGTTGGTCTTTTAAAGTGCCACAGGACTTCCTGTTTGTTTCCCTGGCCTTAGAGATTGATTTTTGCCTTGAAACCTGCCAGCTTATATGTTTTCCACACACTTTTAAAAAACCTTAGTCCATGTAAGCTTGGCTAGTCTCATTATCCATCTAGATGCCCTGTGCTTTAAGATTCCTGCTAAGCTCTTGGCCTCAAAGATAGCTTGTTATATATGAGTTTTGTGAGCTAATTAGCCTTTTTTCAAAAGTATCTCCTTCCTTCCTCCATTTGAAAAATGCTGCTTCTTGTTTTCAGTGAATGCAGCATATCTCATGTCATGCAAAAGCATACCACCACAGTCTAAGCTTAACTACATCCACAGTATTTGATTGTTAATGAAACTGAGTCCATATAGGAAATATTTGATCAGGTGTGATTTTTTTCTGTTTTAACATTCCTGTCATACATTTCTGAGATTTTCCTTTTAGCCTATCTTGTAAACAGTTTAACAGGTGGGAATGTGCTTTCAATGAGCTATTAGGATACTTTTTTCCAAAACACATATTTACATCCATTTGTTTTTACAGCCTAACCGTAACATTTTCGAGAGAGCTTCCAGAAACTCAGGCAGAGACTAAGGATAAAAGGGAGATATAAAGGGATCAAGAGGGAGGACAGGTGAGTCTCAGACATGCAAAAAAAGCCATGCACTCTTTCAGCCAGCATCATCCACTTTTTCACTGTTCTGGATCCCTAGAGTGCCCAACGCCATAGGCTGAAGCTGCAGACATGTACTGCTGTAGCCTGTTTTCCTGGGGAGATTCCACTGTAGCCCTTTGAGTCTGGCCCATTCTAAGATCACCCTCTAAGTTTCATGGTTCAGCCACCAAGCTAGTCACCCTCCTGCCTATTAAAGAGAGAAAATAAATGCCACTGAGAACAAGACTAGTGCTTTCTAAGTGGCACCAGTTTCACATTCCTCTTATATCAGCTGGCTTCTCTGAATTTCCATCTTGCTTATGGGTGGGATTTTCAGATGCCTTCATTATTACAAGCCATAATGAGCAGGTTGCAACTCACATTTGTAGGCAAATTCATGGGTCAAACTGTTGCTGGATTCTCCACTTTACATAGGCCAGTTTGTGTCAGGAACTCCAGGAGGCTGGAAAAACGACAGTAAGAATTCTTTTGCATTGGGGAACTCTCTGCTGGCTTTACTGCTTTCCCTACCAGCTTCTTCCCCAGCCCATGCAGAAAGGGTAGGGGAGGCTGCATTCCAGGAGTGTGATTGGACAGAATAGAGCTCAATACCTGCAGTCCTTCAATGTTCGAGGTCCCTCAAGCCCCTGCACAGGGGCTGGGCACACAGCACAGCTCCCCTCCCCGCCCCCGCCACTCTCAACATAGATGCTGTATACAACCCTTGATTTTGAAAGCTAAACAAAGGGAAAGTTCTGGCTGAAAACAAGCACAGATCCTACCAGTCTCTGTTCTGGCTCACCTGGCAGAGCTGCTGCCTATAAGAGACAGGGCCTGGTTTTCTTTTTGGTCATGATTATGTATATAATCCACCCAAGCAGCATCCTAACATTGTGCAATGCCACCCAAAATGAGTTCTGGGCTCTTTAACTGGCCTGCAAGTACTAGGCTTTTAGGAGCTGGCATGAGACAATGAAAACTTAGTACAATCCCCATGTACTACCTTGTTGCATCCTTCCTCTCCTCCATATTGGCTTCCTGTGTTGCATCATGCTCCCTCCCATGCCAGGTCTCTCTTTTTGTTTGCCATGCACCCTCTTGTTCTTCCTTCACAGTCTAATTCCTTCTAACCTACTTCTCCCAGCAGTACTTTTCTTTCATCAGTAATCCTCACAGCACCCCCACACCCCCTTTTTGCTTCTGCATTTATTGTTCATCTTGTCTAACTTAAATTATTTGTTTTTTTCAGGCAGAGCCATAATGCAGCATTTTGCTGCCCGGGGTGCGTTCCAATCAGAAAGCGCTCCTTCCCGTTAGCGGTGCTCAAAGCCGGTGCCGCAAAGCCACCCCTTTAATAGCATGGCTCTATTGAGCCGCTTCAGGCCGCTCAGGGCTATGCCCTGTTGGCCCCACTGTAGTTACGGCCCTGTTTTCACAGCAGGGAACCTCTCCTTTATAAGTTTTCTCCTACCTTCCTGACTTCCTTTCCCAAGTTTACCAATCTCCCAGCTCTCTCCACTCAGAGAGTGGCTGCAGCTTCCTTCTGTGGCTAGCTACCTGGCTGTACACAAGCCCCACCTGTGACTGTCCAGCTGGAGCTGCTTCAATTAGTTCCCAGCTCCCTGGCTCCTCATCCAGGTGCAGCCTGTGGAGTTAACTGGTTTATTTAGCCACCTGACCTTTTTTCAGTCCTGTGTAGGATGGATACCCTAGCACAGTAGGCATGGGATCAGCCTCTGGAGTATTTGGTTCCCTGGCTGTAGTGCACCAAGCAAAGAAAAGGTGCTATCAGAGTGATTTCTGTTACTGAGAAAAGAATTCTGGGAGGCAGGAAGAGGGGAAGTCAGTGCACTGTACCCATGCCACACTGAAATGAGAGCATATGCAATGAGCAAGAAACACCACCCTCTGGGAACTAGCAGAACTTGGGTATTGGGAGATCCGCCAGCAGTAGAAATACATGACTGAGTTTGGTGAACAGGTCAGAAACACTGGGCAATAAGTTCTCAACCCAGCTTTAGGCAACATTTATTGGAAACAACAAAAAAATACAAAGCTTTAAAATTCTCTCTTTCCAGAGGCTTTATTGATAGAATTTGAGATTTACAGTATGTCTGTGGCAGTATTTCTCCTTAAGCTTTTCATTGAGGTTAGTGGGTGGTGAAAGATGTCAGATAGGCAGGCCTGTGTAGAGGAATTCTCAATAAGCAGGGGCCACAAACCTAGTGAGGAGAGGAGCTTTATTCTACACAGCTGCGGGCACAAGGGCAAGTACCCAAGAGCCCTGAGAATAGTGTACATTATCCTTATATAGTGACATATTACATCATTATTGCAAAGCATAAATCATTACTATATAGCCAATTAAGTTCTGGATCCAGCCCTTTTGCACCAAAATTTCCCCAATTACAACCTACTCGCTTTGACCTGCCTTATCCCACATACCTTCCAGTCATAATTCACCTGCGCTGTAGATCTTTGGCCTAGTCCTTGAGCTGACCCAAATGGACTGACTTTCAGAAATCTACAGGCAAATCCAAACACCTTCTCTGTCTCCAAATTTCAGTACACTGTCCTTGAAGCACGGCTCTCTACAGCTTCCTTATCAGCTAGTTGCTTCTCCCAGGCGTGCTAGCGGAACAGAGAAATGCAGCTCTTCCCCTGCCCCCAAGGCCTGCTGAGCTATCCATCTGTGTCTCAATGCTGTTAGGCCTCAGCCCCAGAATTCCTCCACACCTGCTGCAGACTGAATCAGCTATTTGTCCTCTGAGTAGATATAGCATAATGCAGGGGTCTCAAACTCAAATCACCACGAGGGCTGCATGAGGACTAGTACATTAGCCTGAGGGCCACAACACTGAAACCTTTTCATACAATGATATTGCAAATATTGTAATGATAGTGTCATTGTGGGCTGTAGGAAATAGCTTTAGGGGCCGCATGAGGCCTGCGGGCCATGGGTTTGAGACCCCTGGCATAATGTAAATTTCCTCCATGAAGTGCTCTCATAGTACAGAATGGTTCAAGTAGAATCACCACTCTGAAAGGAGAATTATGTATAGAGAATGACCACTTGAATTCATTAAAATCACCATCCATTATATCAGCATGTCTGACTTGGTATAGTGTGGCCATGGCAATGACTCATCCAGTGAGCGTACAGATTGTTCACTCTACTGCTTCTTACTGGACCACTCGAAAAATGTGTGTGTTTGGTGGTGAATTCCATATGATAATTAATTTGCTAATGCACTTTGCACACCACTCAAACACTGCTGGTAACATCTCCCCACTTACCAACCTCTGAGCAGTTTTGAACAGCTGCAATTTTTTAAGAAAGAAAAATCAAGCTGCCAAAGAACTTTCCTTCTGTGCATGGTAGATTACCTTGGCATAACTCTAACAATAGATCAGTGACAGGTTTAAGTATATGGTCTTGGGCTTTGTACCATTAAAAAACCAGAAACCACTCTCAGTAGTTTAAAGTTTAGCCTTGAAGTGTGTGATGTATCACAATCCTTAATAATTTGATATTCAAATTCACAAAAAACTATTTTAAGAACTTTTCAAATGTTTCCAAAAGAACTGGTTATAATTTCTTCATTTCTGTTGAGGCCTATTGATTTGTGCTTACAATAGTGAAGATAGCTAGTTTCACAGGAAGACTTATGTAAAATAACACTGATGCAGCTTTTAGGAAATCTGTAACAATTCTCAATTACTTGCTCTGTAATGTGAATATATGGTACATACATAATGTCTGATGGTGTAATATAATTAAGTAATTCCTGCTGATAACGTATTTATGCCATGTGCCTCCTGTTAGTCACCAACATAGAAAACTATTGTTTTCTGCTAACTGCAAGTCAGTTGTCAGAAATATGTGGACCTACCATTAGAAGAAGGCTTTAAAGGTATTAGGATTTAAGCTTTCAAGTCTAGTGGAATGTTCAAGTCCTTCTGTATCAACATAATTTTATATTTGTATATATCAAATGGCCTCTGAGTAAAAATACCATTTTCCCATCAAAATCAAAGAGTGAAAGCAGAGTGTGGAAGAGTGAAGCTGTTGTGTGGAAGAGGATATATTAAAATAGCCTGTAATGTTCCTCTGATATTTTTCTGTATACACTCCCAACAATTATCATAGTTAGAGGAAAAGAACCTATTTCTTAAAAGATGCTGTTTGTGCCCTTAAACATGATAATGACTGTGCATTTCATTTCAACAGAAAAAGTAAGGTGGTTGGAAATAAAGAAATGAGGATAAACCTAAAAGTATCTCAGAAGGGTAAAAGAATCATAAAGTATGGCTAAGAACAAGGAGAGAAGCTGAAGTGATACTAGGATAATGCCAGATGCTATCCAAGATTAGCACTGGTTCCAGAAGTTGTTATAGTTTGCTTCATTTAATTACCAGTAGGTTTTTTGTTCACCTTGTCTCAGTGGCTGATACAAAACTCTTTCCATGGTAAAAACTGTGAGCTTGCAGTCCCCTCACAACTCCCTTCCACTCCACCAAGCAGAGTTAACCATCTTATTGCCTTTCTGACCGCACTGGAGAATTTATTGTGCCTTGTAGCCTCTCTCTAACTTTGTTTTCATGATTGCCTTTACTAATGTTGATTTCATCCCTTCTAGCTGTGTAGAGAAACAACATTTCCAAGGCCAAACAACCACAAGCCACACTTTCTGGAGCTGCTACCCCTTGCTGCCTTTAAACTGTGCCTGCACTTAACCCAGATGGAAGCCACAATGACTCATTCTCTAGATCAGTCACTTCCCTACTTCCTCCAGGTCCCAGGAGTTCTGGAAGAGTTTGACTATAGCTCTTCCTTGGCCAAGCTCATGTCAATCAACCAGGCAGCCAACAGGACAGCCTTCAACTGGACAGCCAGCCGGATCATTGAGTGGGAGAAGTTTGCCGAGCTGGCCAAATATGAACCAGAGTCGCAGAAGCCCACAGTGAAAGCCCTGCTAATTGTAGCATATTCCATTATCATCATCATGTCCCTGTTTGGCAACATGCTGGTCTGCCATGTAGTGCTCAAGAACAAGAGGATGCACTCAGCCACCAGTCTCTTCATTGTCAACCTGGCTGTGTCTGATATCCTGATCACTTTGCTCAACACTCCATTCACTCTGGTAAGTACCACAAGCCATGTCTGCCAAAAACAGCTAGACATGGGCATGGTCATCCACCAGAATGCATCCTCTGGTGCACTCACTGTGGGTGTGCTTCTGGGGCTAAGTCTTGAACTGAGCACAGTCATGGCCCAAAGACAGCAGCTCTGACAGGTCAATAAGTCAGGTCTCTTTCCCCCTTATCTCCACTGAGTCTTTCCAAATTCAAAATGAGTTGCAACAATATCACCTTTTAGCCCCTGCCACTGAACCACTAGAGTGCACTAGGGCTTCCATGTGATACACTGTAAATGCTCGCATTGACACTTCCTTTGGAATTATTTGGGACATAGACACAAATGGGGTGTCATTTATAGACTCAACCCTTTAGAAGGCTCTAAACTAGATGCTGAGCTCCTACCTAGAAATTATTATTTGGCAAAAGTGACTTGATTTCAATCTTGGCCTTTATAAAGAATTACTTTCAATATCTAAAGTTGCCTGTAGTTTTCTTGGGCTCCAAAAAACCTTTCCCCAGTGACAGAGAGCACCATAAAGCTATGTGTGGTTTTGAGCTCTTCAGATGCAGGCCCAACAGTGCCTCTGTTTTTTTGACTCAATACATGCAAGTTTGCCCTGCTGATGATTTTGCTGGTGTGTTACGCTCCTTGCAGGTTCGATTTGTGAACAGCACATGGGTCTTTGGGAAAGCCATGTGTCATATCAGTCGGTTCGTGCAGTACTGCTCTCTTCATGTCTCCACACTCACCCTGACAGCCATAGCCCTGGACAGACATCAGGTAAATAATCACCAAACTGGGACAAGATTCCCTTGTTGGCACAGATGTTCCAAATCAATGATTTGCAAAGCTTTGAGTGGAGTTTGCACAGCATCTGCTTGTGTTATTCTGGTCTACAGCTGAGGGTATTAGCCTGTCGCTCTTATGAGAACTATATTAATTACAAAATGCAGAGAAAAAAAATGAGCTTACAAACAATGTCCCTTCCCTGAAGAAAACTTCCACTGATGGTAATCTGCAGACCCTGAAATTCTCCAACCAATAGTATCAAAGAATAAAGAGATCAGTTCACCTTGTATGAAAATTCTGATGACCAGCTTGGTGTGCTCTGTTGCCTAAATTACAGTGTGAGGCATTTCATAATTTGATTTATTTAGAGTAAACAACCTTTGAAGTGAAGGTAGTCTAACACAATTGTCACAGCCCAGTCATGGTTTAAGGCAGAGGTTCTAAATCCCTGGTGTGTCACAACACAAGTTAGGACCCCATCCAACTGCATGCAACACACCACCCCCCTCTGCCGATGAAAAAAGCCATGGAGCCAAGTTTCAGCAGTGACTGCAGAAGTCCTCCACCACCTCCCAAAGTCTCCTTTGTCAAGATTTTATGGCACAGCAGATGAATTTGGTGGCATTAAGCCCCTCTCTGCCAACACTCCTTAGAACCACAGGCGAGAGTCAGTGGCATTGAATCCCACTTGTTGACATTTTTGCTGTAGCAGGGGAATTCAGCGGCATTGAGCCCCATGCCACCTGCTGCTACTGGAAGCTTCCCAGAGCCTTCCCTGCTGCTGCCTTCCCTCCCCCAATACAGGTAGGTCCCAGTAGAGATGACTCACTACTGGAAGAAAAATCCTACTGCTAGAATGGTTCTTTCAGTGATGTGTTGTCTTCAGGCAACACATTCAACTGCCATGACCCAACACACTAATGTATCATGACACAGAGGTTGAGAACCACTGGTTTAAGGTATGACTGATTCTCAAGACTAACCAAAGAAAATTAGTGCAAAGGTACACTTTGGTACCAGTTGTAAAGTTCTAGGTTTTCAGTTTCTCTAGATCACTGTAGCATTACACTAGTGGTTTCCACCTGGTTTAGCTTGTGGGCCATAAATGTAAATTTTACAACCCTGAAGGGCTACCAATCTATCAATTCATGGAAAAAATGTACTGACGTATACACTGTTAAAGACTACAAATCATTACATATTTAAAATAAACACATTATTATTCTGTGTTCATTTTTAGCTACGCTATTTTACACCTACAAAGCAGTCACAGTATGTCACACAGTCACAGACAAAGCACTAGTGTAGATGAGTGACTGTCATTTCACACTGAAGTACGTGACTTGGCAGCTAAGTTACAGTGGCTGGCCTGCTAAGTGAAGGTCAAACCAGAAGGCCTACCCCTTTTAGAGTCCTGCTCCACTTCAAAGCATGGCAGAGTAGCCAGGACCCACCAACAGCCCCGTCAGCCCCTCTTTTGCAGCCAGACAGAAAGAGTTCAGCCAGGAGGCTGCTACCTCCTGGTCTCCCATTCCCTTGGCTGCAAAAGGAAACCACCTGTCTGCCTAGGCAGTGGCTCCCTTCTGCTGTAGCTAGGGGGATGAAAGATCAGTGTTCCCCAATCTGTAGCTCGAGCATGGACCTCAGCATCTAGGAACCCAGGGAGAATGCTTTGTCCTGCTCACTGCTACAGCCAGAGGGAGGGGAACACAGATCTCCCATCCTCTTGGCAACAGTAAGGAGCCTGCATTGACTCTGTGGCCCACAGCAGTTGCTCCACCTGGGTCCTTAGGCTGCAACTCCCTTCGGCAGCCAGTGGAGGATAGCTGTGGGTGGCTTTGAAAGACTCAGCAGGGCACTTTTGGCCCACGGGTTGGCAACCACTGGGTTAGGCATTTCTCTAAGTATTTGGTGATTTCAATTATGGGTAACAATGAAGAGACTCTGAAGTCTCTATTGCAGGTTATTCTAAACCCGCTAAAGCAAAGGATGTCACTAACAAAAGGAGCACTGAGCATTGCTGTTATCTGGCTGATGGCTGCCTGCTTCTCCCTGCCCCACGCCATCTATCAGAAGCTTTTCCAGTACAACTACAGGTAAGTTGCTTCTCTCACCCTGTGGCACTTTAGACAGTAATTTAGAAGAATCACTTGCCCCACCACTGAAATGTATCAGGTGGGAAGCTGCAGCCAATATAAAGCATGACAGGCTAGCACCGAAAGTCAAGATCACTGTGTCCAGTTGACAATACACAGAGAGTTTTACATAGAATGACCTAGAATCTCAACAGTTTTAGGTACTGAACTGTCATTGATTTTAATGGCTGTTAGGCAGATAAATACTTTTGAGGATCTGAGCCAATGTGATCACTGCAAAAGGAGTTTGGTCAAGACGCCTGGTGGGCTGCTGTGAAACTTTAGGCCTGTAGAACTTCAGTGAGCAGAAGTGCTCAGGGCCTTGGGTTTTTAATCATCCCAGAGGCTATATCTAGACTAGCAAAATTAGTTTGAATTAAGGAGCCTTAATTTGAACCCTGTCTACACTAGGCTTTGCCTAGTTTGAACAGTTAGTTTGAACTAATTTGCATATTTAGTTCAAACTAGACAGTGTAGACATGCTAGTTTGAACAGAATAAGTTCAAACTAGTGGTTAGTTTGAACTAAGCACTTTTTTTAGTTTGAACTAACTTTTAGTTCAAACTAACCATGCTTTTTTGGTTCAAACTAAAAAAAGCGTGGCTAGTTTGAACTAAAAGTTAGTTGGAATTAAAAAAAGTGCGTAGTTTGAACTAACTTTCGAACTACTTCGTTTGGACTAACCAAGTCCAAACTAAGATTTTAGGTGTGGACATAGCTTAAGAGACTTAGAGCTACTATGTGGTTTCTCTGAGTACTGGATTTGCTGATGGAGGATTATTTATTGTCTAGAGTGCAACTGTTTTCTCCCATTCACTTTGTTTATCAACAGGCTGCTCCTGCTGTCCAACAAACCCTATATTCTTGTGAAGGAAGCAGGAATCACACTTTCAAAAACACAGCACATCTCTGGTATTGACAGGGTTGTATGTGTTGAAGCCATGCAGAGCTAGTTGGGTCACTGTCTTGATCAGTAAGGGAAGTTTTTATTGAATAACTGGAAAGCAAACCTCAGCAGGCTGAGCCACACAGGAGCTGACATCATCTCAGTGTGGCTTCTTTAGTTTAGTTTGTTTGATAAATCAAAATGAAAGGAGCCTTTCTGAACACTTTAGGCATCTCTCACAAATACTTGAACACAATAAACCAAAATAGAAAACAGCCGCATCAGCAGGACACATGGTGATGCTTTTTTAAGCAGGTCTGGTGCTTCTTCAGGAAAATTAAACTTTCTTCTGAATGCTGCTTTGCTTTGGCTTTACTGTGACAAGAAAGTGAAGAATGCTGTTCAGTTAGCAAACATCAGAGAGACCAAGCCAAACATAACACTCAGAAGAAGCATCATAAAATTCAACAGGAAGTTAAAGATTCTGGAGTAGACTGTGGCATAGTAGAATCCATAAATGTTTCCTTTCTTGCTCCATTGGGAGAGGGACATCAGGGGGATGAGTGAGTTCAAGAATAGCTATCTTGCATCCAATTCAAGATAGTTATTTAGTCAACTATGAGGAAGCCCAGACACAGCAATTGTGTCTTCTTGGTAAAGCCTTAAACCACTCCTTCTTACATTATATGAGAATCTTCTGGTCCCAGTGCCCACAAAGTAGCATGCCTAAAGGCCAACAAAAGGTATCTAAATCAAACTCAGGGTGACGTCTTTAATATAACCAGCGGAGATTGGCAGAGGGCTTGGAGCAAAATCCTGGCTTTAGGATCCTGACATCAAAACATCGTATGTATGTGGCAGGATGCGGTGATGCATGCAGGGGTCATTGTGGTCTGGAAAAGCAGGCTTGTGGCATCAGCTAACACTACTCTCTTTCTGGCCAGTACTGTTGACCAGTAAATATCAAGGACAAATTTTTTGGAATAATGTGTCTAAAGTGGATTTCCTTAGGAAATACCTTGAGGTGAAAGGAATGCAAATTTTTCTCCTCTGAAGCCAACCTTTTGAAGATAAGCAAAGCATTTCTCTACCCTGGATGTACTTACTCTCTGCTTCTGGAAACCTCAGTTCAAAGACTTCCAAACTGTACAAAAAGGGAGCTGAATGTCTTGAGTGGGTTTCTGAGCTGAAGCTCTCGTGAACTTGTAAGCAGAAGGATGCCCTAGGGTGGGGTATGAAAAGATGTGCTTGTTAATGGCCATGTGAGAGTTAGAATGAACTCTGGTAAACTTATGTCCTTTCATTGATTTTAATGTTTTATCTACAAAGCTTCGTACTTTAAGAATAAGGTAGGCCAGCTTAGAAAACTGTATGGTAACTTGTATCTGTAGCGATTCCAATGTTATCCATGTCAAAGAGAAAGAAAGAAGATATTGTGAGTCAATCTGTTTGTGCTGGGAATGACTGTGTGAAGGCAAGAGAACTATCCAGCGTGGGTAAACCCTGGAGGAGAGAGAGACAGAAGCTTGTTTCCATGCAAGACTCAATACCCTGGAAAGCTGGAAGCAAAGAGTATGCATCCTGGCTGGACTACAGAGGTGGAATCCAAAGTGCAGTCGTCCTAAACTGTGACAATCCTTTCTGGTCTTAAATTCTACTGCCGCAACATCTGCTTTCTCCATTTCCATCTATTTTTCTATTATAGAAGTCCTAAAAATCAGTGCTTCCCCTCCTCTCATCCCCAACTGGAAAAGACTGTAAGTAAAAATTATTTCCAAGTCCTAAAAATCCAAAATTCTTCTAGATACCTACCTGACATTTGTCAACTCCCACAAGGATTGCAGTCCCCTCATTCACAGCAGTCAGTTCTGGAGGGTCTTAAATTAATGGCATAATAATCAGTGCAGGAGGTTGACAACAGGATATTAAAGATATTAATCAAACTGTGCAGAATAAAGTTGTTTGACAGGGATTAAGCAGTCTGCAGTGACTGCAGCTGAGTATATAGACAAAGGTAGGAAGGGGATGGGCAGGGAGAAACAAAGCAGAAGGAGAGAGACAGAAAAACAGACAGAAAAAAGACAGAAAATGGGTCTAACACACCCACAGGAACTAAATCAGTGCATCTCCACCTACCTTAAGATATAATCAATTCCAGCTACATGTTCTTATTTTGGAGCTATGGAAAGTTAGTCTTTTCCAATGGGGAGGGGGGACAGGAATAAAAAATAGTTTGCCATATATTACTTAGACAGCTGGCTATCCTATAGGGGTAAGTGAAGAGGCAACATCTGTGAGCTTGGGAAGTCATTATGTGGAGTGGAGCTCACATCTTGGGATATTACAAACACACACACACTTAGCCCTAGTCTACACTAAAGGCTCTTCTCGGCGGCAGTCAACCGTCATTTACGCAAGGCACATAAAATGCCTTGAGTAAATGCCGGCAACTTCCTAAGCTGCTGGGACATACTGGGGAAAGCCGACCACAAATCCCTTGTGGTCGGCTTTCTCCTATGGCTCCTGGGGGCCAGTTCAGACTTGCTGCTAAGCACTCCCGGAAAGCTGGGATGATGACGGCGATTTTGCCGCCATCAGTGTAGACATAACTTTACATTCTGTATGTAGCTTTAGGGGGAGAGAAGAGATGAATAGAAGGGGTTTGTAGAGTTTCTGAGAATGGTCTGATATGGCTTTGGCCTTGTTACCCTTGATGACATCCTTCTTGAGCCTCTAAAATTCTTTTTTCTTTACAAGGTCCGAAGGGGCAGCCATGTTAGTCTAATTCAGCAAACAAAACAAGGAGTCCTGTGGCACTTAAAGACTAATAGATTTATTTATTGCATGAGCTTTCATGGGATGCAGTGGGATTTTCTCCCACAAAAGCTCATGCAATAAATAAATGTTAGTCTTTAAGTGCCTCGGAACACCTTGTTTCTTTTCTTTACAGTTTGCTTTATGACAGCCTTTGATATCTTTATATTTCTGTGATATGTTTATGAAAAATGGGCTGCAGTGAGTGCATGGGAGGACCCTTCTCATGCCATGACAAACAGAATTGCCCATTTCTCAGCAACAGCTTCCCAAAGAAGATTCCAGTTTCCAAGAAAAAGGATTTCTTTGTTTAGAATAATGCAGCACTTCAGAAAATAAACCACAGAAGATGCATTATTCACTCTTGATGATGGGAACATGGATCTCAAGTGAGAGAGAGCCTCATAATGACAAAAAAGTCCATTAGGATACCAGGGCCAGATTTAGTTTAACATTTTGCTGAAATGCTGCTCTCCTTGGTCAGGATAAAACCTAAAAAAATCTGATACCCAGTATCTTCTGCTTCATGAGAACACAAATGATCATGCTGAAGCTGCCCTCCCTTTGTATCATAACACAACAGACTACTGACCCATCTGCTGTGAAATTCTATGTCTAACAGTCACCAGTGCTAATGTTCTGGAGCAAAATATAAATATCCTAGTCTGCAGTACTGTGCTGTGGGGCAGAAAATACACCCTGGGATCATTAAGTGATTAGTTTACATCATAAATCATCAGCATCATTTTTATTTAGCTGGTGTACCAGTGGGCAGGAGGTATGATACACAACTATAGTTGTTAGAAGCAGCAGCAAACAGGTTGTCCTGAAGGAGGATTGGGTTGAATGGCTCCCTTTATTACCCACAGCTCATTCCCTCAACACCTCGAGTGAGCGACTTACAATTCTTTTATACTTGAGCGTACGTAAAAGCTTACATTCATAACAACTCCCCAAAGACCCTTTTTTGGTTACACTGACACCCAAACAATGAATATTAATAACTATGTGGTGAATATAATTATCCACAGCCTTGTTATTACTGTTTACAGGTTTAGTTAATGGTGCTCAAGCATTTAACTTCACGTTACTTTTGTTACAGCAATGCCTGTAATATTACTGACTAAGCATTTAGCAAGGGAAGGGAGTAGTGAGAAAGCTGATAAGTATGTTCTTTCCGAGGTTCTTACGCAAGAGAGAAAAGAGTTTCTTTCAGTTACATTTCTTGCTCAAACTATGAAAAAGGGAGGGGGGAAAGGGCAGATAATATATTTCATTAAATTCCTACTTCAAGAAGTAAAGCCTGTGTGTCCACCCATGACTCCATTATCATAACAACCATGACTCTGGCAGAGGCCTAGGGGCTCAGGTAGTATCCCAGTGTCCAGCTTAACTTTACTCTCCTACAATAATAAGTATACTAATTTACATATATATATATGAATGAACCTGTGCCTTAAACAAACATTGTGGGCCAAATTAATTCTGTGTATAACCTAATTAGCCTCTTTGTATTAGTTACCACTTTTATAAAATGGTGGTAATGATCCTTACCCAGCTTGTCACCCAATTTGAAAGTGATGGGAAAAGAGGCCTATAAAAGTGTTAAATATTATTAACAAACAGAATTACAGTACAGAGATAATTACATTTATATAACAGATGAGAAGTTGATTAGTATCTGCAAAGTGCTTGGAGATTGTTGGTTCAAATGCTTTAGAGAAGTAGCTTTTGTTGCTTTTCTGCAGGCCTTCCCATACGTTCCACAATCAAAATTGTGTAGCACTCCCTTCCACCTGTGTGTGCATGCATGCATGCATATACACCAGGAGTGGCCAAACTCATGGAATTCAAGAGCCACACATTTATTATTAAACCTTCAAGAGCCACACTGAGGCATATAGCCATATACTTTTACTTACTAAATTGATTTGTTGATGTTCTTCCAAGAGCCACACTTTTTCAATCACGAGTCACATGTGGCTCCCAAGCCACAGTTTGGCCACATCTGATATACACAGACACACACACTGTGTTTACACTCTTGCGTATCTGATTTCATAATCTGTCCTCTCTGATTAGCCTTTTTCCTCCTCCTATTAATTATCATCTGCTGTTTTACAGCACATGCAAATACAAGATGCTTGACAGACAAGTCATGTTTTCTGTACCAAAGAGCTCAAAACAAAACGCAAGTGTCACAGATGTGAACTCTAGCCCAGGTGAAGGTTACATCATTGCCCTTCTCCAGTGCCTAAAAAGCCTTTTTCCCAGAGAACAGCACCTGGAGATCGAGAGTTCAGTCTTGAAGGTTTTTCAACAAGAGTATGCACAGGATGAACCTTCCCACATTCAAGACCCAAAAAGAACAAAAGGAATGAACTTAAGTTCATTAAGTGCCAATTTTATACAATCTTATGATAAAGAAACATAACAATGTTATGTGGGTTATAAAAATTATCTTCACAGTTATACATACACAAAATACAAATCTAAACAAGTCAGTCACCACAGAAAGAAATTCAGAGTTTGCAAAAGCTTAGGTTTTCACCTGAGTCACAGTCTTTGATCACTAAATCTACACACTCTGCTGAGTCAAAAGCAAAAATCTTCCCTCTGCTTGGTTGCTGAACTTTTCCATTGGAA
Source organism: Podocnemis expansa (assembly GCA_007922195.1). Classification (NCBI taxonomy): domain Eukaryota; kingdom Metazoa; phylum Chordata; order Testudines; family Podocnemididae; genus Podocnemis; species Podocnemis expansa. The sequence continues at coordinate 23,952,809 of ML681991.1, forward strand.
TCCATGCAGAAATCTCTGCTAACATCACTGTTAGCCAGTCAACTAACAGATTAACCAACCACTCAGTTAAGCATATAGATTTTTTTATACAAGAAAAATTACAAAACTGAGAAAAGCAAAATAAATTACTCTGTCCCCATTATCATATTTAAAGAAGAGTTGGTGAATCAGACTAATTGAGGCAGTTGAACTAAAACATTTTAGCTAAAGTCAAACATTCAAAATATACAATTAAAATAAACTGAAATATTTTTCTCTCCCAATTTTTCCTTCCGATAACACTGCCAGGCTCTCCCTGTTGGAGGGTTAACAGTATCACTAACCTGCTTCAAAATGGTTCAGGGTTAGAGAGAACAGCCTGCCTCCAGCTCCTGGGCTTAGCTCCTCCCAGCCTACAGTGGGTACCTTGCCTTTGTAAAGTAGCTCCTCTGACTGCTTTCCCTTATGGAATTCAAGTCCAATAAAAAACCTATTGAGCAAATCTGAAACCACCAAACCCAACTCTAGAAACTTTTGGATGTGGAGTGCTAATTGTGCATCAGTCTAGCAACAGTGATGCAGACACAACTCTCTGCAACTTGTTCGTCCAAACCAAGAAGTTTGAGGTCAGTTTGTACTAACCTCAGGTTACTGCGTGCATATAAGCTCAAACTAACTGCACGGTCTAGTTTGAACTCAGTAGGAGTGACACTGCCCCAGAAAAAGACCTGGGGCCCATTTCAGTCCCTGGGCCCGATCCAGTCCTGGGGTCCCAAGCAGGGCCCAGATTTGGGCTTCTGCCACCAGCAGGCCGGAGCTGGAGTCAGGGCTGAGGCCAGGTAAGGTGTCTGTGGCCACGGGTGACCTGGCCTCAGATCTCTGGCCAGAACCAGGGCCATGTAAGGCAGCTGCTACTGCAGGCAGCCCAGCTCCAGATCCCAGGCCAGGGATGGGGCTGAATTGGGCTGCTGCTGCCACGGGGCACTCAGGGCACATGCCCCGTTCCCGGCACCAGCGACACCACTGGAACTAACACTTAATTTGAACTAGAACGCACGGTTAGTTCGAACTAAGCATTACTCCTGGTCCACATTGCACCTAGGCATTTAAGTCTGGACTAAGTGCCGGTACTTATTAGTTCAAACTAAGCGTTCCTTAGTTCAAACTAAGAAGTTTCTTAGTTTGAACTAGGAAGGCGTATTGTGGCCATGGGCTAAATTAGTCCGGACTATGCCTCCTTAATCTGGACTAGTTTGCAAGTGTAGGCATACCCCAACAGATATCTCCTTTTCTGGCACATGGATTCCACATACATGCAAGGAAGAAAGGGGGATATGAGAAAGGCAGCAGACAAGTTTCACAAATATAACGCTGGGGTCATTAAGAGTGCACACAAAGATCTTGTAGTTACAGTGTTAAGAGAATCGATTTATGGATAGCCACATCTGTAATTTATTTGCTTTTCTAGTGATTAGGGGTGGTAGTGGAGTGACATGAAAGCAGAGGAAGAAAGGTATGCCTTCCCTGTTGAAGGATCTTGGTTACTATGAGCCAGCTTCTGCCATCCTTACAGCTGGTAGTGCTTTACTGTGAGAGTAATCACATGGATTGCAGAGGCTGTTTTCATATTAAGGTATCATCCAGTATACACAAAGATAGCAGATTTGAGTCCCATGAAAGCAGTGATCCCAATACTATAGATTAGGGGAGGCCAAACTTATGGAACTCAGGAGCCACACAAGTTGATTATTAAACCTTCAAGAGCTGCATAGAGGCATATAGCCATATGCTTTTATCTACTAAATTGATTTGCTGACGTTCTTCCATGAGCCATCCTTTTTCATTCAAGAGCCATATGCGGCTCACGAGCCACAGTTTGGCCATGCCTGCTATAGACAGAGATCTGTGGCTATGTCTATATCTGCTTTTTAAGTTTGGACTTGCTAGTCCAAACTAAAGAAGTCCAAGGTTAGTCCAAACTAGCCTTGGGCTAGTTTGGACTAACTGTGGCTTTTTAGTTTGAACTAGCCATGCATCCTAGTTCAAACTAACTTTAGTTCAAACTAGAACATGCAGCTAGTTTGAACTAATAGCTTAGTTCGAACTTTTGTAGTTTGAACTAAGCTTTAACCCGTATCTACATTGCGCTAGTTCGAACTGAGCATTTAGTCTGGACTAAACCAGTTGAACTAAGAAATTTCTGAGTTTGAACTATGCAAAGCTTAGTGCAGACACAGACTAATTGGCTAATGTAGGCATAGCCTGTGATGTCTGCAAGTGCAATATACATACCATTAATATTGTGGTTTCAAAGTTCCACAGTCGTTTAGGAAATGCAGAAATTTTCATGAACGTTTTTGTGGTCACGTACTACCTAAATACTTCTTTGTTTTCAAAGGGAAGCTACAGTCCGGAGTTTGTGTCTTCCTGATTTTCCTGAGCCTGCAGAGCTGGTTTGGAAATACTTGGACCTTTCCACCTTCCTCCTCCTTTACCTCTTGCCCCTTCTTATCATCACCATCACCTACACACGCCTGGCCAAGAAGCTGTGGCTGCGTAATGCCATTGGGGACATCACCACACAGCAGTACATCACCCACCACAAGAACAAGAAGAAGAGCATCAAGATGCTAGTATTGGTTGTGGTGGTCTTTGCTGTCTGCTGGTTCCCACTCAATTGTTACGTAGTGCTCATCTCTAGCCTGGGCATCAGGACCAAAAACTCCCTCTATTTTGCTCTGCACTGGTTTGCCATGAGCAGCACTTGTTATAACCCCTTCATCTACTGCTGGCTGAATGACAGCTTCCGTTCAGAGCTCAAGTCCTTACTTAGCATGTGCCACAAGGTGGCATCAACACAGGACAATGCATTGCCAGCTGTGATCACAGCCTATCGAGAGGCATGGATAGAGCAAGCTGGGTACAAGCAGAGGCCTTCCTCACAGAGCATTCGCTCTACCACAAATGTGCAGACAGTCAACACAGATTTGTGAGGCTGAGTGTCAAGGTGGGTTCAAAAGTTTTGGTGGCAAATGACATTGTTTACAATGCATCATTCCAGTCTACTGGTGGGGAGAAGAGTTTTAGCAAAGGAGCTAAGTCTGCCAGGAAATGATAGATCATTAGATATTGTTGATTCAGAGGCATAACACAAGGGAGATGCAGTGGGGTATGCCAGGTCTTCTCTGCCCCCCTGCTGTTGCCCACCACTGCCCTCAGGCTCAGGTACTAACAAGATTTGATCCTCCAGCAGCATGAACAGTTGGACAGTAGTCATTCAGGAGCCACCAAGTGAGTCACAAACGGTTGCCTGCTTTGTCTAGAGCAGTGGTTCTCAAGTCTGGCCATCTCACTGGCTTTCTGCAACACACTTACTGCTGTGTGGAAACATAGTCATGTGTTCTGACACAGTGGTTGAGAACCACTGGTCTAGAGAAGAGTGTGTGGTGAAATGGAGACAAGAGAGGAGAGTCTCAGTCTGATTCAAGAGTAAAGATGCTGTTTTTTGCCATAGGCCAGATTTTCAAAAGCTTTTATCATTTTTGTTGCTCTCCTCTGGTGTCACTTCATTTTTATCCGCTACTTTCCTAAAAAGTGTGCTACCCAGAACTGTACGCAGTCCTCCAGCTGAGCCCCTCACCAGTCCTGGTTAGAGTGAAGCAGTTATCTCCTGTGTCTTACCTACAACATCCCCAATTACACACCCCAAAATGTATTATTAGCCTTTTTCACAGCTGTATCACATTGGCTCACATTGTGTTTGGATGCATTATAGCCCTGGACCCTTTGCCGTTGTACTCCTATCTATCCAGTTATACCCCATTCCTTTTTGAAATTGAATGGTGTCAGCTCACTGCTATTGACAGCCAGACCCTCATCAACCAATACTGGACAGTGATGATGGTAGAGCACAGTCTTGCTGAACTCCTGTGGAAACTGTGTTATGTATCTGCTGTTGACATGATTGCATTTATTATTCATACACTGCCACAGATAAGCATGTTGTAATCCTGACATATTGAAGAACATTACGTACTGGTTTTATGCCTAATGATCCCTAAAACAACTTGAAAGCTGAGAAATGCATGTTTTAGTGATAACTTTACCCACTATTGAGATGAGCCAGCTTTGTGATGCAACATGGCAGTCATTTAACAGCTAACACCACCTCTGCCAACAGGGTATGCAAGAAAATGAGGAAGGTTCCATTTGAAACTTCAGGCTGATTTAGGGAACCATGATATTTTTATCTGAGCTACAATTTCACCAGGACACCAATGCTGTAGGGCAGTGGTTTTCAAACTTAGGGTCAGGACTCAGGACTGGGTCTCAGACACTCAGGCACCAGGTTGCGGCACCTGCTGCTGTTGACACCAAAAGACTGGAATCCATTGCTCAAAGATGTAATTGTTGGGTCACAGGCATAAATGATTTTTTTTCAACTGGGTCATGAGGAGAAAAAAGTTTGAAAACCACTGCAGTAGGGAATTGGAAACAGGACTAAGTATCAAGGACTACTGAGCAGCTCTGGCACTGACTTGCTGTGTGACTTTAGGTGTTATCTACAACAGTGGTTTTCAGACTTGGGGTCAGGACCCAGTACTGGGTCTCAGACCCTCAGACAGTGGTTTGCAACTCCCCCTGCTGCTACTGCCAAAAGACTGTAATGCATTGCTCAAATTGCTTAATATGCAGAAGGTCCTGGGTTCAATTCCCAGGGGGTTGGACTCAATGATCTCATGAGGTCCTTTCCAACCCTATGATCTGATTCTATTCTAAATTGCTGAGTCATGGGCATAAATTATTTTTTTCAACTGGGTCCCAAGAAAAAAAAAGTTTGAAGACCACTGATCTACAATATCACTGCACAGAGAAGACAGAAGAGAACTGTTTACAGTATCAGCTTTTGTGGGAGCTCATGCAATAAATAAATTTGTTAGTCTTTAAGCACCGCAGGACTCCTTGTTTGTTTTGCTGAACTAGACTAACAGGGCTACCCCTCCGGAACTTGTTTACAGTAGTATCTCTTTTTGTTTTTTTCTCCTCATCACCTCATTAGCTTTTTTTAAAGTTTTTACAGTGACCCTTGCCCATAATTTCTTGGGTGCTGCCAACTTATCCTTCAAATGAAGTCTCCCTTTTTGATTACAGGTCAACTGTTATGTACCCTTGAAGACACCCCTTTCTGTGACTAGTTGTATGGGTTCAAAGCCACCCTCTAGAAAACTGAAATATTTTTCAACATATTTATCAAGAACTTTTGCACTTTTTACATGGTTTATGGTCATTCTTTCTTTCAGAACCCTTGAGAATATAGCACCCATCAGCTTTCTGAATGAAGTGTCATATTTTCCCCAAATAGTTTAGATATGCTGTTCTTTTGAACCCCTCAGGATACAGCACCCATCAGCTTTCTGAATGAAACATCCTATTTTTCCCAAATCGTTTTAGAATACCAAAGAGCTGTGTCAAGCTTATTGAGGTGGGATTGTGGTTTACAATAGTTTTCAGATACCCCAGCAGCACAGGAGCTTTCAGTCCTTGTTTGTTTTTTTGTTTGGTTTTTTTTTTTTTTTTTACCTCACAGCCCCTAGAGCACGTTTGTGAGTGTGTGTGTTTTGGCTCACGGTTACCTCAGAGCTTGTTGTGGTGTCAACCGCTGAGGAACTGAAGTTGCACTGGTGCTTTTTACCAGAAAGTCTTTTGTTTTGTCCATGAGCTTGAAGTATCTGAGCTTGGGACTGTCCTGATGCTTTGTCTGGACTCCTCTGCTGTTTTGTGCTGGTGCTGTTAATGGTTTCCGGACAGATTTCTGGTTATTTGGTGGTTCTGTTGGCTGTGTCCCTGGAGCGCAGAATACCGCACCTTCAGGAGTGTTGTCCATGTCTGACTAGGAAAACACAGACATGTTTCTATTTAGTGTCAAATAAAACATTTTAGAAAGTTCACCATGGCTACAAAAACTTAATTTTATAATCCTATAACCCACCCCCAGCTCCTGGTGCCATGTATCAGTTTAAAAATATAATACTATATAAACAAATCAAAGAAACAAACCAAATGTATTTACTGGACTTCATATCTCTGTCAGTTGTTGATGTTGGTAAATTTTCCTTTTCAGCTTTTTCTTTTGAGCTTGTTTACCCCCGGGGCTAAGGGAGGGTCTCATGTTTCAAATTGTGCTGTTAAGCAAACAGCAATATTATTATAAAACACATGACGTGGTCGTATGCACTTTTACAAATAAAATACTTATTGAGTTTATGTTTCCTCCTTATTTAAGAAAGAAAATCTATTTCAGGTGGAATTTTCTTTTCCTCCACTAGTGTTTCCTAGTTTGCCACTAGATCCCCAAAAATGAAGTTGTGCAACAAAACACTTTTCAGCCGCCCCCCCCATCTCTAATTCCTCAACATTAAAAACCATTTTAAAACACACCACTTTGTGCTCAGAGTAAAAAACTCCAGTCATTTTTAAACAAACCAACAGTTTTTCAACAAAATACTTTTCAATAAATCCCATTGCTTAACTTTAAGCTCACGAACTTTTAAAAACCATTTTAAAAACATACACATTTAAAAGCCAATTGCAAATATTTACCTTCCACCACAGAGTAAAGAGATGTTGGCACATGCTTATTCTCTTTTCATCCATGTGTATCTAGGCCTTTGGATTAAATTAAAAAGCAGCTAATGAAGTGGGATTTTCTCCCACGAAAGCTCATGCGACAAATAAATTTGTTAGTCTTTAAGTGCCACAGGACTCCTAGCTTGTTTTACTGAATTAGACTAACACAACTACCCCTTTGGAACTTGACTTAGTATGATTCCCCAAATTCATCACTCCCCCATTGCAACCTGTTTCATCCTCCTACCCCTTTTTAAAAATCTTGACTATAGTTTTAAATAGGGGATTTACCTTGCTCTGTGAAACACTGCTTGAAAGTGTTGTTTCCATGCTAAAGAGATCATGCTGCAATAAAGACATGTGTTATCATCAGTAAGGCTAGCATGAACAAAAGCATAACAGTATATAATGTACACATTTTTTCAGGCTTAAGAATAAGCAGTATGCCTAGTCTTGGAGTGCAGGAGCTGTTCAAGATAGCGTCTGTTAAGAGAAAGGACAGTCTTCAGAAAAAGATGAGTTTTTTATACCATCTTAAGTCTTTGTTTCATTAAACTTTGAAGTCCAGTTATCAACTGTATTTGATTTCTGTACCTCTTAATTAATGGATACTTAAGGAATTTAGATACCCTTCCCCAAACATTCTCTTTTGTGATCTGCACAACTTGTGTTTGGTTTTTTTAAGTTCTAAAACTTTTTTTGTTTGAATGAAAAAATAAGCCCTATAGGGCCTTCTTATAGTATTTCTTGTTGGTGCAGAAACTAGAATGGAATCCAAGTCATTTGGAATTTGGGGAGATGCTGGGATTTTTCAGCCCAACTCTCATGGAAAGTACACAGCTATTTTAATAAGTGCAAATAGTTAACTGAAATATTGCAATGAGCTCTCGTATGAGCCTTTGAAGTAGGATATTGAAATACTTAAAAGAAGAGAGCACAGAGAAGAGCCATAAAATGATTTGAAAGCAGGAAAATGCTTTTCTGTGCAATTTAAGGGATTTAATCAAATCAAATCAAATATCTCTTTAGCTTAACATAAAGAAGAAGAGATGTGCTGATTGCTGTGTGAGTTCCTTCAGAGGGAGAAACATACCATATACTAAAGGCTCTTTAATATAGTGGAGGAAGGCATAATCAAGCCAATGGCTAGTAATTAAACCCAGATCAATTCAAATTAGAAACAATACACAAATTTTAACAGGGAGGATGATTAACTGTTGAAAAAACAACCAAGGGAAGTGAAGATTCTCCATATCTTACAGTTTTCACATCAGAAGTGGATACCTTTCTGGGAGTTTGACTAACGTATAAGCTCAAGTTCTTGGTCTCAATAATGGGTGGATTTCTGTGGCCTGTGTTATACAGGAGGTCAGCCATGATATAATGGTCACTTCTGGTCTTCATGTCTATGAATCCAGTTCCTTTTTCCAATACAACTTTGGTATACATGTCTAACAAGAGTAAAAGCAGACAGAACTGATTTTGGCAGTAACATCACTAGCAGATATAATTCAGAACACACATGCACAGGGAACAGGCCCATGAACTATGGATCTTTATTACATAACTTTTCAGAGTAGACCCACACTGCAATATTAGGTCCTAGTTTCATTTGTTATTCTTTGGAGTTTTATATAACAACATTAAATGAGTAAATGAACTTACCAGTGGCATTGAGATAGAGGCCATGAATCTTTTCGCAAGACTGTAGCATTTATTAACTTAACAGTTATATTACTTTATAACATTACAGAATATTATATCAGTCTCAGTTAAACAGTTGAAATTACAGGAGTACAGCAACAGACAGGATTTTATTTTTTCCTTGGGAAATTAATCTGACTATGCTCCATATCAACAGCTGCAGAGAAAGGAAAAGAGAAAAAGAGAAACAGCACGCCAGGGTCATGAAAGAAGAACAAAATTAAGAATATTCAAAAGGAAGGAAAACCTTTTTGTTTTTCTGACACCTAAAGGTAGCATGGTTCATTGTGTAGGTCACTGAAGCATGATTCATGAGACCTCAGTCAAGGGACTTCACCTCTTTATGACTCTATCTTGCCTATTAGGTCTGTGGGTTGGTACTATCCCCTTGCTATTTGTTTATACAGTGCCTTTGTCAATGGGTCCTAGATCTTGGCTGGGACCTCTAGGTACTACCAAAGTATGCATAAGTAATAGTAATAAATAGACATTTTTCTCAGTGTAAGTAGCTTTTAAGGGTAATTATTTTTATTTGGTGCTGCATGTTAATATTTACTGTCCAATGCAGATGAACCCTGAAGTAATTAAACTGTTCCTGAATCCCAAGGCTCAAAGAAATACATTGTGCTGAGAGAAATACGCTTTTCTTATGTGAGTGTCAGTGAAATAAGAATTAATCCAAGCAATGCTAAAGCATTCAGAAACTACATTAAGGCCATATTTAGCAGACAACAGAGTAGGAAGACAGCCTCCAGTAAACTAAGTTCCAAAGGGGTAGCCGTGTTAGTCTAGTTCAGCAAAAACAAACAAGGAGTTCTGTGGCACTTTTAAAGATTAACAAACTAATGCAATAAATAAAGACCTTAGTCTTTAAAATGCCACAGGACTCTTTGTTTGTTTTCCAGTAAATTAAGTGTCTCACAACTGGAAATTTAGGCTGGCAAATACCAATTCATTTCTGTTAACTACTGGGAATAGGTTTTTGATGTTTTTATCCACAAGGGAGGGCAGAGAGAAGCATTAAACTAAAGACTATCTCTGGCACACAGTCCACTTTTTCCAGGATCAATAAGCTAATAATGCTCTTTAACATACTAACAGGTTCCTGGGGACTCAGTCCTGAAGTGTTTAAAGAGTAACGTTATTCATTGTTTGGTTGCTAAAGCCTGAGCTTTTAGAAGAAATAAAAATGTAAATGAAACTTACAAGGTGTTGACCACGGGCTTCTCTCATGCTATGTCTACACTGTTGGTGCAATTTAGCAGCAGTCAATAGGAGATACACAATCTAAGTAGAGTAAGTTGTATGTCTCCCCTTAACTTCCCAACTTGTACTTATCAAAGTATCTCTACTATGCTGCACTGGTGGGCTTAACTCTTTTTGGTCAGTGTGGATTAGTGGCATTGACTTCTGGATCAATTGAGCAGATCTCCACTACTGCTTAATCAATCTCAGAGAACTGATCTCGCACCTCTGTCAGTGCTCCTGTCAATGTAAACATAGGTTCTGTCATGGAAGGAGACTGATTTGGAATTGCAAATGTGATAAAGAGCAACCCCCACCAATAAACCGGGAGATAATGACCTTGAAATAAATGGGCTTTAAATTTTTAGCAGCATCAGAGTTGAGTTCACTGCTTGAAAATGTATGGTGGGTCTCATGCATCCAGCTGGTATGTCGGAAGTTTTTTTAAACACAATTCATTGTGGAAGGATGAGCCCTTTCCTTTAGAATGAGGAGGAAGAGGAGACAAAATTAAACAGACTAGTAGAAAAGAGAGAGACAATGCTAAACCAGCGAGAGAGATATAGAATATCTGGAGAGGGCTCGATATTCTTGGCATCATTCATTCTCCAGACTTGGGGACTTTTTGATTTTTATCTATTTAACTTCTAACCACAGAATACAAAAAGTTATCTTTCTAGCTCCAAAATCCAAACACCGCAGCCACTATTGTTTGAATTCACTAGCTAGGAGTCTTCAAATGTCATATATCATTTGACCAGTTTGACAATGTAATCAGCAAAGGAAATTGCTCTAGGGACAGATGCAGTATGATGATGGGTGGTTTAAAAATGACAATTCAGAAAATAGATGAGGATTCTTCAGGTAGTAGAGAACAATAGTAGAAACAGAAATAGAAAACTAATACCCTCTTTTAAGCATTTGACCCAAAGCTTTTTTAAGGCTCCTAAACTAGACAAATAGCTTCCACTGTCCAGGAAATCATTTTCCAGTAACTGACCCCATGTCAGAGTCCTCTGGTTGGGAACATGTTTTATCACAGGCTTTGAGGCTGTTTAATTCAGCTAACTGACAGTGCTCAACATCTATTTCTTGTGCCAGTGTTCTTTAAATTGCAGTTCATCTTTGCTCTCCCTCTTCCTAAGGCTGGCTGCTGAGGATTCTTAATAAACAGCCTACAAGATTGTATCAGTGAAGTGCCCAGGTTTCAAGTGCAGTATGCTAAATTATAAATCCAGAATGAGAGTTTCATTAGGAAGGATTATTAAGAAAAGATAGAGTGCAATGCTGAAATATGTTTTTATATTAGCAAAGATGTTTTGTTTGTTTAAAACTCCCAGAAGAAAAGTTCATGTAATGGCCCAACTGCCAGGCAGTATACCAAATCTATCACAGAACAAACTGATCTCACTAATCACAGTGCAAAGTCATAAATGAAAACAAAATAGGAAGAATGATTTTGCAATACATTAGAAGGCAAAGATGGAAAGGAGGTTCTTACCACATGCTGCAATATTAAAATGAGAAGGAACATTTGTCATTTCTTTCAAGTGTGATTTGGAAGAGCTCCCTTGGAAGGTAAGGTTTAAGGTCACTGTATCCTCGTGAACAACATTACTTGTACACCACAGAGTTATAGAATTCAAGATTAAAATGAGACACCAAATCATCTAGTCTGACCTCCTGTATACCACAAGCCATCAGCACTGCTCAGCACTTGCATTCTGCATCCAAGCGTTGAAATTAGACCATGGTACTTAGGAGACAAAAACCATTTTGTGCCACAAGCAGAGAATAGAAGAGATTGAGGTGCACTATGTCAATAAATAAAGCAGAGGCTATCCTTTTTCTTCTGATATAGACATAGTGCTAATTGAATGATAGAAGTACTAGTTAATGAATATTTTTGTTGAGGCAGACAAGTTTGGTTCACTGTGATTTATGAGGTCCTACTACTACCATATGATGACCCCATATGAAAACATTCACATATCCTGGACATTTTGTCTATTTTAACACAGGATTATGCTTCTGAAAATACACACTGAAAATCAAAATGTTTATTATTTGTCATATATCATTGCCATCTTCAAAATCTTTCAGTCCTCAAATCATGGAGGATCAGATGACTTAGAATACAGACTAATCTAAGCAAACTTTTCAGAAACAACCAAAAGTCAATGGAAATTGAAATTTCAATTACCATGTGTGCCTTTGAAAATCTCCCCAGAGTCAAATAAATAATTATTAAATACTGTAGGTGATCAGCGTCCCTGGCGGGTCAGGAGGGCGCCTCCTGCTGGTGACACTGGGGAATTAGCTGGGAGAGGCACCCTCCTGGTAGCTGGAAAATGTGTCTAGGGCCCCAGCTCCCAGGCAAGGTGGGCAAGCACACAGTCTATGTGCTCGGGTGGTCAGGAAGCTGTCGGGGTTTTAGCCAACTGGGGGTGGGGGTGGGGGGCTTGAGGAGGGAGATGTAGGCCCACCCGCTCCACTGCATCTCAGCGCAGGGACCTAGACATTGGCAGGGTGGTCCACCACGGGTCAGCAGGGCTCCCTCCAAAACACGCTGTCCAGGGACATGATCCACCATGTGGCCCTCCCTGGGCTACTTCCTCCAACCCCGACCTTCCCCAGCCCGGAGTACCTATCTCCAGCAGGGGTAGCTGTCCTCGGGGTCTCCCTTGTAGAGGGTTTTTGGGATCCTGGTGAACTCCTCTGTGTCCATGGGTGGCACGTCAGGAAACTCCACAGGCTCCTCCACGAGGGGCAACTCCTCCAGGTTCTAGGGCTCATATGTGGCTGGCATCTCCTCCTCGGCAGAGGGTAGCTCCTCTAGCTTGCATGGCCCGGAGGCTGCTGGCATCTCTTCCTCCACTAAGGGTAACTCATCTAGATTGCAGGGCTGGTAGGTCACAGGGTCTTCCACTTCCCCGGGTTCCAAGTCTGCCTCCGGGCAGAGAGGCTGCGGTGGGTTTCAGTGGGCTTTTGAGCGCCTGCCTCAGTCGGGCATCTCAGGGTTCCCCTCCCAGTCACCCAGCCCTGGGAGACTGGGCAGACCATAGAGATGGGTGCCCTGAGATGCAGCGGCTAGCTGGTGGGGCTAGCCCTGGCCTGTTCTGGCTTGCTCCCTCTGAGCAGGCACATCCTTCCCCTTTGGGCACTCAGCCCCAACTGAGCTCCCCACCTGGGCTTTTATACTGCCCCTTCCTGCCCTGGCCATGCCCCTCCACTTCCAGGGCCTAGGTCTTGCAGGTCCCCGGTCTGGCCAGAGAGGGTGTTCAGGGCATTCCTCTGGCTCTGGCTCTGTGGGAGCCCACAGTGCCTGCCTCAATACATTCAGATATCCTTTAAAATAGCACATCAAGATGCACACTCTTGTAAAGTAACCTTGATATCTGAGCACACTGTTGTAACCTTTGTCATTTTTTTCACCATCCTTCTTTACAATTTGTTATCCCCACTGATCACATTGCATCTAATATGAGAGAGAAATTCTGTGAGCAGGCACTGTCACTTTCTATAAGTTCTGTAGAAGTTCCTATCATGCTATGGAGTATTATGAAATAATCATAGCATTATTGACATCTAACTGGGGATCTGACTAGCTGTGGTCCTTAAAAGAAAATACTAGCACACTTTGCAGGCAGTGGGGTGTTGTCTCTAGTTGTCAGATCAAGTTCAGATTCCCATGATTATGTTGTGCCTGCCCTAAAATTTCTCTTGTTGTTTAAACTACAGAAACTACAGAAAAGTTACACTTCACTACTGTTGCTTGACACTGGTAACCAATGTTGCAGAGATAGAATGGCTGCTGTGTTCCACCCCAGAAACATCTTTGTTTCAGTGATGAAGTGAGCAATCCTTATACAAAGTCAATAAAATGACTTGGGATTCTTCCAGTTGAAAGATGTAATGGGAATGCACGTTATTACACTATTATTGTCGTCCCATGCATGGGTACTAAAAGACATTTGGTGCTTCATCTAAATTTATTTTTTACCCTCTTTTAATATTCCTTACTCTTTTTGAATTGCTTCATGTTTACTTTGGAAGGAACATACCCCTCCTCCTGTGGGTGGGTCACCTACTTTGTTTTCCTCTGGTTTGCCAGCTCTCTGCTTTTACACTTTGCCACCTCTTCTTGGATCTGTTACCAAAAGCGGCTGTTGTATCATTGCTGAGATTGCCTCCCTAGACAAATGTATGTTAATCTGTGACTCTGTTTGGCTGTCTGTAAAAAGAATTATCAGTGCCTGCATGAGTCTCATAACTCAACAGGCTTTCCCCACTGCCAGAGGCTTACATGTTACTGGAAAATGTCCCCATTAACATAGCAAAGAAAGAAGGCAACACTGATAGCACCAATTCTCTCACATTTAGGTTGATGATAGAATATGTGATAGAAAAAGGGTATGCCAGCTGATTTGACTGGTCAGAATCAGAGTGGCAAGAATTTGTATATGCACTAAGCTCAACTGCATGCACCAGACTTATTCTAATAATTATATGCATATTTCATTGATCTAAAGATCTGAAAAATACTCTGCCCTTGCTAGAACACAGACTAAGTCCTAACAACAATAAGTATTTCAACACATGCCTAATGTTTAAGCATATGACTTCAAAGAGATTACTCACATGCTTAAGTACCTTGCTGAATTGGGACCTTAAGCAACCTTATATCCAGAATCCATATGGTATACTGCTGGACACGAAAAAGAAACTCTAAGTCAAATAGGGTATGTCCACATGTCTTTTTTATTTTGAAATAACACAGGTTATTTTGAAATAGAAAAAGATTATGTCCAGATGACGTTTTCTTATTTTGAAATGACGGAACCCGTCATTTCGAAATAAGAGGTGTTCTCTCGGAACACCTTAAACCTTTTTTGTTATTGAAATGGCTGGTATTTAGAAACAGTTGTTTCGAAATAAGGCCATTTGGACATATTGTTTTGGAACAAATGAGGTTCTGAAACAATATGTTTTGACCTTACTCCCAGGGTGCTGAGGGAATACCCCCACAACCTATGGGGGGGCTGCCCCCAAGCCTATGGGTGGGAAGTCGGGCACCCAGCTTTTTCCCGCTGCGGGGGCTGGGGGAAGCCCTGCTGTGGGGCTCCCAGGTCTCCCCGCCTTTCCCCCCAGGCTCCTGGCAAGCCCTCCCCCCCCCGCCCTGGGGCCATGTTGTCACACCTCCCAGGGTGCCCCTCTCCTGAAGTGAAATAGCAGTCCACACATAGGACCTGCTATTTCACCTTCAGGGTTTCCCTTATTTCAAACTAATTTTTTTTTTAGTTCTAAATAAGCAGTTTCAAAAGAAAGGTTTTATTTTGAAATAAGTCATTTCAGAATGTCTTATTCCGAAATAAAACCTTGCATGTAGACATAGCCATATTGTTATTTCAGCTCTTAGCAGAATGGGGTTCCAGCCTTGGTGAGCTTTAGGTTCTGCTCCATATAAATGTTTCATAATAACAATAACAATTTTTCTTTCTGGTCGGTAATGGTTTGGATATTTTCTTTCAGATTTCCCATGATTAGAGATGGGAGCTGTGGTATTACCACCATGCTCACAGATTTCAAGGTCAAAATGGACCATTAAGAATGTCTAGTCTGGCTTCCTATATAACACAGGCCATAGAACGTCTCCAAAATAGTTTCTAAAGCGTATCGTAAAGAACATCATTCAGGCTTGATTTTAAAACTGTCAGTGATGGGGAATCTATCATGACCCTTGGTACATTGTTCCAATAGTTAATTGCTTCTCTATTAAAAGTTTACACTTTATTTCCAGTCCAAGTTTTTTCTGGCTTCAACTTCCAATCACTGGATCATGTTATACCACTCTCTGCTAGACTGACGAGCCCATTATTAAATATTTGTTCCCCCTGTTGGTATCAGACTTTTATCAAGACACCCTTTAACCTTCTCTTTGTTAAAGCTAAATAGACTGAGCTCTCTGAAAGTGTGTCACGATAAGGCAGATTTTCTAATTCTTCAGTCTCTCTGGTGGTGCTTCTCTGAACTCTCTGAGTTTGTCAACATCCTTCTTGAAGTGTTGACAACAGAATGGACATGGTATTTCAGCAGCCATCACACTGCTGCCAAACGCAGGAGGTAAAATAATCTTTCTACTCCTGAGATTCCCCTGTTTAAGCATCCATGGATTGCATTAGCCCTTTTAGCCAGAGCATTGGCCTGGGAGTCCATGATCAACTGATTATCTACCGTAACATCCAAATCTATTCCACAGTCTGTGTTTTCCTGAGAGACACCTGGACAGTTATCTCAGGTAGGGAAGACAGAGACACACAAATCCAAGAACTTTCTAGGATCATGACTGCCATTCATTTAGGGTTGGGTGATCTGTTTTGGCTAAGTACAACTGTTCACTACAACCAAGGGAACAAGCTTCCATATGTGATATGATGCAGTAAAGCATAGATGTTCAGGGGAGCAAGTGGCTCTGTAACATAGTTATCAGGATTTCAAGCTGAAGTTGGGGGGGTAGAGACATTTGAGGAGGTTTGTGCAGGACTGGCCAGACCATATATGTGAACTAGGCGATCACTTAGGACACCAAGCTTTAAGGGGCACTGTAGCATGGTAGAGTACCCATCCTCCAAAAGAGGCACTGTTGGGCTCCAACACTCTCCCTGCTGGCTAGAGGAGACCACAATGCCATCTCCTACCTGGAACCAAAGGGGCGGGCTGAGAGGAGGGAAAGACTATATAAGGGGACGGATTGGGGCCCCAATGGGGGAGAAGGAGGAGATGAGCAGATGAGGGAGTGAATCTCTGTTCCCAGGAGGGCCAAAGGAGTGACCGCTGGCTGGATTTTCCCATATACATACCCCCCCCACCTCTCCAAGTGAGGATCTGGAAGAACTACCCTCAGCTGAGGAACTGTAAAGAGGGATGGAAGAAGGCTCGCAGGACCTTGATGAGCTGCCCTCTGCAGAAGATCCCTTCGGGCCGGCGTTGTCCAACCCCTGCGACTTAGAGGAGCTGCCTCTGGCGGATGACTCGGAAGGCCTACCAGACCTGTCTCCCTCAAATGCCGAAGGTCTGACTGGGATTCCCCTTGTGAGGTACCCTAGGGTTTGGTAAGGGAAAGTTCCCAGAGATGGGAGAAGAGTGGGGAGGAGGAGAAAGAGGCCCAGGGAAGAGTGGACTTTCTCCACCGAGCATCAGTGTATTTTGGCGAGAGCACCACTGACTCACTGGTGGCCTGTGGCCACTAGATAGGGGCTTGGGCTGAGACACAGTGGAATGGGCAGGCCTGCATCTTCCTCGTCTCAACCCTTTTGCCTCCCAGCTTGCACTGACCTCGCCTAGCTGAAGCACTGACTATTTGTGTTCTGCCTCGCCCTGCCTGGGGCTGGAAGGCAGCAGACTATTTCACAGTGAGGGCTGAAGCTCTGACCGTTGATATTCTGCCTCACCTGGCCTGAGGCTAGAAGGCTGCGGACTCTTTATTGTTTGGCTGTGACTACAAGAGGCAGCTACTGATTTGGTGGGTTGTCGCATCTGACCTGCCAAACGACAGGCAGCCAGCGCCCAAGTAGGTCAGACCCGTTTACACTGGAGACGAAGGTGGGATTCTTAAACTAGATCCCTGCTAGAAAGGGAGGAAGAAAAAGAATCATGGATCTTAATAAATTTATGACATGGCGGACTGAGACACAGTGTCAGCCTCTGTAAGAACTGGGGACACAGCAGCAGCAGCTGGTCTGGGAGATGGGGGCCCAGCAGGCTGAGCAGCAGAAACAGCTGTTACAAGAACTCAAGACCCCATGGCCTACCTCCTTCTCCATCCAGTGACTCCACAATAACCGAGCCCGGACCGGCACCAGTCCCGATCCGCCTGACCAAGCTGGGGCCTGATGACGACCTGGAGGCTTTTCTGGCCACGTTTGAGAGGGCAGCTGTAGCAGCCTGCTGGTCACAAAATCACTGGGCTACCCTGCTGACCCCTAACTGGCAGGGGTGGCCCAGACTGCCTACCGCGGCCTCTCTCATGAAGCGGCCCAGGACTATGGGTAAGTGAAGGTGGCCGTACTTGATGCCCTAGATAGTAGCCCCAAAACGTGCCAGTGACAACTCTGGGGAGTGGCTTATACATCAGAGACCAGACCACGGGCCTTCACTCAGGGAGTGAAAGCCACTTCCATCTGGTGGCTATGACGAGAGAGGCACTCGGGGCCCAAAATAATAGAGCAAGTTGCCCTTGGACAGTTTTTGCATGCCCTCTCGGCCCAGCACCGACCCACCGCCCTGGATCATGGCGTCCAGCTGTTGGAAGATTTCTTGGCAGCAGAAGGACCAACTCCACCTAGAACCCCGCACCCTAGCTGGGCAGTCTTGCATACAGTGAGCTTCCCAGGGATGCAGACCCAGGGCCCCGATCTCTGAACCAGGTTGGACAGCCAGGGCCACCCTACTGAGGAGTCCACTACCACCACCAGGGCTCCCAAACCACCCCCAGGCAGACGCAGCTGGCTGACCCCATACGGCAGGGACCATGCTTCAATTGTGGGCAATATGGCTACCTAAGACGCCAATGCCCCCAGCTAGGAAGTTCCTCTGGCAGCGTCTACATGGGGAAGGGCTGGGCCAGAAAGCAGGAGTGTCCCAAACTGACAGTTCCGGTGGACCTTGCTGGCACAAAGGTAGATGCTTTGGTAGATTCAGGATGCGGGCAGACCCTTGTGCAGAAGGAACTCATACCACGCCCCAAACGTGCCACAAGGCAGGTGAAACTATGATTTGTTCATGGGGGTTTACAAACCTATCCCACCCTTCCTGTTGTACTGACCATTGAGGGGAGGTCCCACCCCATGACAGTGGGGGTCGCAACTGGCTTCCCTACCCCATAATTTTGGGTTGGGATTAGCTGGACTTTGGGCATCTCTTGCAGACTGGAAGCCTTGCTAAAGAATGCAGAGTGCATTAGGGGAACCCACAAGCCCTGGCAATGGACTCACTGGAGGACCATGGGACAAAAATACTACTCCAGACCTGGAGACCACCGGCTCTGTTGAAGGGGCTAGTACAGACTTTTGTCAGGACCAGCAGGAGGATGACACCCTCTGGCAGGCATACAAACAGGTCACCGCCATAAATGGTGTGCCAGTGGATCCCTAGAAGGAGCTGTCCGGGCTCAGGTTCAAATTATGATGGGATCACTTATGCTGACTGGAGTAGGACCCTAAAACTGGGGACATACGAGAACAACTGTTAGTACCTTGCATCCATCAGAAGGTCATCCTCTGGCTGGCCCATGATATCTCGGTGGCCAGCCATCTGGGCAGGGACAAGACATTGGCATAAATTACCTCCTGGTTCTATTGGTCCAGAATCTATGAAGATGTCCGAAATTACTGTCCGTCATGCCCAGATTGCCAGAAGACCACACCTGCCACAGTTCCGTGAGCCCTCCAGTACCAGTTCCATTAGTAGAGAAATCCTTTGAACGGGTTGCTGTGGATCTGGTAGTTCCCTTGCTGCCCAGTACCGCCGGTATTGTTGGATTATGCCACCTGTTTCCCTGAAGCCATCCCTTTATGGAACAGCTCAGCATGAACCATAGCCAGGGAGCTAATAAAAATCTTCACATGGGTAGGTCTCCCACAAGAGCTCCTGACGGATCAGGGAACAAACTTTGCATCTAGGTTGCTGTGAGAAGTCTGCGTGATCTTAGGGATCAAGAAGATCCGCACCTCTATCTACCATCCTCAAACCAACAGACTGTTGGAATGCTTTAACCGAACACTCGAAGGGATGCTGCAAAGATTCTGCCTGGAAGAACTGAGGTGATGGGACCAACTCATTCCGCCCCTTCTCATGGCCATTCAGAAAATTCTACAAACATCAACCCACTTCTCACCCTTAGAGCTCCTCTATGGCAGGTGACCCCTGGGGGGGTCCTTGACTTGGTCCGGGAGACATGGGAACAGATCCCACCCCCTTCGCAGGGACTCCTCCAGTACATCGCTAACTTGAGGGACCATCTCCAACAAATCAGGTAGTTGACCCAACAAAACCTACAGAAGGCACAACAGGCTCAGGCCCAGGTGTACAACTGAGCCACTCAAGTCCGGAGCTTTGAACCAGGAGACCATATCCTTATCCTGCTGCCCTCCACAGTGTCCAGCTTATTGGCCCAGTGGCAAGGTCCCTATGAGGTGATATGACAGGTGGGTCCAGTAAACTATGAGATTCGCCAATCTGACTGACAACAAAAAAAACAAATCTATCATGTTAACTTGCTGAAACCCTGGAGGGAACGGGAACACCTATTCATAACACCATACCTTCCAGACCCAGAACTAAGGCCACAAGTCCCGCACCCTGAAGACGAAAGGCACCCCGTCCTTGGGGCAGATCTGAACAAAGAACAGCGACAGCAAGCCCAGAACCTATTAAAGACCTTTGCTTCGACCTTTAGGGCCTTGCTGGGGCAAACCGATCGAGTCCAGCATGGCATTCAGACCCCTCCAGAGACCATCGTCTGGGTTGGAACCCAACCAATTCCCTGGAACCTACACACCATGGTGAAACAGGAGGTCAAGGACATGCTGGATCTTGGGGGTGATTGAGCCTTCCTCCAGTGAGTGGCGTAGCCCCATTGTGTTATTCCCAAAGCCAGACAGATCGACCCATTTCTGCATCGACTTCCGTCGAACTAATGCCATCTCCAAATTCCACGCATACCCAATGCCCTGAGTGGACAAGCTCCTTGACCATCTAGGCGAGGCACAATACTTTACAACCTTGGACCTCTCGAAAAGTTATTGGCAAATCCTGTTAGAACACACTGCCCGGGAGAAGACTGCCTTTGCCACGCCTATCAGCCTGTATCAATTCATACAAATGCCTTTCAGTCTCCACGGTGCCCCTGCTACCTTCCAGCAGCTTATGGATTGCCTGCTGCAGCCCCACCATGCTTTTGCGGTGGCCTACCTGGATGATGTGGGGATTCATAGTCGTTGTTGGGAAGACCATCTCCCCCAAGTAGCAGCTGTACTCAGAACACTGAGGGACACCAGACTAACGGCAAGCCCCCTCAAGTGCCGAGTGGGATGGTGAGAGAGCACCTATCTTGGATACACTATTGGGCAAGCCAAGGTATACCCTCTTGTTGACAAGGTCCAAGCTGTCCGGGAATACCCATGACCCAAGACAAAGTGACAGGTATGGCAGTACTTATGCCTAGCTGGGTACTATCAGCATTTTGTCCCCAGCTTCGCATCTCTCACTGCTCCCCTTACTGACCTTTTCCAGAAAACCCAGCCACTATGAGTGCACTGGAAAGATGCCTGCAAGAAGGCCTGTCAGGCTCTGAAGATGGCCCTCTCCTCTGAGCCCCTGCCATACAGCCCCGATTTCCAATACCTGTTTCAGCTACAGACTGATGCATCTGTGACAGGTCTTCGGGCTGTCCTAGCCCAGAAAGTTGACAGTGTGGAGCATCTGGTACTATACATTAATTGAAAACTGTTCCTGAGAGAACAGAAGTATGCTACCATTGAATGAGAGGCATTGGCCATAGACACACTACGATATTACCTATTAGGGGGCACAGTGACTATCATTACCGATCACGGACACCTCCAGTGGCTCCAGTGAATGAAGAAGGACAGTAGTAGTCAGCTCCTTCACTGGTATCTTGCCTTACAACCCTCCTATTATATGGTACAGCATTGGGTGGGAAAACAACACTCCAATATGGACACACTATCGCGCCTGGCAGACAGACCATGGCCCAGTGCCAAGTCCCAGGAGCTAGGCTTGAGGGGGGAGGAGTCAGAACTGTAATGCGGCATTTTCCCACCCAGAGCACCTTCCAAACAGAACGTGCCCCTTCCCATTAACAGCACTCAGAGCAGGCTCTGCAAAGCTGCCCCTTTAATAGCATGGCTCCATTGAGCTGCTTCAGGCTGCCCGGGGCTGTGCCCTGTCGGTCCCGCTGTAGTTACGGCCCTGGGAGGAGTGTAGCAGGATGGAGTGCCCATCCTCCAAAAGAGATGCTGTTTGGGCTCCAGCACTCCCCTGCTGGCCAGAGGAGACCACAACGCCAGCCCCTACCTGGAGCCAAAGGGGCCAGCTGAGAGGAGGGGAGGAATGTAAGGGGACAGATCGGGCAGCCACCGGGGGAGAAGGAGATGAGCAGCTGAGGGAGTGAATCTCCGTTCCCGGGAGGGCCGAGGGAGTGACCACTGCCTGGATTTTCCCATATACTCACCCCACCCCTCCAAGTGAGGACCTGGAAGAACTACCCTCAGTTGAGGAACTGCAAAGAGGGATGGAAGAAGAAGGCCCTCAGGATCTTGATGAGCTGCCCTCTGCAGAAGATCCCTTCGGGCCGGCACTATCCAACCCTTGTGACTTAGGTGAGCTGCCTCTGGCGGATGATTCGGAGGGCCTACCAGAGCTGCCTCCCCCCAGTGCTGAAGGTCTGACTGGGATCCCCCTTGCGAGGTACCCTGGGGTTTAGTAAGGGAAAGTTCCCAGAGATGGGAGGAAAGTGGGGAGGAGGAGAAGAGGTCCAGGGAAGAGCAGACTTTCTCCGCCAAGCATCAATGTGTTTTGGCAAGAGCACCACTGACTCACTGGTGGCCTGTGGCCATCGGATAGGGCCTTGGGCTGAGACACAGTGGAATGGGCGGGCCTGCATCTCCCTCTCCTCACCCTTTTCACCTCCCAAGGCTTGCACTGACCCCGGCTAGCTGAAGTACTGACTATTTGTGTTCTGCCTCGCCCTGCCTGGGACTGGAAGGCAGTGGACTCTTTATTGTTTGGCCATGACTGCAAGTGGCAGCTACTAATTTGGGTAGGTTGTCACATCCAACCTGCCAAACAACGAGCAGCCAACGCCTGAGAAGTCGGACCCATTTACAGGCACCAAATTAGATAGAAGTAATTTTTCTTTCTATTAAAAATAATTAATGTTATCGATTTTGTTCATATTTCATGTGGGAGGGAAGGGCTCCAAAATCATAGTTTGTCTAGGATGCCAGAAAGGTTTGGGCTGGCCCTGGGTTTGTGCAATCCTGAACTTTTCATGCTTTGTAGATACAATTCTGAGTAATGTACCTTTCATACTCTTCAGTGATAAATCATCATAGGTAAACAGGTGACTTGGTAAATTAGTCATTGGCGAGCAAACCCTAGAACTTCCCTTCCTATTCCCCAATTTCACTAGAAGGCAAGCCTGTCACATTGTAGGTCTGTTAAACTACTGGCCAAATAGATAGAAATCTGTTCCAGGGAAATTTTTTGAGCACATACTGAAGTGAGTCAATACAGGAGGATTCATGAAAGATGTGTCTAATGACCAATTAACAACATGGATTTATTAACACCAGCTCAAGATAAATGAATCTCATGGCCTTCAGCATAATTACTGATGAAACAGATAACAGGGAATGTGCTGCAGAGGATATTTGAATTTTCAGAAACATATCATTATACTATCCCACCTCACACTGAACAAAGAAGCAGGAAAAATGCCAGCTAGATAAAGATAACCTGGCATGAATTAGAAATTAGCTGATGAAGGAGAAACAGTATAGTAATTAATGATTAGCTCTACAAATGTGAAACAGTAGCATGGGCCTGGCTCAAAGCCCACTGAAGTCAGTGGGAAGATCTTTATTGATTTCAATGGAGTTTGGATGAAATTCCAAGTGAAGAAAGTATGACAGGGGTAACTGCAGGAAACCACACTTAATTCTTCATTAATGATCTGAGAGAAAGCTTAAGTATAACCATAATTAGAGTTGCTCACACCAAGATCAGGAGAGGAAAAGCAAACACACAAGCTGCTTAAAAGCAAACTGCAAAGACTGAAATGGAGATTTTGGCCCTTCGCAAAGAAATAAATAGCCTCTCCCTCGCAGAGAATAAAGTGAAAGCTTTGCTCTCAAGTCAGGACAAAAGCTCAATAGCTCACTAACTGAAAGGTAACTTGTCTACTTCCTTCAGATGCTTCCCCTACAAAATATATTTTAACAATACGCTTAATTCCAGTAAGACAAGACGCATTTCTGGATTCCCTACACTTTGGCTGAAACCCCAGTTGGAAACCCCTGAAGGACACAAGGATGGGTATATTAAACTGCATAATTTATTTCAGGCATTCTTTGAAGAATCTAAACTCTAGGGATGGTCTGCTGGCTTTGAAAGCTCAGATATAGCAGAAAGGCAGATGAGTGGAGCCCATTCAAAACCTATTCCCTCACGCACTGCTACGGCATATGGTTCCGACTTTCTCAATGAGGTGTCATTGTTTTCTTTCTGAATTTGTCCCATTGAAATCTGTCCATCCTTTTCATTCTCCTCTTATATTGCCTGCCTGAATCTGCTGCACATCATTCCAGGCCTTGGGTAGTCTTTTTTCTTTTGACAGCAGATATTTTAGCAGGTGTTTCACATATTAATTTTGTATTTTACCTTTCATGATTCAGTTCATGTCTGTGACAGAAGATGCAGCATGTTCCTGCTTTCTTGATGTTTGCCTCAGAGCTTAATCCTCCTAGTATGTGAAGAGCTTAGATGCAGCCTGCTGGGAGAGGGGAGGGAGTTCTCTTGGACCCACTCACGCTGCTACCGGTCAGAACATTCAGTCCAGGTTGTTTATGAAACTGTGTTTATTATGAACCCAGAAAATATCGCATCTCTGTGTTCTGTACTGTCTACTCTCTTGGGAGGGTTCATGGCTTTCAGACTCACCAAGATACTAAAATATAACTAAAAAAAGACTTGAGAAAAATAAAATCTGCCTGATGCCACAGGAATGGATGGATGAACCACCAGCTGGATGGACTACAGTATCTGGGGCCAATCCTCCTTTGACTGAAGGCTTTGAGAGAGGGAGTTGAACAGTCCATATGCAGATGACTAGTACCAACTACTGCTAGGAGGGCCTTCTGCCTTGGTTTAAGACTCTGTCTTCCCACCTAGATAATGGCTGGATGGATGGCCCCTATGCCCAGACCTATAGCAGAGTGCAGCTATCATGAGGCAAGCAGTGCCACTCTGACCAAGCTCAGCACTTAGCTATCAAGTTTTAATAAGTGGAGCTTTTTCTAAACTTATAAGAGGACTTAGTTCACTTTCAACGATAACTCCTCTCCTGTCCAAACCCTATCTCTCATTGCAGTAGACATTAGCACACATTCACTAGCACACTTCAGAGAGTTTAATTATTTATTCTAGTCCTAATGGACAACTTTTGCCATAATAAAATCACTGCAGATTGTCATGATCAGCACCCTGCACTTAGATGTTTCAGATGATATTTTATGACTGAGGTGCATTGCAAAAGCTGTCTAGGGGGCCTGACGATTGAAACAGAACTCAACTCCAATGAGATTCACTGGCAGTGCTAATGGTATATGGCGAGGAGCCCAAGACTTGAATAACAGAGGGTCCAGAATTGGCACAGAAACCATTCTGATTGTCACAATAAAAATCCATGTATTAAATATGATTAAGTAGAACTGGGGCTCATTGGGAGGGCTTAGTGAGGGAAATTCGCTCAGCATCTGTCTGTCTAAAGCTTGGAAAAACTCTATTCCTGGCTCAGAACATTGTTGTTAATTCTTTTTTTAAATAGATACCACATTTCCCCCCAAATTGAAACAAAAAAGACAATGCTACCTCACTACCCCTTTCACTTTCTAAGGAAGAGATATGTAGTATGTTTCAAAAATTTCTGGCCTAAATATTTGTAATTGAGTCTATCACTGGCCAAGCCTGGCCTCTACTTCCTGTTTCACCTAAATCAAGCTCCTTGCACAACAAGGTGTCATCATGAAACACAGAACTGATCCTTAAGTGTAGCAGTCCAATATTATATGCCAACACATATAAGTTCCTCTTGTTGAATCCTCTAAGAAATGTGGGTTTGTCTGTGTGACAGGACAGTGTATCTATTTAAGAGAATGTTGGTTTCTTTTAAAGCCTGCTTGATCTCTATGACAGACTTGACTGTGTCTTTTTAGTGGACAGGAACATAGGAATTGTCACATGACTTGAACCAGTGGTCCATCTAATCTGGTCTCCAGTGGCCAGTATGTGATGCTTCAGGAGAGATTGCATAAAACCCTGTAACTGACAGTTATGGAATTATCTGCCCATAAAGGAAATATTTTCTTAACTCTTATAGATTAATTATTGGTTTATGTCCTGAAACATGAAGGTTTGTATCTCTTCTAAATTTTATATCCTGTCTAAAGTATCTCAGAAGGCACTTGTTACAGGTATAAAATGTCTAGTCCTTTTGTAAAGCCTATAAACTCCGGACCTCAGTGAAAGAGGCATGCACAATATGCGGTTCAAATTCACAACAACAGGTCACAGCTTCATGTAAAAGAGATGGCTGGAAGAAGAGCTTATCTACCTTCCAGGTCTTTGGCCCATGGCCCACACCTTTAAGCAACTTTAAACTTGACATAACTGATCAATAGCCTAAACATTTGTCAATTCCCATGTCTGTATTTTTCTTGAATCCTATTCACATCTTGGTTGTGAAAAGAGAGGAACCTTAAATATTTGTCACTAACAGTTGCTACTTTTATTTTGTGCTCATTCAGGATGAATGAATTTTGCAACTTTGATGGGATGAGCCATATCGAGCAACATTCAACAGAGGCACAGGAGGAAACAAAGAGCAGAATTACAGTTTTGATCATAGGGAGGAGGGAAAAGATACACCAGTTAGGAGGAGAAATGGATGGAATAAGAAGAGCAAAGTATTCCCTTTGAAAGTTCGCCTCATTTTGTCCTTTTTTTTTTTTTCCTTCTGGCCCTTTCTCTAACCACAGTGAAATTACTTAGGATGTTATAAAATGACTGCACTTGTGCAGGGGACAGATATTTCTCCCTTTTATTATGAATTTCAACTTTCACATTTCCAGTAAGAGTCTTGTGCTTGTCTGATTTATTGATCTGTTCAGATGTGATTTTTATTTCCCCCCTTTCAAACAAAAGCAATGAAGGAAATTAAAGCATCAGGGTCTTGTCTGTTCTCTAGTGACTGTAATCCCACTGAGGAGGATGGACCTTACTGCATCTTCCTGCCATTATGACAGTGTGCTGTTTCCTAGTTACCTCTTGGTCACTGGTGCATAATGGCATAGAGCTTCTGGTACAGTAAGAACCCAGCTGATATTCAGTGTTCCTGGAAATGTTTCCTCAGCATTAATCTAGGATTTTTAGTTAATAAATACATAAATTAATGAAATAAGGGTGCTTCATTGTCAAATTGTGCAAAGAAAGTGGGCCTTAGGACAAACAGAAGGTTTGTATGTGTTATGTGAAACGAATAAAAAGATGTCACATCCCCCAGTCTGTCTTTCTATGGATGTTAAAAGATGTACAGATGGAAGAAAAAAAGCTGTGGGATCATCCAGTTCACATTCTTTGGGGCAAGGCAGGATTTCCCCATACAGGACACTTTCTAGCAAAACTATGGCTCATTGGGGGGTAATTTTAAATGAATAACTATATATGCAGTAGATACCATTTAAAAGGTGAACATTTGTCCAACAATTTTCCCCACACTTTTGTTCTCAAAATCGGGCTGAAGTTAATATGGGTGTTTATTTTCACTGGGATTTTCATATACATTTTAATGTCAGTCATGAGAAATTTATAAAGGATCCTAGGGGAGTAGACACCTAATTGAGTTTCAGTGGAAGCTGAATGCCTACCTCCTTTGAAAATCCTAGCCCTAGAATCTAAAGTAAAACTACCCTCTCAAATTATAAGGGTTGGAGGGAAGGTGACATGTTTGTTTTAAAGTATTCTACAATTTTCTTTTACATGCGTGATATACTGGGGCACGATCTAGACTAATGGGGGGGTGTCACTCCTTGACCTGTAACCTTGTAGTAGTCTCCAATCTGGATGGCTCATAAACAGCTCCAGTATGTAAATCATTGTGTGCTGATATGTCTGTGTGATGAAGCTAGCCAGCCAACTGGCCACACATTGGCTTTCACCAGCCTTGATTATGTTGCAGGACAACCTCTACACGCCCCCAGTCCTGGAGCTTCTCCAAAAAATGTATGTCCTGTACTGCCTGGTCCTCTCCTGGACAGTACAAATATATTAAGTCTTTTATTCCTTTAAGAGAATAGTATGCAGGTTTATTATTTGATATCCTTTTGCTGACCCTTCAATTTAAACAAGTGGGATTAGATAAAACAATGAAGCATGTTTATTACCTACAAAGAGAGAAATTGAAAGTGAGTACAAGTAGTGAGTCATGAGTCAGAAAGGGTTACAAGAGAAAACACTTAGTGCCTAAGTTAAACTATATCAGATTCAAAGCAAAAAGTTTCCTTACTGCATACTTTCAGCCTTCTTTCTGACCATATTCTTTAGATCAGGACCCCTCCTCTATAGTCCAAAGACTGCTTCCTTTGTCTCTTCAAGTGCAGAGAACGTGAGGGGCAAGGAGAAAAAGGGGGGTGTCATGGAGTGCCTGCCACTTCTTTTTACAGTCCTGTCTCGGCTTTCGGAAGCATTTCTCCGGCTGGGAGCAAGAAGGCAGGCAGCTTGTGTGGAAGGAAACTCCATGCTAGGTTGTGGGTTGTTTTGTTTTGTGTTTTGCTAAAATGTAGATTTATGGCCCTGTTCCCTCTCCTGCCAACAGGTGGGCACTTAGCATGTAATGGTTCCTCAGTCATGTTTACACCTGACTGAGGCATCAGGTTGCCTCTTGCTGGCCTTCCCTGCCCCCAGGGTGGAACAGCTGGCGGAGGGGAGGGGCAGGAAAGCAGATCCCAGCCTTTGAGCCAGCCCTCCCCACCCCCAGGGCAAAACAGCTGGCCTAGGGGACCGGAGGGAGAGCAGAACCTGGCCTCTGGGCTGGCGAGGTGCACCCCTGGGCCATCTGTTCCCTGCCTTGGGGGTGCGGGTGCCAGTCCAGAGGCCAGTCTCTGCTCTCCCATCCCTCCCCCCAGAAGTGCAAAAGCCGGCTCAGGGTGCATACGCAGCACGCTGCAACCCCTTCAATCAGCTGCCTCAGTTTTTAAATTACACAAAGCAGGTGACACTACAGGGCCCCTTGCTGCTTGGGGCCCTAGATAGCCACCTCTTTTGCGTATCCCAAAAGCCGCCTCTGCCCAACAGACAAGATTCAGAGCTGGTGAGTTGTTTAGATTAAGAGCTCTTTGGGGCAACTAACTTTTTCTTCTACATCTCTGTAAAGTGCATACATGGAGTTTTTGCTATAATAATAGCCAAAACTACAGATTTCAATAGCATTGCACACACTTTCACCAGCTCTGAATTTGTTCCATCATATGTAGTTTTGCTTACCACATTCTGGGCCTGATTTTCCATTGCCTTGCACTAGTGTTTACTTGTCTGCACCAGTGCAAAATGAATGGGATGTGGTTATAAAATGCTACCAATTCTGCTTTGGCAATGCTTTACTCCCCCTTTATAGTGGTGTAAGTGACTTCACAAGTCACAGGACCACAATGAATTATGTCCTTAGATGGTAACTAATACGTCCCAAAGTGATATGCTACTACACTTATTCCTGTCACTGGGTGCATCTACCCCTGCAAGTTAGTTCAAATTAAGGAGCCTTAATTCAAACTAATTTAGTCTCTGCCCACCATAGATTTTCACTAATTCATATGAAGAAATTCCTTTATTCGAACCAATGAAAACTTAGTTTGAATTAGTAACGCCTGCATTTAGTTCTAAGCATTTTGTTTGATTCTTAGTTTGAGCTAAGAGCAGTGTAGACCAGCATTAAGCCTTAATTCGAACTAAAGTTTGAATTAAGGCAGTTAGTTCAGATTAACAAAGTGCACTAATTTGACTTAAATGTTAAGTCGAATTAGTGTACTTTGTTAATTCAATTTACTAAGATTGGGTTTAGTTTGAATTAAGGTCGAACTTATTAGTTGAACTTTAGCTGTGTCATTTGATTCATGAGGTAAATTATTCAGTAACAGCCTGAAATGAATGATCTGACTTGAGAAACCCCCATGAAATATGCCATTGCAAAGGTTGTTTGTTAAAATATCTTCTTCTGCTTTTACCTACCTGGTCAACCTAATTTATGCAAATTAAACCCATTTTTCTATAGCTTTTGTTCATCTTTACTAGTAGTTTTCCAATCCTAAATCTCCATGTAGGACTTAATAATGTAGCACTTAATGCGTTTTGTCATTCTCATTAAATCTGCATATTTTTCCCCCTCAATTACAGCAGTCACCAGTGGGTCACTCTGTCAATGCACTTAATTGTTTTCACAGCAGAAAAAGTGGGAGGGAGAGACATGCTGAAGAGCAGCCAGCTAAGTAACCTTACTTCGGACTATATGGCACATTTCCACAAGGGATCTGATAGTTCATCTTCTGAATTCACACTGAAAGACCGGCTAAGGGAAGAGATTCTAAAACGGTAAAATAATGAATCTTTCATACAATTTAAAGCATGCACAGCACATCGTTGTGCTTGTTGTTGACTAGCACTTTGTGCTCGTTGTTGACTAGCACTTTGATTTAAATCATATGGCATGTTGGCAGAGCCATTCCTGTAGTTATCTTCACTTTGGGCTGAGGCCTGGTCTTTTGCCAAACGCTAAAGCTGACTGTATATTTTAAAAAACTTTTTCCCACAAATATTTTCATGAAAAGGATTCCTCCCATTTTTGACAAGCTCCATTAAGTGGGGCTGGACCATGATAGAACATGGATGAGACACCTCCCAAAGAACTCAAATGCAGCAGGATGTGCCATGCTAGTAGGCAGCACTCTTTTCTCTGAGTCAATATTGAAATTGTGTTCAGCACATTATTAGTGAGTGCCTTGCTGCTGCAGCTCCTGACTATAGATTCGTAGATGGGAAGGCCATTAGGGACCACTACATCATCTAGCCCAGTGGTTCCCAACCTTTTTAAGTATGAGGCCCCCTTTTTAACATCTAAAAATTTTATGGACCCTCCCCCCCAACGATAATAGTTGTTATCAGGGGCTGACTGTAGGCAGTGGTGCTGCAGAAGGGCAGTGGAGGACCTGCCTGCTCTCAAGGGGTGGGGACATATCTAGAGTGTGGCTGCTCGCGGCAGGTAAATACAATTCAATTAGAGCAGAAGTGTCAAACTCTTTCAATATGGGGGGCCATACTGGCAGGCAGGACACCTGACATGGGCCATGTGGCTGCATGGCTCCCCAACTCTTTTCCCCTCCATGTTCACAGCAGCATGGGCTCTCTTTTCCCCTCCCCAACTCCACAGGCTCTCTCACACCTTCCTTTTTCCTTACCCTCTGGGCTCCCCTTTGCCACTCTGGCTCCCTGGCCATCACCCCCCCCGAACCTTCCCTTTCCCTATCCCCTTTCTCTACATCCTGGTGGCAGGCAAAAGATCAGTCTCAGTCACAGGCAGGCTGGGTTCTTGCCTCTTCCCCTCCCAACCCATGCAGTGGCAGTCGTTCAGAATGCTGGCCTTTGGTCGGCTCAGTCCCAGCTGGCCTTTGATTGGCTTGTTCCCACTTGGGCCCCAGCCTCTTTTTCCTTTTTTATATGTGATTCATGCAATGTGTGGTCAGTAAAAATTAGAGTGCTGACTGACTGACAGTGAAGAGTCGGGATGGGGGCACTGCAGTGGCTCTCCAGAGCTGGCCTAGTTTGCTGTGACTAGACTCTGATTGGTTAGCAGACCACAGCAGAGCTGAGCTGGGATTGGCTGGAGTGCTTCCTTTGTTCCTCTATGCTGTGACTCAGATCACCTGAGTGAGTCAGAAGCATGCCTCGCCCTGCTGTGCTGGGAGCCTGTCTTTGCAGTTCACTGTTGCAGACAGCTTCCAAGGCACAGCCCAGGCAGCAGCTCTGCAGGCCGGATCAGCACCCTTGGCAGGCCAGGTCCAGCCCCACGGGCCATAAGTTTGACACCCCTGATTTAGAGTCCTCTCTAACATGGATCGCTGGCTGGCAGTAGCTGGGGCTGGGTTGGGCCTGGACCACCTACTGCTGATCAGCAGTGGCTGGGGCCAGATGTGCTCACAGACCCCTTGCTATAACTCCGCAGACTCTGCTGGTTGGGAACCACTGATCTAGCCCAACGTTTCTCAACTTTTTGGGGACCAGGGAACACCTAAAGGGATTGATTACTTTACATGGAACACCTAATGAAAACATTCTCAAAAAAGCTGGTAACACTAGTAGGAGATTTAAAATGTTCTGTCACAGCAAAACTTCTAGGTGTGCATCAGGGTCCACCACCACGTGCCTGGAACCTTTGCTGCAGCTGGAGCATTTAATTTCTCCTTCTTTTTCCCCACTCAGTCCCCCTCAATGTGGAGGGGTCAGGGTAGGTCATGGATCGCCTGCACTATGTCTGAGGAGCACCCGTGTTCCATGAACACCAGCTGAGAAACGCTGATCTAGCACAGCCTACTGCATAACACAGGCCAGTGGTTCCTACCCTGTGTTCTGGGAGCCAAAAGTGGCCCTTGTAGCCTTTCAAAGTAGCCCTTGGCTCCCTCCCTTCCTGCTGGCTGCAGAATGGAGTCACTGCCTAAGGACCTAGGCAAAGTGTGTTTCCACAGGGCAAAAAAACAGAGGCAGGCTCCTTTCTGCAGCCAAAGGCATAGGAGATTAGTGGTCTTATCCCCTCAGTTGTTGCAGGGAGCACAGAAAAGCTCTGGCCAGTAGATGCTGGGTTCCTTGCTGGAGCCAGAGGGAGGGAAGAGGAGCACTGATCTTCCATCCCCCTGGCTGCAGATGGAAGTCACTGCCTAGGGACCGAGATAGAGTACACAAAGTTGAAGGATGCATGAACTTTCCTTGCTGCAGCCAGAGATATGGGAGATCAGAGGTCAAGGAGGCAAACTGCTTTTTGCAGGGGCCTGCTGGCAGAGGCTGGTGGCTTGAAGAAGGAGAATTGACAGAATGGGAGGAAAATAAATGCAGGGAAGTGTAAGTCACAGGATCAGGCAGTGGTGTCACTCGGCACGTGCCGCGAGTCCCAACTCCAGTGCTCCGGATCCTGAGCCAGCCACGGCTGCTCGGCTGGCATTCTCCATTCTCCAGATTCCTGTGCTGTCCCCTGCAGGGCATCTTATAATATAAAAATATCCCTGGCCAGGGGGCGTGGCCTTCCATCTGGGGGCGGGCCTGGGCCCGTGCCCCGGGTCCCTCCCCGCCCCAGCAACGCCCTGGGATCAGGTCAGACTGTTACAGTAGTTTAGATTCAAAGTGTTGATTGAGCAGCATATTAAGGGGAGGGGAGGTAAATAAGGAGGCAAAATCAGGTAACAAGGCGGCAAAATTGTAATAAGAAAACCAGCCAAAATCTCTGTTTAACCCTAACGTAGCCATGTCAAATCTGCATAGAAATTCCAGCTCTGCAGTCTCCATCTGCAAGCGTCTGACGAAGTGGGATTTTCTCATGAAAGGTCATGTGATAAATAAATGTGTTAGTCTTTAAAAGTCCCACAAGATTCATTTGTTTTGCTGAACTAGACTGACATGGCTAGCCCTTTGGTACTATTCCCCATAGAGAATGATGGGCTTATTGTACCTTTAAGTGCCTCCAGAGGTATAATGGAGAGAGTGAATTTTTAGTCTTATTCGGGAGGACTGCACTTTCTCACAAACTCTGATTCAGGATTATGACCACTTGCATCCCCCCTCCAAGAACACACCTCCTCAAAAATGCTCACAAAAGTGATCCAATCCCAACTATCCTTTTTCCAGATTTCCCTTATCAGTGCATTATGTCTTCTCTGTATCTCTTTTAGTTTGTAAGCTTCATTTTGTATATCGGATCACACCGAACCATTGCTAGTGCCTTGGTAAAGAACAACAGTAAAAACCAATCATCTCTCTGAGCAAAAGCAGCAATATTACTGTTTAACATGAACTTATTTATGTCCAAAATTTCTCCAAGGCAGGCTGCCATTATGCCCTTCAATCAACATACCCATTCATTTTAAAGTGCCTACCCTAGAGCTAAGACTGACTTTGTGAGGCAAGCTTTTGGGTTAACAACCCTAAGCAACTGAAATAAAATACTTGTCCCACTGAAATAGGGACCTGCATTATTCAGCTTTAAATAAAAAAAAGAAAAGGAATTCAAGTCCTTTATTACAAAGAAGGCTTGTCAGTGTAAAATAAATGGAAACTAAATTGTTTCAGGCCTGTCTGCTCTCCTGGATCGAGAATCTCAATTTATATTGGCTTGTGCTGTCCTGAACTACATGAGAATAACAAGCAAAATTGCTTCTTTCTGGATAGCAAATGAAAATGAGGTGCATTTTTCAGGAAGCTATTTCAAGTAAAAACAATACATAAATTGATTCATATTTTCCTATAAGTAACATTATGGTTCTCCAATGGGGGTGGAGGACAGTTAAGTATTTGCATCAAAAGAACTGAAGGACAACTGATCCTTTTCTTTCATGTAAATACCCTTAACTACAGAAATAAAAGGGAGGAGAAATACAGAAAAATAACTATAGAGCATCTAAGAGATGTATAGAAATGATTCTCTCCAAAATATACCACTCATTTCCGTGAGCCTCTGAAGACAATATGAATGAAAGGACCCTGAAATTCTGTGCCCCTTTCATTACTTATATCACAATAAAACGTAGGTCCCATAATGCTGGGCCACATACAGAGATGCAGCCAGAGACAATCGTCACACTGAGAAGTCCACAATCTAAACATGACAAAGGATAATTCAGCCCATTTTACAGATATGGTACTAAGAATCTTTGAAGACAAATTCCCATGACGTTTCAGAATATCACTGCACAGTTAAATTGCTCTAACAGTTAATGTAATTGGTTATAATGGTGCCTCATTTCCCCCTACTTATTAATCATTCATGTATTGTATTTCATGGAACACTGGCATTCTCCATTCTCCAGATTCCTGTGCTGTCCCCTGCAGGGCATCTTATAATATAAAAATGCAATTCTCATACTCCAGGAGTACAGTGAAATAATTGACAGTCACTAATGACCATGAATATTTAGCAATGCACTTTGACTCCTTAGTTTTCAACTGAAGCAGGTTTGAAATAAACATTCAGATTGTTGGCTCATGGCACTGGAACTCCCCTGAAAGCACCATATTCCTCATTCATCAACTCCTGGCATGACATGAGCAATTTAAGTTCTTTAGTAACCAACTGATGCTCTTGCAAAATATTTTCTGTGTGAAGATGGAGGTTTAAGATTAGCATTTGGTGTGGCAGTGGCTGAAATGGTAAGGCTCTATGGACATCACCTATTCCTGACCTTCTCTTTTAGTATGTAGGGAATAAACAGAGAGATATAAGAAAGCTCAATGCTGGACAGCTCTTCTCTTATCATCGAGATTTCAAATTGTATTTTGCGGGCATGATTCTGATCTCACTTACAAGGTGCAATTCTTCATTTCATAGACGGAGGCACAAAGGCATGATGCAACTTGCCCAAGGCCACCTTGCAAGTCAGTGGCAAGGTCAAGAATTAGAATTCAGGACCTTCTAATACCAATTTCAACACACATTCTTCCAGCCTATGCTGTCTCCCAATACCCCAAATGTGTATGTGCAGGGGAGGAGTGTGCTGAAATCTGAATTTAACTTCTGGCTTCCATCTGAAAAATAGGACAAACCAAAATCCCAGATCCACCCACCCCTGCAATAAAAGGATGAGGAACAAAAAACAAATCCAGGCCTAAATTTTGCAGGTCTGATTTATTGCTAGGTTATATTCTGCTGTTGTGGTCACACCTCTTCCTCCTCAAACTAAACATGCGTATTTGCTTAACCTCTGTGGAGCAGAACTCTTGTGTGCACAAGATGGTGAGAGAAGCTGCTCAGGAAACAGAAAAATTCTATGAAGTTTGAACTTACACAGCAGAGGAAAGCCAACCTTCAGGAGACATATCAGGGTTTATATCATTTCTCAATCAGGACAAATAGAGAGGTGACACCAAGCGCACCAACTTCATTGGCAAGGTTGGCAGAGGTTTGGTTCTGTGTAACAAAGTGCAGAGATGAATAATAAGAGACGCAGTTTAGAAAACACTCTGCTTAGCAGGCAGGTTTCTGGTCTTTATTCAGTTTTACAGCTGGATGGTCCAAGGCACCTGACAGTCAAGGAACTTGGCTGACATGACAGAGACTCAGTAGCTAAGATACCATCAATGGCCAGCTTGTGTGATGTGTGCACATACACACAAACACACACCCCTTAAAGGATTGGCAAACTCATATAAAATACATACTAAACATTCAGCCCACATGGCTTTGGAATATGCTTGCTACTAGCCCCACTCAACTGTGTGATACAGAAGCCAGTAACCAGAAGAGAAGCAGCTTCCACTTCCAGCTCTAATCTCTTCCCCTGAGAGCAAAGGAACAGCATCAAGATGAGCTGACTGAAAGCAAGCATCTAGTCCCATGAAAATGTGGTGTGACTACTGCCCCTTTGGGACTTCCTGAGAGCAGGACCGTAACTAGGGGTTCCAGCGCCCGGGGAAAACAGCCCC
Organism: Podocnemis expansa; assembly: GCA_007922195.1. Lineage (NCBI taxonomy): Eukaryota > Metazoa > Chordata > Testudines > Podocnemididae > Podocnemis > Podocnemis expansa. Next base: position 23,988,893 of record ML681991.1, read on the forward strand.
AAAGGCACCCCCAGGGCCCGATCCTGATCCAGGGCCCATCTGTACAGCAGCGGGGAGGGGGGTTGTGACCCTTCCCCTCTGCAGCCAGAGCCAGCAATGGGGGTCCCTACCCCACTGAGACAGGGAGAAGGGACCCCTCTGCTGCCAGCTCTGGCCGTGGCAGGGAAGCAATCCCCCGCCGTGGCCAGAGGTGGCAGGGGCAATCGCTTCCCCACGGCGGCTTCCTTTTAAATTCGCACCCAGGGCAAAGCCCCGTTCACCCCACTGTAGTTACGGCCCTGCCTGAAAGCACAAGATAGATAACATGAGGCTGCCTCAAAACCCAATATCATGAATTAGTCAAGTTCCAAAGGGTGGGTGTGTTAGTCTAGTTCAGCAAAACAAACACGGAGTCCTGTGGTGCTTTTAAAAACAGTGTCTCTTTTAGAAGAGCAGTCTATGAGGCTGTCTATTCCCCATCTTTGAGGTATCCTAGCTAGCTTTTGTGTGGCTATGAAGCATATTAAGCTTTTTATGCCTTAATAAGGCAACTCATCCAAGCATCCCCATAGCTTTCCATGAAATACTACTCCTAGAAAAGTGCATGTGTTTTAAAAAGGAAGAGCAGCATAGATGTGTTCAACCAGCCAGACTTCTGGAGCAACCCATGCTGCCATTTGATGAAGGGAACAAAAAGGGCCCCCTGAGTGGGTGGAAGCATGTCAATGATTGATTGATACTGATAGGAGTCAAGTGAACTAGCTGGATGGCAGGAGCGCCCCTGGGCAGGAAAAGACTGGGGCTCAGGCACCAAGACTCACGGCTGGAGTGCTGTAAGTGCACCGCCGCTGCAGCTGTCGCCACAGCAAACCCAGGGCTCTGGCACAGGGGCTCAGGACTTGAGCCCCATAAGCCTGGCACCAGCGACACCCCTGCTGGATGGTTCTGAAGATGGACATTTTGGAATCGTATATACACAGCTAATAGCTACACTGAGAAAGGAACATAGGAATCTTAGAGGTCCTCCCTTCCCTTGCCCCAAGGCACAGAGCAGTATATAAAATACTTTGATTTATAGGAGTTAAGCAAGAGAAAATGATTTCAGTGATGCTGAGAGTGAGATCTATGTAGGACCCATGAAAGCTAAATGAAAGCCATTCGGCGATTATTCATAATTTACATCAGCTAGCTACATCTTCAGGACATTTTGAAAGTCTGTGTTTTATTATGAATATATTGTTGCCTTGAACAAACTTCTCTGAAGACAGTTCCTGATCTATAGCTGTGGAGAAATCCCCCTTTGTCACAAAGATGCCAGGGGAGATGTTTATTTCAGTATATATTTTCTATAGATGTTGTAGCCACTCCTTCCAATGATCAGCAGTGATTATAGAACCCCTGAGTGTTAGCTCTAACATCAGGTATTTGTCACTTGAGCTGAATCAGTAAGTCCCATAACTAGATGCTACATTGATGACATCATCATCTGGACCCACGGTAGGGATGCACTTGAAGATTTCCACAGAGATTTCAACAAATTCCACTTTACAATTTAACTTAGCCCGGAACACTCCGCACAGGAGATCCACTTTCTGAACACTACAGTACTAATTAGGAATGGACACAAACACCACCCCATACCAAAAACCTACTGATCAGTATAGTTATTTGCATCCCTTAAGCTTTCACTCAAAACACACCACACAATCCATTGTCTACAGCCAAGCCCTAAGATATAACCACATTTACTCTGATCTCTCAGAGACAGACACCTTCAGGATCTCTGTCAAGTATTCTTAAAACTACAGTACCCACCTGTGGAACTGAAGAAACAGATTGATAGAGCCAGGCAAGTACCCTGAAGTCAACAACTACAGGTGAAACCCAAGAAAGAAAACAACAGAACATCCCTAGTCAACACCTACAACCCCTTAAGTCAGGCTTCTACACTCTATAGCACATCATCAAGGATCTACAGCCTATTCAAATCAAATCAAATCATATCATAGGGCTGGAAGGGACCTCATGAGATCATCAAGTCCAACCCCCTGGGAATTGAACCCAGGACCTTCTGCATGTTAAGCAGAGGTGTTGTCCAAGACCATCTCTCATTCTCTCAAGCCTTGGGAGATAGACTTCTCCTCACTTATGGACAGCCCCCTAACCTTAAACAGATACCAGCAGCTACTGACTAACAACAGAACCATTAAAGTAGCCACATATCTCTGCAACAAACCACACTGTCTACCTTGCCTGCATATCTGCACAAAAGACACTATTACAGCATCTAATAAAACCATCAAAGGCTCATTCACCTGCTCACCTACCAATGTCATTTCTGCCGTCATGTGCCAGAAATGCCCCCCTGCCTTATATATTGGACAAACAGGACAGTCTCTGTGCAAAAGAATGAATGGACACAAGTCTGACATCAGAAATCACAGCATTCAAAAACCAGTAGCTGAGCACTTCAATCTTCCTAATCACTCCATTGATGACTTACTAATTGCTGTACTCAGACAGATGAACAATAGCTCAAGGCTTGAAAGAGAAATAGCAGAGTTGGAATTAACTTGCAAATTTGACTGTGTTTCCTCAGGTCTAAATAAGGACTTTGGATTTTTTTCTCATTACAACAGGTGATTTGACCTCATCTCCTTCTATATGCTGTTCTCCAGTGTTTGAATCTTAACAACCATTTTGATTTGCAGTTAGAGTGTGACCTGATCCCTTGACTTACACTTCCCTGCATTTATTTTCCTCCCATTCTGTAAGTTCCTCATCCTGTAAGCATTTGAGGAAGTGCGATTTTTCTCCCACAAAAGCTCATGCAATAAATAATTTTTTTAGTCTTTAAGTGCCACAGTACTCCTTGTTTGTTTTGTTTAACAGGACTAACACCAGGGGCGTCGCTGGCTCTCGGCACTCCAGGGCACGTGCCCCGAACCCCAGCGTGGTGGCCCCGTCCCCCACCAGGGATCCGGGGCATGGCCACCCGCAGCTGTGGAGGCTCTGTCCCCATCTGGGGATGCGGGCCCCGGCCTCCTGCGGCCACTTCCAGCCCTGGCCAGGGATGCGGGGCCTAGCTGCCTGCGGCAGCATGGCGGCGCCTGTCCCTGTCCTTGGCCAGGGGGTGGGGCCTGTGGGCCAGGAGGCGGGGCCTGGGCCTGTGCCCCGGGTCCTTCCCCAGCCAGCGACACCCCCGACTAACACGGGTGAGCCTTTGGAACTTGACAATAATTTCCCTGTCAGAGATCTCCCATTTTGTTTTCTCCTCTGCCTTTGCACAGCTCAGGTAGCATCAGAGTCATAGCCTTATTATGATGTACGAGACCAAGTAGATGTGCCTATTTTTTTGCAGAAGCCAAACTCTCAAAATTTGTTTCCAGTTTTGGAGTTGGAGGAAGGCTGTAAAAGAAGAATAACATTCCTGACAATGAAAGACTAAGGGGAATTGGCTAAAACCTGGGAAAGGTGGGTATACCCCAGGTAAACCCTGTCATTGCATCTGGATCCTGACAGGCTGACATATGTTCTGATGTTCCATTTTGATGTGCTGTCCCTCTATATCCCTGTCCAAGCACATCACTCCTGACTTGCACATTTCACTCTAGACCAGTCCTGGGCCCACACACAGTTCTGTGAATACACCAAGATCCTAACCTCTAGCTTGTACCCTCTGTGAATCCTGAAGCTTGTTTGTTCTTGAGCAGAAGATGCCAACTGGATCCATTTGGTTGTGGTTTTGAAAAGTGATGAAGCATTAACACGATATGAGATCCAGTGGATGAGAAATATTCTGTGGTATGTGATGTGCAGTAGATTAGACTAGATTATCGTGATGGTCCTGTCTGGCCTTGAAGTCTGTGAGTCTGTGATTGGAATCCACATTCCGCTTATATACCTCAGCTGCAAATACTGAAACCAAGTCCTTCAGCAGTAAAGAGAAGATATCCTGCTGGACGTATGTACCAGCTGTCTGTGTGCTGCAAACTGAAACCAGAATGTAGGGCAGGGTTCTCAAACTCATGGCCTGTGGGCTGCATGCAGCCCCTAAAATTGTTTCCTGTGGCCCATAATGACACTATCATTATTTATATTTGCAATATTGTTGTATGAAAAGGTTTCAGTGGTGCGACCCTTGGGCTATCATACTAGTCCCCATGCGGCCCTCGTAGTGATCTGAGTATGAGACCCCTAATGCAGGGGTACTGCTCAGCAAAATTATTGTGATTTGAGTTTGGCAGCGCTTAGTGCAGTCCCTTGTGGACAGGTGCTCAAATCATGGGTGAAAAAAGGGACTCGTGTATAGCTGATGATAATCGCCCTCACCCTTTCTTGGCTGTCTCACTAGCAAGGCCAAGTATTGACCAGAGCAGGGAGACCGGCTTGTTAGTACTAGGGCGTAACTGTTCCAGCTCAGGGTTTGGTTTATAGTGAACTGATTCCCTTACTTTTAAGATCTTTCTCCTTTCTTTGTCTCTTGCTGAGTTTATCTTTAATCCCTTTAATCTATTGATTCCATTTCGTGTGCATATTTAACAGAGCCTGTCAGAAAGTCTTAGAATAGCTAGTTGAGCTGGTGGTGGCTGGCTGGATTTTAATCCTCAGTGAACACCATCTTGAATAGCAGATCTTTAAACAGCTAGGAAAATATTTACCATAAATGTCCTTATGTCTGGAATTCTTGATAAGCAGAGAGCACAGGGATCAGGCTTTTATCATCTTACTAATAGCTGTGAACATTAAAATGACAAAATGCAAGTGAAGCACAGGGGAGAAGAGTTGTATAAGGGCAAATCAGTGGAACAGTCTACAGAAAAAATTCAAATGTTGCTTAGGAGACAAAATGAGAGGATAGCAGGAGAAGGGCCACAAAGTGGAGTGGAGACCAGAGGGACCTATATCGGAATACTAATTGTGGGGATGTCTTGTGCCTCCAACAGAGCTGGGTGGAGACCCATCGACTCATTCTCATGTGCTACTGGTGGGAGTTGACCCCAGAAATGAAATGCTCTGTTGCCCATTACTGTTCTCCTGGTCACTATTTCTTTTTGGTAGATATTAAGAACTAAACTCCAGACTAGACATCTGGTGTGTGGAAGCTGAGAAAGTTGAGCACTTTGTTTACCACTCTGGCAAATTTTAGCACATACCAATGGAAAAACATCAAAGTCCACTTGGAGCTCTTCCTTTGAGTGGAGAGAGGGGCTCTTGTATAGATTTCACATTGTCGTCTTTCAGTGCATTACAGGAAACGGAACACCACAGCATGACATGGGCTGGTGAAAATAAGATCAGTCCCTCTCCCCACAACTGCCTGTCAGCATATCCAGTGGGAGTAACTGTATGCATCTTAAACCTGCCCTAACCTGCAAGCAAAACCAAAATGCTTGAAGAGCTGTTTTTGTGTTACTGTTTTTATTTTACTACATCCAAAAACCTGTCTTCAAGAAAATGAAGGATATAAAAATTAAGGCACTGAAAAGTTAGGAAATGCCCATGGAACCTTAACTCAGCCCCCCTCATGCTCATCCATTATGATACAGTCCTTCTCCAAAGCATGGAGGAGCTACCACTTCCAGCTAAATGGTTGCAAGAATGTTTGTAGTGTGCGTAAAAGTCACATTATTTTTCTCTAATACACTTGTTCTCAAATACAGCTCAGTTGTTTTAAGTGAGACTTTAAATTTTAAGTTTCCAAAGGGATAGCCGTGTTAGTCTAGTCCAGTAAAAAAACAACAAGCAGTTGTGTGGCACTTTAAGACTAACAGATTTATTTTTAAAAAAGTGAACAAAAAACTGACGGCAAAGAGCCAGCCTGGAAAATTTCAGCCCAGATGGTTTATGTTTGGCAAAGATAAAAGCAGCTGAAAACAGGATCCTATAAAGGAAAGTGGAAGATAACCTTAACTACAGACATCACTCCCTATAACAATGGCACGCAATGAAGCATGACCATAAACGCATACAGCACACAGCCCTCCCACAGATGTTAGCGTGCTCTCTCCCTTTGTTTTTGTCTCTGCAAGAAGATTTCACATTAACAGAGCAGGTGCTCAAATGCCAGAGGTAATGAAGTTGTTAAACTAATTGTTGTTAGAATTCTCCTTTAACAGTTACACACTGCAAAAAGGAATAAGGGGAAGAAAAAGTCTCTATATCACTGCCTGTGAGAAAATTTGTTTGCATGGGAATCAATGTGTGACACAGCCTGCAGGCTCTGGAAATACAAAGTCCTGCTTCATGAAATCTCATTTCTGAACAGTGTGGAGCTCTCCAGTCTTTGTGTCTGAAACTGGAAAGCAGGTAGTCATATCTAGTGGTTGGAGCAGGAGTCAGCAGTCAGGAACAAGAGACAGGGGCCAGATGTCAGAACTGGGTTAGCTGGAGGGAGGCAAAGCAGAAGTATGGCTATGTCCAAGACAGGGAACAAGTTGGCACAGAAGCTATCACAGCCACAAGCAAATGCTTTGAGCAGCCGCTTACTTACTACTGCTGCTGAGCTTAAAGAACTGGTCTGCTGACTTATCCTACTAGTCAGGCAACCTACTATAGGCCACCTGTGCTCATGGGCCCATGCCCAGGGGCCCGCACAATGTGTGTGGGGGCCCTCCACCATGCATCGCCAGGGGTGGGAGCGGAGCCACCGTGGTTTGGAGGCCAGGCTCTGCAGTTGCATTGCTCTCCTGCCCTGCCTCGGGAGCTGGCTGATCTGCCCCCAGGGTGGGGTGGGCCAGCCCAGAGGCCAGGATCTGCTTTCCTGTTGCACCCCAGGCCAGCCCCGTCCGTCTGTGGGGCTGGGCTGGGGTGGGGCCTGAAGCTCTGCCATGCAATATGGCCTCTGGAGTGCGTGGACAGACTACACTGGAAGTTGGCCAGTATGCGCTGGTCAGTCCTGCTGCCCCAGGGGGCTGATCAGCTGGGTTGGGGTGGGGCTGGCCTCTGGCCCCAATACCACCCCCCAGCACCGGCCCTTCTGAGGGGAGCAGGGGGGCTGCAGCTGCAGCTGAGGGAAGGTGGGGCCCATCAGGATGTGGCCCAGGGGCCCCTAACCCACCACTGGCTGCACTCACTAGGTTACCAGGAGACTGGGTCTGCTACAGACCCTGTGTGACACTGGCTGGATTGAAAGACCATTTATGGTACTTAAGATCAATATGTAAAAATCATGATAATTCATGTAAGATATGCCATGTCAGCCACCATTAGAAACATTATAATTTGCTAAGTGTGAGTATATTGTTTACATATATGTGTCATATCTGTATTGGAAAGTTATGGATTTGTTTGACATAGCTGTATTTTAACCTGTGCTGTGTTTCTGGGCCACACCCCAGACTGGATGGCTGCAGCAATAGCCTGCTAATGACACATTAAGAAAACCAACAGGTACAATGGACCCTGGGAGAGACCTGATGAGTCACCAGGACTTGCCCAGGTGACTCTGGACTCCATCTTATTCCTGGAAATTTCCATGAGTACCATGAGAAAGGTGAAGGGACATAAAAACCAGCAGCACTACTTCCATCTTGTCTTTTAGTCTACATGTACCTCTGGATGTATTAATCTACAACTCAAGCTGTGAAACAAAAGACCAAGACCCGTCTAGGTACCCAATAGGGAAACTATAGAAGCCTACAAACTCCATGTTCTACCAAGACCCTGATGTTTATGGACTTTTAAATCATTTGTATGTATGGCTATGTCTACACACACATCGTTATTTCAAAATAACTCATTTTGAAATAAAGTCCTTATTTTGAAATAAGTTAATTCGAATTAACAAAATATTAATGCGAATTAAGGGAAAGCCTGCTATTGAAACGGCTGTTATTTCAAAATGGTTATTTCAAAATAAAGCCATTTGGACATGTTGTTTTGAAACAACATGTCCAAACGGCCTTATTTCAAAATAACCATTTTGAAATAACAGCCTTTTTGAAACAATCGGGGTTTAACCTATTTTGAAACAGCAGTTCTTATTTCGAAAGGACGGAAAACATCATGTGGACCAAATATCTTTTATTTCGAAATAACCAGTGTTATTTTGAAATAAAAGTGCTGTGTGGACATACCCTATGTGGTTACTTTAATCCTTTAAAATGGTTCCTATAGTTTTTCTTTTCTTTTCTAATAACCTTTAGTTTTAATTATTAAAAGAATTGGCTGGCAGCGTGGCATTTTGGGTAAGATACAAATTTATATTGATATGGTAATGTGGCTGATCCTTTGGGGTTGGAAGAAACCTGTTGGCAAACAGCATGGAGTTTTAAGTAACTTATATCTTTACTAAACCTGGTGGCTGATTGGGAACCACAGGCTGAAATGCAGTAAAGGGGGGCAAAGTATATATTTGTCTTACTTCTCGATAACCAGTGTGGGGGATCAAAAGCATTGTTTGTGGCTGGCTGGTAATACTAGGAGAAAATGGTCTCCATTATCAGCCTGCCCTGATCTTGGCATTTGCTGCTGGCTGCCCTGGGTATGGATGGGTCACATTCACATTCCTCACACTTCAGTATATTCAAGACACATGACATTATTCCTTTCCTTCCAGTGTCCTCCATTGCCTGGAGATGGCATTTCAATAGTAGCTAAGCTCTTACCACACTCAGGGTATGTCTACACAGCACTTCATTTTGAAATAACACTGGTTATTTTGAAATAAAAGATAATTGGTCCACATGACGTTTTCTTATTTCGAAAGGACAGATCCCGTCCTTTCGAAATAAGAACTGCTGTTTCGAAACAGGTTAAACCCCGATTGTTTCAAAACGGCTGTTATTTCAAAACGGTTATTTCGAAATAAGGCCGTTTGGACATGTTGTTTCAAAACAACATGTCCAAATGGCTTTATTTTGAAATAACCATTTTGAAATAACAGCCGTTTCAATAGCAGGCTTTCCCTTAATTCGAATTAACTTATTTTGAAATAAGGACTTTATTTCGAAATAACTCATTTTGAAATCCTTATTTTGAAATAACGGCGTGTGTAGACATAGCCTAATAATGTTATTACTCATGGAGGAATTCTGTGGTAATGTGTACACACAGAATTTATGTCCCCTGCAGGTTTCTTTGCTTCTCAGCAGAAAATTATTTTTGTTGGGGAAGCATAGGGAAGCCACAAGACTAGTCATGTGCACCTCCAACACAGCAGATACATTTGTCATTTCAAGCATCTCGAACAGCGAGTAGAGAGGTAAATCACACCACGGGACAGGGCTGGGAACACCCCAGCTAGTTGCTCCTAGCCTGTGTCAGGCTCAGCTGTGAGTCCTGACTGGACTGGGGATGATGTGACTTCCTTTCCCCTTCAATGAGCAGCTGGGGTCAGGTCAGATCCAGTCCCAGAAACCTGCTCACATTGCAGGAAGCTCTACTCATATTCTGTTTTTTGACCCTATTGCTCCTCAGTGATGGGGATAGGGATAAATGTACAGGGAGCTGTGCTCCTGTCCACTCAGGTCTTATGTATCTGGCTCCCTTGAGACCCCCCTCTCTCCCTGCCCTGAGCTCTACTCCTTGCATCTGGACCCCTATCATGTTGTCTATCCTGTATCCAGAACTCCCACTATGACAAGCTCCACCACCCCCTGAACCAGGTCCATATTTTCCAGTTGGTTTGAACACTACCAGAGCAATGGGGCCCCATTTTATCAGGACCTTTGCTTGCTCCTGTGATGTAATATGAATACTGTGAGCACAGGAGTCAGTTTTATTTACTTTTTTGTTGTTGTCATGTGCTCTTGGTTTGCACCATGCCTTCCTTGTCAGTCCCCACTGAAAAGCAGTGAACTAGAGAGGCATTCTGGGCAACTCTGTAGCTGAATCCTTAGGTATGCAAGACAGGCTAGTTGTGGGGTAGGGGCCCAACTGGATTATGCTCACTTTAGATTTTGTGGTCTTTTTAAAATTGTTGAGTTTGAGTTTTCAGAGGTTCTGAATGGCCCATGTTCCCATTGATTTCATATGGGATTGTGGGGGCTCAGCACTTTGGGAAAAAATAATCAAGCACATTATTCTATGATGTTCGGGCCTTTGTTTGTGATCCATTGATTCCTTTTGGACCACTTCATCTAGGTAAATTATCACCTGGGCCACAGAGGCACATTATTCACCTTACAGAAGGCCGCTCTCAGGGGAACTATAACTGAATCCAGCGAGAGCCTTGTTATACAATCTGCTAACCCCTCTAATGAAGAGGCTGTTACACTACAAGTGGGCAAGCAGATCACTGAAAGCTTTCATCACCACTGAGATGGGAGGGAGGATAGGTATTTAACTGTGATGATAAATGCCCATTTTTAACTGAAAGCAGTAATTGCCAGCATTTGGTTGTCTCTCAGGAGAAAGATTTTGATTTGTTAGTAAGTGAGGTTTAATGATTAGACCTGCAATTTGTTTTCCTCTAAGAATGAATTTCTGCCTCTATTAAATGCAGGTAGGTGTCTACACGTCTAACTCCTCCTTGCCCTGAGTTCAATTCTATTAGAGAACTTTCCCCTATTGTTAACATCATCTGCTTGGTCTTTCCAGCAAAATTTCCTACACCAATAGTCTTCCCTTGGGGTTTTAGAACTGTTTCCATAGCAACAGAGAGCACAGGGTAAAGATGGGCATTTGTTCTCTCTTTTTCAGTTTTGGATGGAATAAGGTGCAGCACTGGGGTGAGTAGAGCATCATTTGGACAGTGTGAATACAGGGCCAGATTCATTATCATGGCTTTGTAGCACTCTGGAGATAACAGAACAGCTGAAAACTCAGCCAAACCAGCCAGTTAGCTGTAAATCTGGGCAGTTAGAGTTATTTTGTGACACTTCGGTGGTGCAAAGCAGCTGGAGCACACCTGTGAATCTGTATACGAGTACAGGGTAAATTTGCCAGGTCTAGGAAGAAAAAAATAAAAAAAACCACTTACTTCCTGTCAAACCTGCTCCATAGAATGTATCTGAAATTTACATTTTTCATTCAAGTGGCATTGTGTTTGTCTCCTGTTTAGCAGAGAAGGTGAAAGAAGCAACCAAAAGGAAATAGTCTATTTAAAACGAAGTGGAAGATGGAGAGGAGGGTAGAAGAACAGGCTGAGGAAATTCAGCAAAGAGGCAAAGAAAGAAAAATGCAATGTAAAATTTAATACTCCCTATTTAGTGTGTTCAGAGCTTTTACTTGGACCAGTTATGCTTTAGGGGAGGAACATTCTGTCCCTAGTGTGTGGAAAGGGCGGATACATTAAGGTCTGAAATGGGTTAGCACCACAACCACAGTGACCTGGATTCACTCTGAATACATGCAAGCTGTGTGACAGAAACAAACAGCAGAGAGAATGGTTTATTTTCCTATTAAGTGAGATGCTTCCTACTAGAGTAGAGGTCTCAAACACGCATCTCCTAAAGCTATTTCCTGCGGCCCTCAACAACACTATTGTTACCAATATTTGCAATATTGTTCTATGAAGATTTCATTGTTTCAGCCCTCAGGCTAACATATTAGTCCTCATGCAGCCCTCTACTAGTCCTCATGTGGCCCTTGTGGTGATTTGAGTTTGAGACCCCTGTACTAGAGAGTAATTTACAGGTTACCTATGTCAGATAATGAACAGAAATGGAGAACAATGAATATAGGTTCTATCCTAATGGCAAGTAAAAACCTATAATCAAACACAGACTTCCCCTGAATTCATCATCCTGTCTCCTCTGTTTTTTCTTCCATTCTTAATCTTTGATTTAATTCTGTCTTCTTTCTCCAGACTAATTAACAGACAGAGGCAGATTCTGGCCCCCAGTCTTTCTGTTTGGTACAACCTGGGGGTTGCAAAGTAGTTAGAAAGCTGATTGAATTGGGTAGCAGGGTGTTCCCCAAACATACAGGGAATCCCTAGCAGCACCATTGCCCTGCCCATCAGCACAGCCCCACATTCCTTCAGTCTTCCCTTGTAAGTCAAGCATTCTAGACCTTTCATCATTTTGGCTGCTCTTTGCTGCATTTTCTCTAGTTTTTCCACCACTTTCCTGAAATGAGGTGCCAGAACTGAACACAATACTCCAGCTGAGGCCTATTCATCATGGAGTAGAGCAGAAGAATTACTTCTCATGCTTTAATTACAAGACTCCTGTATGGTCAACTGTGGATGAGGCCTGGAGAGCCATTCTCCTTGGTACTGCAGGGATTGTGGGAGACAAGCCAAGGGTGCCAAGGATAACCAATGTATGGAGGGCACAGGGGCTGATTACTACACAGGCCAAAGGGACCAACGTCCAGGCACCAACCAGAACATGGGGGCTCTCTGCCCTGCTGGCACTGGGTTGGGGAGCGGGGTGGGTCAGTCCAGAGGCTGGTTTCTGAGCTCCCACCCCGCTTCTGGGCTGGGCAGTCCACCCCTGGGGGTGAAGTGGGTTGGCTACAGCCTGGATGGTCAGCCCCAGGTATGACAGGGCCTCACCAGAAGCGGTACTGCACATGCCGATCGGCCCTGCTACCCCCAGGCTGCTGTCCTACTGGCAGGGTGGAAGCCCCTTAGTGGGAAGGACCACTGGTGCAGGAGGCCCAAGGGTCCTGTGGCCCCTAATCCACCTCTGATGGGGCATCTGCATGATTTCCAGTAGCTCCTGCTGGTGATTACATTTCAGACAGTGCCATGGGAAATTATGCATCCAAGAGAAAGGAGAGACCTGATGGTGTCGACAAACTGAGGGGAGTCTTTGAGGAGGGTAGGGATCCAATTGTCCTTGACAAATTCATGGTCAGTGAAATTGCTGGAGTCATCCAATGCCTACATACAGAGGTCAGACACCACCAGGTGGCAGAGCTAGAGATGAAGATGAAGTGGAGCAGTGTGTTGTTTAGGGGTTGCCAGAATTCCAGCAGAGCATCAGCAATGTAGTTAACTGCAGGAAATTAAATTAGTCTTTATTTAAAGACTGTCTTGCAAAGAAACCTCCAGGAATATGTCCAGCTAAAATTGGCCACACTGCTACTCACCTTCAGAGCATGATCCTGTGTACATCTATCATAAAACCAACTACAGACATCCAATTCTCTCACTTATACTCAAACCTGCAAGGTTTACTCCAACCATGCTAAATTAAAATGCCTTTGCTAGAGAGCTTTGCATACTGATGAAGTTCACAATGTGTGGTTTGTTCATGAGGAAGTTGAAGGTTGAAGTTAAGGCTCTGCAGTTTCCTTTTTTTTTTTTCCTGGGGGTTGGGGGGGTAAATGTCATGTACACCGGCTGTAGAACCACAGTTGGAGCCAGGTCACTAAACAGTCTGATTTTACAGCACTGGTTCATAAATACTACATTTGGATGTATGATGATGCCCAGTTTGATGCAAGAATCAGCAAGAAACATAGCTCAGGAAGGTTTGTGGTGCTGTAGGAAATAACCAGGCTTTCAGTGCAACTTGTGCTTTGCTCTTATATCATGTTTAGTGACTAAACTTCATTAGTGCAACTAGTTTTCTAATGCTTCCAAACACAATAGCTTAACCTCTAGCTACACAGCACTTCTAAGAATACTCCATAGCACACAACTTTTTACTTGCCACTTCCATACCTTCGGCAAAATTAGTTACATTGGATTTGTGGAACACGGAATACAGCTGACTTTCTACATCTTCTGAAGCCGTTATGCTCTTTTCCAGCTATTTAATACCTAATGTGCAATATACATGAGAGATTTGTTTACTACTTAGCTAGATAAAGCTGAGGGGTTGAAGTTAGTGAGCAGATGAAACTATGCCAGTTTACACCTGCTGACTATCTAGCCCTCTGCTTTATTTCCATATACAACTTAAAATCATTCATGGCTAGGACCATAGGCAGGGCTGGCTCAAGGAGCTGTGGCGCCCCAAGCCAGCTTTTAGTTTAGCATGCTTGTGTTGGAGGGGTAGAGCACAAAATCCAGCCTCCGCTCTGGGCCGGCTCGCCCCACCCCCAGAACAGGGAACAGCAGGCCCAGGGATGGAACGGGCCAGCCCAGCAGCTGGGCTCCGCTCTCTCGCCCCTCTCTTGGGCTGGCTGTTCTGGCCTGGGGGTGGAGTGGCTGGCTCAGAAGAGGTATGGAGTGTGGGGTCTGGCTTCTGCGCCTACCCCACTGTCAGCACCCCTAACCTGTGGTGCCCTGAGCCAGTGCCTCATTGGCTTATGGGTAGAGCCAGCCCTGACCACAGGCACCCAGAAAACACCCTCTTCTGGAGATCAAACAAGGAATGTAATTGAATACGGGTGAATTTCAAAATACTGACATAGATTGATAACTTTTCTTTAGTGACCCATGGCTGAAGGAAACACTTCCCCTAAGTACATTTCCATGACTTACCTATAGTTAATGAGCCACATTCTCTGCTGGTGTAAATCAGTATAGCTGACCTCACCGACTCTTCTGTATTTCAACTGAGACTGAGAAATTGGCATTGTTATTGAGATTAATGTCCAGTAATTGAGTGCAAATGAAGACACTGTAAAGCAATGAAGAATCAGACCCAATCACTGCAAATATAACTTGAATTTTAAGTATTTTCTGAGCATCAATACAAGCCAATCTTATCTGTCACACAATTGACCTTAATCAGAATTTATTATATGCTAAGGAGACAAACATCTCATTAAAGCTCAGAGAATGTGTAGCTGAAAACTCTTGTCCACTCTGTTACAGATGGTTTTCTGAATCTTTATCTGTTCTACCTGGGCTTTTTAAAGTGGCTCTCGGTGACCCAAGGTGACTATCTCTTCACATCTGCAACGTAATTATACTTTACCCAACTGGAAGTGCAACCCACCATTCCTTCTTTTAACTATGTAATCGCGCTGCCTTTCACCAGGCAGGGAACAAATGACACAGCTGGCTCATGAACTGAATTATGAATATGTAACTCCTTTTCCACAAAGGTTCTTTAAAACCAAAACTTTATTTAAATTTTTCTGGGCTCCTCTTCAGCTTCAGCCTTGCTGATCCTCTTGCCTTTCACCTCTGTGGTCAAAGAGTAGCTTTATCATGAGAAACTTTGCTGAATGGAGTTCTAAAGGATTTCTTATCCTCCTTCCCATTGGTTTGTATCACAAAACCAAGCACTATGCAGTATGATTAATAGTTACATGGTTAGAGTAAACCAAAATAAGAGGGGGAGCAGTGTTTGCAAGGAGATTCTGATAATGAAGAATATCTTATTAAAGGGAATAGGTAAGATGTTGATAAAGTACAGGTAGGAGCTAGTGAGGAACAATCAAACATAAAATATAACATGAAGATAAGCAACTGAAATACTGACAAAACGTACTATTGCCTAAAATGCTACAAGTCTAAATACTAAGATGTGTGAAGTTGAGTAGTTGGTATTAAATGAGGATATCAATATAATAAGCATCACAGAAACTTAATGGAATGAGGCTACTCAGTGGGACATAGTAATACCAGGATACAAAATATAGAACACCAGAGTGGGTCATACCAGTGGAAAAGTGGCACTGTGTGTGGAAGAAAGCAGAATCAAATAAAGCAAAAATCATAATTAATCAAACTGTACTGCAGTATCTCTACAGATAGAAATTTCATGCTTGACAATAAGAATATAGCAGTAGAAATTCATTATAAACTCCTGGTCAAGAAGGGGAATAGTGATTATGGGAGATGAGGGTTTACAAAAGGTAGAAAATGCAATAAAATAGGGAAATTTAACTAGCCTCACACTGGTGGAGGTCATATCACCTCAGGAAGGGATGCAGAAATAAAATTTCTAGGCTCCATAAATGACTACTTCTTGGAGTAGCTTGTTCTAGAACCCACAAGGAGACGCAATTCTTGATTTAGTCCTAAATGGAACACAGGTTTTAGCCCAAGAAATAGCTACAGCTAACAGTCTCGTTAATAATGACCATAACATAATTAAATTTAATATCCTTGTATGAGGAAAAATACCAGCAAAACCCACCATAATATCATTTAACTGCAAAAAGAGAAGTTACGCAAGAGAAACAAGCTCAATGCTGAAATATCTATAAATTGCAGGGAGATTACTTAAAAACACCATAATAAAAGCTCAAATTAAATGTATACCCCCAAATTAAAAAAAACCCCCACAAATGCATGCACAGTACAAGCACCAAAAAAGTCACTATTGCAGAAGAGTAGGGTAAAAGAGGCAGTTAAAGACAAAAAAGCAACCTTTAACCATTATCAATAGACAGTCAAATGTTTATGAGAAAATAGAAAGGACCATACATTCTGGCAAGTCAAATATGACAATACTGGCCAAAATAGAATTTGAAGAGTAGGAATAAATGGCCAGTTTTCACAATGGAGAGAGACAAACAGTGGAGTTCCTCAGGGCAGGGCCACATTAAGGGGCCCTGGGCCTCACACTTTTGTGGGCCCCCCACCACAGCAGCTAGCCGGGGTGGAGTAGCCCAGCTGGCCAATGCTGAAGGGGCAGGGTTGCGGATGAGGGGGGCCCTGTGGGGGTCCTGCAGTCCTGTGGTGCTGCAGGGGAGGGACTCTGGGTCCTGTGCCCTGATGGTGCTACAGCGGAGTGTGGTGTGCTGGGGTCCAGGGCCTGGCCAGCTACCAGGGGGCACTGGGCCAGACGCCATGACACTCCTGCCCCACTCCTCAGTGGGGAGAGGGGTGGGTAGACCTATGATGGCTCAGCTGGAGCTGATTTTTGGTGGGGTCACAGGGCTTTTCATTAGGTCAGCCTCTGCCTTAACCTGGCCCTGCCCCAGGAAGAGTACTAGGAACTGTGATGTTCAACATATATTTATAAAATGGTCTAGAAAAGGGGGTGAACAGTGAGGTGGCAAAATTCACAAAAAAATACAAAATTATTCAAGATTCCTGTCAGCTTAGGACTCAGCTAAGAGTTACAAAGATTAAACTGGGTGACTGGGCAACAACAAAATGGCAGATTTAATTCAATATTGGTGAGTGCACAGTAATACAGAGTGGAAGACATAATCCCAACTATACATACACAATAATGGGGTCTAAATTAGCTGTTACCATTCAAGAAATATCTTGGCCTGAATGTGGATAGTCCTCTGAAAACATCTGTTCAATGTGCAGCAGCAGTCAAAAAAGCTAATAGAATGTTAGGAACCATTAGGAAAGGGATAGATCAAAATATCATAATTCCCCCTACATAAATCCATGGTACATCCACTCTTCAATGCTGTGTGCAGTATTTCAAAAAAGATGCACTGGAATTGGAAAAGGTGCGGGGAATGGCAGCAAAAGCAATGAGGAGTATGGAACAGTGTACCTATGAGATGAGAATAAAAAGATGGACTGTTCAGCTTAGACAACCTAGGACTAATGTTTATAAAATCAGTAAAGGTATGGGAAAGTGAAAAAGAAAGTTATTTACAAGAATAAGGGGTTAGCTGATTAAATTAATGGAAAGGAGAAAGAAAGTACTTCTTCACACAAGGCAGAGTTAAGTTCTGTGACTCATTGGCAGGGGATTATATGTAGGCCAAAAGTATAAATGGGTTCAAAACAGAATTGGATAAGTTCACAGAAGATAGATAGGTCCCTCTATGGCTGTTAGCCAATATGGTAAGGGATGCCACTCCATCCTTTGGGTACCCCAAAATTTCTAACTGCCAGAAAATGGGACTGGACACCTGGGGATGGATCACTCAAAATTGTTCTGTTCATTCCTTCTGGAGCATCAAGCATGGATCATTATGATAGGGCAGTGGTTCTCAACCACTGTGTTGGCACGTATTACTTTGTCATCACACAGTGGTAAGTGTGTCATGGAAAGCCAGGGAGATGGCTGGATTTGACCTGGGGTAGGTGGTCTGGTGCGTCCTGCATGGTCCTGATATGCCGCCAAGCATGTCACGACCTGCAAAAGATTGAGAACAACTGGGTAGGGGGTTAGATAGAGCACTGGTGTGAACTTGCATGATGACACATACTTTGAAAGGAATAATTGAATGAAGTGCATGCATTTAGCTAGCCTTGTAGTAGGAGAAGCCTCCTCCTGTATTTCCCTCCCTGCTTGAGGTGTCAGGGAAGCAAACAACTCCTGAACTCAAATATTGGCAAGCAGGGGATGGGGAAAATAATTTTGGTTTGCGTACAAAATGTATTTATCAGAACTTTGCAGTCTTCTTGAATACCTCCAGAGGTAATCTTCCTCAGGCAGTTTCCTTAGTTTGATTTGTACTCGTAGCCTCAGGGAGTTCCATTTCATAGTTGCTTTGGGGCATTGGAGGAACTGTAATAGCTCTCACGACTTAAAGTCATTCAGCCTTTGCCTGTAGAGGAAAGCTATAACTGAGCTCAGTGAGGTGTAGGTAAAGCAAGAGTACAGGCTACAAGCACAGCCATAATGAAGGGACATGGTGAACTCATACATCTTTAAAAATCAATTTCTCCTTACTTCTTAGATCACTCAGCTGAAAGGACTTTAAAACTCTAGAGCACCATTTATCAATTGTGCTCTCTACTTTCTGCTCCTTGCTCAGTTTAAGATCATATAACTAACTACAGCCTGGTTTAACCTGCTCTAGCTGTCATTAGCCCTAAGGAACCATTATAACGGGCCAGGATAGGCAAAATTTAGCAATGGCTATTATGTCTCCAGAATGGGAACTGGCTGTATGGAGGTGATAAGTCGATTTAGACAACTTTACAGCTACTTTGCACCCTGAAGCAGTGTGAGTGACTCATCCAGGTAACATACGTAACCACATCCTGTGGTAACACTAGAGAGCACAGCTTCCACTTGTTTTCCAGTGCTCCTGAAGGAATTGTTTGAAATCAGTGATTCTAATCTTATGTCCTATTAGGACTCATCTTCATGAGGAAAAAAAAGTGTGTTCTTACCTTGTGCTCACTAACATGTAGTAACTAACACAATGTTATATTCTAGTGAAGACAGTGCAAGGTGTAGTTTCAACAGAAGTCAGCAGGTCCAGGTAAAACCTATGTTGCTTTATTGTCTTTCCTGTGACTTGCCAACACCTGTGAAAACTACAGACTGCTTTCTTGTCTCTAGAGTTTCATTTCTATTAAGTGCCATGTGTTAGCTAATGCAAGGTACAAACATCCTTCTTCCTAGTGGAGATAAATGCATCTTTAGTAGGTTGAAATTCATCCCTACTGTTGTGCAAATTCACTGCATCTGATTCACTCTCACCACCTGTGCAACAGGTAGCATACTGACTTCAACCCTTTGACAACTGCACAAGGTACTTGCCTTGATTCCAGAGTCATTTCAATGGGGATACAGGAGTATGCTTTTCTAAGCCAGCCTGCTACAGTGGTGTTTTTTTACAACATATTCAGGGCACTCTGTTGGGTGAACTTGGCCCATTCAGTAACTCCACAGGAATGTATGTGCAGGCCTTTCATAAACCCTTCAAGCATAACTCTGTACCTTCCTGCCAGACTCTCCATTCCTGAAGCTGCACCAGTACTCCTTTTATGAGCACTACATGCATCACATTGCACCCTTGCAGAGTGTGCAAGTGTCACCCTGCACATCCATTGCTCTTCACATCTAACACTCGTGTATCCCCCTGACATGTTATGCTGCAAGAATTGTTCCAGCTGAGTATTAATTAGTGCTACATGAATCGTCTCTCTTAGGCAGATATAGATTTCATCACACATCATTAAAGCAAGTGAGTAAGAGAAAGCTCAAAGTCTTATAGTACATCACTAACAATAGCCCATTATGTAGGGCATTGTTTTAATCATCCTGCCCTTGCAGCAGAGCCTGGCATATTCAAAGAGAAGCACTATGCAAACTATTGATTGAGGTCTCTGAAGCCTGCTATTGTTCTCATTGCTACCCTTATACCTGTAGGGAAAGTCTGCAGCACTAACAAAAATGGAAGCTGAGCGTAAGTTGGACTGAACAATCCTCATTATGACTAGATGGGCCACAAGTTTCATACTCTTCAAAGAAGTTTGCTACTGAGGCTCCACCACACCAACAGATCATCTGGTTCCCATGTCCCAGTCCACGCAGCAAGATGTACCCACTTAGAGATGGCCTAATTCCTGGCCTGGATTGTGCATGCATGGAAGGGCTAGCTGACTATACTAGAGGCACCTTTCAACAGCATGACAGTCACTTAACAAATGTGAAATGTTTGTAGTCCTGTGTGGAGGAAGAGAAGCCCTCCAGGGTCTGCCATCTCAAAGGGGAGAGAAGAGTAAAAAGGAAGAGACAAATAGCAAGCATAATTTATGGGAGGCTCTTGTGTAAAAGCACCTGCTTGGTGAAATAATCTCTGCACAATACAAGTGCCAGGGAGATGTCTCTAATCTAATTAGTCACAGATTTATTAATGCAGGACTCAGTTATTGCCCTGCCACATGTAGTGAAGCACACTGTGGCATCCCATGCAGAGGAGTGAAGCTGTTACATTAACAGACTACAGTACCTGAGTGTCTTTTCAATGTGACACACACACACATCAGCTTTCCTGTGATTCTCAACATTCAGAGGATATTAGACTTTCCCCATAAAGTGTGACTGCACCAGGTGAGGTAGAGAAGGTGATCCTTCATGTATTGCAAGAGCATTGCTTGGAAGCTGTTTTAGGTATTTTACCTGGAAGGGTAGTACGTTCAGGGATTTACAGAGTTCAGCTCTTAAAAACAGTTTTAAAAAGGGATGTTTTATCAGTGGCAGGGAAAAAGAGAGGGAGTGTGGCTCAACAGTTGCATAGGAATAAAAGTTTTGACTGTCACTAACTCTGTGGATTCAGTTAATTTACTCAACCTGGCTATGGCTGTTTCCTTCTCTAGAGAAAGGGTTGTGGGGCTTAGTGAAGGTTTACAAAGTGCTGTGACTGTAAAATATTCTAGAAATCCACACTTCATATTCATGCTTTTGCCTGCCTGATTTGTCCACAGGGAGAATAATTGCTTCATTCACACTATATTTTTTGGTATTTTGGCCAGTTTTTAGCATGAACAGGAAAGAAAAGCTTATTACTGTTTTCAGATCCCCATACAAACTCTTGGATAAAAACATGCAATGACTGTGTAGGAATGGATTTACCTAAGCTGAAAAATTTAGAACCAAATTTGTGTTTGAATTTCAAATCCTCCCCCCCAAAACTCAGGAGATGTTTGGATACAAAGGTTGAATTCCTGACAGTCTAATTTCCAGACCAAGGTCTGAGACTTGAAGCTCCCCCCAGCTGCAAGGGAGACCCTGGCACACTTCTATCTAGAC
This sequence comes from Podocnemis expansa, assembly GCA_007922195.1. Lineage (NCBI taxonomy): Eukaryota > Metazoa > Chordata > Testudines > Podocnemididae > Podocnemis > Podocnemis expansa. Next base: position 24,010,078 of record ML681991.1, read on the forward strand.
TGTGCCAGGCTGCAGCCCCTTTTCCGGCTCCTCCAGAGCCTCCAACTGGGGTTCTGGCTGCACTTCTCCCCACACTTGTACCTTTATGCACTCCTCGCCTACCTCCTCCTGGCTTATGCCAAAGTAGCCACCTATAAAACTAGGGAGAGGAGGTTGGCTGAGGGAGGGGCCTGTGACTGCGGGGCCTATTTCCATCCCTCATCCGTGCATGTCTCCAGGCAGAGTTTCTCTGGGCAGCGTCTGGTGGCTCCCTCGACACCTTTCGGGAGCAGCGGGCACTGTCCGGGGTTCTCTGCTCGGTATCCCCTTCCAAAACCCTAGTTTTGAACCTGTGACCCTCAAACCCATCCCTATTTTCTCTTTAGTTGTCCCCCAGAATTTTTTGAAGCCCTGTTCAGTGCTGCTTCCCCTTAGATTGGGGGAAGGGCTTTAGAAGTGGGTGGGCTTGTGCCCACCCACCACCAGGGATCCTTCAATAGGACCCCCCCCAGCTATTCATCTTGATTTATTGGGGAAAAGGAGGATCAGGGTTTATCCAATCCTGAGCAGGCTACTATCACCTGGCAACAGTCTATTGGTTTGGCTGTGAAGAGCCTTTGTACATAATACTTTACAAAATCCACTCTGAAGAGGACTAAAAATTCTCCTCTCCACCCCAACAAGCTCTTTAACTGCAGGACTCGGCATTCCATCCAAGGGGAACCCAAATCTTGCCCTAGCCTGGTTTCCTGGGTGACCCCTATATTTGACAATAACTAGTCTTTTTCTCAAGTGTGCTATCCCTCCCCCATCACTTTTTTTTTTTAAACACCTTTCACTATACATGTGTCATGCCAGCAAGTGGTACCAGGCTGATATCACAGAGTTCCTCCAGTCTGAAGTGCTCTGTTGACTCAGATCAGCCAGAGCTTTGGCAGTGAAAGCATAAGCTTCCCCTTCTCCCAGTGAGACTGCAACTTCCTCTCCCCTCCCCAGAATTTGAGAATAGAGCTATAAGAATATCTGATTTTTGCTTTGCTGGCAGCTCCAAAAAATTGAAAAAGATAAACTGTGTGGTGAAGGCTGTCTCACATTTATGCTGCTCATCACTGCAGCATCTCCTTGTGGCCATGGCTGAGAAGTAGCTCTGTCAGTCTGATGCTACTTCCTATAGTTGCTCACTCCATCATCTCTTTCAGGACTCAGTGGCTGCTGCTGCTTTATGGCTTGGCCCTGCCTTCAGCCCCCCCCCCCTTTTTTTTCCTTCATTTTTCCCTTGCAGGAAGCTGATTCTCTCTCTCTCTCTTCCAACTGTCCCATGCAATTTTCCAGTTCACTGCCTCTCAATGGTGTCATTTCCCCAGCAGCTGGTAGGAAAACCCTGACCCTCCCTCTTCTTTGGATTCTGGCCCAGGGACCCTACAATCAACAGATAAGCTCTGCTCTGTGCCTCACCTTGCTGCCATTTCCCTGGACTTCTTCCTATATTGCCTCTCAAGTTTCTTCACATATACTTTTCCCTCCTAGCCTAGCTACCTGGTTTCCCTAGCAGCATTAGAAAGAATAATTACAGATCACCCCTAAGCAGTCCTTTTTTAGCCTCAGCTACTTATGCTTATATAAGCCCACCTGTTCCTGTTCAGGTGACCTTCATCTTTTAGTTAGTCCTCATTGAGCCTTGACTCTTCCTCCCGGTGCAGGTAGTTAACTCGCCCTCCTAGCCATGTGAACTCCTTCAGGGGCTAGTGTAGGGTGAACCCCCAGCAGTGGGGGATAAACATTTAGTTCACCCCAAAGTGACAATTCATTTTGATTTTGAGAATTTAATAGGGCTTAGAGAAATTCTGAAACATAAGGTTGTTTCAAATGGAAACTTTATTTTTGGAAGAGGTATAACAAAAAGAATTGCCTTTTTAAAAAGAGCATTTTGTTTCTCCTTTCATCTCCTCCACAGCATGAACAATTCAACAAAACCAAATCAAATTCCCAAAACATTTTGGTAACACTGGATTTGCATCTTTCATCAAAGGTTGCATCCAAAAAAAACCCCTCACCCAGCTCTACTCAGATATGAACTGACTTCTTATATGGTCTCAATTCAGCCTATGTGTCCCAGTTCTGATGCCCTAAAAATGGGCAAAAGGCACCTTTGCTGGTGAGTACATTACCAAGCACCATTCCTTAGCGCTGGATTGACAGCTGCATGCTGAATTCTTCACAAATCCAGATCAGGCAACAACTTTGCTTTGCAGAGGAAGGAGTCACACAGAAAAAAAATCTCTAAGATGACACAAAGATCTGCACAGTGGGGAAATTCATTTCCTCTGTGCATGCAAGAGCTTCAGTCCACAAAGTATACAGTATAACAAACAGTGCTTTCCCCACACCTTCTCTCCATGCCCTTCCTGTTTCAAAGAATGTGAAAGGCTCTGTTTCAAGAGTTTCATGCTGTTAGGTTACAGGGCTTAAAAATACCCCTACAAATCAAATGGTTAACTGGCAGCATCCCTCCTCTGTGAGCTGTCACAGCTATGAAACATGGAGCATGTCTGGGCATGTCTGCAGAGGCAATTCCATGAGAAATACCTGGCATCCATGCCCTCTGCTCTGAGGGTGGTGTCTCTCTCTAACTGAAGAATTACCAGGCATCTGGCCCATATGCTCTGAATATCCTTGTAGTGTTTTAAGATCCCAGCTGAAGATGTCCTCTCCCCCCTGCAGTTCAGGAAGGGTTTGAACACACTCAGCATCTTAATGTGCAGCCAAAGCCATTGCAAGATGGGGCTGATAAAACAACAGGAAGGGGAGAGAGGACCCAATCTCATTCTGATTTACTGAAACCTGGGTTCCATTCCCCACTTCTCTGCTGGGATGGGATACAATGTTCCCGCTGGTTGCTGTGTGTAAATTGCTGGCTTATTCACAATAGCAAGAAACATAAGCACCTGGACCCTCAAACTCAGCTGCTTTCAGCTGGATCCTGATGTGTGATGCCCATTGTGTATCAGCCAAAGTCTCAAAGAGGCCAGTTCTGATGCCCTAAAAATGGGGAAAAGGCACCTTTGCTGGTGCCTCTGTGCTCTGTGTACATTATCTCATCTCCCTCTCTACCCAAAAGGACCCAAGTCCCTTGTTTGCATACAACTCCTTTCCTTTGGAGGTCTCCTTTCCTGACTGTGACCACACTGCTGGAAGTCCCTGAACTGCTGTGTCAGGTAAGGGGACTGGGGAACAGCATGCACTCATCACTCCCTCAAGGCAAACTCTCTTCATCTAGCACTCCTGTCCGCAGGTGCTCATGCCTTCTGGGAGCCTGCCTTTTCTTGTGACTCTGCCCTTGAACTAGATCCATTCAGCCCACCCCTTCCAAAGTAAACAGAGCCCACTAAACTGAATTTAAATAAACCTAATTCATTACCCCTATCTCAGCCCATTCCTCTGCAGGCTTGCCCTCTTAACCTTGTGCAGAGCGATTCCTCCCCAGGCTTTCTCCCCTGGTCGGTAGCCCCCAAACTGTGTAGCATGACCCGGGGGGGGGGGGTAGAGAGGAACATCTGGAGGGTATGGTACGGCTTGGGCCAACCTCCATGAGGGGTGTAGAAGGAGCACCCCCCCCCCCAGCTCCATCATAGCCATGGCTTGGCTGCTGGCCCCCACTTCTGGCTGGACTGAGGGGGGACATATTTTATTACTAGCAAAGGGAGTTTGGGGGCTGGGGGGATAGGAGGGGAGAAGAAAGCTTTGGAATCACTGTGATGGGGGATCCAGGCCCTCTCTCCCCCCCGGGCTCCAGTGCAGGGACCCTAGGGCAAGCAGCTGTGGTCCACTTCCTGAGACTCCTTGTTACATCCTGAACTTCCTTCTACCGAAGGCCTTTGCCTTCAGTCTCTCCTGGCCAACAGTACACATACCTAAATCCATGCCTTTCTCTCCACCCTCTAGCAACCACAGAACTGCAAAGTTCTTTTATTTTCTCCCTGCAGTCCCCTGCTCATCTGTGCTTCCTCTCTTTATGATCACCACTGACTTCTACCCTGTTCGCTTTCACCATTGTTTGTAGGGTGACCAGACAGCAAGCAGGAAAAAAAACGGGATGGGGGCTGCATGTCTGGGCTGCATCCAGTGAGAGATTTAAAATGGATCCAGACTGCCTCACACCAAGCTGTGTGAGGAGCAGGAATGGGAAATATGGGATAATTTAGACTTTTTAACTAAAAAGTCAGGATATGGGCAAATGGGCTAAAATAAGGGACTGGAGCTTTAAAACAGGGTGTTTGGTCACTCTATTGTTTGGGCTTGGCCTATCCTGCAGATGTAGCCAGGTGCACTACCAGTAATTTCTCTCCAGCTCCTGAATTCTTTCATTGCCTGCATGGCATATATACCCCATCAGAAGACCATAGTGAAACTCCACAGCATAACATCATTGTTAGTGCTAGAAAAGTGAATAGTACAGGATAGAACTAGGATTGATGCAACTAGCAATGGTGGCTTTTTGTCACAGTGCTCTGCCAATGCACCTCCATCCCCACGAGCAGTACCCCCTACATCTGAAAGTGTGCTGTTTAGGGGAATGACATTGTGTGACAGATAGTTAGAAGCCAAGGACTGGGACCTAAGTGAAAATCCAGCAGGTATATTCTGAAGACTGGTTGTAACAATCTGCAGGAAAACATTCTTCAAATTCTGCTCTTTCAATGCAGTAAGCTTTGGATTCTCCCAAATCAAGCTGCAATACACCAAGCCATATGAATTCAAGCTGTTCTCTGTGAACAGGCTTCATATCTCTTAGCCAAAATCCCAAGATCCATCATCTGCTTGGTGCTTTGGAAATGGTCTCTTCAGCTCTGGGCCAGGACTTTGGAACCACTCAGGCAGAGGTTGAAGAATGCATGGCGCATTTCACTCAGGACATCAGCCCAAGCAGGCCACTTTAGACAGTTTACACTTTGCAACCCTCCAGTCTAGCTGGTTGTGCGTAGCACAGCCGCTAATTCTGCATTTCAGTATTAACTCTTTGAGTACCGGTATGTCTGCACTGTAATGAGACACCCGCAGCTGGTCCATGCCAGCAGGCTTGGGCTAACAAGTTGTTTAATTGCAGTGTAGACATTCAGGTTTGCTTTGGAGGTTGGGCTTGAGGGTCCTGCATGATGGGAGGGTCCCAGAACTTGGACTGTAGCCAGAGCCCAAAGTCAGCTGGCATGGACTAGCTATGGGTGTCTAAATGCAGTATAGGCAAATCCATAGTGTGGTGTTTCAAGTATCAGTGAAAATGGAGACAAAAAACTGTCCACTCAGCTCCAAAAAAGCAGTTTCTTTAGCCACCCTGCAGGCTGAAACGTGTCCCTGCACCCAGGCTTTAGGGTTGCCTGGGTGGATTATGTGTATTCAAAAAGAAAGTTCCACTGACCTTTCTTACTAAGGTCTCATATAGATGATTGTACTTTGAGCAGAGATAAAGTGGCACAAAACCCCTTGTGTGGACACAATGATATCAGTATAATGGTGCTTACAGGCATATAGCTTATTTGGTTTCCTATACAGGTACAAAGCCTGAGACATGAGGCTTAGTAAACAGGCTGGATATGAGGCCTAAAGCCTGAGCTAAAGTAATAAATGGGCCCTGTTGTTATAAAGCAAAGTTAACAGAAGTCAGAGCTGGTATTTCAAAAACACAGATTCCTAAAGAAGTACGAGGCACAGAACAGTCATGCTAGCATATTCCAGAAAGCTGGTACCAGAACACCCAGTACCAAGCATCCTACATGTACACTCCCCAAAGATAACTAGAACACACTGACCCTACTTTTAGATGAGGTCAGGATGACCGTATGATGAATAGAGATGTTTTAATGGAACCATTAAGTATTAAAGTAGAGTGGTATCACAGTACGTTGGAAAGGCACTACACAGCACATATGTATAAGTGTCATAAAAGCGGGTGTCAAAGCGAGTGTCTTTGTCTAGCTGAGTGGGGAACAGAAAGCCCCACTATTCACTGAGCTGGTCCATTCTCGCTGATGTACATGTCCACGTGTAACAGTAGAGTCTATGTGGAACTAGCACTGTGCTTCATCAGCAATAATCCCGGCCTGCTGCCTTTGTAATTGAAACGGATCTCTGGTCTTATTGGTCGATCTAATCAAGGTCTGCTATACTGGCTACCTGGCCAGAACCAGCACACACAGCCAATACAAGTGCAAAGCATCTTTATATCAGTCTAACTGTCCCCACGTTAGGATTTGTAACAGCAAAATTATTTCTGTATTTTAAAAAACAAACAAACAAAACACCCCCACCCATGCACCAGTGCCCGTACAACTTTCAAGTGTAGATCAGATTATTTTCAAAGCTGAATGCTTGAAATTACCTCCCTATAGCTGATTCCCATAGACCAGGAACCACAAGCTCTCAGTGAAGTGGTTGCATGTATAACCATAGATCTTCCCTCTTATGTGTGTTCGTACATTATTTCCTCATATTGTTTTTGGTTTTCCTACCCACATATGTAGAGCATTGCGCAGTCCTGTGTACTATTCTGTATGTCCCAGACAAACAGAATGTATACCCCAGAAAAACCATTCACTGAATACCATCCATTTTTTCTTTTTTAAAAATGTATTTAATTACAAATAACATTCAAGAGTACTGGGTTCAAGATGGAATGTGGGAAGTCCCAAAACATTCCCTAGTACATTAAAACAGAGCAGAAAAAAGAAAGAGCTACAGAACCGATCTATAAAAATATAAACAACCTGTTTACAACCTTTACAAAAATAATATTCACAATAAAAAATACGAAAAGCCTGGCTATTTCCATGGGAAATCCTTGATGGCAGAAACTGAAAAACAACAAAAAACCTTATAAGTACCAGAATGAGTACTCTCCCCTAGCATTTTCACTAGATCTTTCTGAACATTTCTGAATCAGAAGTGACCTGAGAACTACAACTTAGCTTTCCCAGCAGCTACGTGTTAACTTGGAGAATATTCAGACTCCAATTCCATTAAGTATCTCTGTTCAAGACAGCATTCAAAACACATGCTTAAATCCAGTGATTTTTTTTGTTTAGAAGAACCAAAAGGTGCCAGTATTCACCTTTCGCCTGCTGACCCTGCCCACACGCTGGGCAAGCAGGGTCAACAAAAAAGATGCTGGTACACTGTACCCCTGTGTACCATCACAAAAAAGCACTGCTTAAATTGCAATAAAATCAACTGGACATAAACCAAGCAAAAAGTGTACTGGCACTTTTAGAGGCTAATAAATTTATTGCAAATTTACTTTACTGGGCACACTTAAAGGTAAGATTATGTTTAATTGCTGTCCTGACTAGGGATGGATTTAAGAATTTCACTGAATTCTTTCCCGAATTAGGGCCTGAGACATGACTAGGCAAAAGGAAGCCAAGCCAGGGAATATTTCCTTTCTTCTAAAACAGTTATTTTCAAATGAATTCTTACAGAAGCTGAATAATTTTATTTTCTCTAGCTCTTTATAAGTCACCCCTTCTCAGCATTAATAGCTTTCTATGATGAAATGCAAAATCCGCACTCTCTGGAGACTCCCAATCACTAAGTTTACTCTACATTAATACAGAAATTGTAAGTCACACATTTCTGGAATTTAAAAAAAAAAAAAAATCAAAATACAAATCTCACTGGTTTGCAGCTAAATCTTCAAAATAGTCATTAAGTGTGGATGCCACAAGCTTTGATGCCAAAACTGAGATGGCCAGACCTGATTTTCAAAAGTGTTGAACATTCACAGCTTCCATAGGCTGCAAAAATCTGATCAAAGGTATTTCAAGCTGGTCACCAAAAACCAAGTGGCCACTCTTAAACACTGGTATCAGTAAATAATTTTGGGCCCATCCCTGCCCCATTGACATCAATAATAGTTTGGATACTGACTTATCTGGAAGCAGGGCTAGGAATCTTAAACTCCAGCTACATTTTTCTAAAACATTAAAGGCCCAGTCCTGCTACCCCTTATTCATACAATCAATCAATCTTTCATCAGATAAGTTCCTTGAAGACAGTGGATGAGTCACATAAGGATTGCTTGCTAACAGGATCCCTTGGGCCGGTAATTTGCTACATATAGAGTAAATGGAATCCAGTTAAACGAGGCAAAAATCTTCCTATCCTGTATTTAATGAACATTCACTTATTAATACAGCATAACTGACCAGCTACATTCTGATTGGTTTAGAGAACACAGCCAGGGTGTATATCATTGTAGCTTATCTGCTTGTTGTACTTGGAACCCAGAAGCCTCTACAGTGCAACCACTTTGTTCTTAGGGAAGACGTTAGTAAGTTTTGTTATGAATAATATTAATCAACCTCTGAACAACATTATAGGCTGCTTAAAACTCAAAGGGCACCTTAAAAATATATACAAAAACTTAAACTATGGAAAGTACATGCTCTGTTAGACCAAATTCTCAAAGATGATAAATCTACCCCCTCACCCAATATATTTGTTTATCATTACACTGTGCTCACATACAGAAACCACTGACTGGAAACATTTACAAAAGGATTGTCTGTATTTACCCAAACATAGTCTTTTCTCCTACAGCTCCTGGTCATCGTTTATTCCTAATTACAGTACAATGCTGTTGGGCAGTAACAGACCCTTAAATGAAGGACCAGGAAAAGCTCTTACATTGTAAAGTGAGCCTGACCCTGTATGAGGCACTGTTTGGTACACTCAGTGCCACAGGAACTGATGTACCAGCTTGCAAAACTAACTCATAGAGCAGAACTACCATTGACTCTAACAACCCATATTTGATTACATGAGGGTCCACGTTTATGTCCGGTGCAAGCAGGTGACAATCAAACACACTAGTGACCAGATTTTGGTTTCACTGACAGAGGAGTAAATCTAGAGCACCTACTTCAGTCAATGGCATTACTACAAATTTATGCTGGTGTAACTGAGATCAGGATCTTGGCCTCAGAACTGCATTTGCTCTGAGATGTTTTACACTTCAGCCACCTTTTAAATTAGTGCTATATGGTTAAGTAACCACCCAATGAAGAATAGTTTACTGAGATTTTAACTGAGAATGGATAAAATGTTTTGGTTATTGAAAGATGATCTCAAAAACTGCAACTAGCTGACCTTGACTTTGCCAAGGGTGAATGGTGAGCATTGTGTTCAGCTTTAGCTGGCCATGCTGTGCGTGTGAGTTGACTTTGTCCTCAACAAGTTCAGGTCCTAAAGATGTTCAACAGATACAAATGTCTATTAGTGACAAGCCACCCATGCTAAATGTGCACTTGAGTTTAAACTAGGCAATACTGCCCCCTGCTGACTGCAGGGAAACACCATGCCCTTAATTATGCAATAAAAGCCAATCAGCAATTAATCATAATCTAATTACAAATTCCCAGGTGGCCTGTGTTCTAAGCCAGTTTAGGCACCCAGAGCTACAACAAAAGCCAAGAGAGCTAGCTCTAGATCAAATTACCACAATGGGTTTATGCTTAAAATGAATTTCCTATTGTCCAACTTTCAATCATAACATTTAATAATGAAATCGCAATGCATATAGTCTATTAAAGAAGTCTTTCCATGCAAGTTAATTAGTTCTGAAATGATTTAGCTATCCCAACACTGGAACTGTGCATATCTGAGACTCTCTAATTAGAGCTAAAAATATTTGTACATTTGCAAGTTCTACTCAGAATAAGAGATGGTGTATCATGGCGTATGAAAAGTGTGTCATATACACGGCAGCTTATATCTGGGTTATAAAGAGACCTGAATTTTCTATTCATGTTGCTGAATAGTTGAGGATAACAGACCCAACCAGTGACATAAAGAAAGCGCAGACTAAGAATATTACCATGCATTTCCTGGAATGTAAATAGTTCGAAAATTTCAATTAGGGGAAAGAGGCAAGGGAGTGGAAAGAGGGCAGAAAACAGAAGATATTTCAAGAGGCAGAATAGTGTAATGAAATAAAGACGGAAGAGAGGACTTAAGAGACACAATGGGGAAGGGGAGAACCAGATACTACAGGCCAAATCCTGGACCCACTGAAGGTAATGGTTGTTTTGCCTTTGACTTTAATGGCACCAGGCTGTCTGCTACTCGACTAGTTCTGCCATTCTCATTTGATTCCGATATGAGGACCTAAAAGGATGGTGTAAACATTAATGGGTTAATCTCCACAACAGCTCTGTGAGGTAGGAGAGTATTACTGTCCCTGTGTGAGAGGTGTGGAACCAGGAACAGAGAGGTAAAATGACTTGCCAAGCACATACAGCAAGTAAGACTTCCAGTACTAGGTTTCATCCACAAGACCATCCTCCTGCTTTCTCCCACTATAGTTTGACGATTGTCGAGCACCATGGGTAAGTGGCATACATTGTTCACTTTGGAGAGTTGTTGTTTACTAAATACAGTGAAAACCATCGTCCTTTCTGCTCCCTAGCACCTCACCCACTATGGAACATCCAGCAGTAGGGAGCAACCATGTTGCAAAAATGTACCGACAAGGCCCTGGTGCACTATTGATGCTCAAGCAATGTGAATGCAGAAGCTGCAAGGAAAGAGCTATATCAATAGCTTAAGGTTCTTAGCTGGGACAGGGTGAAGGCTGCAGTTCAGTCTGGTGCACTTTTCTCAAAGGCTCACGGGTTGATGATCAGAGCCCACAACGCTAACTGGCTGCAGATGGTTTAGGAATGCAATGTATACCCAGACCCCCCACCCAAACCCCCTGTACTGTTCTAGGAACCTCAGCACTGATGAAAGTCCTTGAATATGTCCCAGAACTCATGAGGTTAACAACACTACAGTGGACTAAAATGGACCTCTGGTTAAAAGGGGGAAACTACAACACCAGTCCAAGACATCAGTCTTAAGTAATGTTGAGGTACAGAGAAATTAAGGACATTCATGCAAATACAGGATGTCATACAGGCCAACATCATTTCACTGAGCAATGTAGAGCTTGCTGCTTTCTTTTCATTTATTATCTTAGCCAGCCAGCTCAACTGTCTGGACAACGATTAGGTAGGCATCTCTCTTCCCATCCAGTCGGTGTCAGGGTTGTGCCATACATGAAAGAAAGATCCACTGGGAGATGGTGTTCTAGGGACCCTGTGCCATGTCACCTGATAGACCCACACTGAATCCTGTAGTGAAACTGCGTGTTCAGGGAACCAGAATGAAAGCCACTGTGTGAATACATCACAAAGCACTGATTGCAATCCCACTCCCAATAACGCCTGTCCTTAGGAGCAGCTGTTTTGTGGAAATGACCTCACTGTGAAAGGAATCCCATCACACAGTTGAGTGCCAGGGCTGAAAAGACAACATAACAGAAAATGTCACGTGCCTTGACTGCTGGGATCGTGCATTCTGCACCCACAAGACAGACATACTGCAACTGAGCACCAGGGCTGGATTCCTATCCCGCCTCCGCTTGGCCTCTGTTTGGGAGGTGTGGGGTGTGTCTTGCTGTTTCCTGAAGTATTTGCCCCTGACAATGACCCTGCATTTAAAAAGCCTTACATTATGTTGCCCCTGTCATTCAACACAACTATGCAGTGGCTGGATTTCTCCAGCCTTACAGGAGAGTTAAATCCTTTCATATTCCCCACAAATCCAGCTAGGCTAAAATAACAGCTCAAAGTTAGTTTCCTCCTGCTTAATGCACAGAAACAACAGAAGCTGGTGGCAACTCTTAGAAAAGAGCACGGAAACCTGTAGCCACCAGCCTGGGAAACTGCCTTCAGGCACCAGCTCCAGGAACCATGGCATGCTCTGACAAACCCTCTTAGAGAAAAATCAAAGACAGAAGGGTGTGTCCCTCTGGAACAGCCAGTCTCAGAAATCAGAAAATGAGGTCATCTTTAGTCTGAACAACAGAATTACTAAAACAAGGCCACCTCACCACTTCTGGCTGGATTACTTTAACTGGCAGCATAGTGTGACTAGGACACAAACTACAGACACTGGAGTCATCAGAGAAATCAAACACGCGTGGCACTGGCATGAAACTTTCTATTTTCCTGCTCTTTAGAGAAAAACGTGCAGTCAGGTGGCAACCCTCACTACTTGTCAGTAGTATTTAACCCTTCACAGGCTAAATCTCACCATCCAAAGGCCTGACGACAATGCATTACACTAGCAATGAGAAAATACACTTTTGAGAATACTCTTTGCTATTTCATACAACATTTCCCATTATGAACATGGCATCATTAGTTATGGAGGAGTTCCATCCAAAAGGGCAAGAGGATAGAGTGGTTGTACTACTGAGACACCCTCCATTAATATATTGACTTTATTTTACTGTAGCTAAATAACATAACAAACCTCACAGGCTCCATTTTCCCTCCCCAGGATAGGAGCACCTCCCACCGAAGTGGCCTCCTACCACAAGAGAACTGGGCACCAAATAAGAAGAAAGCCAAGCCATATCTCCACTCTGCACCTCAAAGGGATGCCATCAAGGCCCATGGGTTTCCATCCAGAAGATAAGACCCGTGGAGCTCACAGGAGGGGCAATGGAAAGGATCCCCTTACCATGTTACCCATCCAAATTCCGACATGGGTTTTGTTTGGGCCACGTGTTCTTAAAATGTCGATGTTTAAGAGGTAGAGAAGAGCAGACTATAACAAGGTTCCAGCTGTGCTGCCCCCCAAACATCAGCAGAGAGGTGACTGTTAGCAAGGACCTCAGACCAAGTGCTTAACAGAGGTGCTTGGCAGGAGCCTGGGGAATGAGCAACTACCCTTCCACCTGAATGGGGGCAAATGCCATTGTGCTTAAAAAAAAATCCTGACTCTAAATTCAAAATACCCCTTTAAGAAAAAAAGTGGACCTTTCCACAATCAGGAAGTTAAACATCCTCTATATTTTAGTATGGCGCACAGAAATTCAGCGCATTGAGCACCAAGAAAGGCAGTGGTGGCTAAACAACACTTCTCCAAGAACAGGTCCCCTCCTCTATGCACAAAAGCACAGGTAATCAAAAAGGCAGCCCCGGCAGAAAGCCAGCAAAACATATCTGCCAAACAAAGAAGGCCCACCTCGACAAAGTAGAGAGAAGAACAAATGATTATCAGGCCTAACACAGCAGTTCCCAAACTATGGGTTGTGACACCAAGAGGGGTCACTTCACCAGCAGATGTGGTCAAGCAACCCCGAGAGCGCAAAGGACACCATTTTACAAAAAGTCCTTGCCTGCACAGCATCACCTAACATGCATTATATGAATGGGGCTACATCACACAGAGGAAGTTATTTTGCTCCACAAAACTGTGCCATCTATGCAGCAAGACATTGCACACACTGTATGTGTGAGGTCATGCAGTCCAGAGGACTTCATTTTGTAAAGCAAAATGGCATCCTCTTTACATGTACAGTGTGTGTAAGGTCACACTGCATGGAGGACATAATTTTTAAACAGCAACTCCCATGGTAGCTGGGATAGTGAGAAACACATCTGAAAACGTGGTCACCCATAGAAAATGTTTGGGAACTACTGCTCTAAGAGGAAGATACAATCAGCTGAGTGGGAGAAATGCACACATGGTGGGCTCCCCTTAAAGTCAGGGAATATCTTCATACCCACCCAATCAACCATCACACAAAAAGTTCAGTGATTACAACTGAGATGTGATTCAAGGAAACATTGTGTGCTTGGTGGCTCAGGGTCCATTACAAATCCACATCTACTCCTGGAAATAAATGTTCTGTAGGCAGGCACCATGACCACAAGGACTACAAGGTCTCAGAGTAGTACAAACAAGTCTGAGGAAGGTGGAATCTGGTGATACCACAGGCATCTTGCAGCCACACCAGCATGAAGTAGGGCTCAAGCAGCGGTTCAGAGAGAGAGTTCGCTGAGTGAACACTCACAAATGCATGGGGCCACCATTCTCATTGGGTGCCAGATGCTCCTGCACACCCTGTAATCCTACCTCAAGATTCAAAGGTCATCTCCACACAACCCACAACAGTGGGTAGGAAATCCTGCAGCTACCTCATCATCAGGTTCTCCCAGCCAAAACTGTGCTGAGATTTTCCCCTCCCCCTGAGTGCTCTGTCAGCGAGGTGCATTTCTCCTTGCATTGGCAGCCTTGGGCCTGGCTCAGAATGAAGTGATCCCAGAGTACGAGCAAGGCATCAAAGCGCTGGAGTCGCTGTAGGACCTGGGCCAGGACAGGAACGGCAACTGTGTCTCCTGTGGAGACGAGGTGAGCGACGAGCTGCTTGAATCCAGACATCCTGCTGACCAGATGCGATGGGACCCCCAGCTGAACTCCCACGTGACTGAAATTCTTGAGACCAGACAAGCAAGGGTCCAACTGGAAGCCAAGGGACAGCACCAGGGAGTGGGGAAGCTGTGCAATGGGGAGACCTGTTGATGGCAGCAATGTGAGGTGAGAGCCTGTAGACCCAGCTAGAGAAGAGTGTCACCTTAGTGCTCAGCCTCATGGAATCTGGCTCTCAATTCCTGGGGAGTTTAATCTCCACTCTTAATAGAGGTAAACAAGATGCCTGTTCCCCCTCCTCACCCACACTGAAGGGAGTGCCAGGGAATGTCTTGTCTTAATTAAAAACCCATTCCCTGCATTAATTTCACAGGCCCAGTGAAAGAGGATCAGCCACAGATCTCTGTATTGACTGAAAGGGCCACATTGGCCAGGGTGAGGCTCTGCAGGTTCTCCTCCCTTATGATCTGCCTCCACCTGAACCCCGGGGACAAGGGCCTGCCTGGTAAATGGTGCCCAGACATTCTCTCACCTTGTGTGGCACTGCTAATCTCACTCACGAGGCTTGGGGCATCATCCACCTGCTAAGACAAAGACCCCAAGGATTGGGGAGATTCATCAGAGAATGAAAAACAACCACAGGTGGATCTTGTCAGCATGCCACCAACAGGACCTGTCATGCATTAATAGTGGCCTGGTATTTATAGTCAGGACATCACCACTCAGTTAGAGCATCTTAGCAGAGTTGCAACCCTAAGTTCTTCCATCAAACCGCCATCTCGATAAACAAGTACTTGAATCTAAGCCAGTAAGTTAATTACTGCAGGATACGAGATGGCTCAGAGGACTGGCAAGCAGAACCTTCCACCACCAGGTCAGCTTTCCATACTGGCAAACTCCTAAGCAAAGCAAGGATTAGGTGAAATGAATGAATCATACTGAGTTAAGGTCATGCTCAGACTTTGCCTTTTTGCCAAGCTGGGTGTCGGAACCCAGCCCAGACTGGTAGTGAGTGAATGTTACTACCACCTGACAGCTCTTTGGTGGCCCTTGTGAAATAAGTTGTTGGATCTTTGATCAGTTCCTTGTAAACAGAGAAAGCACAATAACTGGCAGCTTTCCTTGATCTCACTCATGCAAGCACCAGTTAGTTTAATGGTGGACTTGCTATGTGCTATCCTGACCAATGGGAACTGGACTTTGTCCCTTCCCAAACTCATATCATATGGGTCATAGAATAGCAGACGGATATAACTTTTGGTCACTGTCAGCCAGTGCTGGATCTGAACCTGCTCAGAGGTGGAAAGTTTTGTACTCCAAGCCCCTCTGTTATCCTGCCCTTCCGGTGTTGGGCCCACAGTTGCTGCTGTTACTAAATGGGGGAGGAAGCTGAGAGAAACTTACAGGCTGCTCCCCACTTTCAGCAGTGGGATTTTGGAAAGATGATGATGATCCCCAGGCAGGCTCCAGAACAGGTTCACTTTGTGTTATCATAGGGGCATCACAAAGGGGCACTTCAAGCGTTAACTCATCTGTTTGTCTCTGGACCCTCTGAGCCATCTGCTTCTCTGCATCCTCCTGGCTTTTGGTGCCTGTGAACTCGACCTGGGTGGAGAATTTCTGCAGGTCTAACTCAGTGCACTCAACTGGGGCATGGGGCCACCTGGACTGCATCTCCGAGGCACGTGAGAGAGGAGTCATGGCCCCTGCGAACCCAGCTGGGCCCTGCTTAGTGTCTGAGGATGATGAATCCCCTGCAGAGCAGTCGCTGCATCCTGAGTTTCTTATCAGGGGTTGGGTCTCCAAGACGCTCCTTGCCAGCTGGGATTTGGGACTGGGGCTGATGGCAGTCACCTTTGAATCAGGCTGGAGTGCAGGGATCTGAAGGGCTATGGCTTCACCATCCAAAATGAAGTGAACCGGTTCAACAGGACCTGGAACCAGAAATCCTCATGGCTTAAAAGAAGGTGGGTCCCCCCTCCACAATCCTCCCCAGCTACTGAGGCCTGGCTTCCCTCCAATCAGCCACTCCCTTAAACCCCATCTCCCATGGGGGCTTGCACTGCTGCGGCCTGTCTTCAGCCAGAGAGGAACTGACAGGACAGGACTACTTAGTACCATTTGTCCATGAGGTGGTAGTGAGCATTGCTGAACGAAGCAAGCCCTGACCCCTCCTTCCAGGGGCCAAATACACAGCCCTCCAGGGTCATCATCCTGCAACAGTCCAGTACTCTCTTCCCCCCAACCCTCACAGCCCTAGGAGGGAGAGAGGAAAGAGACACTGCGGCTGGAGGAGAAGAACATGTTTGTTCCCAGGGTCAGTGTCTTCTGAGTTCAGAATCCTCCCCAGACTTCCATCTTTTACCCAGAGCCTGGCCCTAGAGGGAGATTCCTAGGAGCACTGGGCTCTGTCCACCTTGACTGAGCCAGTGACTGACCACAAGGGCTGGCTCTGGCAGTCAATGGTGCTGCCTCACGGCAGTAGAGATTTTGACATCCTTCTTCCCTCATGAGTTTCTTCTTTCTGCATGAGGAATGGCAGCTGAGCAGATGTTAGGGTGTGGTGCTCACAGCTCAGCCTCACCTCTCTCCCCAGCCCTGCAGACTCCTGGTAAAACAGCTGAGCAATAAGAGAGGTTACCTTCTGCTTGCCTGAAGCAAGGACTCAGATTCTTCACACCTAAGCAGCAGGGACTAGACATTTGTTCCTCACAGGGAAACCTGCTTGGCACGGATGAGGCCCGGAACAACACCTTCTGGGCAGAGAAACTTTGGGACCTCAGGAACACTTCAAAGGAGAAACAGATGTCAGCCAAGACCTGGTTTATTTTTAGGGGTTAAAGTATAATTTGGCAGGCCCTGGAACCCTCCTAATCAACTAGACCCCCCCCCCCTCCTGCTTGCATGAGCCCTCTTCCTGCACATCCAGCCCCCCTCCCGCACCTGCCCCCAATATCCATTCCCCTGTCCCCAAAATCCACCTCAGCCCCCAATACCCAACCCAAAAATCCACCCCAGCCCCCAAAATCCACCTTCTGCCCCCAATACCCACCCCCAGTTCAGGCACCCCAATACTCTCCCCACCAGCATGAGTCGGGCCACGCCGGTACTCACTGGCAGCATGCTGGCCAGGAAACTGCAGCCTGTAGGCTGCGCTTGGAGGCTTCTACGCCAGGAAGGGAAAACCTGTGAAGCGAAAGCACTAACCTGGAAGGTGATGAGCTGGCACGCTGGTTGAATTTGAACCCTAACTTCCTCATCCATGCCATGTCTAGGGAAAAAGGAGCATGGAAAGGAGGAACAGAGGGCTGCTGTGCTGCTTTAACTCACCCTGCTGGCACTGGCTCTTCCAGAAGCGCTTGCAGCAGATGATGGAGAATGCTAGCAGTGCCAAAACAATAATGAGCAGGGCACTGGTGGTTAGCACTAGGAGGGTGGTGTCCTGCGGGGGTTCTGTGGGGATCACTACCTTCTCCTGGCTAATCTTGGAGCTGCCTGTGAACATAAGTCAAAGACAGAGCTCAGAGTCCCATCACCACACGTGTATTGCAAGATGCCAGAAAGAAGCAAGCAGACAAGACCAGGGCAGCACTGGTCGAGCCTGGAGTGATTACTACATGAACATATGAAAATAAACATACACACCTAGATATTCCTTAGGACAAGAGGTCTCAGCCTGGAACATTATGACTAATGGGTAACATTTTCAAAAGCACCTAAGGGGCGAAGCCTAATTCCCACTGACATTCAAGGAAAATTAATAGATTTAGGGTTTGTCTGCTCTACAAAATGAAGTCGACCTAAGTAAGGTCAATGTACAGCCACTGCAATAATTACTGAAGTAGTTCATGTCCACATTACACCCCTCTATTGGTGATGTGCATCCTCAGAAAAGTGTTTCCACCCATTTATCTGTGTGGGCATTGACAGATGGAGCCCCATCCCACCCTCAATGGAGCTGTAGGCCCCAGGGCAGGAACAGGAAGGTCCAGCTGTGAGGCCCACACAGGGCTGACAAAGCTAACAGGTGATGTAAGTAGCATCAACCTAAGTGCAACACCTCTTGTGAAATGAAGTTATTAGGTCAGCGTAGTGGGTGCCTTATGTAAGCAGGAGTAACGTTACGTAGACATTCGAGCTGCCTTATATCAACCTAATTCTGTAGCATAGACTCATAAGCCACTTGCTACTTTTGAAAATTGTACATGATGCCATCCCACAGTACATATTTTAGCCTCAGTTTACAGATGGAGAAACTGAGACACAAGCTGTTTAAGTGGCTTGTCCACTGTCAGTGTGACTCAGTGGCAGAACCAGCAGCTGGATCCAGGAATCCTAAGAAACAAGAACTAAAATGATCTCTCAGCTGCAGAATGGCTGGAAAGCAGTGGGGCTGATTTTCCTTGATTTTTAACAGAAACAGCAAAACATTCCAGGCTAGAGAATGGCTGAGCTGCTGTTCTAACAATATAGATGATCACATTCATGTGGTCCTGTTATTATGACACTTTTGGCCCCAGCTGCCACTCCCCTCCATACATACGCTGTTTGTGATTCCTTAGATAGGACTAACAGGGACAGAATTGCTCTCATAAAGCTAGCTTAATACACTTCAAAACAAGGACTAGACATTTAAAAGAATAAGCACAGCCTCTGCAAGGACACATGAGGACAGAAACAACAACAGTTCTCAATCCTCATGCTTCAGGGCAAAAGATCATCTGCAGCTGAGGTCAGGAAGAAATTTTCTTTTGCACACGTATGGCAAGTCAACACTACTTTGGTACAATTATGTTTCTCGGGGGTGTGAAAAATACACACAATGTAGTTAAACCTAGCTCAGCATGAGTATACACAGCACTACATCAATGGAAGAGCTGCTCCCACTGATATGGCTACCACCTCTCGCAAAGGTGGATTAACTACACAGATGGGAGAGCTCTCTCCTGTCAGCTCAGAATGTCTTCATTAAAGTGTTACAGCAACACACCGCATTAAAACAATGCTGTGTTCGAAGTATAGACCTGCCCTTGGTTATTTGATGTGGGATTGTGCCTTCATTTAAAGCAAGGGTCTCAAACTCAAATCACCACAAGGGCTGCAAGAGGACTAGTACGTTAGCACAAGGGCT
Source organism: Podocnemis expansa (assembly GCA_007922195.1). NCBI lineage: Eukaryota > Metazoa > Chordata > Testudines > Podocnemididae > Podocnemis > Podocnemis expansa. The sequence continues at coordinate 24,029,441 of ML681991.1, forward strand.
GCACCACGCATGAGGACTAGTATGGTACCCCAAAAGCCGCACCACTGAAAACTTTTCATAGAACAACATTGCAAATATTGCTAGCGATAATGTCATTGCGGGCCACAAGAAATAACTTTAGGGGCCGCATGCAGTTGGCAGGCTGTGAGTTTGAGACCCCTGATTTAAAGCATATAGCAGAGGTCACTGTCAGAGACCTGAATTACATGCACTATGGACCCACTCCATGCCACCACTCCTCCCAATTCCTGTTACTCCTGAAGGGCTCACTATGTACCCTGTGGCATGATATGTTATACAGTGAAAGACAGCAGGCTGGAGTGCTGCTGGTACGTACACTGAGGTTCAGAGGAAGGGGTCTGCTTTGTGCAGGGGATGCATTCCAGATCCTGCCGCCCGCCGATCCGTGTTTTACTGTAGAATCTGATGAAGAGAAAGTGGAGAATGAACTAACAACAGGAAAAAGGTATAAGAGAATTGCACATATCATCTCTTTGAACAGCACCTCCCAGGTGCACTGGCTGCTGGTTTTCCAGCTGTCAGTTGTACTCACCCTGGCAGACATTCCCCACAGGCTGCATTGGTAGTGGCAGTGCAGGTGGATTTTTGGACACGGTTGATGAGGGGACAGGAAAGACAAGGCTTACAACCATGATGCCCCCAGCTGTCCTTAAACCTCCTGGGAGGACAAGCAATGCACTGTGCATCTCTTCCTTCACCATAGCCACATTCCTGCAAGAGACAAGGACAAGTCCATGAATGAGACAAAGCAAAGGCTTCAGATCCCAGGATACCACAAAGGAAGAAGCTGCCCCTCTCTCTAGGGGCAGACAGCTTCTCTTCTGTGGGAGAAAATTCTCAGTTGCCTTTCACACTCAGGGGAAGCTCACATCTTTGCACTGCACTGAAGCAGATATCAGTGTTCATGTGCCTGTGCACACTAACCATGATCACTGTTAAAATATTTCAAAGGGGAGCTGTAGAAAAACAGTTTCACTGGAATGAGGCGCTGCTGCAAAAAAGGTTGGGAACCATGTTGGCCAACAGAGTTAGGTCTTTTGGCTCAGGCAGTAAAAGCTCATATTTTTAGAGTCAGAGGTCCTAAGTTAAATGCCTGCTGTCAACTGTGTAACTCTGACAGGGACATTGGAATTATCTGCCAGAGGGATTTTTTACTTCCTTTGGGAGCTGGAGATGATAGACCCATTTGGCCTTTATGTAGTAAGATGCATCAATTTTAAACCACTCCTCACTTATTAGTATTTCTATCTTCCCATCCTCCTATCCCCATCCCTGCATCATCTCTCATGAGAAGTGGACCAGTCTAATGTCCCTTGCCACAGACATCCATATCAGAGGACTGGCAAGAACTGGAAGGCACAGACATCCATATCAGAGGAAGCTATAAGATGATCCTTCCAGTAGAGGCTAGCAGAGGATTCAGCTTGCACCACCAGTGCCAACAATCTAGGTCTACCCATTAGAGTGGCCAACTTACCTTGGAAAGCTCCCATCCAGGGCCACATCCCTTGCAAGCAATGCATTTCCTGTGCTCATCCAGATACTCATTCTCCTGGCATTCCATTGGCTTTGGAGCAGCACCTTGGACCTGGAGAAACAACTGGGGTTACGCCAATACTCCTGAACTGAACCAAGTGTGCCCTTTATTGGGCAAAAGGGTTCTCTTTGGAAAGAACTTTTGCCCACATTCCTTGCACACTCCTAGTTCCCATTTGCTTTAGTAGCTGCTTGGTTTTCACAAGGAACTTTGGCAAGAGCAAAGCCATATGCCTTCTTCCTAAAGGGCAGGATAAGGTGCAATAGGATAACCAGAGACAGAGAAGGGACTTAAGTAGCTGGTCATACAGCTAAACTGTCCATTCCTTGTGCTGTTTTGTGGCACTTACAAGAGCAGAGAGGTGCAGCCAGTTTTTATTTCTCACCTCATGCTGGCCAGTCTGGTCAGTGACTGTTTTAAAAGTGAAGGTCTGCAGCTTTCCTGATGAGAGGTCAGTAAATAGTCTGGACCAGATAGCTCGATACCCTGATTTCCTAAACTGTAGGATTATTCCTACTTTAGAAGCATCACAAAGACCTGCATAAATGGAGCAATGGAAAGTGCCACAAATGTGGTATCCAGGTCTGGAGAAGATGGAACATGCAAAGCAGATCTTCATTCCCAATCCTTACATGGGTTAGAGTTGGAGAGAGGTAAATGCCCCCACTTGGAGGACCTCATGTTAATGTCATTTGGGGAGAAAACTGAGCAGGGGAAGATAAGTTGACTACACAGTCTTGGGTCACTGGGGCAGAAGGAATTCGGAAATATGTAATATATAGGGCACAGAACATAGCAAGGGATGACTATAAGGTTCTCTAAAGAACTAAAGACACAATTCATACTACTGATCACCATGCTACCAGACAAGATTTTAATGCAGAGAGTCAGATTCATGGCCAAAATTCACCACCATGCACAAAACTGATCCGAATCCTCAACAGCAAAGTAAACAGAACCAATTGAAAGTACTAGGTAAAGCTATCCATACAGGAATATAGCCTGGTCATGTGGTCTTTGATGAAATCCTGGCCCCATTGAAGTCAATGACAAAACTCCTGGGGTATGTCTACCCTGGAGGCTTAAGTTGACTTAAGTAACTCTCTGGCCACATCTGGAGTTCATTAAGTTGACTTAATAACTCCTGCCCTTATATTCAACTTTAAGGGGTAAGTTGACTTAACACAATGTGTCCATTAAGGTAGACTTAGTAAAGTCGACGTAGTGCATAAGAGCTATTTAAGTCAACTTTACAAAGTCAACTTAATTAAGTCAACTTTATTAAGTTGACTTTAAATGGGTCCCCTGGCTTAAGTTGACTTTATAAAGTTGACTTAAACAAATAGGGCCTCGCTAAGTAGACTTAATAATGTCAATTTAAAGTCAACTTACCTGAGCCCTGTAGTATAGATATAGCCCTATTGACTTCAATGTGACCTAAATTTCTGTACCCCCTTGCACTCACTTGGAGTTTCGGCCATGCAAAGAATGAAAGCTAGAGAGAGAGCCTAGCAAGTAGAGAGAATTAAACAGAAATCAAACTGAAACTATAAATTATTTTATGCAGAGTTTTTGGTTTGCTTGTTTCAAGTGAATTCCTACCTTGGTGACAAGTAATATAGTGAAAACCAGGACTGGGCCTCTCTTCATGTCGCTTCTTCTTTCATAATCTCATGCAACAAATCAGGAAGGGAATTAATGTTGTCTCTGCCTCATGAGGTCTGCTCATTAGAATCTAAATGTTATAGAAGAGTACAAAGGGCTTGACAAATATACTTTGAAAAGAAACCACTTTTATAACTTGATACAATTCAAAAATGGGTGGAGTGCAAGTTTTTGTCAGCTCAACCATGGGCCTTATTTGCCAAAGGATGGCCTTGCTGATATTCACATAGTACAGCCTATAACAAGCTAAAAAGGTAACGTTAAAGCAGAAGACATATGAGCACTCCCCATTTCCATTCCCCCCTCCCAACATAACCAATGCCAGGCTTTTTCCACTAGCCAGAGAATCTGACTCATCTGACGTGGAATCTCCACTTAATAAGCACAGAAAGCAAGATATTACTTATTACTATCAACCTACATACTCTGAGCAATATAGTCTACAAAGAAGAACAGCAAAATGCTATGAGGACTGGAAGCTAAGACATGTGACAACAAGAAATTAAGGGAGCTAAATTTATCTAGCTCAGTAAAGATCTCAAGAGGGAGAGATCATAGTCTATGAATAGCTTCAAGATTACTGACGCTATAGAGTAAATAAAGAGAATATGTCATACTCTCTGAAGATCATGGTCAGGGAGCTATGAGCTGAAGCTAAAAGAGGAAATGTTTAGGCTCCACATTAGTGCATAGTTAGGGTCATTCCCATTAAGAAAAAAATAGAAATGGGACCTGAAACATCAGCCTAAAATAGGAACCAACCACAGGTTTGAATCCATGTTCACATCTGAACTTAATCTCCATAATAGGCCAAATCCAAACACCCTGAGCTTGGATAATTCAGAGTCTGAAGCCCCAAATTCATGATTGTTTAGGTCCATGGTTTTATGTCTGCCCATTGTTGATGTAAAAAGTTTAGATATGGACCCAGATATGGAATTTGGAACTGAGGCTTTGATTTGGAGCCCGATCTATGAATAAGAAGAACAAATGGAGTACGAGTAAATTCCCAACTAAAATGGAAAGGCAGCATTCACTCTGGAGTCCTAAGAACAATGGGGCCCTGATCTCTGTGGAGCACCCTAACCCAAACAATAGACAGTCGTTAAAAAGAACAGGTAAGGTGAGACAATAATAGAAATGATGTAGGGAGAGGGCCTGCCCAATGCAGTTGTATCCTGCATAAACTTTTCTATCCTTTGTATCTGTGGTTCTTTAGGCTTCTGGTGTAGCAATATATGGCTGTCAAAAGTTTTATTGAATTTCTCGTGTGGGTCACAGCAATGGGATTTTTAAAATATTCTTCTATAGTAATAGAGCCAAGTGGTGGTACCTGTTGGCCATAAACTCTGACTCCTTGACCATTCTCAAAGGAAAGTGACCCTGTGAGTCTAGGAAGCAGTTAAAACACCTAGTCCCAAAAATTCTCCCACCTCAGCAGAAGTCATACAGAATCTTGAGGCAACTGCTAGAATAACGTATCTCGTGTTCCAGTTGCGGGACCTAAACATACCACCGTATCACTTTGCTCAGTGGTATAGGGAAACCATCTACTGTCATTGTTCTTTGTTAAGGGGAATCTATGAACTTGGTGAATAAAACTTGTTAAATTATTGGATCAAAATGATTTCATGATTTGTTAAAAATCTCACAGAAAACAACTTTCCCCTTCTTGAACACTCTCTTGTATTTGCAATAACCATCCAGAATACTGCACTAGAACTATTGTAAGATGGAGCTGTGTGGAGCACCGGTGCAGAATAGCATAGCTGAGGCTTTTTTCCTTCATAAGCTGTGACATGGATCCAAATACTGTAATATTGTGCTAGTCCCTATCAGTTTTCATATTGATTACTGCAACCACAGCCTCTGCCTCACTTCCCTTCTTGCCACTGGCCTCTTCCTGCTGTCAGATTCATCCACAATGCTGCTTCACAGAACATTTGCCTGTGGCCCCTAAAGATATATGGGGATTTTCGGCAGAACAAACAAGGATTCTAGCGGCACTTTTAAAGACTAACAAATGCATTTATTGCATGAACTTTCATGAGCAAAAACCCCACTTCATCAGACACTTGCAAATGGAGAGCTTACAAAATGGGGAAAAAAATAAATGCAGAAAAGCATAAGTCATAAGCTCAGGTCAGATTACTTCAGCAAATGAAAGCAGTTGTTTAGATTCAGACAGTGTGGAACAATTTCAAAAGGGATAGCTGTGTTAGTCTAGTCCAGTAAAAAAAACCAACAAGGAGTTGTGTGGCACTTTAAGACTAACAGATTTATTTTTTGCATGAGGTTTCGTGGGAGAAGATCCCACTTTCTCAGATGCTTCAAAGCATCTGAAGAAGTGGGATCTTCTCCCACAAAACCTCATGCAAAAAATAAATCTGTTAGTCTTAAAGTGCCACACAACTCCTTGTTGGTTTTTTTTAGTGTGGAACAACACATTAGAAGCAGAAGAGGTAGAGAGAGAGGGCAAAATCACCTTTTTAAGAAAGCCAACTCATCTCTTTGTTCAAGCCCAAGGTAATAGTACAAAATTTACATAAGAATTCTATTTTCTTTCCAGAGGATGGTCTTTCAGATTCAATCCCCAAGCTCTGTAACTTTTAGAACACTAATCTATCCCCTAATGGGCTGTGAAGTATATTCTTCAGAAAAGACAAAGGAAGTGATACTTTTAATTTATTCCCCAAAAGATTATGGAAAATATTTTGCTTTCTAGAATATAGGGGAAGAAATAAACCACTTACAAAGGATAAAATTAAAATTCAAGGTTTTGGGTCAGGGAATCTTTTTCATTTCAATGTTTACTTTATCTCTGCAGGTTAACTCCCAGGAAAACATCAAATTATCATTAATAAAATCATGCAATCTTGCTTTATTTGGCCACACTTAACTGTTCAGTTATTACTTTAAGATTATTCTTCCATTAATCAAAGTGTAGATCTTTAATTACACTGTCAGTTTCTAACATGCATGGATAAAATAACCCCAATGACTGTGTTCTGATGGGTTTGAGCCGATTCTGTGCAGTATCAATCAGTACATTGTAACTTAAGACTACTGCCCTGACTTACAATAACATTGACTTTTATGCCATTAATGTCTTTCCATTACTATAGAAAAAGGAAAAATGCTTCCTTGTTGATTTCAGTGGGACTATCCATCTAAGTCAGGGTCAGCAATGCAAAAGAGAAGAGCCATCCCGCCCTCCCCACCATAAACAAGTATTCCCCGAAAACACACACATCCTGCCCAGCCTCAATGAGCCCCGTTCAGGGCTGGGAGTGAAGCAGCCGAACAACAACGCAGAGCCGGGCCTTCAGGGCTCCACCACCAAAAGCAGTGGCTCCATGCGGCCGCTTTCTACCCCTGGGGGAGAGGCAGCAGGCCGGGGCAGATGAGGCAGCTGGGGATGCCACTCTGTGCTGAGAGCAGAGTGACACAGAGAGAGGGTGGCACAGCCTCTCCCTGGCCTGCTGCTCCCTCCCCTGCTCCTGATCTCAGTTGAAGTGAGCAGAATTTGTTCCCTGGTGTATTATTGCTCAAACAGCACAAGGATAATTTGCTGAATGAGTTTTGCTGTATGAAATTACAAACTAGCAATTCAGCAGAGCTACAATTCAATTACCTTCAGCATTAGCACTTCCCATTCTAAGGTATATGGACCAACAAATATTGAGACTGGAGAAATTAATCAATAAAAAATGACCAGTGCAGATTCAATGACTCAAAACCCAACAAGCTGTTCTCTGCAGTTCCACCATTTTTATACACTGGGTTAGATTGTGGCATTTATGCCAGGGCCCTGTGTATGGAGTACAGCAGGGCAGCATCAGTGAAACTGTGCCTCAGGAGATACAACTTCTCCCAGGATGGCTCAATGACCATAGTGGGTGAATCTGACTGTCACCCAGGTTCACCAGGTCAGTGCAGCTGGGAGGCTGGGTTGTACCCTTGCCTGTTCCTCATCCCTATCCTGTACCATCATGCTTCTCCCGGGAAGCACAGGACTCTACACTCCTCAGAGCACAGGGAATGCAAAGACTGCTGGCACAGGAGGTATTTAGGTAGCTGCAAAGGGGAAAGGAAGCTTCATGCTCGCTACTCTACCACTGTGCGCCCATGCAAGGACCTCTCACAGGCTGGCCCTTTAACTAAAGAGTACGACATTCCCCAGAAGACCAATGGCATACCATGACTCTCTAGCACTATTTACTCCCAACCACCACCCCCATTACTGGCAACGACCCATGGGGGGTGTCTCAGCCAGCTTGTTTCCTGCTCTCCCCCATTACCCCCACACTCTGCAAGTGGCTGGGAATGGGAGTGACCGGGCAGATCCCCTTGGGCTGCCCAGTGGTGGCGGGGAGCTGCCTGTGTGTCTTGGCTCCCTTCAGCTCCCTCAGAGGACCCAACACAGGGATTCAGGGGCGTGGACAGGAGGTGGAGAGATCCGGCCAGTGTGGCTGCCAGGGATCTCAGTGGGGGCGGCTCACTCTCCAAGGGCCCAGATCTGAAGCCATCATCCAGGGGCATGGCCCCGTCTCTGAGCATGCCACTGCAGAGGGATTAACATGACAGACTGGCATCTCCCAATACATAGATGTACAAATACATACTAATACGCGGATCCAAAGCCCATTAAAGTCATTGGGAACATTCGGGATCAGGCCCTACCGAACTTGCACTTTTCCCTGAACTTTGGTCAGGCTTCACATTCAGTTGAAATCTCCTTTTTTCCAAGTTCCAAAGGGGTAACCGTGTTAGTCTAGTTCAGCAAAACAAACAAGGAGTCCCATGGCATTTAAAGACTGACAAATGTATTATTCACATGAGCTTTTGTGGGGGGAAGTCTTACTCTTAACAACTTCTCTGATTTGCTGTTACAGTGTGACCTGATCCCATGACTTACATTTCCCTGCGTTTATTTTCCTCCCATTCTGTAAGTTCACCCATCTTCGAAGCATCTGACGAACTGGGATTTTCTCCCACAAAAGCTCATGCAATAAATAAATTTGTTAGTCTTTAAGTGCCACAGGATTCCTTGTTTGTTTTCCTTTTTTTTCAGTACATGCTTGATTTATAAATATCCAAAGTACTGACTTGAAACAAAAATCCAGGAAATGAAAACAATACTCACTTTCTTTTCACAAAAATCCCTGAAATGTAAGGGTGCATTTTTTTGATTTATAACCTAGTTTCATTTATGATCTTTAGCCAGTGAAGAAGATTTATATTTGTTTAAAAAACACTTCTGCCGTCTTTTAAGATGGCTCCTGCTTCCTACTCAATGTTTCAAGGCTCCCCTCTCCATTTCCAAAGTAGCAATGGAATTTGAATGTCCATGATAGTGGCATAGTACAGTCAGGTTTAGCATAACTGGATTTTCACAACAACATATCAAAGCTGCAGGATGGTTGCAGAATTAGTCTTCGCTGGTAACATAAAGCACTAATTACAATCACAATATACCAGAACAGGAAAAATTGCTATAAAACACACACTTCACACCTGAACTTGGCAGCTGGTAGAAATGTGCAATGAAAAACAAGTAAATCAGATAAAACGTCACCATTGGTTTGTATGTTGGCTTAAAAAAATGGTAACCTTTTTTGTATGCCCCCTTTCCTTTTGCCCTCTTAGCATTTAACAAATAATTGATAACCTATCATTCATTCATGACCAACTCAAAGGAAAACTTACTAAAAGTTACTTCTAATGTACATGAAAATTGTTACTAACTTCAGCTGCTAGACAGCTGTATTTAAAATATTTACAAAGGAAGACCACATCCATATATACCATAAAAATTATAAACACAGTGCTCAAGGAATACATTTTCATGAACTAAAGACATTTTTACCAACTACTGTGCCAGCACTAGCTGATTACTTCTTTGGAAAGTATGAGCAGAATGGAAAAAGTTATGTTTAGTCATTAATATTTGCTGGTATTAATATTAAGCTTGCTATTATCATTTATCATAAACAAGCAAGTAATAAGATTATTTAACATGTAATCTTCAGGAATATTTTTCTCTGGCGGTAACCTCAGCCTTGAAATCTAGAGCTCAGAGCTGCAAACCTGGTTTACGGTGTCTTTAATCGGGAATGCCACTCCGCAATCAATTCAAAATTCAAGGATCCGAAATTGCAAGGTGCCCTTCCAGACTGGAGAGCTGACAGGTGTCACCTCGCCTTTGGCATGCAGTCCAAGTTTTGCAGGGTTTATAGGAGAGCCTGCCTTTGCAGGGATGAAAACATCCTTCCAGTTTGTTTCCAGGAGGAAGCAGCGATGAAAGCGAGGGGCTGGGAGGCTGAGGGAGCTGGAGCTGGCTCTTTCTACTGTACCTGCAAGCCCTGACTTGCCCGGCGCAGCACCACGTGTCGGGATCAGTTTCCCTTCGCATCCCAGATCCCATCCCCTCCCCTCCGTCCGCAGAGGGCGGGCGAGGGACCCTTCAATGGGGGCTAAAAACGGAGCTGGTCCTCCCTGGCAGCCCGTTTCTTTCCCCCTCTCCAGACCCTCCACGAGGCTGCGGACGCTGCCAAGGGATGCTCCAGCCTCAGGCCGCTGAATGTGCCCGGACATGCCTGCAGCACCCGCCTTTCTTCCAGCCTCCACCCGCCCGATCCGGATTCACGCCGGAGTGACTCCGGTGGCTGTGTGAACCCACGCAGCCCAGGAGATGCCCCGGATCGCTCGCAGCCATCACTGATTGGCATCTAGGGGCAGGGCAGCCCGGCAAGTCAAGTGAGACCCGGCTGGGACCCAGTTAGATGAGCAAGAGGCGGGTTTCCAGCCAGCCCCGGATGCCTGGCCAGCAGCTCGGCTTTACCTGCTTCCAGCCGCGGGAGCATGGCCAGGGCTCCCCAGCCAGCCAGCCTGCGCCTCTACCCCTGCTCCTGCTCCTGCTCCTGCCGCATCCCCCGCTGCTGATGAAACCCGCTGCGACTGCACGAGCCCCCGCCAGCTGAGCCCCGGGACCGCCCCATTCCACCCCAAAACTCCGCCCCCGCCGGCAGGCCCGCTTCCCATTGGCTAGAAGCAGCCCCCCTGGGCAGGGCTATGCAGATCAGATTCCAAAGGGGTAGCCGTGGTAGTCTAGTCCGGCGAAACAAACAAAGCAAAACCCCCCAGAAATAACACAAGGAGTCCTGTGGCACTTTAACTGATTTATTTTGGCATGAGCGTTCGTGGGAGAAAAATCCCGCTTCGTCAGATGCTTCGAAGATGGGGGAACTTACAGAATGGGATGAAAATCAATTTCCAAAGGGATAGCCGTGTTAGTCTAGTCCGTAAAAAAACAACAAGGAGTTGTGTAGCACTTTAAGACTAACAGATTTATTTTTTGCATGAGCTTTCGTGGGAGAAGATCCCACTTCCTCAGATGCTTCGAAGATGGGTGAACTTACAGAAAGGAATGAAACTAAATGCAAGGGGGTGTAAAACATAGGATCAGGTCATAAAGTAACAGCAAATCAGAGCAGTTTACAGGCTTAAAGAATGGGAAGCCTGAAGTCAAATTACCCTTTGTAATGTGAAAAGAACCCATAATCTCGAATGAGTCCTGCTTTCACAGAATTTAGTTTGCATTTGCTGTTACTTTATGACCTGATCCTATGCTTTACACCCCCTTGCATTTAGTTTCATTCCTTTCTGTAAGTTCACCCATCTTCGAAGCATCTGAGGAAGTGGGATCTTCTCCCACGAAAGCTCATGCAAAAAATAAATCTGTTAGTCTTAAAGTGCCACACAACTGCTTGTTGTTTTTTAATGAAAATCAATGCCAGGGGTGTAAAACGTAGGATCCGGTCGTATAGGAACTAATGCAAAAAATAAATCTGTTAGTCTTAAAGTTTCCAAAGGGATAGCTGTGTTAGTCTAGTCCAGTAAAAAAACAACAAGCAGTTGTGTGGCACTTTAAGACTAACACATTTATTTTTTGCATGAGCTTTCGTGGGAGTCTTAAAGTGCCACACAACTCCGTATAGGAACAGCAAATCAGAGCAGTTGTTAGGTTCAAACCCTGGGAAGGCTGAAGTCAAATTACCTTTTGGAATAGGAAAAGAACCCACAGTCTCAATTCAGTCCTGCTTTCACAGAATTTAGCTTGCATATTAATTAGAATACAATCACAAGGCTGGAAGGGACCTCATGAGATCATCAAGTCCAACCCCCTGGGAACTGAACCTAGGACTTTCTGCATATTAAGCAGAGGTGCTACCCAACTCAAGTTCAGCTGGTTCACGTTGAAGTCTTGATGTCCCAGTCACATCTCTGGTGATGGTCATTAACAAATCATTTATTGAGTGATTAGAAAGACAGAAGTGCTCAGCAACTGGTTTTTTTTTGTTTTGTGATTTCTGGTATCAGCTCTATGTTCATTTATTCTTTTGGCAGGCATCATCCTGTTTGTACTGTATGACTTGATCCTATGTTTTACACCCCCTTGCATTTATTTTCATTCCACTCTGTAAGTTCACCCATCTTTGAAGCATCTGACAAAGTGGGATTTTCTCCCACAAAAGCTCATGCAAAAAATAAATCTGTTAGTCTTTAAGTGCCACACAACTCCTTTTTTTTTGTATGCAGATCAGACTGGCCAAAGGGGGGTGGCCTGACTGGGACTCCGGGCACAGCACTAGAGACAGCCCACCAGCGCCACACACCCCAGTCAATGGTCCCTCTAAGCTTTCCTGGGTTGTCAGCATGAAAAATTTCTTTTGTGCAAATTTTCAGAAACCATGTCCAAATCTGTGCACATAGTGAGTGTGGTCAAACCTCTCATGAATCAGATTATAATCCATCTCCCATTTATGGAAGAAAAAAAATGCAAGCAGTCCTGTGGCACTTAAAGTCTAACAGATTTATTTATCACATGAGCTTTCGTGGGAGAAAATCCCACTTCCTCAGATGCTTTGAAAAGGGGGGAATTTACAGAATGGGATGAAAACAAATGCAGGGGAGTCAATGTTCCCTCTAATTATACATAGTCTGTGAGCACAAAAAGTTTCTTTGTGTGTGCAAAAGAATTTCTTTTTGGGCACCAATATTAGCACTATTGAATTTTTTTGTGCACACCTTATTTTGTTGTGTGCGTGGGTTTCATGACTGTGTGCACGCACAGATGTGCACAGCTTAGAGGGAACAGTGGGATCAGGTCATACTGCAACAGCAAATCATAGCATTTGTAAGGATGCAAACTCTAGGGAACAGCACATTTGAATCCTTATAAATGCTCTGATTTGCTGTTGCAGTATGACCTGATCCCATGTCTTACACTCACCTGCATTTGTTTTCATCCCATTCTGTAAATTCCCCCTCTTCAAAGTGTCTGAGGAAGTGGGATTTTTTCCCACAAAAGCTCATGTGATAAATAAATCTGTTAGTCTTTAAGTGCCACAAGCCTCCTTGCTTTTTTTGCTTTACTAGACTAACATGCAGGACTGGATCTACTGAGGCAAGAGACAGACACGGCTTCAGGTGACAGCTCTTAGGGGCACCCAGCACCCCTGAAGATCAGGCCTCTTCAACTCTTTCCTAGCAGCTCAGGCACTGTTAGTCAACCTGCACCTTAAGTCATGTAGGCAAGTGCACGGCAAATCCCTCTGCAAGCAGATGCTGGAGATTTATGCACTTTGGAAAACCATTTTCAATCTCCATGAATGAGATGGGGGGTGCCAAATCAAAATTTGGCTTGGGGCGCCACAACCCCTTGAGCCAGCCCTGCTAACACGGCTGCCCTTTTGGAACTTCCCATTTATGAATAGAAATTAAAAAATATTATCACTGTTGAATTTTTTTGTGCGCACTTTATTTTGTTGTATGCATGGGATTCACGACCTGTGTGCACATACATGTGCACAACTTAGAGGGAACATAGGTTCCACTGTTCAGTAAAATACCCGATAGCAGTGGTTCCCAAGCTTTCTGAGTACGAGGACCCTTTTTGAACATCAGAAAAGTTCGTGGAACCCCAGATGATAAAGATTTGTTATTGGGGAGTGACTGCAGGCAGTGGTGCGGCAGAAAGGCAGTGGAGGAACTGGCCCCTGCCTGCTCCCAAGGGGTGGGGACATATCCAGAGTGTGGCTGCTCACAGCAGGGAAATACAATTCGTTTAGAGCCCTCTCCAACCTGGACCACTAGTTGGCAGCAGCTGGGGCCAGATGTATTCACGGATCCCTGGCAATAACTCCATGGATCGCCAGGGGACCTGGACCACAGGTTGGGAACCACTGCCCTATAGCCACCCAGTGCAATACGGTACAATCAGGGCCGTCTCTAAGAGGGCAAATCACCCTCTGCGGAGCCCCACCAACCCCCTGAAACCGGGTGGGGTGAGGCTGGCAGGCCCAGGGAAGAGCAGGCCCCTGCTCAGGCAGGTGAGCCAGCCAAAAGTGGGGGCCCAGTTCTGTGCTGCCGGTCCACCCCTGGCCCCCTGTGCGCTGCTTTCGGCTCTGTGCCAGAGCAGAGGGTAGGAGGTGGGAGGCAGCACAGCCAGGGGGTAGTGGTATGGGACCCGCACTGCCTCCCACCCCCTCTCCGCTGCCTCCAGCACAGAGCTGAAAGCAGCACGCATGGCAAGGGGGACCGGCAGCGCTGAACTGGGCCGCCACTTTTGGTTGGCTCGCCCAGTCCCGGCATGGTGGGGAGCGGGGGGCAGCAGTGCAGGCAAAAGAAAAAAAGACAGTCCCTGCCCCGATGAAAAACAGACAAGTGGAGACAGACAGAGCTGACTGGGTGACACAAGAAAACATTAAGTCTAGAGATGGTCATAAAAACTTGGATGGAACAATTTACTGGCAGAAAATGCAATCTGGTGAAACAGAAAGGCTTTGAGAAATCATGAATTTTGCTGAAATTTTTTTTAGGTGAAATAGACAAAAATTCCACAGATGCTGAAATGTTCCATTTGTATATTTTCAGCACAAAATAGTTCACATTTTTTCTTCTGAAACTTTTAATCTCAAATTTAAAAATTTGGTACAATACAATTACACACACACACACACACACACACACACACACACTAAAGAAGATGAAAACAGTGCTGGATTTCCCAGGGCCTATGAAATTTTTAGGGCCTACGAAGGAGGGGAAAAAATTAAAAAAGCAGGAAAAATAAGGAAAATCACGTGGTTTAGCATTAGAATAGTTTAAAGTGCATCATGTCAATCAATGTAATTCAGTTGGCAATTACCCCTCTTTTTGCACATTTCGGAGCGAAAGTGCTAGGGCCTATGAACACCAAAATCCAGCCCTGGATGAAAATGAAATATGTTGATTTTGTTGAAACAAAATATTTTGATGGTTTGAAACAACTCCCCACTGCCAACTTTTCTTTCAAGGAGAATTTTTAAATGTTTGGGTTTCATTCCTAATCAAAACAAAAACAAATGTTGACATCCTCCATGAAACAAAATTTCTGTTTTCTGCACAATCAATCAATCAATCAGTCAAGCAGTTTGCACTACCAAATAAAAGGAAATAGAAGCTATGTCTACATTAGCCACAGTTAGTAAGGTCTTCTTAATCCGAACTAAGAAGTTCGTGGTTAATCTGAACAAACCTCGCATTAGTACAAACGGGAACTTTTTAGTTCGAACTAACCTCTCATTCTAGTTTGAACTAACACTTAGTTTGAACTACAGTGCGAAGTTAGTTTGAACTAATGTCTTAGTTCAAGCTCAGTAAGTGCTAACTAAGCCTTAGTTCGTGCCTTGCCCGCACTTAGTTTGAACTAAGCATGTAAGTCTGGGCTAATGCCAGAACTTACAAATCTGAACTAAGCTTCCCTTAGTCTGAAATAAGAAATTTCTTAGCTTGGACAAGGGAAAGACCAATGTAGTCAGGGGCTAAATTAGTCTGGACTAAGCATCTTCACTGTTGCAGTCTATTTTTAGCTTGACCACCTGATTGACTACAGATGGTTTTTACAGCTGAACCCTCCCCACCATCCTGGTAGGTACAGGTCTTGGAAGTTGCTTGCAAGATGGAGATCCAAATAGTAATCCCCCCCCCCCATTTAAAGTGTGATTTTTTTTCACATTTCTCCAAACACCCTCCCCGGGGTCAGGTGATTCTTTGTATCATGATCTTTCCCTCCTGAACAGGGAAGCATAGTTTACCTAGTCTTTGTCATGCATCCCTGGGTCCAGCCAAGTTCTTCCTTTCGTCTGCACCCACCCACCTTGAGCCATGTGAAATACTCTTGGGGACATGTTTTACACCTGTACAAATGTATGATGCTGCAGAAAACCTGCTGCCATAACAATAATGTAGAGCTTGCTATGAGCACTAAGAAAAACACCTCACATGACATATCTGGCATTAAACCAGACCATCACATTGCAAGGATGAACAAGAAAGAGATAAACAGCTTGCATGACAGAGATGCTGGGGTGCAGCATGTTACATCTCCCTGCTTACAAACTGCTGGAGGGTTAACCACTGGCTATTCCGCAGGCAGAAGCCCAAAGTTCTCTTAAAACCATGCCATCAATGTGATGAGGCCACCTGCCTCAGTTTCTGCATTCACCATTATTAGTACATTTATAAGCCTTCACCAGAAATGTATGCATAAAACATCTAACTCCAAAGATTACATGACTATCTCGGTCACCACTACATATCATACCACAAATACCAAATTACCACCATAGTTGGCTGCTTACCAGGGGCATCGCTGGTGGCTGGCACACAGGGCATGTGCCCTGAGTCCCAGTGCTAGTGCCCCAAATGTCCATGGCAGCCCCTGCCTCTCCCGGCCCAGTCCCAGGCTGGAAATCTGGGGCCCAGCCACTGCTGGCAGCACCAGCCGCTCCCAGCCTGGTCCCCGGTCGGGAATTCAGGCTGGGCCGCTTGCGACAGCACCCGCCTCTCCCAGCCCAGATTCCAGGGCCAGGCAAGTGGCAGCAGGAGCCTGAGGCTGAATCGGGCCCCAGCAGAGAATCAGGGCTGCCGGGAGCAGGGTCTGGGCCTGTGCCCCGGCTCTTTCCCCAGGGCAGTGATGCTCCTGCTGCTTACAAGTATGTTTTGTTATACCAAGCCCTCTATTCATGCAGTCTATATTCGGGTTTGGTTGGTTTAGCCCTTCTTATCCACCATCCCTCCACAACAGCCCAGTAGACCTTTGCATGTGATTAGTCCCAGGCTTCTTTTCCACCTGGAGTTCCCCCTGCCTGGACCCATGGGCCTTTGGAGTCTTGGGGCCTGGCTTGGCTGGGGCCCTGCGAGGGAAAATTCAGCACATCTGTTGGCCCATTGTGGCTCTGGTTCCCAGCCCCATTAGTGTGCATGCATAGCAGATCCTTCTCCTCAGCACTATATTCCCTCTTATCCCCTTCTCCTAAAGGTTCATCATATATTTTCTGTGTGCTGAGGCTGCTCCTAGTTTAGGCATGCAGCACCTCGGGCACCTTCATTACATCAGTGTCATCTAGCAGGAGAAGTTCCCACTTGGCAAGCCATGAGTGCAGATCCCACTTAGCACCTGAGCCACAGGCTGAGTCTCTGGGTGCAGAGTCTCTGGGTCAGCCCCCTTGTCCTGGACACCACTGCCCAAGAGAGCAGTGGGGCAACATTCTTGCACCCCCACAAATTCTCTCCTAGCCTTTTTCCTCTGGATTCTGCTTTGAGGCATAGTCCTCCATACTTTGCTGAGTGAGTCCTGTTCCCTGGCCAGGAGTCATGTCCCCCACCTTTGGCAGGTAGGGTCTAGCCTTCTCCTTTGTAACCTCCAGGGCTTCACCCCCACCCTCTGGGCTCTCTGCAGAGTGTATCAGGCTGTTGCAAGTCACTACCCTGAAAGCCCTAGCTCCTCGTAGGAAGTGATTTCTTACTAGCATCTGCTGGGGGATCTCATCTAGCACTTCCACTTCCTTCTAAGCCTTCACATTGTATTTCCACCATGGTGAGGGGCACTCAGATTCCACCTCCTCCCACAACTTGGATGCACACTTCCAAGCCATGTAACATGTCCCCTTCTAGGACTCAGCCTGGCTTGACTAGTGACAGCTGCATACCAGTGTCTCTCCATCCAATAGGCTTTGGGATGTTTATCTTGATATTTCTTAGAAATTCCTTATTCTTTCTCCCCATTCCCCACAACACTCACAGAGCCTACCATGAAAACAGGGGTCATCTCCTGCATGGCAGGAGTTCTGAGTGTCAGGATCACTGAATTCACTTAGGCTGGAGGGAATTAACCCCTGCCACCTGCAGGCACTGGTTCCTCAAATGCTCAGTGGAATTGCTTTGGTAACACCTTCTTGGGGTCCCCTCTTCTGCAGAGGAACTGTATTGGGTTTTGGTAGGAAGTACAGGGTTTGGGGGGCATTTGTCTGCTACCTGACTCTTCTCCTTCTTCATAGGTAGGTTGCAGTGACAGCTTTAGGGGTAGGTAAAGCAGATGAGCACCTAGGGTTCCGAGAAATAAAGAGCCCCATCCTCAAGTTGGTTGACAGAAATGAAAATACAGAAAATTATAGAAATTGTTCCCATCTACACACCATGTCAGCTGGCCCCAGGCCCAGGGGTGGACCAGTCAGCCCAGGGGAGGGAGCATGGAGCACCCCGAACCCTCAGCACCAGCAAGAGGGCCCTCCCAGCACCCTCCCAAACCCCACTGGCGCTGTGGGAGCTGAGCAGGGCACTGGGGGATATGCAGGGACCATAGAGGCTGGAGCTCATGGGCCCCCTTCGCACTAAGGGGGTCTCCTCTGAATTAATCCATTCCTGATTACCAGCTGATGTTTCCACTCCTTCACTGTCTTCTCTGTGGCTAGTTCCTTGGCTTCCTTAGCTGAAAACACCTCCGGCTGCTTTAACTCCAAAGCACATCCGCTGAGAGGCTACCTCAGTTTCCCATGCACATCAGTAGGCATCTTCTTCCTTTTGATGCTTCATTTCTGCTTCCCACTTCGCAAATTCACACTCTGTCTTCTTCCTGGTGTTCTTTGTCTTTTCCCCGTCTCCTCTGTTTGTAAATGAGCAAGTTCCAATTTTGCAGTTGCTTTGCTGACAGACTTCTTTTGGTTTCCCTGTGCTTATTTCCCTCTCCCAAAATGAATAACAGAAAACAACAAACCATGATCTCCTCCTGACTGTTCTCCACCACTGCACTTAAAACACATTTAAAATCAGCTATACTAGTGCTCAAGTGTGAACCCCATTTAGAACAATAAGCTATGCATGTACCCTGCTCTAGAGCCCTGCAAATATGCAGATATCCATGGATATCCGCATTATATCTGCATTGCAGAGACAACAACAGATACCTGCGGACCATTTCTTGCAGATGCAGATCAGATACAGGCAAGAGCATCGCTGCTCTGGGGAAGGACCTGGGACACCGGCCCAGGCCACGCCCCCTGGCAGCAGGCCACGCCCCTGGGCGGGGATAGGGCTGGAAGCAGCAGCTGTGGCTGTGGGGCCATCCAGCCTTGGGGAAGTGGCTGCCACTGCCACGGGTGGCTGGGCCCCGGATCCCCGGCCGGGGACAGGGCCAGGAGCGCCAGCTGCAGAGGCAGGCGGCTGGGCCCTGGATCCCCGGCCAGGGCCAGGGCCAGGGCTGCCCAGCCTTGGGGAAGTGGCCACCGCTGCCACGGGCGGCTGGGATCTGGATCTCCAGCCTGATCCATCTGGAGACTGGGAGAGATGGGGCCCCGCAGGACCCAGGGCGCTGGCACTGGGATTCAGGGCACAGGCCCCATGACCCAGTGCCAGTAACGCCCCTAGATACAGGTCCACTTTTATTTTCACAGAGCTAGAGCCCTGGAAACAGGAAGATATCCATGGATATCCGCATTATATCTGCATCCATGGATACAACACGGATATCCGTGGACCATTTCCTGTGGATACAGATCAGATACAGATCCACGTATCTGTATCCATGCAGGGCTCTACCCTGCTCTCGCTGCAGCACTGTAACATTCTCCTCCTGCAATCTGGTCTGGTGTGCTGCTGTGTCTCCCTGATTGCCCACTCCCAGGTCCCGACTTACTCCACTTTGCTAGGTGGACCCCCACTCCTGGGCAGTGGTTAAACTATAATTTGAGGGGCCCAAGAACCTTCCTAATCTCCAGCTCCCTTCTGTATTTCCTGGCCCCCTTCATGCATGTGTGGGCCTCATTTTCCTAGAATCTGGACCCTGGAACTCTGGCCCATCCGTTTTGTAGCTCCCAGAATTGCATTCTGGCACGTTCCACCTTACTTTAACCTGTACTCTGGGGTCAGCCCACACCAGCCTCCTGCATGTAATCAGTCCCAGGCAGCGGAAGTGCTCTCAATTGTCACTCAGGGGATTGTCCCCCAGTGAGTACCCCCAGTTCCCAGATACCACACTGGGAATTTCCATCCTGCAGGGATCAGAACCCTTACCAGCTCACTGCAGATTCATATACTTTGGTCCATCAGTTAAACAAAGATACTAGTACACATCACTTTGGCTCCAAGTTAGGTGTGAACAACTTCATTCTCTCCCTCCAAAATCCACACTGCTTTAGATAAAACAAGCATTGATTTATTGATTAAAACATGGTTTTAAGTGAGTTATGTAGGAAATCAATCAATCAATCAATCAGTTTACCACTACTAAATAAAAGGAAATGTGCAGACTAAGCTAAACTTCACTGCTGTAATGCATTTTTAGCTTACCCATAGGGCTGGCTACTCATGGTTTTGCAGCAACCACTCCCTGCCGTCTGGGTACATCACAGCTCTTTTCATCTCACCTCCCCACTCCTGCCTTGAGCCTTGTGAAATACATCAGGGGACATATTTTATATTGGTACAAAAGTGTGATGTTGTAGGAAACGTGCTGCCATAACAATAACGTAAAGCAGGGGGCAGCAACCAGGACTCAGGTTCCTGGCCAGGACCCAGACTGTGACCAGGGCCGACTCCCACTCTTGCTGGCGGGGTGGCATCCAGATCACAGCTGGGGCTGGGGCTGGCTCCCACCAGCAGTGGCGCCTCCAGCTGGGCTGACCCATCCTCTTCCCAGCCATGGTTGGGGCTGGCGCCCACTGGCAGCAGCAGCTCTTGGCGGGGGTGGAGCCAGCAGGGGCCAGGAACTCCCTGCTGCAGCTTCTTTTTTCCTGCTGGCAGTGCTCCCCAGAGGGGAAGCACGGACAGCAGGGCCCTGGAGCTGTCGCACGTGGCTTTTGTGGCCCCAGGCTGCACTGGAGGTGGAGCCAGTGGGGAGCCTGAGCAGTGCCGCATGCCGCTCAGGCTTAGCCCGTGTGCCACATTTGGCAGGCGTGCTGGGGGTTGCCAACCCCTGATGTAAAGCTTGCTATGAGCACTAAAAGGAACATCTCACGTGAGATATTTAGTATTAACCCACACCATTACATTGCAAGGGTGAACCGGAAAGATACACCGATTGCATTACAGAAGTGTAAGAGGTGCAGCACATAATACATAGAACAGTACAACACACTGCAACATTATACAAACAAGGAGTCCTGTGGCACTTTTAAAAACTAACAAATTTATTTATCGCATGAGCTTTCATGGGAGAAAATCCCACTTCATCCGATGCTTTGAAGATGGAGGAATTTACGGAGTGGGATGAAAATAAATGCAGGGAAGTGTAAGTCATAGGATCAGCTCACACTGTAACAGCAAATCAACCTCATCCTATTGATGACAAAGGTGGGATGCGTGTTTGTGACCCCAAAATTGATGTCAGGGGTCCATGGTCAGTGAGAAGTGTTAACTTATTTCCCACAGGTCCTGGTGAAATTTTTGAACGCCAAAAACAATGCCCAGTGCTTCACATTCAGTTTGGGCATAGTTAGTTTTTGCCTTGGTAAGGGTGCATGAAGCGAAAGCAACAGGCCTCTCTTTACCTGAAGGCATATTATGTGACAATACTGCCCCAACTTCATAAGTGGAGGCATCACAGGCCAAGTGTAGGGGCAAAGATGAATCAAAATGTCTCAGAACCCTACAGGTCACCAGTGCAAGTCTAGCTTTGTTAAATGCAACATCACAGGCTTCAGTCCAGTTTCAGACCTTGTTTGGTCCAAGAAGCTCATGTAGGGGTTTCAGGAGTGTTGCTAACTGTAGAATAAACTTGCCAAAATATTTTAATAACCCTAAAAAAGAGCGAAATTAGCTTATGTTCAGAGGGGAGCATCCACGATAGCTTTAATCTTGGCTGGAGACTTCTGGAGACCATCAGCATCAATTATATATCCTAACTATTCAGCTGAGGGCTGGAAAAATTTACATTTGTGTCTGTGAACGTGTAGACCATACTCTTTCAGTCTTTTAAGAGTAGCTTTCAAGTTCATATGGTGTTCCTCCTCATTTTTGCCAACGACCAGAATGTCATCCAAGTAGCACTGTACTCCTGATAAGCCACTCAAAATCTGGTCCATTGCCTTCTGGAACAAAACTGGGGCCAAAGTAATTCCGAAAGGTAAGCGGCAGTATTTGTACAACCCTTTATGGCTATGTTCATACACAGAGGGCTTGTTTTGAAACAAGACGTTTCAAAACAAGCTGTTTCGAAATAAAGGGTTATTTCAAAACACCTTGTTTCGAAAACCAAAAAATAAGGTGTTTTCAAAATAAGGGAGCAAAATAGCAGGTCCACAGTTTGAACATGCTATTTTGCTTGGGGAGGGGACTGCAGGCACCTGTGGGGTGA
>ML681991.1:24056339-24119864 GCA_007922195.1 Podocnemis expansa
GGGTGCCTGTGTAACCTGCTAGGGTGGGCTCAAAGTCATTTATCTGCCCCTCTCCAGTGCCTCGCAGAAAGCAGAGACCTGCAAAAAGCAGCTGGAGGGCCAGGATTTAGTCTGAAAAGGGGCTCACAGTGAAGACGGTTCAGAATTCATAAAAAAAAACCCATAAGCAATGTACTATATTAAACATTAACTTTATAAACCTTCTGATGAAAGCAGAAGAAATTATTAATATACAGATCTATAATACATAGTCGCTAATCAGCAGTATCCACATGAGTCTGTTATGGTCTCAAATCACCAAGTCCAAAGGCTTGTGCTAGAAGAAGCAGCTCCCTCCTCTTTGGCAGCAGAAATCCTCTGTATGAGTCCTGGAAAACCTTTCTTCCTCTGCTGGGAGCACTGCTGTCCACACAGCTTACTCAGCCAATACTCATTTACATACACACATATATAAAAAACCCTGTTACAAAGGAAAAATACATCTCTGACAATAACAAAATAGAATTACCTCTTTCCCCTTATTACACAAAAGAACTGTAGCTAAGCCCATAACCCAGAGTATAAAGTTAAAAGGCAACCACCCTTCTTTTCCCAATAGTTGCTTCTCTGTAACCACTGCCTCCAGACTTCCCTGCTGGAGGGTTAACAAGGTTACTGACCTGAAGCAAAATGCCTCAGAGTTGGGAAAAACAGCCTGCTGTCTGCTCCTGGCTCAGCTTCTCCCCTTGCACAGAGCACCAGTACTCTCCTCAGTGCAACTGGCCTGGCTGCTTGATCTCAGACATCTGACCACTGCACTGGCAGGGAACCTTGCTGAGCATGCTCAAAGCTACACAGTGCATGCTGGAAACTTCTGTCTACACAGCTAAATCAGCCCAGCAACAGTGACACAGCAAGAGCAACTCAGGCACCAGCAAAACTCTTAAAGAAACACTCCTACTTTAAGCCCATGGGTTACACCTGCAGCCCCCCTCTGCTGGCCAGGGGACACCCCTCAGCACCCTGGCCAGGGTGCTGAGGGGGTAGCCCTTCCTCCCAGGGTGCTTTGCACCCTGGAAGGAAGGTCAAATGTTGTTTCGGAACACTTTGTTCCGAAACAACATGTCCGCACAGGGTTGTTTCGAAACCAGTGGTTTCGAAACAACCTTGTTTCGATAGGAAATGGGGTTTAAGCCATTTCGAAAGAATGGCTCCCATTTCAAAACAAGGGGTTTCCTTGTTTGAAAATGGCCATACGTCGTGTGGCCATGGCGTTTCTTATTTAGAAACAACCTCTGTTGTTTCGAAATAAGAATGCTGTGTGAACAGACCCTGTGTGTTACAATAGTCACTAACTCTTGAGATTTTCCTTCTGGGGAAACCTGTCTGTCTGGTCCCCTCTGTTCTCAGATCTCTTTCAATAAAGTTTCCCTACATAGCTCTGAATATGCTGCCTCTCATTATTGGATTATAATTCACCTTAAATTTAACATTAGTAACGTGGATTTTATTTTGAACTAGCAGAAATACCCAGCGTTACCTGGGGAAAATGTAGTAAAGATGCGATGAATGAACTAGGTCAATTACATTAACATAGCATATTTTATTAGAAATGCTTTACTTTTAGGTATTACTTTAAGAAATTAACATAGCTAGTGATGTGCTTACAAAATGCATTGATGTTTAACTCATTTCTTGATAACAAAAGGAGTGGTGAATAAGCTACGTAAATTACTTAACATATTTTATTGGAAATACTTTTTCTTTCATCACATTTATTTAAGAAATTAACATAGATAGCGCTATGTTTACAAAATGCATTTACATTTAACTTATTGTCTAATAATAAACACTTTTTTTCTTCCTTTAGCAAGAACATACAAATTTTTCTCCATTCCACCTCCTGAAGTAGCAACGTATAGTTGACCATGACTGAAGCAATCGAACCTCAGATCTACTCCAGCTACTGTCCTTGTGATTTGTCAATAGACATAGCAAATGCAAGGTGGTGGGGGAACTGTGATCTTTTGAATTGGAATGGCAAAACTGTAGATATCATTTGTATTCTTGGTATTAGTACATCTTGGTATTATTATGACACGCTTAACAGAAAAGTCCAGCAAATGCCTATGATCAGGTGCTACTAAAAGCTCAGTGGGCCCAGTTGGGGCTCTGGGGGAACTAATTTTGAGATCTAACCAATTCAGTTATTCAGGTTAGGAAATAAGTAGTATCTGTTCAAATTTTGTGTTTCTAGCTCTTACTGGTTCAGAGATGTTTTGGGGCAAACAAACAAACTTTTAAAAATATTTATGTGTTCTGAAATTTTGTGGTTTTGGGATGCTGTTTCCCAGTTACTATCTTGTTAGATTACACTGAGGCAGCCTGACAGCCATTAGAGGTCTTCCAGTGAAAAAATCATAAAAATCTTCACTAATGTAACAGAGAAATGTGTCAGTGATAGCAAGGTGGCTTAACTAGTAGGATTTTTATAAGGCGTTCCATTAAACTGTCAACCCACAGGATCCGTTTGTATTCACACAGTAGCTATTTGCTTTTTACAATATAATAATTTGGTTGGAAAACACCATCCATGATATAGTTCGCCATGGGAGCAAAGAGGAACAAGCATGACTTCATCTTCTGCACGGAGCAGCATTTTTCTTGTGTTTCTGGAGTCTGATGCAATTGACCTGTGCAGCTATTGCATGTCTTGCATCACTTGAATGACAGAGTGCACTCAATCAGTTGTCAGACAGTGGCAGCTCTGAGCTGTTGAGTCATTGCTTTATGGAAGACACAAGGATCAAAAAATTTATATGAACTTCTGCAATTCTATGACAGGCAGTTCTAAAGACTGACGGTGACTCTGTTCTCCCCGAGGCAGTATTTAAATAATAGTATAAGTTTTAGAGCTAGATCTAGCTGAGTTATTGAACAAAGCATATCCTGAGTCTCACCAGTACAAGACGGAGCATAGCTTGCATGGTTTCTTGCGATCCTGCCCATGGCTAGATCTCATCACTGGTGGTGAACTGTGGAATATGACGTGTGGTGCTTCCCAAATATGAGACCCAACAGCTACAGAAGCTGGCTAGATCTAGCTAGCATTGTACGTCTGTGTTTGGTTGCCTTGTGTTTGTCTGGGGGTAGCTTCTTTCCATTAAAAAAACAAACAAAAAAACCCCCCACCTCTGAAAACTCCTCTCTGTTGTTTATTGTGCACTTGGTGTTCATGAAATGAAACTGCTATAAGGTGAGAATAAATTTTTTCCACTTCTGTCTTGTATGATATGGTGTTTAGAACCTCCTCTCAGGTGGTATTTTGAAAGAACTCAGCAGGTGAAGAGAATCTAAAATCATTTGTAGCAATGCATGTATTGCATGTGTTATGAATGCAATGGAGGTGAACAGCAGGTGAAGCTCTGTTCTGTAGTACTCTGCTGCAAAGAAACCTGGGATCTATTTAGTTGATCTGCAGTCCTATCCACAGTGAGGTGGTGATGAGCCATAGGTCTTATTTCTTTAGTCGGTGCATGTGGACACAGAAAGGGGAGAGTGAAAAACTCTTCTTGGTAACCTCTAAGAACAGGACAAAAAGCAATGGGCTTATATTACAGCAGGATAGATTTAGGTTGGATATCAGGGAAGATTTTTCTCTGACTATGGGAGTAGTTAAGCCCTGGAACAAGTTGCCCAGGGAATTCCATGGAATCAGTCATTGTCTAACTGTTCTTTAAAATCTCCTGTCAGGAATGGCCTGTTCTTTTTTTAGACAGGCCTCAAGTGCAGGGAACTAGATTAGATGACCTACTGAAGTCCCTTCCAGAGTCCAGTCCTATACTTACTATGATTCTGTGTTGATGGGATAACTTGTTTATAATCTGTTAGTCTTCATGTTAGAAGACATCACCCCTAAATTTTACTTCGTCCCATGCAGTTTGTAGTTCTCAGACATTTTTACCTTTTATCCAGCAGAGAGTGACCTAAGTCTGCTCTAAAATATCCTCCTAAAAATCCTTTCTAGCAACACATTGCCTCTGCCCCTCAACCCTCTCCACATGTAAGAATAGAATAGAATAGAATCATAGGGTTGGAAGTTCCCACCGTTTTAGAGGAATAGCCTATTCTAACAGCACAACTTGGCCATGGTGCCTAGCTGAGTTTGAATCATGGATAGGTGAAGATTTAGACTTGTAGAAATGAGCATGAGTAGGAAATAAGACCTAAACCTTCAAGAACTTTAAGGAAGTTCAGATCTACATCTGATCTGGGATCAGATTTTTATAACTGAGGCTGATCTCTCCCCCCCCCCCCCCTGACTGTCAAGGGGGTCAGGAAATGAGGGATTATTTTTAAGGCTTTTTTAAATGCCTCTAATTTAAATAGTGAGGGTTTTGGTGCACAAGCTGCCTTTTATCCAGCAGAGGGCACTGGATTCCCACTTTTTAACTAGTGGCCACCCTGGCTGCATGCAGGAAGTCTTTAGGAAATTTTTGTTCACATTTGAGCCTAGTTTTGAAGAACCCCCAATCTCAGACATAGAATTCATTTTCTTTGGCCTCAGGTTTTAGTCTATCTACCTACCTGCTCCATGCCTCTACTGATCTAATAACATTTATCCAGATACTCAGCTCTTTGCCCACCTCTCTTTTCACTGCATTTGCTATCACGCACAAGACAAGGTTTTACTTGCTATCCCAGACTCCATTGTCCATCCCTTGCAGTGCTGCCCTGTGCCATAGCTCCCCACAACTTCTGCCAACATGTTACTCAGACAAGAACAGATCTGTTCTCTCTTTCATATAGATTGAGACAACAGTCAGCTTTAATCATGAGCGTAGAAGGGGGCAACTACAACTGAGTGTCTCCACTGAGGAAACTGGATTTAAGTGAATTGGCCCTTGAGAGAACATTCCACAGGTTTCATTGTCAAGATGCACCTCCTGACATCCAGCATCTCTTTACCCCCTTTCGGCTTCATCCCTTTACTCTTACTGCCTCATGCAATGCCTTGCATCTCTCCTTGGTGTCCCCTCCCCCTTCACCCTCTTCAGACATAGTAAGAATATGGACTACGTAATAATTGATTATGGAACTGGGGTATTCATGTAAGTCAGTGGTTCTGGTTCAGGGATAACTTGTATAGAACACCATTCAGACTGTTGATCTCCTGTTACGGAGTTGGCCTGAACTAAATGGAGGATTCCAGCAAGGGTGAAAGTATAATTTGGTGGGCCCTGGAACCCTCCCACATGGGTGGGCCCCCCAATACCCATCCCCAGAACCCACTCCCTCTCCCAATACCCACCCCCAGACACACACACAGACACAGACACACAACCCCCAGCATCTCTCCTCCCCCTCAAGCCCTGATCTGGGCTGTTTGCAGGCTGCCTGACCGGCTGGAAGCTGCTGTGGGCCACAAACTGCTCCACCCTGCAGGAAGGAGATTCACAAACTCCCAGCCTGCCACAGCTGTCTTCTGGCTGGGCTTAAGGAGGAACAGGGTTTAAGGTGGAGCCACAAAAAGGCTGCGTTCCAGCTGCTCATGCTATTTTTAGGGGGGACTCGGAACACAGTGTTCCAATGTCTTCTTGTATTTTTAGGGGCCCCAGAACGGTGCCAGCCTAAAAATAGGGGGCCCTGGAACTGTATTCTGGTGCACTCCCCCTTTAACTCCTGGATTCCAGGAATGATCTCACCTAGGAGTGTCACTGCCCTGAAAAAAGGGTTGGGGACTGACCCTGAGCCCAGACCCCATCCCAGGGCCCAATCCAGCCCCCCCCAGGCCTAATCTGGGAGCTGGCCTGGGCTTCTCCTGCCAGCAGCCTGGCCCAGATCCAGCCCCTGCTGCAGGCCACAGCAGGTGGCCCCAGCCCAAATCTGGCCCTTGCTGCTGCTGGGGCAAGGCTGGAGACATGGTGGGGGGCTGCAGGCCCAGTGACAGCAATGCCCCTGATCTCACCAAAGCCTCCATTTCCCTGACCATTATCACTCTTAGGTTTTAGTTTTACTCCAGTCTAGGTTTCTCCCTTCCATTAGCTATTACTATTATGGTAATGACTAGAATCCCCAAAAGAGAAGATGGGCCTCATTGTGCTAGGCACTATACAAATGCACAGTCAGAAATAGCCCCTGCTCTGACGAGCTGACAGTCTAAATAAAAAAGACAGACAAAGGTGTAAGTAAAAAAAGAGATGGTGTGAGTGGCCCAAGTTCACATGGGTCAAGAGACTAAGTTTAGAATTGAATACAAATCTCCTGAGTGTAGTGCCCTGGCCACTGGAGCACACTGCCTCAGAATGTTTGTCTTTCACCTGATTTCCCCCAGACATATTAACTTAAAATTTTCCAAGCTGAGTCACTTTGCCCTTTGCCTGCCCATATTTATCACTTCTCTAGGTTCCTTGTATTGTTTTTCTGTCCTTGCTAGTTATTTACAACGTCTCTGAACTTAGTGCCAACCACCAATGTCATTAAGATGCTGTTTATCTACTTACCCCCCTCGTCTTCAGGTCCATTAATGAGGTTTGAAACAGGAGCACCAATAACTCAAACCTGAACACTTCCATCAACTGTTTGTGATCTGTTTGACTTTTCAGTTATTCTTCAATCATGTCATCGTGCCAAGACAGAATTGTGCAGGTAAAATGTCATAATATGCTTGAGCAAATGCATTACTAAATACAAAATACACTGCCTCTTACATTAATGAAATTCTATTTATAAGCATCAACTGCCTGGTGTGCATATCTATCTATCTATCTATCTATCTATCTATCTATCTATCAAATCTCCAGTGTATCTTATTACATCTTTTTTCTTTTTTTCTGTACCAAGTTATCTTCTCCCATGACTCTTTAACCCCATTTAGTGGCATCAGAACATGACAGGCTGTTATGTGAGTCTAGACATACATGAGACCCTAGAGCTGCTGATTTCCTAAAGTTGGACCCTGCTCTCAAAATGGCATACTTGCAGGCTGCCAGCAACTCCACCGTAAATGTGCATGGGTACGCAGTGAGGAGATGTTTTGTTCTAATTGTGAATCCTGCAAACTCCACATACGCCTTGGGAGTCAAGCTGGGTTTATTCTTTTTCTTCTCCCACAGTAGCTATAAAGGTCATGCAGACCAAATTATGTCCACAATGACATCTCTGCAACCTCCATTGCCTCTGGTACAGTTGCACAGATGTAGTTGTTTGTTTGGCCCTGCATCTGGAACACAGGGCCTCTTCCAGCTCCTGTTGACTTCAGTAAAAGCAGGGCCAGACCCTTAGTAAACAGTAATAAAGATTTTTCTTTTGTCACCAGAGGGAGTAGACACTCACAGGGAGCTCATCTGTATAAGAAGACATTTTATTGTTGTACTGTCATATTTCAGAGATCAGTACTTTAAAAAAAGATGCTATTATGTCAAAGTCCATTTTTCATTTGTAATAGATACAGCTGAGCGAATAAATGACTTGAGCTGGCAGCTGAAACAGAAAAACTGTGTATGTGATTTTGAGTTGAACAAAATGTTTAGTTCAATCTGAAACACTTTTCCCCTATTTTGTTTCATTAATAGGGGTCTTCCATCCTTTTTGTTTTAAAAATCCTGTAAATTTCAAAATGAAAAGTCCACACTTTCTTTTGAAACTGTTGAAATAATTTTTTCCAGCTAGAGAGAGAGAGAGAGAGAGAGAGAGACTGACTGACCAGCTCACAAACATTAAACTGCCCAAATTTCACCCAGCTCTGGTAGCAGTCACTCTACTGCCCCATCCTGGGCCATACTATTCTGTGCATTCTTACCTCATGTATATGAAGATTTCTTTAAAAACTGATATGACAGTCATAAGACAAATACAGTAACCTCAGGAACTAATGCCACATGGGTGTTTTAACTTTGTCAGTGGGGAAAATGATTCTTTGATCTACAATTCTGTTTGTGAACTATACACTTAAGTAATGCCTTTCATTCGGAGGCTTCTTTGAACACCTTCCACACGGTCAGTGTAAGAGCACTGCTGTTGTGTGTCTGAGCTGTCAGACCACTAACTTTTTGGTTCTTCTCTAGACCTCTTCAATTTCACCTAAATCTCTGAGTGGAGAAGAATGGAGAAAGTTCAACTTAGTCCCCCAGTTGAGGACCTAATGTTTTGCTTTTTGCAAGTTTACAGTCACAAGCAAATGTGGATGCCTAATGAACACTGGGGAAACAAGTGCAGAAAATAATAGCAGTTAAAGCAGAAGTGTTTCCTAGTGGATTTGTTGTTCACTATTTCTACCAGATGTCTGCAGCTCTTTAAGTTCAAAGCACATTATGCTCACTTGTTCTAGCTGAGTTAAAAGGACAAGGTTGCAGTGTCTCCACTTCATGTTTTCACCCTCACCTCCTCCACTTCCAATGCCTTAGATACACCATGAATTCCTCCTCTTTCCTTGGCTTCGTCTGGGGCACCCTTATCTAAGTAAAATTCTGATAGAGCTGCAGTGGAGGGTCAGAGATCTGTGTCGTCAGGAAACAGAACATAAGAGAACTGAATTTCAGAGAAGGACAAGGGCTGTTTTTTTTAGCTTTTTCATGTTCCTAGACTGAGAGATGAAGAGCTATGTCCTAGAAGGGTAGAGACCACATGCCAGCAAGTCATAGCTCCAGACCATCTGGGTCATGGATCCTGGGAGAGTCGGTTGAGGGTGTTTGGCCGTTTTACCGAAATATCCATATTGCAGTTTGTATGGTTTTGAGTTTGTTAGTTGTTATCTGATGTCGGTTTAGTAACAGAGGCACAATAAGATTTGGGCACATAGCTTGTCTAGAGCAGTGGTTTTCAAACTTTTTTCCTCAGGACCCAGTTTTAAAAAAAAATATTTATGCCTTCGACCCAACAATTACATCTTTGAGCAATGCATTCCCGTGTTTGGGCAGCAGCAGTAGGGGGCGCCATGATCCAGTACCTGAGGGTCTGCGACCCAGTACTGGCTCTGGACCCTAAGTTTGAAAACCACTGGTCTAGAGGGTGAGATAATGTGCTGACTGGGGGATGTGATTTCTGAAGTGTGCTAACGTTGTGCATTAACTGTCCTGTGCAGACCCTCTGCTGGTGCACTTTAACGTAGTACTGTATGAATAGTTAGCTACTACACTAGAACACAGTAAGGAACATTTAGTGAGCACCAGCAAGGTCTTTGTGAACTAATTAACATGGAACAAGTTAGTGCATTTGCTATAAGCATACTAACTTGCTGCACATTGATTACTTCATGTGCACACCAATCATTCTGTTATGATTTAGTGTAGTAACTATTTTTCAGACAGCACTCATGCTACTATACAGCATGTTGCCCTACTATTTTAGTCAAGCCTCCCTCAGTTCCATTGCTCCTAAGCAGGTGTCAACGTGAAGAAATTACTCCCTTCCCCCCTTTGTAAATTCTCATGTGTCTACCCAAAAGCCTTCGGCTACCCTGCTGTTGGGGAAAAATACCCTAAAATAAATAAATCAGCTGATCAAAATAAACACTTCTGAAAAGTAGCAGAGACTCCATGGAATCCACCGTTGACTTCATTAGTGCTTCCCTTTTCCACTCCTCCCCCATTTGTCTCATTCTGTATGTGTGAGAGGATTGTGGGTGAAGAAGTTACTGAGGCTAAAGGAGGAAGTCAGTGAGGGAATGGATGATGGAGACTGCACTCCCTTATCACCTACGTATGGGGGGCGGATAAAGAGGGGCAATGTGGGATTAGTTTTCAGTGTTTCTGTTTGTAATCTAGCAGAAGCTCAATGTGTGACCTCAGTTTGCAGGGCTGTTAACTTAGCAGCTTTTACTAGTACTAAATAACACAGAAAATCATAAACTAGATTTAATTAAGTTCCTGTTTTATTGACTGCATAGAAAGTAATCATGGTGCTGAAGCAATCATGCACTACTAACACTCCACCCATCTTTGTGCACCCGTGGGTCTGAGTTCTTTTTATTGAATGTTATCAACTGTACAAAGAGCCATGGGATTCTGTGAGAAGAACCAATAAAGCAAAATAAAACCCAAAAAACCTGAACAAAAGACTAGCTTGAGACCATATTATGGTTTGTGGAAACGTTAGGCTGAGGGTTTAAAAGCTGCCTGTGAATTTGGAATACTTAATTCTCATTAACATTAACTGGGGATCGTGCAGTCAGATCTTTTATATGTATTTGAAAATCTCAGCATTAGAGTTCATGTGCAATGTTCAGAGAAGCAACCACCTCAGTCCCACACAACCACGTAACAGAAGGAAAGAAAAGAATGTGTCAGCAAGTCTGTTGGAGAGGCATTGTTTTGCCCCCGACAAGCACAGATGTGTATTGAACAGTTTAGCGGAACCCACCCTTCTTGGAGACCTAATGGCTTTTTCCATTGCCCTGCCCCAAAAGCACACAATGCCTTTCCCCTACTAATTCACCTGATTTACAATGGTTTTTTTTTTTTTGCATAGCCCTCAGAAAAGTTCAAATAGAGGTATGGACCCTTTTGGAACTCTTTGATATAGTCTGTGGATCCCCAGGGGTTCATGAACCAGAGGTTGAAAACCACTGTGTAGCAGAGGGGAGCAGTTAGGCAGCCGCCGAGAGGCAGCTGGGCGCCCGCACTCCCCCTACAGGCCAGAGGAGACCCGGCAGAGTGGCCGGGGCTGGAACCAAAGGGAAGGGCGCCGGGAGCAGGAGGACTATAAAAGGGAGCGGACCAGGCAGCCAGGGGGGAGCCTAGAGAGAAGTGGTTGTCACCCTGGCAGACCTCCCTCCACTGGGAGTAAAGGAGGCTAACTGGTGCCCAGACTCTACCTGAGAAGAGCTGGGGGGGAGGAACCTTGGGCAACTGCACCCCTGGAGAAAACTCCTCCAGGGGAGGACCTTGATGAGCTTCCCTCTGCAGAGAGCCTGAGCTCTGTGGACCAGCTGGATGCTGATGAGGACCTGGAGGAGCTCCCCTCTGCTGGGGAGGACAGCGA
Organism: Podocnemis expansa; assembly: GCA_007922195.1. Taxonomy (NCBI): domain Eukaryota; kingdom Metazoa; phylum Chordata; order Testudines; family Podocnemididae; genus Podocnemis; species Podocnemis expansa. Next base: position 24,067,299 of record ML681991.1, read on the forward strand.
GCCTGCCCTTCCAGACTCGTGTGACCTGGAGGAGCTGCCGTTGGCCAAGGAGGCTGAGTTCCCAGCCTTGCCTCCTGAAGATAGTGAGGGCCTGATGGGGATGCCCTGGGGATCCTACCTGGAGGATCACGAGGACAGCGTGCCCCAGGCCTCAGTGGGCAAGGGAAGGAAGTCGCCCAGGGACAATTGTAAATCAGTGTGTTTTGGTGGGAGCCCCACTGACACAGTGGCCTTCCGCGTGGCCACTGCTAGGGCCCTGGGCTGGAACGCAGTGGAGCACACGGGCCTGTGCTCCCCTTCCCTTCCCTGCTACCAGCCGAGCCATGGTTGGTTTGCCTTACCCCAGCCGGGGTTGAACGCCTGACCGTACTGACTGTTTGTTTGCCTTACCCCAGCCGGGGTTGAAGGCCTGATCTTACTGACTGTTTGTTTGCCTCGCCCTGACGAGGCGAGGACCTGACAACACACTGCTTTAGACATTACCTTTGGCATGAGGCCAACACTAGGTCAAATGCTTGGGGTGCCAGGAGCTGGGCCCAAGGTTTGGGTGCAAATTGTCCTCCATGGGACCCCCTGGTTTGGGTAAAATGTCACATACTACACAAACACAAACCCACCATCTTTCTGAACAGTCACCTGTACTACATTGCACACAAGCAGCAAACAGCTGTAATATTATTCTAAAGTTCCCTTTCACGTATTAACTTATAACCTCTTGATGGCAGAAGTTGTTTTCGTATTGTACACAGTGCTCCATGAGGCACAAAGTCAGCACTTAACAAATAATAGAATAAGGATGATGGGGCCTATGCATTTGATCTCCTTGTGAACTCACTTCTTACAATTAAGTAAAAGTTCATAATATCACAATCTAGATCCATGACTGCTGATGGTGGAGGGAGGAGTATGACAACTGGGCTTTGCACAAATAAAAGGCCTTCTGACTGAACTCAAGAACAGTGTTAATATCCTGCCTGGTAAATAAAAGAAGTGTGAAACCAGTGGACCAAATTTAATGTGTCAGAAGTTAGACCTAATGAGTTAGCAAAATAATGAGAGGATGGGATATACTGTCCATCACTCTTGGGGTGGGGGTTGTCTTTAAAAAAAAAAAAAAAAAGACATGGAGTTGAACAATCAAGGAGGCAAAGAAGCTAACACAACAGTTGCTGACTGAAAGAAGGGGAAGGCGAAGGAGTGAGCTTCACCTTTGTGGCTTTTACCTTCACCATTTCCTGGCACCCTGGCATCCACCATGACATTGTTGGGCCATTGATCTCATTCCAAAACATCTGAGCAAGGATCCAGGTGCCAACATCACCTCCACCAGCTTCAGCTAAATCCCAAATGCTACAAGCAATGTGTGTCCTTTTGTTCCTCACCTTATTTGTTCATCTTGTTTCTGCTTTCTAGCTAATGCTTAGCTGGCCAACACTCTTGTATTCTGTAACATTGCCTTAAGCTTGTCACCAGAAAGGCCTTAACTAGCCTGGTTCTAATACAAACTACCATATCTCAGAGTGGCTCATAAGAAACACATATTGTGCCTTTATTTCTTCCAGAAGTGATATTGCAGTTGGGAGTCAACACCAGAGCCTGAAGCTGCAATTTCTATCTTTACTATTCTTTTCTCTCCTCTCTTGTGTGTCTTTGTCTTTTGTCTTCTAGGAAATGGCATCAGACTTTCACAGTGACAGTCACAGCCTACATCAACTCCTTTTCTTTGCCCACAAAAGACAGTCACCATCTTTAATACATTAAAAAAGACCATAAAGGAGGGGTTTCCTTCTAAAAACTCTCTCCAGCTAAAGCAACAATGAACAGCTGATTTGCTAAAATAAAAGGAAGTGGGATCTTCTCCCACGAAAGCTCATGCAAAAAATAAATCTGTTAGTCTTAAAGTGCCACACAACTCCTTGTTGGGTTTTTTTTTTTTTTTTTTTGCTAAAATAAAAGTCTAACAATTTTTTCTGCAGTTTTTTCCTTTTTCTATATCTTTAATGAATGCTTAAAATGATTGTAATGTTGTTTTCCATGGCAGCAAGCAGACTCGGGCCTCTTTATTCCAAACCCTGTCTAGCAGTGTTTAGTACTGAACAGTGCCAGAGGCATGTAACAACACCTTTGGTTCTTCAGGCCCATATATTACATTTAAATTAATAGATGCTCAATAGTCAGTAAGCATGAGAGTGCCCCTGTCACAGGCAGACACAAACATCTTCCTGAGTAATTCATTCATATACATATGATTGCAGTCTGACCATTGGAAAGTGGAAAATGCTGGGTTGTGTGGATACCAGAAGGTGTAAGCACGTCCTGGCAGTGTGGAACCCTAACACCTCTGCCTGCTGCAAACTCTCAACTTGCAACACTAACAACTTAGTTTGTTCTGTTCACTAGGTGTGTGGAAGTTAGATCATTTCACACCCTATAGGCTGTGACTCAACTGCTAGACACTGTTTTGATCCCATGCCATTCCCCATTCTTCATTTCCAGACTTCCAACAAAGCAGATATGCTGAGCCACTTTCAACTAAGTCCATGTCAATGCCTAGGTCATCCCACAAACCATAAACCAACCTCTAGAACATCTGTGCAATAACTTTCTGAAGGATTTCCTCTGCTTGTCTGCCTGACTCTGCCTCTTCTCCTGTACCCCTATTCTGACACACAATGCAGAATTCTGGTCATGAACACTGTGAACAGGGATTAAGCCACTTTATTACATGGAAGAATACAGCACATCCTCTTCTTCAATGTAAAAATGTAAACTGATTAATTTATACACTGAAATTAATTTAAAAATGGACCCTTGAAGAAACGTCACACCTGTTTTGGATTATCTGTTCCAGATTATGTTAATACCAGTGTAACACATGTTCTTCCATAGAGTTAAACTTTACTGAAATCTCCATGCTTTGACTGTTTGAAAATATTAATTTGTGTTAAGATTACTGGTCATCTTTTCTTTTTACTGTTATCCTTCATAATGGACAGCTTTTCCTTCAGCAGATGGCAGATAGTTTGCCGAGCAGGCAGTTCTTCATGGAATTCTCTATTTCAGAATGGCATCTCTTGCTGCTCTCAAGCAGAGTGCTGCTAGCATCTGTCCTTAACAAAGGTGATCTTTCACCCCCTCCCATTGTTCCTAAGGGGAATGAGGCCAAGCCAGCTTCAAGGAAGATGATGACCCATACAAGTGTCAATACAGGAAACAGCGGGAAGCAGAATGGAGCTGATGCTACACAATGGGGTGGTGCCAAAGGAGCAAAGTAAGGGCAGAATTCCCTAGCCACAGATCCCTCTTGCAAGAGGGATTCTTCAGCTAGGGTGGAGCCAGATCCTGGGTCATAGCTTGTGTAACCTACGCAATATGTGTTGTGGCTGGGGCGTGTCTGAGGGATGGTGTTGCTGCACTAAACTGCGTGTTCTGGCTACTCAATAATGGTAGCTCTGGAGGCCTATTTCTGCCTCACCTCATCCTTTGCCCTAATAAGGAAACTAAATAATAAACACGAAAAGGAAGAGCTTGAACTAACTGTTGTGTGCCCATCATCACTCTGTCTTTAACTCACCCATTCTCTTTGTTCTTTTGACTTTTCAGTTAGTAAATTCATCAGAGCAGATTGTCTCTTACTGTTGTATTTGTTCACTTCCTAACACAAAAAAGTTCTACGCTCTCAGTGGGGCCCGTGGTATTATCATCACTGTCTTCAGGCCCTGAAATATACATGAAGATAGTATAGAAAGCACAGTGACAAGATGTCAATTTTGTCTGACTGCGAATTCCCCAGTCCGTGACTTTGCGAGGAAGTAATTTATGATCTGCTATGAAGCAAATGACACAAGTGAGGGTCTATGTGAATAGCTTTATATCTGCTCATTTCATGTCAGGTAACAGTTTGTTTCCCCAAAACAATTCACACTGTTTACTACCTGAATTTGCTCTATCAAACACAAGCATTTATCATTTACCTCTGGTCACCCCTTCTTAAACGTACCCTTAGTGTTGCTGTTTGGTTTCTTTATCCAGCATGACTCACTCATGTTGCTGTTGGTCGTTCCCTAGCACATCTATAAAATGCTGAAATAACCTCTCTCCCTTGCCCTCTCTCATGACCGAATATGTCATTTTTGGCAACAGTGGCTACTTTGGAACCATCATCCTAGGTTATTTCTGTAACACTTACTACTATGGTATCTAAGCCTGGTCCTCACACGATGTGGCTCAGGAAAAGAAAGAATGATATTGGAACATCATCTTTCTGACCTGCACATAAACAGGATACTAATAACCAGGACTGGATTATCAAAGGGGCTTTAGGGACTTAAGCCCTGGGCCCCAGGCAAAAAAGGGACCCTTGGCTACAGCCCCTAAAACCCTGATAATCTGCCCCCCCACTCCACTGGCAGGGCAGGAGCACTCAGAGCACTCCTAGTGTGCCAGCATTGCGGCTGGGGGTAGCAAGGCCATAGGCCAGAGGCCAAGCTCTGCACTCCCCCCCACCTCTGGGCCAGTTGGCCAACCTCTGGCGATGGGGTGGGCCAGAACCTGTTTGCTCCACCTGGGGGCAGGGCCAGCTGGCTTGTGGTGAAGCCTCCGCTGTAGCCTTCCCTTGCCTGCTGCAAGCCAACTTCCCACCCCCCCCTGCAATTATCCCCCCCCCAGCAGAGTGGCCAAAGCGGGACTGGTGCAGGAACAACCTCTGATCCCAAGGCCCCCCAGCAACATGGGGGACAGGGGCTGGCTTGTGTGGCCCAGGTGTGGGGGCTGTAGCCAAGGGGCCACAGATGGGAGGGCTCCATGGTGGGGGGCAGCCTGGGGCTCCCATATCACTTAATCTGATCCAGTTAATAATATGTTTAGCTTTGCTGGTGTGCAGCAGCTTGGCTATCTATATCCATTTCATCTGAAGAGAAAGCACTTGCCTTTCAAAGGACTTTCTCTTTTCAGTATATCCTACTGTTTTCATCAGACTCTGCTTGGTAGGTGGGATACATTTTCACTTGCTGTTCAGGCACTTCAGCACCCAGATTTCTTTCACAAGACCAGTCCTTCAGCAATGCCCCCAGTCTCTCATAGGCTCTGACTGAAAGGCCTGCTGAATTCAATAGCACTCCCCAGTAATGGGCTTTGAATCAGAGCCAAAACTAGGTATTTCTATCTGCATCTGAAGCTTTGGCAAGAGAATATTCTCCAAAATAGGTGGTGACCTACATTCAGGATCCTACCATCTCTCTGCTTACAGGGCTCTTCTGTTCATATCTGGCTGTACCAATGGGGCGCTTCCGCAATGTTAAACCTTCATTGTCTGTTCTGGAACATCCTGATGACAAAAGTAGATTGGTTCACTGCTTTTCCCCCTCCTCTCCCATAGATTTAAAGTCCAGAAGAGATAATTACAATCACCCCCTGACTGACACAGGCCAGAGGATTTCACCAAAACAATTCCTCCAGTAGATCTTCTACAAAATCATCCATCTTGATTTTAAAAATGGCTGGTGATGGAGAATCCATCACAATGCTTGGTAAATTGATCAACAGCTAATTACAATCACCATTACAAATTTGTTACTGGTCTGAATTTGTCTAGTTTCAATTTCCAGCTATTGGACGCTGTTGTATCTTTCTTTGATAGACAGAAGAACTTGTTAAATATTTGCTCCTTATCTAGATACTGATAGATTGTAATGAAGTCTCTTTTTAACCTTATTATTAAGCTAAATAGATAGACTCAAGAAGCTCAATCACTGTAAGGCATGTTTTCTAATCTTTTAATTGCTCTCTCTGAACTCTCTCCAATTCATCAACATCTTTCTTGAATTGCAGGCACTAGAAGTGGATACAGTACTCCAACAGTACACAGAGGCTAAATAATTTTTCTCTCCTGCTTGAGATTCCCTTCTTTATGAATCCCAGAATTGCATTAGTTCTTCTGGCCACAGCATCACGTAGGGAGCTTATGTTCAGCTGACTATCCACCGTGATCCCCAAATCCTTTTCAGAGTCACTGCTTCCCAGGCTAAGCCCCCATAGTATGAGTATGGCCTAATTCTTTTTCTTTCATGGATACCTTCTTGGTGGTATTTTTATTTTATTTACATGCAATAGTATCCATTATGTGTGAGGTGCTTTCCAAACACTAAAGAATTTTCCCTGCTTAGAGCTCACAATCTTAAAGACAAAAGTCAGGAAAAGGAGAACAACAGAAAGCAAGATATATACAATGAAGGTATAAATCAGCAAGGTTCATGATAACTGGCACAGTAGGCAGGGTCTCTAAGAGGGACTTGAGTTTGGATAACCCCAGGAAGATCAAACAATGCATATGGACTGCCTGGAGTGATAACATGAAAATCTACAGAGTAGCATGAGGTTGGGCAAATTGGCAGAATGGAGGCGTCTGGGTGCTGGACAAGAGAGGATAAGCGGGTGGAGGGACAGAGTTATGTAGAGCTTTGAAGGTGGAACACAAAGTGTAAAGTTAGTACAATAAGAGATGGGATGGCAACGGGGAGATTAAAAAATGGGAGTTTCATGGTCAAACCAATGGACAAGAAAGAAGAGATTACTTCCTTGATAGCTTTTCAGGTTAGGCTTCCTCCTTTATACCCTTGTTGTCTCCATGGCTAGCATTACTAGGTGCTAGCTTGGTTGTACCAGTAACAATGTTTTTACATTCATATCTCAGGGTCTTCCTGGTGGGGAGAAGAATCTAAATTTTCCTGAAAGCTCAATTAAGAAAAAAACCAGAGGGGCTGCCAAAGTTTTACTGCTGCTGCAAACAGAGTAGAGTTCTGCTTATGTTGCCCCTTTTCAACCTGACCGACTACTAAAGCTCCAGGGCCTGGGGATGTTCCAATTAAGAGGAGAAACTAGTGAAAGTCAGATATTTCTTCTATGCAATCTTTGTATTTGCAGGAAATGTACAAAGAGCTGTGTCTCTGAACGCATAGCCTATGTCCACACTAGCAAATTAGTTCGAATTAAGGAGCTTAATTCAAACTAATTTGCACCCAGTCTGCCCTAGACTGTGCCTAGTTCGGACTAAAACTTTTTTTAAATTTGAACTAAGCAAATCTTAGTTTGAACTAGTTAGTTTGGCTGGTTAGTTCAAACTAACTGCTTAGTTCAAACTAATTTGCATATTTAGTTGGAACTAGCACACTGTGGTCATGCTAGTTCAAACTAAATAAGTTCGAACTAGCATTTAGTTCGAACTGAGCGCATTATTTTAGTTCAAATTAACTTTTAGTTCGAACTAACCACGCTTTTTTAGTTTGAACAAAAAAGTTAGTTTGACCTCAAAAAAGCATGGCTAGTTCAAACTAAAAGTTTGTTCAAACTAAAAGAAAAAAAAAACCATGCTTAGTTCGAAATAACTTTCAAACTACTTAGTTCAACTACCTAAATCCAAACTAAGATTTTAGGTGTAGACATAGCCACAAGGAATCAGAAACAGCTTATTTTACTCAGGGTGCGAAGGACACTCTTGTCAGCTCCTCACCCAAAAGCTTCTCCCCAGGTTTCTTCCAGGGTCAGACACTCCTTTGCATTCAGACACTCCTTCATGCTGACTGTGTTTCTGATCATCTGTGCTCTTCTGCCCACTCAAACTCACCTCCCCTGCAAATACTCAAGGACATATTCCAGGGGGTATCACATATTCCTTTTTTCCTAGGTTGGGACTTATCCTCAGAGTTAGATTAACTGAAGGGTGTATTCACACTGCTAATTCTCACTGAGCTTTTATCTCCACCCATAAAATTTCACTCATCTCATGACAACCCATTTATTCTAGAAAACTTGGCCCAGTACGTCTGTGTGTGCCACATATCATTGCAAGATGGTCAGTATTGGGGATTAAAAATAATTAAGCAGAAGCACACAGCAACCACATAAAGAACGTTTTGCCTCAAGTGTATTAGTAGGCACTCATGGAAACCACATGCCATCAATCACTCAAGGCAGTTGCTTTTCCCAGTGCACAATCTGTTACTTTTGCAACTATTGTTTGATGTTGCTACTGACAAGTAACATTTCAGGATTTGACCAATATATATGGTAAAATGTTTTTTGAATACAGTGATTGAATGAAGTTATCCCAAACCAATGTGAGGGGCTCGGAGGCCACATAGCAGGATTTCTGGGCCAAGTTCTGCTCTCAGTTACATTAATGTAGTAAATGACTAAATTTACTTTAGCTGATTCTACATTTCTCTGAATTGATTTTTCTGCTTTTCTTTAAATCTTTGCTATAGCAGCTTCACAACAGAAGCACTCCAGAACTACAGGGATTATTCATTAGCACCTTTTCCATTAACATTTTCATTTCTAGTCTCACTTTTTAATTTTTACTTACATAAACTAGAAAAAGTGGAGATGATTTAAAAAAAAAGAATCATAAACCTTTCTGGTCATAACAGATTTTTTAAAAATATTAACAAATGTATACATAGGTCCTTCTCTGATGATAATCTCAAAAGGCTTTACAAAAGGTGTAAACATATTAGCTCCATTTTACAGCAGAGGCACTTGAGGCATAAAGAGTTTAAATACCTTGCTTAAGCCATACAGTCATGTGGGGCATCTAACTATGAAATTATGCTGATTTTTTTTCTGTATAGCACATCCGTAAATGCTTAGAAACAATGCTCATGTTGAGCAATAGCTGCTAATTTTGCTCTGTAGTGTTTGAGCCAGTTACACAGGAGAGAGTGAGAGTGTGTTTTCTCTTAGATTTTACTTTGATTCTTTCTTATTGTTGCCTTTAGGCTAAAGGACAACCATTTTAGATTGAAATGGTATTTTGCTCCTGCCATTGGAAAAGCATTACAAGCTAGTATTTGAGTGTAATATCTGGGTGCCTTATAAGCATTACTGAACGCATTCAACTCCTGTTAACATCAGCATGAGCTGAGGGCAGTCAGTACACTGTAGAACCAGGCCTAGGAGTGTCAAAAATAGAATCAGGAGTGGACTCCTGATTTATAAGCCCTTTTTAAATCAGTAGACTGCCATGCAAAAGTTTGAGGCCTAAAATGTGTTGAGTTTTCATTGATCAACACAGATGTGAGCAATGTCAATCTGTATTAATTCATATTGTAATAATTCAATGCAAATTCAACAGCCATGTTATGAGATTCATTTTGCACTTACAGCTCACCAGCCTGGTATGTCTTTGCTGCTATCTGTGGAAAAGTGTGTCACTTCAGAATTCTTTAAAAATATCCCCTGAAGTCTCTAGGGTGAGTCCCTTTGGACAGCTTCATGAAAACATTAGAAGAGTTCTTAATCTGTCTCATATCTTGGTTCTCTGCCATTTACAATGAGGGTTTCTGGCCATGGTACATTCTCACACAAATATACCTGTAGTTTGTGCTAAGTTAGGAAATTTGATACAAGAGAGAGAATTCTGATATAAACAGCAATTTAGCTGACAGGTTCTCTTGGAAGCACTAAAGGCTGATTTAAAAGTCCCAGTTTTGGTCAGCTTTCTCAAACCAGTCTTTGTTTCAATACCAAGAGTCTGGATGGTGGGAATTTTCTCCCACGAAAGCTCATGCAATAAATAAATTTGTTACTCTTTGAGTGCCACAGGACTTCTTGTTTGTAAAACAACAAACTTCGCTTCTTCATAATTTTTTATTCACTCCACTCAAACCTCACCCCCTGCCAGGACCGGCCCTAGATCAAATGACAATCCAGGCAAAGAATGTCTTCAGTGCCCCTACTTCATTTGTTTAAATTTTTGAGTAGTTTATTTTTTATTGCATTTGTAGCCCATTTAATAACTTCAATGCACAATGTGCATGCATGATTTATCCCTGTCATATCAGAAGATAAATTTGCAAGATAGGATCTGCTAACCTGTATTTATTCATGCCATATAGAACCAAATTAAAAAAAATAATTTCCTCTAAACTTCTAGAAACTTTTAAATTTTAAGAATAACTGACATGTATTAACATCAAGAAATTGAACTGGGCACCAACATTGGGTGGATCAGCATTAAATAGTGTAGCAGGTGACAGCTTTAGAATGTAAAATTTAGCCTTTTGATTCAAAATGTCACTTTTCTCGACTTTGCTTTCACAAACTGCTGCTCAGGGTCTGAGAGAGACAAAGAGTGGCCAGTGGCATTTTCAAGCAATAAAGTAGCAAGTCATGTTAGTCTCTCATTGCCCATCATCGATCAAAGGTACATTTCAATGAGCATAAGCTTCAAAAAGCAACGCTCATGACTTGCGACTGTGCCTGGTGGCATGAACAGAATCCTCAAAATTATGCTCCTTTAGGAAATGCGTCCTTCAGCAGTGTATCATTAATGAATTGGACAAGTTGGAGTGGAGAGTGTGTCTCATGTGGCAAAATGTGCTAGATGTCCAAAGCTACATCAAGGACCTGTCACTGACATCCAAATATTCCCCTGTGTCAATGCCTGGTAAGTGGCCCTATAATTGTTTGAGTGTTTTCCTGTCCACCAGCAGCCTACTATGGTGCAATAAAAATAATAGAAGCAAAAACATGTCTTTATGTGGCACTTTCTTTAGATAGGGGTTCAGTAGATATCTCTAGCATTTAATGAAATATGTCCTTTATTAGTTACTCTTCAAGTCTTACAGCACAAGTACACTTTCACAGTTAAACAAAGTCACATGATCACAGCTGGGCTCACTCCACTTCGTTCTCGTATCTCACTGACAGACTGGTGATGTCTCGCCCTTTGTGTACCTGTAAGGGCATAACTGACCATATTCTAGGAGTTTCAAGGAAAATGGAGTCCTCAAAAAGTCTGGAAGTTTCCACAAGATGCTGCAAGGGCCCAGAACGTTCTAGGAGGTTAGTGAAAAACAAATCTACACATAAAATGCCTGGAACATCTTACTTCAAATGTTCTATTTTTCTTTTTGTTGCTAACAATAAAAAATAGCACCATGAGCTTGGCCTCCCTGGAGCCTGGCGCCCCAGGCATTTGCAGGGTCACTTGCCCCTAAGGCCCATTCCTGCTGGAATGGGCTTTTATAGCCTTGCCATTATTCCAAATTGCCTTGCTCTGGAGTATTCTGCCGATTCCACCTGAGCCAGAACACAGGTAATAACGGTGCTGCATTTAAGTCAGGAAGTACCAAATTGAGGACATTCCAGAGTCTGGATAAAGGGAAAATCCACAGCCTAGAGCAGCAATCAGACTTCCAGAAACAAAAATAATTTAAAGCACTGGATGAAATTGTATTGCCCATGAAAGTGAGAAACTCTCTTTATCTGAAACCTGAGCATACCCTACAACTTAATTCTGCCCTTGGGTAAGCACACACAGCTGCGAGGGGGTGGGAGTTACATTCCATTCTCTAAGAGCAAAATCAGCCTCATAGTGCTCACAGACCATGGCAACTAGAATTTCATTTGCAGCACACCCCCATTCTTCCCATGGCACCAAGTTAGGTTCTAGACACTCGTGCAATAAACTGTATGGTGCTCAGCAATGGCCATATGGAAAGACAATGAAAAATCTTATTTCTTTCCCAAGGGGTAGCTGTGTTAGTGTAGTTTAGCAAAATAAACAAGGAGTGCTGTGGCACTTTTAAAGACTAACAAATTTATCTGTCACATTAGAGAGAAATAAATTTGTTACGCTTTAAAGTGCCACAGTACTAATTGTTTGTTTCAATATTATTTATAGTAGCACCTAGAGGTCCTGTTCAGACTCAGACCCTATTGTGCTACACGTGGCACATGCATTGAGAAACTGAAGTGCTTACAGTCTAAATAGTTAATACGAACAAAGGATGGGAAGGAAATCACTCCCCCAGGGTCACAAACCTGTTCAGCGGTAGAGCCAGGATTAAAAGCCAGGTCACCTGCATCCAGTCCATTCCATTATCCACCGTATGATGCTGCTTCACTATAGGACTCAAGTCCATCTTGATACCCAACCAGAGAAAGTCACAATGGAGCAGTGACCTCCTCCTTAGCCTCAAGGATAATGATTGGAAGACTGCAGCTCCTAACTTTTGCTTTTTTTACTTCACTGAAAGGTCAGCTTCATCACACAATTTTGTCAGTGTACAAAACCCCTGGCTCACAGCACAATTGGCTTTTCCAATCATGGGCTCCTTCCGACTCCTTCCCTCTCCTCTGCCAAAGCAATTCTCCTTCGCAGTTTGACATATGACACAAGAACCATTTAATACCACCTCACAAGGGAGTTACAGGAAATCCTGGTTCTTGTGTGTGTACATTCTTGTTCACCAAAAAAAATGTCATGTGTGATCTCAAATGAATGGCAGAGCACTCTGATCCTGAAGACCAGAAGTATATGTTCAGATGCTATGTAAGGAATAAAGCCTATACGCTGAAAATGTTTTAATATCTGTATCTAGGTAGTAGTCACCAATAAAGATGAAAAACAAGTTTTGCTCCTGACAGGAGGTAAGAAGTGTCCATCTGTCTGTAGACTTGTAAATTAACCTAATACAATGGATGCTGATTTACATATGAAGTCAACAGAAAAGGAGTCCATGGGGGGAAAAGTGACAGGCTGTTGTTATCTTGTGCGCAAAGACAATGAACATTGGAGGTACATGTAGGAGGCAAAGAAGATACCTCCTCATTCTCAACTTATGAAGTAAATAGAGTATTTACATTCATGAAAACAGGAGCTCCATCAACCATGACCGAATGCCTGCAGAGGACTTTGGGTGAGGTAAACTTCTTTGCTCGTCTTTAAAAGTGCCACCAGACTCCTTGTCTGCTTTTCTTTAGATAGGGGATTAACCATTAGCTCAGCTTAGTCTCTAGAAAGCCTGTTTTGATTTTGTAACCTCTTTTTTTTTTTCCAATATCCTTATTCACAATCTCATGAATCTTTTACTCTCGGATAATAAACTTATTCTTATTGTCATTACAAACATACCTCAGTGCTGCGGTGATAAGAGAAGTACTGGTCCTGAGCTGAATCTTACAATATTATGTGCATAATGTTCCTTTGGGGACCGGAGACCAGGTATCTCTGTGAGTCAGTGTCAAAGGCTAGAAACCGTAGGGGAACCTACAACAGGACTCAGGGACTGGGATGCATTTATGTTAACCTGCAAGGCAAAGTAAAGGATGGCATTGGAGAAGCGTCTTTGAGTAGATACTGAGCTGGAGAACTTAGGAAGCTAGCAAAGCAGAAGCAAGACTCCCTCACGCTGGAAGCAGGGGGTAACAAGGTGATTCTGCATACTTGTGTCCTGAGAATCATCATGCAAGCATCCACAGCTGTGCTGTTGGACAGCAATCCCAGTGATCTAAAATGAGGGAAGGCACTTAAAAAAAGACAGTAATTATTATCCCAGTCTCAGGCCTCACACTTAGCTGTTGCTGCCAACACTATGACAGTTTAGTGTTGTGGACAAATAGTTTTTAGAAATCAGTATGCACAGCATATCTTTTCCTCTTTTCCAATCCACCTCAGCATCTGAAGAAAGGTTTCCAGAAGTGAAAAACTAAGTTCTTTAAATTTTTTCCCTTTGTTTCTTTATGAGGGTTGTAAGCTGGGGCACAGTTTCTTTGGTTATTTACTGGGTCCTTTGCACATGGAGTGAGTAATTTACGTGGCCCAGAGGATACTCTCCAAGCTGAGTAGCATGTGTGAAAGAGACCTGGTTAGCTATGCAACTTCTTCATATTTTATTTTATAGATCTTATTTATGGTGGTGGTATTGTTTGGTGGCCTTTTGTCGTCTTTTATTTATTTATTTTGGCAGTGAGAATGATTTTTCTGCCCTAATATAAACCAGGAGCTATGTCCATGGGAGTATTCCAGGTCATTTTCACAGTACACTGCTCATAAACACTGGGCCGGCTGCCTGCCAGAAGTTCCCTGCCTGCCATGGGGCAGACAGCTCCAGTGCTGTTGTGCACAATGGGACCATTATAATATATGTCTTTAAAAACAGAAATTTTATTTTAAAGATGGGCCAGAATCAAAATTTCTCTCTCTCCTGACTAGAAGTCCAGGATTGGATTAACATGGGATGCTGCAAGTCAAGATTGAGGTTCATTGGCAGATCTGTGGGAGGGTCTATGACGGGAATAACAGGAGCTACAGGTCAGGATGGAGAAACACTGATAAAGCTCCATATGGAAATCTTTCAGAACACCTGCCTGCTCTGAAGTTGGCTGTGGAGTGTATCATCCCAGCACTCGCATTAATAGTTTATGCATTCAGAACTTTAAATAAAAGAAGCTTCTCTGAGTCTGTGGCAATTGAAATCACCAGGAAGTTTACCATAGTTTACGCATTGTCTGGCTTCTTCCTGGATTCATTTTCCTTTGCAAAAATAGTAGTGAGCCATATAATTTTGTTAGTTCCTGCCTGTGGTCTATTCCCTTTGCTCAAATCTTTCTCAGCAGTTCTGATGATCTTTGGCTGTAATTTTGCTAGCTGAGCTCTAGTCTTTAACTCTCAGGTGTCTTGTCCAGAGTCATGGAGGATGAAATGCATTCTGTGACAACCTCTGATCCAGGAAATCCCCAAAGTGTGGGACTGATTTATTAGAGTAGTCTAGAGCAGTGGTTCCCAACCTTTTCTCTGCCGTGGCATACCTTGATACCTTCAAATTTTTTGAGGCACACCACCATTAAAAGAAAACTCATGAATATTCAAATTAAATTACTAATGAATATTCATGAACCATGGCACAGTGTTTCAGCAATGCTCCTATGTGGGGCAGTAGGGGTAGCAGAGCAGGGGTGGCAAAATGGGGGAAGGCAGGAGTTGTGTGCAGTGGCAGGAGTGAGTGTGGGGAGGGCAGGAGTGGCAAAAGAGGACAAGGGGAGCCATGTGGGGGGACAGCACAAGGGTGGCAAGAGAGGAGAGAGGAAGGGAGAACAAGAGTGGTTTTGTGGGCAGACGGGGGGGAGACCTGGGAGTGGGAAGGTAGGGCAGGGGAGCATGGTGCAGCACCACTTCCCCCTTCTCCACAGGGGCTCCCTGCCACCCAGGGCAAATCCTCACCTCACTGCTGCTCCCTCCCACCCCAGTGGGTCCCGTCCTCCTCCCCAACCCCCTGATGCCTGTGATGGACCCTCCCATCACTGCAGGGGCCAGAACTAGGCCTCCAGCCCCCAGCTACACCCCCCCACCCACAGCCATCCTACCCCCCAGCTACACACATCCCCAACCAAAAAGCCACCGTACAACCCCAGCTACACACCCTCTGCTACACAGCCACTCCTACCCACCTCTGCTACACACACACACCTGCCCCACACAATCCGCAGCAGCCCCCCCCAAAGCCCGGCTGCCTGACATAAGTCGCTTCACCCTGCAAAGGGAGATTCATACACTCCCAGCCTCCCACCCCTCTCTGCTGGTTGGGCCTAATGTGGAGCCACTGGACCAATGCTTTCCAGCTGCTCCTGCTATTTTTAGGGGGACCCCTGGAACTCCACATTCTAGTACCTTCCTCTGTTTTTAGGGGGGGGGGGCTGGAATGCTGCCTGCCTAAAAATAGGGGGCCCCGGAACTGTGTTCTGTTGCCTTCCTCCTTACTTTAAGCCCTGCCTTTTCCCAGCCCTGCATAGCCCACATGGCTGGGCTGAGCAGACAGGGAATTTTAACTCCAGCTCTCTGGGATGCTTGCGGCACACTTTGGGTGTTGCCGCGGCACACCAGTGTGTCCCGGCACACTGGTTGGGAACCACTGGTCTAGAGTTGAGTAGCTGTTGTGTGACAGATGAAACATTCCTAACCAACCCTGCCTCCCTGAGTGAGTATGTCCAATAACAGGTGACAGGGTTAGGAAGAAGTAGCAAAGGGGCCAATAGGAGATGGTTGTAAATCTACAGAAACCTTGGCTGATTATGAAGGAGGACTTGGGAAGAAGATGACCTGTGAATAGTTGAGTATTAGATATCCAGAACAGGATAGGGGTCTGACTGGAATTTGGGAGTCACTATGGTAGAGCAAGAAGGAAAAAATATTCCCTAGGGTGGGACAAGTATTCAAGGAATTGGGTTTCACCAAGTTCCGTTCTTTTGAGGTAGTTCCTTCACGTATATTTGGATGCAATTGGATTCAGGAAATCAGATCTGGTGGGTGTGATCTTGGGAGCTGTTGACTGCTCTCAACTCCCATGGAAGTCCTGTTAGAGTTGAATGAGAACGCTCCAAACCTGGCAGTTGCAGGGCTGTGTATTTGTAAGGTTTGTATTAGGGAGCAGCCCATGCTACTGCAATCTAGGGAACCTGGAAAATGAGGTAGGATTTGACTTACTATGAAGACAAATCATAGAAACTTGACCTAAGACCCCAAAAGACCTATTTGGAAAAAGAAAATGAGTTCTAGTAGGAATATGGAGGATGGTGTCCTTTTAAAACCAGCTTGAATGGTTCTGAGCTCCATTATCATAAGAGAAAACAATAGTTTAATCTATCATTTCATTTACTGCAGTCAGTTTTGCCCTTGACTCTGTTGATCTTTCCAAGGCAAATATCAAACAGTTTTGGCTTTCAACAGTAGTGAAAACAAACTTTCATTGATTTATTACTTTAGTTCTTAATTAAAAATTTCTTTTGTAGCTGCTCACTCACATGAAACACCCTTGGCTTCAAGGGGAGCTTGGAATAAAATAATGAACACAGTCTTACTTTGTTATGGGTAGCAATACCTTTTGGCTCACACACAGATAATTCATCTTCGCCTGGAAGATGTAAAGAAGAGTAAGAAAGCCAAGTGGTTTATGGCTACAGATGACAGTGCAGAGCTTGGTGGACTGGCTGTCTCATCAGTCTGGAAGTAGGACATGGTGCCATTCACCCCCCTGTTTCAAGCACTGGATCAAGCCCAGGTGACTAGTGAGCTGTGATAGAAAGTTACCCATCTGGCTGCAGTCCAAATTACATAAATCTTGGTCCATATCCCAAGAAATACTGTCACTAACTGGCAAGCTGCTTGTCAGTCTCAGAAAAGATCAAAAATTGCTTGGATCTTGGAGACTGAACTTGCTTCTTCAGCAGACCCTTCTGGTTCTGGGGAAAGACATCATAGCAGTGAGTTTGGAGGAAATTTGTACTGTTGTTGCTGAGGCAGCATCTGTTCTGGAAATAAAGAGAAGGTTGCCAAGCTAACATTTTATCAGCATGCATTACAAAAAAAAAAAAAAAACCCGAAAACCAGCACCCAAAAACAAAGAACTTGCATGTGAAGAGCATCCGCAATTGGGGTAATAGCAGGGAGAGGGAGTACAAGCTCCTCTTTCTCGTCTCTTCTTCAATAGGATCCAGGGTACAGTCAAGGTGAATTAAGAAATGGAGAAGGATATAAATTGCTACAAACAAGACTCAAAAGATTTGATCATATAACAGTTATACCATAGTGTTTTAAGCATATAGAACAGGACCTTTAAAATATTCATTGTTTGGATCATATTTCAATAGAGAGGTGACTTTGAGGATACGTCTTCTCTCATTCAAGATTGTGAGTACTTTCTCCCCTATTAGAAGTAGCAACTACGTGAACTATTTACATAGGAACTAGCACTTGACTAGGGGAAAACACTGATCAGAGTTGGATGAAGAACTGAGAGATGATTTCATGAAACACTTATTCTGAAGTTCATTCTTTTCATAGGCTCTGAAACAACCAATTTTCTGGTTTTCATAAAATTTCCCTTTTTAATGTACCAGAGATTTTATCTGAATTTTAGTTGAAATGTTATCCAATAATTTTTTTAAATCAAAACTGTTATCTATAGTTTTACTACCAAAACCTGCATTTTCTTATTGAATATTCAGTGTTTGGGTAAATAAAAACACTTTGCATATGGGTTTGAAAAGCAATTTAAAAGAAAAGATTGCAAAATGTCAATAAAGATATCATTAAAAATGTCATTCAATAGTTTGTGATAAACAGAAGTATCTGATAGTGTTGACATTTTGTTGAGGAAAAATTCGTCTTTTAAAAGGAATGTTTTCTGATGAAAAATACATGTGCAAAAAATGTCTGCCAGCTCATATGCTCTCTTTATATCTGGCTGCTGTTCATTATGTGGTAGGGGCTGGAAATAAGGAGAAGATCCAGCACAATGCAAGCAGCCATGTCTTTGCATATCCCCAGTAAGAGTCCTGTGGACTGCCAGTATTCCACTGACAACAGGGGCCAGAACTTCTGCTGTTTGGAGACCATCTGAAGTATGTTTTATAAATGTTTCTGTGTTGCAGCTGTTTTATAGCCCCCTTTCATATATGTTCTTACCCATGGTTTTGTAAGGTCACACTAGCCTTTCCTATACAAATCCTACCAGAGTAGAATTGATAGATGCTCTCAGTGCCACAAAGCTCACACACAACGAGGGAAGCTCTGTTTAATATTTAATCATAAGGCAGCGTAATTTTCTAACCAACGTAACTACATGAAGTTATATGTCATATTCATAGTTCTGAGGTTGCATATGAAATTTTCACACTGCTGAGACAGTGTCATATAACTATCTTTAGGGAGCTTGACATTTTAATTTGCCTGAAAAATGCCATGATGATCTCTTGCACTGTATAATTAATAGACTATTTGAGCATATTTTGAGTTTGTTTTTCAGGATGAAAATAATACAACAACAGGAGAAAAGTGAATCTAGAGCCAAATTCTGTATGTGGAAGATCAAATTGATCCCACAGTTTCATCCAGGGAAATGAGGGATATCATTTCAGAAAAATTTGGTGGTTGAAGGGGGCAAAGTTTTGGCAGTATATGGCATGTTATGTAATTATATTATATCCTGAAAAGTCAGGGTATGGAGGAGAAGTGCAAAAAAAGGAAGATGTAGTGGAACATATAGACTCATGAAAAGTCTGCGCCCTTGCCTGGTAATAGCATATGATGCTCTAATCATGGAAACACCAAGATAAAGGAGGAGGCAGTATGTTCTGCATTGTCTGAAATACATGATCTTCCAGAGGGGATAGAGTGTCTTCTTTAACATGATGTCGTTGGCTCTAGTCATCCTTGTGGGTCTACCTTATGTTTGAGATACAATACAGTACATCTGATCTGTTTCTCCGGTCCCTATATATTAACTAACATCAGCAAAACAGTGTCAATTGTGAAAAGCAAAATTATCTCTTTGTATTTATTTATGCCTTTAAAAAAATTCTCTCTCTCACTTTGACTAAAAGTTAGCCCTTTGGAAAATAGATAAAGCATTTTCTGAGTTCAAGTTGTTTCTTCTCTGTTGCATTTGTGGTGGTGTTCCTGAGTGCTGAGCTCTGCACGTTGGTTTGTTGTTGTAGGGTTGCTTGTTAAGAACAGGGATGCAAAATGCCACAGGTTTCCTTGTTTGTTTTGCTGAACTGAATTAACATAGCTACCCCTTTGGAGCATGTCAACATACTGGTTTATTATTATAGGGTTGCTCATGCACTTTGGAATATGTGGACTGGTTTGTTATCATAGGGTTGTTTATGAGCTCTGTGATATGCACACTACATTGAATGCTGAGCTGCTGATTCTGCTTTTTAATTCTTTTTAAAAAAGTTAATACAAGACCAAAACATTTTCTTTGTTTCAAAGTAAAGCATAAAAATGACCCATTGTTTGCTAAGATGTATAATATAGAGCAAGGCTGGTCAAACTGCAGGCTGACTGACTTTACCATTGTCTCTCTTAAGCATAAGTGAACTGATGTTTATTTCCACACAAGTCTGGGCTAGATTTTGCTGTGTCTTGCTATATGGCAATAACCATGAAAGGTACAGGGCAACAGTCAATTTAACATCTTTTCCCCCCATTGTTATTTTTGCTTCCTAAAAATCCCAGCTGATGCACAAACATTACTAATAGTCATAGTCATATCAAAAAGATACCAGAGCATGGAGTTAGCATCTTTAGCATCATAATACAAAAGTTAGACAAAACAGAAGAGCTGAGCCATTTGTGCCAGAGAATTATCAACATCAGACCTAGAATGACCTGTATGGTCATGCCTAGTCTATCTCTAAGGGCCTGTGCAAGACTCTCCCCTACTGTATATTCTAAAATGCTTTCTGCAGGCTACTTTTAAAAGTCCCATGTGATGGGGTTTCCACAAGTGGGGAACTGGGGATTAGTTCCAAGCTTAACTGACCATAAAGGATCCAGCTATTCCCTCCCCTCCCCTATCTCCCCCCTGCACACACTTCGTTTTTCATGTTTTATTTGTTAAACCAGGATAATAAAAGTAGTAATACTGGACACTAGTGGCACATTTTCTTTTGGAGAGGAAGAAGGAAAATATAAAACAGACCAGACAGACAAGCACTAAAAAATAAAAGCTAATTAAGTCCCAGGCTATCATAGTCTATTAGATTTGGAGTTTCACATGGAACATTGTCTCACTAGACTCTTCTCCTCCTTTTCTTAATACTAATTAATTATCATAATAGACATTAACATTTACATAATTTATATTTTCAAACTGTAATGAGCTGGGCTGCATTATGCAGACACCATAGTTCACAGAAGAGATCAAGCCCATGACATTTACCATCAGAAGATGCCACTACAGGTTTAGTGGAAGGAGAGCCCCTTATGATCTGAATAAGCAGCAGGCTGACATTGTTGCTGGGGCCAGAGTCTCAAGGAAGATATGACCCAGTGTCCAGTACTCTGACCTCGCATAGCATTTGAGCATGTGCATGATCCTAAACATGAGTAGTCCCATTAATTTGTTTTCTTCCTGTGTCATACTACAAGATCAAAGGGAAATAGTCAATGAAACTGACAGATAGTAAATTCAAAACTGAACAAAGGAAATAATTTTCCCCACAATGTGTAATTAGATTGTGATGCTCATTGCCACAGGATCTTGTTGAGGCCAGGGGTGTCGCTGGTGCCTGGCACATGGGGCACATGCCCCGAGTCTAAGTGCCGGTGCCCCAAATGCCTGGGGCACCCCACTCCTCTTCCAGCCCCATCCCTGGCTGGGTATCCGGGTCCAGGATGGCCATGGCAGCACCTGACTCTCCTGACTGCAGCAGCGCCTGCCTCTCTCAGGCTAGGCCGCCCGCAGCAGCCATTGTCTCACCTGTCCCCATCCCTGGCCAGAGATTAGGGGCCAGGCTGGCAGCAGCAGAAGTCTGGGGCTCCGACTCTGGATCAGGTGCAGGGCCTGGGTCTTGGGTCTTTCCCCAGGGCAATGACGCTCCTGATTGAGGCCAGGAATTTAGGAAAATTCAAAGAGGGATTAGGAGAACAAAAATGTCCAGAAGCAGAAATGAACTGTGCCTGTAGATAATGGGGAGGCAGATTGAGGGCAGCGGGCTTCAACAATGTTACTGAGCATTCTCAGTCCAAGCCAAGCAGCAAATCTGGGTGCAGGGCGAGACCCCATATGTTTCCCAGCCCCACGTCGGCTCTGTTCAGAAGTGTAATAGTTAATGTTAAGAGTTTTTTAAAGGAAATAAAACTTCAAGAATAAAACTAATCTCCAACTACTGGTGATTAGCAAACACATGTAATATCTTTGGGGCCATATTATATTAATTTTATGACTGAATAATCTAGCACTCTGTGCAAAGAATTGTAGGTAACTCTAGGAGGAGAGGGTTACCACAGCTCCTTCAAGACCTAGAAATGGAAGAGTGGGCACAGTTTCAGGGTTAACTGCTCATTTAACCTGCATCCTAGTACTCCTTAAAGCAGGGAGTCTCAAACGCATGGCCAGGGGGGCCGCATGTGGACCCTAAAGCTATTTCCTGCAGCCCGCAATGACACTATTGTTACCAGTATTTGGAATATTGTTGTATGAAAAGGTTTCAGTGGTACAGCCCTCAGGCTAATGTACTAGTCCTCATGTGGCCCTCTTGATGGTCTGAGTTTGAGACCCCTGCCTTAAAGGCACTCACTTAAGTATTCAGGATCCCTCCCAGCTGTCATGTGAGCCATGAGGCTTGCAGTCCTGTATCTTCCTGCATTTCCTTAGCAGATCTTACCAGTACTAACAAGCCCTGACAAAGCAAATATACTTCTATTCCTAGAGTAACAGCATTACAGAAAAAAAACATATAACACACAATAAATATTCTATATTTATGTTTAAAGATTAATAGAGGTCACCAATAGTTTCACTAGATACCAATCAACCAAATTCTTTCCAAAACTTCTGACTACTGTAGGGTTTCTTCCACTTTTATCTGAAGTAGCTTGTTCCAGCTGTCAGAAACCAGATCCTGGGGTACATGAACCATGAGTGTGATCCAGTTTGGCAGTTCCTCTGGGCTTAAGGGCTTTGCTGATTGCAGCTTCAACCAATTTATTACAAAAATATGTAACAAATACTAGTCAATTCACTTCTTTCCTTCCTTCTCTTTTTCCCCCTTATTTTCATTCCCCTTTCTCTTCTATTACTGTGCTGGCAAGTCTGAACAGCATAGGGGCAAAATATTTTAGATAAATAATAATCTGTTCCCTATCTCCTTGAATTCACACCCAAAATTTCAAACCAAACCTAAACGGGAACTTTGTGGAGATTTAGTGGTTAACTCTGATATGGCATGGTGTTTTATTCGCACATCCCCCTGCATTCTGTGTTTCTTGTGCAATCTAGAAACTTTGTGTGTCAAAATATCATGAAGAAGCCTTTTGTCATGTGTCTGTGACCAGCTGGAAGCAGGAAATGCTAGAAACCCTGCAGGAAAACCTGTTCTCACAAGATGCCAAGCTCAGTTTTACAGACCAAAAAGGCCGAGGTCGTTTAAGAAGCATATGGAATTCTGGGCACTCTTCAAAACCAAACTTTTAGAAGTTCATTCTTCACATCCACTCTTGTCCCTGAGGATGTAATGATCTCTGTTTATACACTGTGTATGAAGGCTCAGGAAGGAACAGCACATATAAATCAACTTAAGTCAAGACTTTTTCTGCAGTAATTTACAGCTCATGCAGAGAGCCAAAGGGCCACCTGCTCAGCGAAGCCAGAGGGAGGGACTGATGTGATATACATATAAGCAAGTCTGACATATTCAGTGGTGAACATGGCCCATACAGGCAGCACAAACTAGAACACTGTATTATGTTGTGCCCGTCCTTTGACATTAATACCACCACTGCCATTTCAATCAGACACTCAGTGACACCCTGTTAGAGTGAACTGAAAACAGTTAGGACAGCTTAAAAAACAGGTGCAGGCAGATGGGAGCAATCTGATAGAAGCAAAAAGATCTCGGGAATCAGCTGATGAAAAGAGAGAATGAATACTGATTTCCAAAAAACTGTCACTCTTAATCCCTGGGAGATTTTACCATGTTAAACATCTTTCCATTGATGATTGCCAACCTAGAGAGCAAACAGAGGCCTCCAAACCAAAGACATGTGGTTACCTGCCCAAAGGATAACTCAAACGGAATCAGTGAACCCTGAAACCAAAGAGGTGGATTGTCACTGATAGAAGAAAAGGTCAAGAGCATTTCCCCCAGTGCTGAGAATGACTCCTTCCTGCTCATTGAATCCCACTGCTAAGTACAGATGTGCTGAAATGAAACTAACAGAAAGACATGTAATGTAATGAAAGCAGTGGGAAGCAAAGCATTTCACTTTCATCTTATCAGGGAAGAAGCAGAGATGAGGACTAGTAATGCCTGCAGCTTAAATATGTGCCTGGAGAGGGAAAAGGCAGTGAGATGGAGTGATATGGGAGCACAAATTAGTGTTAAAGTCATAACAAGATGAGACACTTATATGAGTAAGAAAAATTCATTTGTATGCTGGAGGTCTGATGCTGCTGGTGCTAAAAATGTCCTCAGAATTTCTAAATATAATCCATGATAATTTCCTTACTTAAACCCTGTTGCATCCAACATGGGGGAATTCTATATTAAACCTTGTACTGAAAAATGAAGTGGAATTGATCGCAGAACTGAAAAAAATTAGTGTTTGTTTTGATACAAGTGGACTTGAATTGATCACATTTGCAATGTGCAAACAGAATACAGTGCAGGATATAATTTTAAATGACCACTTTCACAAAGATAAATATAATTATCAGCCAAATCAAAAAGAGAGAATTTAAACTGAAAAACATGAATAATAATTGAGAATGGTTTTAAAACAGTTTTGTGCCCAGATATTCATAATCAAGAAAGGAAGTCACTTTGGTTAAAACAACAACAACAAAAACTCAACACAACCTGGCTTGGTAGAGAAGTTAAACAGCTACAATAAAAAAAGGGGAGGAAAACCCAAGATACCCAACAACAACAACAACTCCACACAGAGAGGGGAAGTTGATAGTAATGAACATGAAGCAGAAGTTAACAACTGTAGAACATTGAGATGGGAAGCAAAATGCCATAAGAAGCAATCTATGGCCAGCAGAGTAAGTATATTGAAAACAAAAAGAATCCTAACAATGGTATGGGCGGTTATTAGAAGGGCATGGTAAAATTCTCAATATTTCAGAAAAGACATATGCATTCAATAAATTTATGTTCTGTAGTTGGGAAAAAGATTATATGCATGATATACTTTTCCATACCATAGTAACTTCAAACGATGTTAAATAGCATCTACTAAAGATAGACTTCTTAAATCTGCAGCTCCAGATAACAGGCATCTGAGAATTTTAAAAAAGTTGGCTCTAGGAGCTTTCTAAAGTGTTCATGTTGATATTCTGCAAGTTTTGCAACAGTGGAATAGTTCCAAAAAAGAGGAGGAAAGCTAATGTTGTGCCAATATTAAAAAAGGGTGAATGGGACAACCCACCTAGTTATGGCCCTGTCAGCCTAACATCAGTCCCACATAAAATAATGGCATGGTTAATAAAGAACTAAATGAGGGCAATATAATTAACATAATCAGCATGAGTTTGTGGAAGATAAATCCTCGTTAAACTAACTTGATATCTTTTTATGATTAGATTGCGTGTTTGATTCATAAAGGTAAAAGCGTTGCTGCCATATACTTAAATTTCTGCAAGATATCTGACTTGGTATTGCACGACACTTAATTAAGAAACTAGAATGATACAAAATCAACGTAGTTTAAATTAAATGGATTAAAAACTGTCCAACGGATGTTTCTCAAATGTAATTGTAAAAATGGAATCATCCTAGAGAGGCATCTTTCTACTGGGGTGTTAGTTCTTGGCACTGTGCTAGTGAACATTCTTATCAGTGATCAGCAAGAAAACGTAAAGTCATCTTGATAATTTTTCAGATGATACAAAGATTGTGAGAGAGGTAAATAAGAGGACAAGTCAATGATAGTGAATTATCTGGATCTGTTGGTAAGCTGAACACAGGCAAACAATATGTGTTATTATACAACCAAAAGTGAAGTCATATATTTAGGAACGAAGAACATAGGCCATGTCTACAGGATGGATAACTCTGTCTTGGGAAGCAGTGACTCTAAAAAAGATTTGGGGGCTGTGGTAGATAATCAGCTGAGCTCCCAGAGCAAGTTGGCGGCCAAAAGAACTAATGAGACCCTTGAACATATGAACGGGAGAATCTTGAGTGGGATTATGATGTTCACAGTATCTCTGTATTTGGGATTGGTGTGATGATTACTGGAATTCTAAATCCAGTTCTGGTGTCTACAGCTCAAGAAGAATGTTGATAAACCAGGTGCAGAGAAGAGTCATAAGGAGGATTAAAGGATTGGAAAACATGATTTGTGATGTCCCAAAGGGGCAGCACTGTTAGTGTTGTTCAGCAAACCAAACAAGGAGTCCTGTGGCACTTAAAGACTAACAAATTTATTTATTTCATGAGCTTTCATGGGAGAAAATCCCACTTCATCATACATCTGACAAAGTAGGATTTTCTCCCACGAAAGTTCATACAATAAATAAATTTGTTAGTCTTTAAGTGCCGCACGACTCCTCGTATGATTTGTGATGTACTCCAGGAGCAAAATCTCTTTAGTTTAACAAAGAGAAATTAAGGGGAGATGTGATCGCAGCCTATATGGGGAAGAGAAATGTGATAATATTGGGTTCTTCAATCTAGCACACAAAGGTGTAGGAAGATCCAATGGTTGAAGTTTGACAAATTCAGGCTGGAATAAGGAAGAAATTTTGAACAGTGAATGTAATTTTTAAATAAAAATTGGATGTTTTTCTAATTATGATGCTCTACTTCAAACAGGAATTAATTCAGAGAAGTTCTATGACCTGTTTTATAGGATATCAGACAAGATCAACGGTACTCAAACTGTGAGTCACAACACCAAAAGGGATTCCCTCATCAATAGATGGGGTCACACTTATTCCTAGTGTGTGGAGAATACCACTTTGCTCTGCACAAAGTGACTTTATGTGTACAGTGTTTGTGAGGTCACCATTCATGAAGAATGCCATTTTGTTCTAGAATGTGGCATCTCCACGCAGCATGCCCTCACACGTACTGTGTGTGCAAGATCATGCCACAAGGAGAGCGCCATTATGCTCTTCAAAGTGGAACCCTCCATGCTGTCAGGAATCCTAGAAGGAAATAATTCATTAAAATGGGGTCGTGCAGCAAGAAGTTTGAAAACTGTGGATCAAGATGATCAGAACCATCCATAGGGTGTGGAGAATCAGAGTGATCACCATAGGCCCTATGCTTTGGGCGGCCCCAAGCTTTGCACCAGGACCAGTCAGGAGGCAGATGGCTGCAGTTCACCTGCTGACTGTGAGCCAATATCAGGTGGAAGGCAATGGTTGCAACCCACCTCTAGGCTGAGAGCAAAGACCAGGCAAGAAGTAGCTGGCTGTGCACCAGGGTAATTTGCCCAGGGCCCTGCATTCCCCTAGGAACAGCCCTGTAAAATGATCATTATGGTTCCTTCTGGCCCCAGGCATTTGGCTTTGAGCTAGGGCACATGCTGAGAGGCAGCAGAAAATTTTTCCCTCCTCAGGCCAGTATTGTGCAATTGTAGTAAATAATATTTTCTCTTCTTTCATGTTGTTTCCTAACAAGATTTGCGCCGTGTGTTATACAACATCCCAATGACTATTTCAAGGGACAGATTCATTTAGGAGACCTTAAAAGGTTGGAGAGTTGGCTGTTGTGAACAAAGTCCGTGCAGTGCAAAGTGTTTTGCTATAAACACTAGTTTACACCTGTTAACGACTTTGAATGAGCTTCAAACAGCACCAGGGCTACTATTTAACCAGACTGGGAGTGCCACTTGTGGTGTCTATTGTTCAGGGCCACTGAAGGATATTGCATTGAACCTGATTCCTGGCATTTGTCCCAATTAAACAAGCATGCATGAAGCAGGAGGACATATACTGCAATTATCCCATTAGCCAGGATAATGCTTTCACATATACACCATCCCTCACCCTCTTTTGACAATGAAAAAGCACAATTCCCTTTTAAAAAAATACTGCATTACTAAATTCCCAGTTATTAGACGACCAGTACTGTGATCCCTAGAGATTGTTTGTGTAAGGTTAGAAGACGTCAAGGAAGGGTTGAATGTTGAGGAGGGTTCCCTCTACCTCTTGAAACATTTGAAATGAATTTTAAGTGGAGTAAATTGATGCTGTGTGGGTTTGATGCCCAGGACAGGAGTTATTCTTTAGAAGATATTTCTATCTGGAGAAACCTTGGGAATTAAGAAGCAGATCTTCCTATTGAAGTGACAGGGATGTGGGGTTTCCTAAAGTTTGGGCAATAGGAGTGCTAAATGCTCTAGTCTTGTCTTGCAACAGCCCAAGATGACCTGTGTTCTGGGAAATGCGAAAGACAAGACCAACACCCAGGCACTTAAAACTGATGAGCTCTTCAGTCTTCAGGGAAATGCACGGACTTTCAGCACTACTCATAGCCAAGCCCATGAGAATTGTGCAGCTGGGCACCAGCCTTCCTTTACTAATCTCCCATCCTTTTAATTTCCCTGGTCTCCTTTCTTGTTTGATGCAAAGAATCAGTAAGTGCTGAGTCCTTGCAGCTCCCATCAGCCATAATGAGCGCAAGATGGTCTGAACTTCTAAATGAGAGGCCACTCTCCAGAAAATGGGCAATGTGATGTGTGTCAGTTAGTGACATTCCTGGGAAGGGTCCTTTTTGCATTTGCTATGCACACTACCTCAGTCAAGACCAAGTCCAGCAGTCCCCTGAGGTTTCATAGTGCTATCAGAGTGACAGCCAAGCAATAGGTCTGTAGAAATAGGACCCTGTCCTTCAAAAACATCTGGAATTTAATAATAAATGCAGGCTAATTAATATGTATATATGTTGTAGCTGTGTTGGTCCCAGGATATTACAGAGACAAAGTGGGCAGGTGATATCTTTTATTGGGTAACTTCTGTGTAAGCTCAGAAGCTTGTCTCTTCCACCAACAGAAGCTGGTCCAGTAAAAGGTATCACCTCACCCACCTTGTCTCTTTATATACACATATAGGAGATTAAAGCACTAAAGATGTCATGATGCTAACCATCTAGACGATGTGACAAAGGCAGTTAAAATATGAGAAAGTTCAACATTTGAATGCTGAGGAAATGAAGGCAACTTTTACCCTCGGATGGCAATTTTTTATGGTTAGTTATTAATATAATGCTGACTGCAAGTCCTTCTGGTCTGGGACAGAACAGAACAAATATCAGTTCTGAATTCAATTTACCAATCTTTGGTCATCAGGATAGAATTTTAACAGAGAAATAATTGAATCTGCCAGTTAAAGTCTCCACTTCCTATAGGCATAATTTTAAAGAAACAGTGTTCATGAATAGATAGAGATAAAAAGTAAGAGGTTTTTATCACAGAAATTATCAATCTGGAATTTTTATATCATGCAATCCTCACAATGTTTCTAGCTCATGTCTCTGTATCAATGATAATTAATACTCATTGGATTTATCTATGAAAATTATGGAACACAATGAAGGAATGAAAAGGAAATTCTACTTTCTTATTAAAATTCCACAAACAAACAAAATCTCATTCATATTAGGTGCAATGCTCCTTAGCCCACCATGCATCAATGAACAATTTAATTAAATTAAATAATTAACATGTAAAGTATTCCTTGTCTGATGTTAGCACAGGTAAATCATCTTGCCTCAAATTAATTAAAAAATGTTGCATCCTTACAATTCTTTAGATGATGAATCAGTTTGTTTAGTAATACACAGGAAAAGCTCTGGAGAGTGAATTTGGGGCACATATCTGGTCTACAGCAAACATTCAAATCGAATAAAATCATGTTTAGATGGTGCTGAGGTTTTAATAAAAGCACATTAAGTAAATAGTTTTTAAAGGACACCATATGTACTCATTATCACAGCTTTCATAGAAAGAGAGATGAAATAAATGTTTTACAGAGAAAGGGAATATGGAGAAAGGAAAACTTTTAGAGAAAGGGACTATATAAACAGAAGTCTGTATTTTGATCCTTCAATACCGGCTCTTCCTATCATTGTGAAGCAGAATTCACCAAGTGTTGAATCTGAAATTAAAACAGACTTATTCATTGTTGTCAATTCTCGTAACATTCTCACGAGTTTTGTAATGTTTGGTTACTTTGTTAAAATGCAGCTCACTGAGTCAGAGAAGAATCTCAATTTTCATTTTTTTTAAGTAAGTTTTTGGCCCTCATGGTTTCAGAGAAAAGCTGGAAAATATTAACTGTGAAAGCTCAAAATCCAAAAGGCAAGTAACCCACACACCATGTACTATTAAAAAAATCAAGATCTTTAGCACCATCTCATGATATTAAGGGAACTGATCCAGGTGTTTTGATAACTCAGCAATACTGCTGACTTGAATTGAAAGGACACACCAGAGGCTGACTGACAACAAACTTCTTTGCTGTGTTGACCTTTGGCCTAGTTGATTTCAGCAATATTTGGGGATTTGCCGGGCTGTTTCTATTAGGAAAATAAATTGATTATATGAGTCTGGTATTTCTTTGGTGTAATCTTGTTTGTTTACAAAGAATGTCCAGTTAGGCATTTTTCCCTGAACACAGTGGAAACAAATAAGCAGTAGGCATTTGTTTGCTCACAATCTCGAAAACTGCCTGTCTAGCGAGTGCCATGTCCATAGAACCTCTGCATCTGCTGCCAGGGCTATGGTCATGATCAGCAGCTTCCCCAGGACTTGAAATTAGGAGGCATGGGGGTGGGGGGGGGACCACTAAATTGGTATAACACTGTTACTAGCTGACAACTGGGGGGGTGTTGGGAAATTCGGGGGGGTGGTGTTAGGCAAATCCCTGGTCCATGACAGTTTCTGTTGCTTTCTCCTTGCTCTTTGCCTCTGACACCCACACAGACAAACAAGCTGTAAGCAGTCAGTGCCCTCGTATTTTCCCTGAGTTAGTTCTTGTTCAAGCCCTTTCATGACGTCCAATGCATTGGTTGGTGGCTTCTTGTTGTTTCACCTCACTGACGGAACTAAATGGTTTTTTTCATTTAAACTGAATTAAGGGTCACTGACACCTCCATCAGTATTAACAAGTTTTGTGTCACTGATAGGTCAAAGACATACTTGCTGGCAGCCACGCTTTCATTGTAACAGCTGTTTTTCTACAACAAGGCAGAATTAAGATGACTGCTGCTGTCCCATAATATTTAAAGACACTTGCAAAAGAGATAGGCCATCTAGCATACTGATGCATAACAATCTGTAGAGCAAGAGAGAACAACCACTTCCCAGAGCTAAATTATCGCCCCATACTCTCTGACTGAGGGAGGGAAACTAGATGTACATTACAGATAAATTCCCAGGGAATTTTAAACTGAACAGGTAGGGCCTTATCAGTATTTATTACAAAATTTTTTTAGAACGGTGAAAAATCAATGAGAAAAGTAATTCACAGTTTTCTGTGAATATCAGGTAAATAGCAGGGAGAAGAGAAGGCAGAAAAGAACAACAGATGCAGAAAAGTAAGAGTTTTGAAAGTAGAAGTTGTTTAAAGCTGATTTATTTAATTAACTGTACATTTACAGTATATACACATGTGCAAATGTATGCATGTAGGCGTATCTACAGCTACATTGAATTCCTTTCAGAGACAGCTTTGCATTTACGCTTAGTCTATAATTTTTAGATTACAGGATCACAGATCACAGACAAGGAGTAGGTGGCAAAGGTAGAAAAGTGAAACATAAAAAGCAGTAGAGATACAAATGGGAAGGGAGGGGTATGAAAGATAGAAGGAACAGTAAAGGAGAAAGTAAATAGAATGAATGCTCCAGTTAAAGGGAATTGGAAGGGACCAGTCATGAGGCAGTGAAAGTGAGTGGAATTGATTAGTGTCAGTTGTAGGTGAGAGGTAAAAGAGAGAAAGGATCAAGCAGTCTCTGAGTTCAGTTGATGTGGTTATAGCCACAGTGACTTGGCCCTATAGTATCCAGGAAGAGAGCTGGCAGGGAAACCAAATTTCCATTGAAACTGAATACAATAATTTTTGAGTTTTAGGGAGATAAAATGATATGAAACTGGGACACAAAGATGGAAACTTGAACTTTTGCAAATTGAAATTCTGCAATATTTCATTTCAGAAACACTGAAACATGGTATCTCTGAAAATATGTTATTTGCGATTCCAGGCAGAGCTGAATAAAACTGTCACAATTCTTATTTGTTTCACTGTTGTCCACCACTAAATGGCAGTGAAGAAAGTAACCAGCTGGAAGCCCGGGATCCCTGGCCCCAGAGCAGTCACATGACTGGGCATCCCTGGAACTTCAGAACAGAGCCGAACTAAGGGGGCCTGGGGCCTCAAAATGCCCATTTTAAGGGGTTGCTGGTCTTCCCTACTGTGGGCCACCCCAGCCTCCCACCATGGTGGCCTAGGGGTGAGGTGGGGCAGGTTGGGGCGCTGAGTGCTCCCACCGCCCGGGCCAGCTGATCTGCCCCTGTGCTCCAGGGTGAGGGCGGGGTCAGCTAGCACGTGGGGCAGACCTGATCCCAGAGCACAGTGGCCATGCACTGGCCAATCCTGCCCTGTCCCCAGAGGCAGATCACCTGGTCTGGGGGCAAGCTGGGTAGGAGCACTGCGGACTGCTATGGTTGTTGGCTCCAGAGCCCGCCACCCGCCCCAGCGCTAGTGCCCCAGCCCTGCCAGCACTGTACTGGCAGGGCTGCATGAATGCAGGGTGCTTATGGGCTGCAGGCCAGGGACCCCCTTCAGGCCAGGGCCCGGGCTGTAGCCCCTATAGCCCCTGCAGCGATCCAGCCCTCTCTTAGACTCTGGAAGACTGCCGTGCCCAGGCCTTGATTCTCCAGACCAATAGCAGTACACATGGTCGGACTGTCCCATAACCATGATCCTGGAAACCCTTGTTGGCTTTTTCAGTACAACACTAATCTTTCTCTAGAACTGTTCCAGTGATCTCTTCTTATTTTTCCCATGTTTACTGTGTGTCTGCAGTTCTGATGGCTTTATACTACCAATAATTAGAATAACTCAGCATAATACAAACCAGGGCTTTCAGGCTCCCTTTTGCAAACCAGAGAGCTTAGACCACAAGAGACCCCGTTCAAGCTGGGAGAAGTAGCCTCATGAATTTAACTGCAGACTGGAAAACTCTTCTGTCAAAACAAGGGAAGAAAGACTACATTGTGCATATGGTCTGATAGCCAGTAGCCCCTTGTTCATTTTTTTTGTACTGAGTTGTTAAAGTTATAAATGAAATATGGACTAAGACAAAATAACCTCTTGGAGAATGCACAATAAGACATTGGGGACAAGCTCATGTGGCAGTACATGGGCATAACTAAAACCTGGCAGGATGAGTCTCTTAACTAGAATGTCAATAGAGAAGAATAAAAGCAAACTATACAAAAGAGACAAAGAGGATAGGTAAGAGAACTCCACCGTAAGAATTCCACCCTAAACTCTCTTGGAGAACTGTTAGTGGCTTATTTATTCAGAAAGCTGACGGTTAACAAAGACAGACAACTGTGCGTCAGGAAAAAGATTCCTACACTAGAGGAAGACAACTTCATGTCTTAGCAAGCAGAAACAACCAGAGAAGAAACAGTCCTGGCTAGATTTTCTATAGAAAAGGAGGAACGAATGGAGAATGTGAAAGTAACTGGGATCTTGGATACAGTGAGCAGATGCTAATGAATTTAGAATAGGGAATAGGTCAAGCACAACAATTTGGAGGTGTTAAGAAATACCTTGAGTTTGGTACAGTAGGCTATGTCTACATCTATTTTTTTTACTTTAGACTTGCTAGTCCAAACTAAAAAAGTTCAGGGTTAGTCTGAACTAACCTCGGGCTACTTTGGACTAACTGCAGCTTTTTAATTCGAACTAGCCACACGTCCTAGTTCAAACTAACTTTTTAGATTGCTTAGTCTGGACTAATTGGCTAGTGTAGAAATAGCCATAGAAGGAAATACTACATTCTGTTAGAATGAAAGAAGGCCTGGCAGATACAGGACATTTGTCTCCACTGTGTTGCACCTTTTATCAATGTTTACACCCATGCAAAGTGGGTGTAAAACTCCACTTAATTAGGACAGCTTAATTTTATACCCGAATAGTGCACTCACTCTACACATGTATAAATGATACCACCAGGTGCAAAACAATGGAAAATCAAGCCCATTATAATTAAGACAACAGATTATCTAAAGAAGAATGCATGATATAAAAATCAGCCAATGTGGTTTCATGAGCAGCTTCTAGGAACAAGGAAAGGTGTTCTGGAAATGCAGCCATTCCTACTCAAAGTCCATTGAAATTTGCCAGGGAATGATAAAAGATAGTAAAAGAAAAAGAAATCCTAATGTTTACTAAGAGGATTATAAAGAAGGGTTTGCAGTTTGGTGTTAAAGAGAAAGAAGGTTTGCATATAACAGGGGGAACGAAGTCAATGTTTGACTCAAACATTGCTGATGTATTAAATGCTTTTAAAAACTGTCTTCAACAAGAACAATATAAAGAATTTTGAACAGTTGGTTAGGTTGGAAAATCAGGGAGGGGAACATATGAATATATACAAATCAATAGGGCAAGGATGTGAGTCTCTTCACATGGGACTTTTAAACCTAAACTGATAAAATGCTAGAAAATGTAATAGTAGACAGTGGTTCCCAACCCACCTCTGACAAATATAATCATTTGAGAACCCACAGATAGGGCAAACCATACTGCAACCTGCTTGGTATTAAAATATATGCAAAATAGTCATATTTATTGCAGGCATATTACTGCAGTATAATGAAATAGTAAAAGTAATGCTTGAAATCTTTGGTTCTATCATGAGTTCTTCATATTGCCACCTGATTTGAAATTGGATCAATCCTGAGTTTCTGTAAAGCAGAAGCCTCAAATATTTGCTTGGTAGTCAAGATACTAACTACTAATGTATGAGAGACTTGGTCATATACTGTAGAAATGGGGCTTAGTAACATCCATTCAGGTTCAAAACAGCTGTTTGGTTTGACCATATTCATGTCCCTTATTTGCTATCTGAGAACATCTGCACCAATACTTTTTTGTTCATGCAAATAGATGAAAAATGGCTAATCTTGATATGAACCCCTGTATTTGTATGTAAACATATAATTTGGGGCATAGTCTATTCTGTTTCTTTTGCTTGTTAAGGGTTCTTGCACGCACAGTTCCCACTGGTGGCTGGCATGCTCCACCCTTTTCCCTTCCCTCAGAGGCAGGGACATAGGACACAGTGATAGGATGCCACCTGGTAATATGTCCATTTTCTATTGGCAGCTGGGGTCACCTTTGGACCTGTTCATCATAAGAAGTATGTGATTAAGCTTTAATAAATAAGATTTAAAATGGAATTAGAGAGGAAAGCTCTGTAAAAATTCTTGGGATCAGATTTCCCTTCAAGCGTCAAACAGCCTCCACACCACAGCATATACATATTCATTATAATCAGCTCATTTCCTCTCCCACCAGATAATCCATAAGCAAACAGAGAAACCCAGGCATTCATACAGTACCGACAGTGCAACTGGAAAGGCTGTATTTCCCTAGTAAATATTCTGATGGCCGGGCTTAGGCGTGCTGGTGTTTCCATATATTACACTTCTGAGAACTATGGATGTATTGTGAATCAAACCTTTGCTTATAAATGGAAAACTGCCATGCTGATAAGGATGTTCTAACTGCCAGGGAATCATGCCATGTAAACAAGGCAAAAGGAACCATCTTTTTCTCTCTCCAACAATTAAGGAGAGTTTGAACCAAGAAGGGGGAACAGGAAAAAATAAGTATACCGAACCAGGAGCAAGAGTATTAGGAAAACAAAGGAGTAACACACACTGTATGATCACTACAACAGGGCCATCCAGACTGATGTTAATAGAATAAGGCATTCTAAATAAGTAAGGGACTAAACTTCATTATGAGGTTTTTTCCCTTACTCAGAGATCATAAAATGCTTTTCAGCAGTTTTCTAAATTAATAACAGACACAGAGTTCTGCCCCATAACTCTCTGCTATTCCTTGTCTGATTTCCATGAGGCTTCAGCCTAGAATTCAGAACAAAATTTAACATTTGAACCAGCAGTTTGTATATGAGGCTAATCTGAGTAAGCAGAGCTCCCTGATGCTGTATGTCCTCGCCTGTC
Organism: Podocnemis expansa; assembly: GCA_007922195.1. Taxonomy (NCBI): domain Eukaryota; kingdom Metazoa; phylum Chordata; order Testudines; family Podocnemididae; genus Podocnemis; species Podocnemis expansa. The sequence goes on from ML681991.1 coordinate 24,102,811, forward strand.
TGACATCATCTTTCCACATCTGTCAGTTAGGCCTCAGTTCAGGAAAGCACTTAAACACCTGCTTAACATGGGACTTCAATAGGATAAATTTAAAGCATGTGTTTAAGTGCTGACTTGAATATGCTTTCCTGAATCAAAACTTGAAATGTATGCCTCTCAAAGAAGGGGTTTATTATGTGTGTTCTGTGAAGTCTCTACTCTATTTGGAAGTGCTATTCAAAAATAAATACTATATTTATAGGCTTATAGTTCTGCCATTAGCTTTGCAGATAGAAAAACATCTGGTTTAAGAGTTTATAACACAGCTGCCTGGTGGAAGAAAGGAAGGATGTGGACATATTAGAAAGAGTCCAGCGGAGGGCAACAAAAATGATTAAGGGACTGGGGCGAAGGACTTACAAGGAGAACCAGAAGAAGCAGGCTTATTTAGCTTGCAGAAGAGAAGACTGAGTTGGGATTTCATAGCAACCTTCAACTACTTGAAGGGGTGCTCCAGAGAGGAGGGAGCTAGGCTGTTCTCAGTAGACAGAGGACAGAACAAGGAGCAATGGCTTCAAGTTACAGCTGGGGAGGCTGAGGTTGGATATTAAGAAAAACTGTCTCACTAGGAGGGTGGTAAAGCATTGGAATGGGCTACCTAGTGAGGTAGTGGAATCTGCATCTTTGGAGATATTAAGGCCTGGGTGGACAAAACCCTGGCCAGGGGTGTCGTTGGGGTGGGGAGAGATCCAGGGCACAGGCCCAGGCCCCGTCCCCAGCTGGCAGGCCCCAACCCCCAGCCAGGGATAAGGCCAGGCAGGGCCGCATCGCCGCGGGCGGCTAGGCCACGGTGCGGCCAGGCCAGAAGCGGCCACAGGAGGCCGGGCCCATGCCTTCACCGCCACGGGTGGCCAGGCCCCCGATCCCCGGCAGTGGACAGGGCTGCCATGGCTGCAGGCAGCCAGCTGAGCCCTGGATCCCCGGCCGGTGATCCGGGGCCTGGCTGCCAGCAGCTGCAGCAGCCCCGTCCCCCACCGGGGATCGGGGGGCCTGGCTGACTGCAGCCATGGTGATGTGGGGCCTGGCCTCCTGTGGCCCCTTCTGGCCCAGCCCGGCTGCAGCCTAGCCGCCTGCATCGGTGCAGCCCCACCTGGCCCTATCCCTGGCCAGGGGGCTGGGTTGGCCGGGCAGCCAGCCGGGCCCCGGATCCCCAGCCAGGGACGGGGCCGCCGCGGTCGCCGGTGGCCAGCCCGGCCCTGGATCTCCAGCCCAATTGGGCCAGAGATCCGGGGCACTGGTGCTGGGACTCGGGGCACGTGCCTCGGGGTGCCCAGTGCCAGCGACGCCCCTGACCCTGGCTGGGAAAATTTAGTGGGAATGGTCCTGCTTTTAGCAGGGGGTTGGACTAAATGACCTGAGGAACTCCCTTCCAACCGTATGATTCTATGAAATAGTCCAAAAATGTCACCATTTTAATCCCTTTTGTGCCATCCTTCTCCTCTCCTTCTAAATATTGACATAGCACCAATATATTCCCCTTGGGAAGTGCTGAATTCTGCACTTGGAATATGCAGTGAGACAGCAAGCATCAGTATGCAAAGGCGTTTTCAAACTGGTGCTATTACTAATGATGTGAGACACTTAATGGGTTTTATTTTCCGCTTCTTTTCTTTGAAAGCCCCTGTCTTACAGTAACACACTCACCATCTGTAGACGGAGTAGTATTTGTTCTTTGCAGCCAACATTTAAAATGTAAATTCTAAATTCTCAGCAAAAGTAAAAAGGCAACATTACCTAGGCAAATGTTCAGCTAAATGCTTCTTTTCACTGTTCCCAAAAGGGTGCACCTGAGACAGCTTGTAGCCATAAAGCCTGTCTGATGAATTTCTAAATGTTTAGTTTTAGACATATTTATTAGGTGCACTCATCCCACTTATATTACCTGGCTAAGCATGATTTACTTCTTGCAGTGACAGTCAGTGCATATCAACTTCAGCAAGATATACAAATTAAAGCCAACATTTTCAGAAAGATGCCCCAGTGCTTACCCAACGTGGGAAAATGAGTTGGACTCCTCTAGCCAAAGTGTTTTTTGCTATCCAGCTGTATGGTTTACTTGATCATTAATCTCTATGGCTATGTCCACACACAAGCCCTTGTTTCGAAACAAGCCATTTCGAAACAAGCTGTTTCGAAATAAAGGCCTTATTTCGAAACGCCTTATTTTGAAGTAACAAAAAGCTATTTCAAAATAAAGAAAAAGGAGGGAATCGATGTCCACTGTAACATGCTATTTCGAAATAGGAGAGGGGAGGGGGAGGGAGGCCCTGTGCTGGGCCGGGGAGGCCCTGCCCCCAGGCTTGGGGGCAGCCCCAGCCAGCTTCCCCCCTTCCCCTTGCCAGGGGTAGAGAGGGGAAGGGAGCTGAGGCTCCCATCCCCCCCTCCTCCCAGCAAGGGGAAGCAAGGGGGAAGCCGGCTCGGGCACCCTCTGACCCCTTCCACCCCACTCAGCACCCTGGCCAGGGCTTATTTCGAAACAACTGGTTTCAAAATAACCCTCCTTTCGAAAGCAAAGTGGTTTAAGCTGTTTTGAAAGGAGGGCTCTTGTTTCGAAACAAGGAGCTCCCTCCTTTCAAAGCAAGAAAACGTCGTGTCGACATAGGAACTTTTATTTCAAAACAACCAGTGTTGTACCTGTAGGTATCAATGTTTCTGAAAAATGGTCTAAAAGAGGATTACTGTCGATCTGGTAAAAATTCACTTAATAGTTGTATATCTTTCATGTTTGGGTTCATTTTTCCTGGCTGTTACCTCATGTGACAGTGTTCTGGACTAGAGAAAAGATGTGGTTTAGATTAACAGGTAGAAGAGAACTCACCTGCAGTGGGAGTTGGATGCTAACAGTCCTTTGTACTTTTAAAACTGTTCCCTGTTATTCTAATTTTTCTCACTGGATTATCTTCTTTTACATCTCCATCATCAGGAGAATCTGTTGGTCTGTGACACCATACAAGCAGGTTACCTTAGAATCAGATTCTCGGAGCTATGACAGATTATTAACTTGCATGAATTTGCATGCCTTATTGGCTCGAGTACATACTACCCTTGCAATCATGCTAACTGTGCACAAAATGCTAAAAATCAGATCCTTTTTTATCTGTTTTGTTTCCTGTTACTTACCGTGAAATTGAGTCAGGTGGTTGGAAGAAATAGAATCAAATAGCAAAATAACCATTTCTATCTATTTGAATGCTGCTGATGTTGTTTCCAGTAAAGGGGTGTCAGATAAGCCGACTTACATGGTCTCTATTACCATAGTATATGAATGCTTCACCATCTTGAATGTATTTCTCCTCTCTGCATCCCTGTGAGGTAGGAAAATGTTGTTATCCCCATTTTATAGCCGGGGAACCAAATCCAGAAGGACTAAATGACTCGTGCATTGTCACACAGGAGGGAAGTGAATGCCTCAGGTGAGCACACTGAGTACTTAATGTGATTTTTACAATGATCCCACTGTGAACAGCCTAAAATAAAGTTTAAAGAAAATAAAGATGAAAACCATTTGTGCATATAATAACTAGTTACATGGATGAACAACAAATGTTTTGGAAGTCAGCAAGGATAAACATGACAGGATTTAAAAATCAAACTGGATCTCCAAAATGTGAGTTCTTGACTGAAATCAGACCTCAGAATTTGTGAGTGCTTGAAAGAGGTGAGTTCTGTGTCATTTTTATTCTTTTTAATTTTGTGGTCATTCTAAAACTTGGGTAAGTGTAAACTTTAGTATTTGTCCAGCACAGTTCTCTGTTTAGATAGAAAAAATGAATTCTTCTGATTCAAAGGTTCTATCTTCTTTGCAAATGACCTTGCAATGAAGTGGAAATGAGTTAAAGAAACAAGATGATTCCTGTTCTCAGTGTTCTCCAGGAGGCTTCAGTGGTTGTGGTACTGGAAGTAAAATAAGAGGTTTAGCGACAGGAGGCTTCAGGGTAAATGGCGACAGTAGAAGTCAACAACTTCACAATGCACAGGCCAGCTTTTTGATAGTCTTTTGGAAAGCTTTAACTGGTGTATTACTATTCCTGCATAAACATGCCACCAACAGACACGCAAGACAAGATTTTTGTGCCTTTGCCCTTCAATCCTGGTGTGAGCTGATCACACTTGGTTGCACATCCATCCATCCATCTATCCATCCATCTTCCCACTACAGTGTAGTAATAGGACATCAGAACCATACAAGTATTCTAACTGATCTATTTTTAACCACATTCATCACTGTCCTATTTGAGTAGCTACTGACACAGCTGTCATGAGAGTGTAATATTACTGACACATGCGGTCCTGACATAGAACAACATTCCCATTCTGACTCTACTGCTTCTCTTGGGTCTTTTCTTCTGTTAAACTTTGCTTCCTTTCAATCCTATTTCCTCCTCTTCCAACAGCAGTGAAAACAAGAGTGAACTCAGAAAGAGTGAGCTTATCAGTTTTCAAATGGGAAGGATAGAGTTTAGTTTGTTAGTTTACCCACTTTTAAAAACAACAACAACAACGAGTCCTGGGGCAGTTTTAAAGGCTAATAAATTTATTTAGCCTTTAAAAGTGCCACAAGACTCCTTGTTTGTTTTGCTGAATGAGGATTCAAGGCTACTCCTTTGAACTTGTTCTTTTTTAACCACAACACCACTGCCTTCCAACAATACTCCCTAGCATCCTTGTGGAATCTCTACTTCTTGGTTACTTGATAGGTCGATCACTTGCTAGAATGGGAGAGGAACAGAATTGCTAGGTGTCCCTAAGCTAAGAAAGGTTTTAATCAGCATCATTTTTTATATTTTTACATAAATGGATGGGCACCATGCTCAGTTTGAGCTGGCTATAGTTTGGAAATTGTCAGCTTTCCCTCCCTCAACTCCAGCCAGCCACTGGATACACACATGCTATTCTAGGCATCATTAGGTCTGAGGAGATCTTCTAGAGCTCTCATGACCACAAGGCAGGAGAGCAGAAGGTAATCACACTTCCCTTGGCTTCATGGAATTCTGTATCTGGTCTTTGTTCAGCTCTGACCCACTTTCTACAACATATGAAAAAGCAGTGGGCTTAATTCCTTCAATCCCATAATATAAACCAACATTATGGTTTTAAGGTCCCTGCCTGCTATTTTAAGTATAAGTGTCCAGCACTGTTTTCTGAAGTGTCCTCGGCTAGGACTGACTGCTGTCTGCCCAGAGTCCTCCACAAAGTGAAACGTTTATCTCCTCTGTGGACATGCTGGAATGGCAAGCACTGCAAGCAGCCTTTCAGAGTAGAATCTTTTTTACCACCCTGACATGAACTGCTGTGGGTTGGTAGAAAACCCCAGCCTGATCGGAGGCAATGCTCCCAGGGGAAGCTGTGATGCCTGTTTTGTGGATTTTCTGGTTCAGGGAGTTTGTTAGCCTATAAGGGGCGGGGTTGCCTTTCTACAGAACAAGGAACTAGGGTGTAGGTTGAACAGTCTTTGGATAGGCAACCTTGAAACATTCATGCCTGAGAAGAAGGCTTTTACTGGATTTTGTGTTGTTTCATCTGGGGTTTCCTGTGTTAATTAGGCCAGGTTAACACCACAGACATATCAATTTAAGTATGCTATTCAGAGGTATGAACAATCCATACACACACACCCTGACCATTGTAGTTTTACCACCATAGTGCTATCGGCATGGGATTTACTATGTTGATGGAAGAGCATCTTCTGTTGACATAGCTTTTCTCAGGAAGGTGCATTAACTACACTGAGTGTCAAAGCTCTCCAGTTGGTGTAGGAGCATCCTTGCCACAGCAGTACACCACTATAGTGCTGTACAAGGAGACAAGTTCAAAAACCAAAACCATAGGAAGGGGGTATATTTTGACCCAGTGCAACATGCATTGACTGTGGATAGAGCAAGGAAAGATGTTCACACAAACATATCCCTTGGCATTTCTTGTATCTGAGTGAATATCATGACTATCCACTAAAAAAGAAATGCACTGATGTCTTGATCTAAATTCCAGGTTAGGTATCAGAGGACTCTCTGGTATCCTAGAGAAATGTTCAAGGAGTCCATACAGATCTGGTAGCGTGCTCGTTTATTTCTTTTCAGAGAGATTCTTATATGCTAGCTCCTGCTATAAAACATAATGTGGTCTGTCTTCAGATGAATGCAATGATTAGTAAATAGAACATAAAGGATAATTTGATTTTGGAGGTAATTACAGCAATGATCTATAAACTGCATACTCTGTATACCACAGTGAACAGCACCAACCACAACTCAAGAGATTTATCACTTCTAGATACTGTTCAGCCTTTCCATGAATGCAGAGCACATTCTAAAGTGGAATCATTTTGGTTTGCAAAGTAATATGCAATTTCCTTGTAATTGGAGGGCATTGAATCAGTCACTGAATAGAGACAGGATATTCTTCAGACAGTAAAACTCACTGATTGAGTATTTGTGAAGCCATAGAAGAAGTAAAGAAATTCTCCTTTGCCTCCTGCACAGCCAGGATGCAAAAATTCAAAACAGCTTCAGGACACAATTAATCAATTTCATCCCTACTTGTCCACTTCATGCGCTCTAGCTGTCTTCTACAGTTCACCTGTTACAAGCTATACATAATCCAGGATGGCCTGAAAGGAGGAAGCTGGAGGAGAGAACTATTTCATCAATAGCTGAGAATAAATTATGATTCCAAAGTCTTACCAAGCCATCACTGGAGTGTGTAGCAAGGTGAACAGTACTGCCCCAGAAGAATGTGTTCAAGCAATTAGTCTCCCTACCACAGAGACGCCTAAAGCAGTGGGTCTGGCTTTTATAAAATACAAGTCCAAGGTGCTTTCTCTCTCAAGGGTGAATAAAATTGTTAGTTGTTCTCCCTTGAGTAGGGACAGGATGTGCACCAAAACATTCCAAACACAGAAATCCTCCAATTCAAAATAGGGATTTTCAACCTGCAGTCCTCCAACATGTAAGCCTAGCTCATGACACTTAAATTCCCCAGCATTCAGGTTCAGGAGTCTGCCAGCTTGCTACTGTTTGAATGGTTGTAGCTCATGTCATTTGCTTTGCTCATTCCCAATGTTTCCTCTAAGGTGATGATGCAGCTGAGCAAGATACGGATGCAGATGAGCAAGTTATGGATGTAGCTGAGCAAGTTCCTCAACCTATATTGCGCCCCTTCCCCGCTGCCCGCTGCCCCCCCACAGCATATCCATAACTTGCTCAGCTGCATCATCTGCTTAGAGGGAACATTGCTACTCAGAAGAGTTAGTCCATTGTTGTTTCTTCATTTTCCACAGCAGCCTATTTTATAATTTAAAATAAAAAAGTCCTATATTGTTTCTAATCAATTCAAATGTGCCCCTTTATTTGCTTTACTTTTTGTCTCTCTTAGTAATTGTATTCATAGTATACATTATTTTCCTTCATTTTATTAGGGTTTGCTATATTTTTTCCCAATTTAGCCCTTTTGTAGGGAGCCAGAGTCCAAAAAAAAAAAAAAAAAAAATCAAAGTGCCCACAACTCAGATAGTGAAGTCAGCTGCTCAGCCAACTGAACAATAGAGACTGTTGTCACGGAAACCTCTAAGAATAAAGGAAATGGTATATTCCACACCCCCTGATTTTGCTGCAAGTTCTTTTGTTCCCCCTGTGTAGAGCAGACTCTCAGGGTAATGGGCTGGAGTCCTGTTTTGGGCGTGTTTTTTTTTTTTTTTTAAATAAACCTTCTACTCATAAAAAGTAAGAAGCAGGAAAAAAATCACCTATTTTTAGAATGCCTGCCGGATGGAGGACCTGAAAGTAAAAAGGAGGACATATCCTCCTTTTGCCTGACATCTGGCAACCCTAGTCCTGGGGAAGCTGCTTGCTCCCCCTGAGCACTTTCCTGGTGGCTGGGTAGAGGGGGAGGTTCCTGAGTTACACATCTGGGCACTTTCTCCATGCGCCCTCCAGCTGGCTTCCCCAAGAGCCCCGGTACCCCTTCCCCCAGCTCCCTCAGGCCATTCCCCCAGCTGCCAGAGCCACTCCCAGGTGGAGCATGCCCCTCGCTGCTGCCATTCTTCCAGGCAGCAGAAAGCTGCGCCTGGAAGTTTAAAATCTCCCGCCCTGAGCATGTTCAAGGGAGATTTTGAACTCCCCCAAACAGCTCCCTGCTGGCCAGAAGAATGTGTGTTTGGGGCCAGCAAGGAGCCACATCTGCAAGCCCTGAACGGCCAGCAGTGAGGAGTGCGCCGGGGAGTCAGGGCTGCTGTGCACGCATGCATGCACGCAGCCTAGAGGGAGCATTGCTCCTTCCCCAAATTTAGGAGAGTTGTTTTTATCTGGTCCTGCCTTGGTCCTGGGCTTGTCTCCAAATTTTGCTTTCCTCAACAAGCCTCACTTTGCCTTTCAGGATTAAACTGTGGCAATCAGAACCTGTCTTTTTTGATTCAATGTAATTCAAGCAAGCCAATTGACTCCCAGGGCTCAGGCTTCTTGGATTCCTAGAAGAAAGCATAAGGGAAGTGTAGGAGAAAAATACTTTAGTATAGACAGATGGAGCAGAGGGAAAAAAGAAAAGAAGATGATTTTTTATACTCTATTCACTTAATCATGTGTCATTTACTTAATCATACCACATACAACATAATTGGTTTTATAGGCTACAGACAGTTCAAAGACTCCAAAGCAACCGAGTACCATGTCATGCTCCCTTAGAGTCTAACTGTTACATCTCTCCCTTAGCATCTCATACTGATTGCAACTCAGTCAATTGAAATAGCATGCACTCAAAAAATGTAGTGTCTCTCTCTCATTCTCTCGTTCTCCTCTCCTTTCCCCATCCCTACTGCACAAGACAACTTGCCTGTATAATCTGATACTTTACTTCAATTAGTACATTAGACTTTCCTACCACTTTATTTTGGGTATACCATTATTCTAGAAAAATTATTGACTATTATTTTAAATGATGATTAGTGGGTCCTGTTGCCAATGACTATGCAATTCTTTAATGAGATATACATATGCAAAATGGGCAAAGATAATGACAGGAAGAGGAATCCGGACAGAGACAGAGGCAGAGAGCTGTGATGAGGGAGCCACAGAGTGAAGCGATTTTTCTGGGCTTTGTAACTTCTGAGTATTGACAATAAACCTATTCAGTGTTACAGCCTTAGGGTTGGATCCGAAGCCTAAGTCAATCTGACTGTTAGCAATTTATGATCTTTGGGCAAATCTACGCTTAAACTGCTATACTGTAGCCTAGTGCAAGTGTAGACACTACAGCAACGGGAAGGTGTTCTCCCATTACTGTAATGCAGTGTTTCCCAACCCTCAGGCCTCAGCAGGTGTGCCACAGAATGTTTTTGAAAACTTACCTGAGTGTTCTGGATTGCTCATGAATATTCATGAGTTAATCTGGAGACTATATTGTGGTGTGCCTCCACAAAATTAAGAGTATCAAGATGTGCCATGGCAGATAAGAGGTTGGGAACCACTGCTGTAGTGAATCCATATCTTTGAGATGCAGTAGTCAGGTCAATGGAAGAATTCTTCCAGTTCTGTCTCCACAAGGGTTAGGTTCTTAGCTACATATCACAGGGATTTTTCACACCCCTGGGTGATGTAGCTAGGTCAACCTACCTTTTTAGTTTAGGCCTGGCCTTAGATTTGGCTTCTGAGCCAGACTGCTACCTTCATGAGCCAGATTGCTACAGCCTGTACTGTAACCAGCCTTGTATTATCTCCAGGTGTCTCTTGAGCAGATGATGCCAAGTCCACCTTGGGTGATGCACCAATGTGGGTTATGTCCTGGAGAATCCTCAGCTGCTTCTGTAGAAAAGCACCCTACCTCTCTGTTTGGGAGGCAATGTGGGGGGCTGGGCCTGTATTAGCAGCTGACCCAGGGCTGAGGTAACTCAGACCATCTCTTTGATAGCACATGCCAACTGGAAAATAGACTGGCTGCTGACACCACTTCAGAGCACATCAGGATGGGTAGGAAAACCAGCCTGGGAAAAACAGGATGCATCTAATTCTTTCTACCACACTTTAAAGTCAGACACTTTTGAAAGGTTTGCAACCACTTGAATCACTCCTCTCACTCCCACACCTTCATTTTTATGCACCTCTTCCATTCTTTGGTTGTAATGGAAGCAAGAATACCAACCTAGCCAGAGAGAGGCTGTTCTTCCATTATTACTGGCTTAACTCTAGCCAAGAAAGGCTGGAAATGCCAAGACAAAGACTGATCACACGACAGTGCCTTGGTCCAAAATGTTTCTAATAAATTATGGCTGTGAATTTGCATGCTTCTGCAAATAGAATTGCCAAGCCTTCTGGTGCCAACATGCAGCTCAACCTCAGTGTCATGTAGCCTACTCACTACTAACGCACCCCGTTGGGTCAGAGTCAATGTTACAGTTTTTATCTTCAGTAACTTTGCAGATTGGCCATCTTTGCATGTCACTCACCCCTCAGGCGTTCTATGGCCTGACCCTCCAGCCAAGTCACCGAAAAGTTCTAATCCCCTTCCAAGGCAATAAAAAGGCCCAACTCTAAGCCCAAGTAAACCGCTAAACTAACAAGTCTTCTGCCCTTCTTGGGTTCCACTGAAATGCTCTTACTGGCCCTATCTCAGGGCCTCCCCACCACTGGAGTCCATTCTGCTTCTACAGAGTTCCTCCTCTGTTGCTGGGTAACTTATTACTGTTCTCTGTGGAGCCCTGCCAGGTGAGGCATACAGTTTGTGTTTTCTCCAGGGCTGCATTTACCAATACGCTTGAGTAATATGTTTCCTGAAGAGATCTTTCAGGTATGGTGTTGATATTAGCCATCAGGAAATAGAGGAAAGTCCTAATCAAGAGGCCAGGAGTGATCAACCCAATGCAGAAATCCCAGTATACTTGCTCCTATTGTCAAGAAAATGAACAGAGAAATAGTTTCTGCAGTGTTTGACATCCTGTTACCTGCTGTGTATTGCTACCACATTTGTAGCTATGATCACATCATTAGTGGGGTTTTCCTTCTGACAGTATTAACAATATCTCTGGTAACTCCGTATCATTTGTCTTTTCTAGTTTGCATAACTTAAGGAATTACTCTTGGTAATTCCTGAAGTCACTGTCTTAGTGAGAAGAGCCATTTCAGTTGCTAGATTGCTTCATTGTTCTGTACCATCCAAACAACAAATGAATTTTAATTTGGTGTTTCTGTTCTTTGACAATGGTGAGAGGTTGAGTTTCTCCTTCTTTCAAAACAAGGTGCATGGAATTTACTTTTAATAGGCTCATTATCTTTTTAATTATTATTGACACTCCATTTCAGTGTTACGGACACCCTTCAGTTTTTCCAACAAAAGATCAGAGACATTTAAATCATGTAAGTGCAAGCTAGGTAAGCGCTAATATTCTCACAGTGCAACACGGTCAAACTAGATCCTGGCTCTCAATCTTTCCAGACTAGTGTACCCCTTTCAGGAGTCTGATTTGTCTTTCATACCCCAAGTTTCATGTCATTTAATAACTACTTGCTTACCAAAATCAGACAAAAATATGTATGTGCCACAGCACACTATTACTGAAGAATTGCTTACTTTGTCATTTTTACTATACAATTATAAAACTAATCTTTTGGGCCATCTTTATACTCCAAAATTTCGACTATAAATATTGTACTTGCATTTCAGTGTATAATAATATAACAGCATAAATTAGTCATTGTCTGCATGAAATTTTAGTTTGTACTGACTTTGATAGTGCTTTTTACATAACCTGCTGTAAAACTAGGGAAATATCTACATGAATTGAGGTACCCCCTCAAGACCAACGGGTGCTCCCAGAGATATGTTTGCCCTGGTTGAGAACCATAGAGCCAGACTGTGGAAACCGACTTTGACCTAATTCGGGCAGATATTTTAGTGTAGACTCTGCCTTTTCTGATGCAAAGATAATTTTTTAATTAAGATCCATTGCAAACACTAGGAAATCAAGTCTTTTGGGGTTCTTGAACTGCTGTAATTAATTTTTCATCGAGATCAATGGCTTCTTCTTCTTCTTCTTCTTTTTTTTTTTTAAATGTGATTATAGTATCTACTTTATTATGGGCAGTGTGGGATTGCTCTTTCCCTTTCCCTACAAAAAAAAGCTTAGGAGATTCAATCTTTGGCTGGCTGTGCAGAAACACCTATAATTTTTGGCTCCAGACCACCCCTTTTTAATCTTGTTTCAGATTGGTGTTCTAGTCTACTAAAATTTAACAAGTCCTTGTACGCAATCACCAGTCTGGCTCGTCATTCCAAAATTTGCCTTAAATGCTGATAGCTGTTTTTGATGGCTCTGAAGCTGTTTTCCCTTGTTACTGTGTCATATTCAATAGGCTGCACTGAATCATTTTTCATCAGTTTAACTCTAAATTGATCTATTGTCTTTAGCTGGTACAACATTACTTGCTCCATGTTCTGACAAACTAATAAAGCTTCTTTCTATTCCTGAGTGAGATGTTTCAGTTTAGTCCTTTCTGGGTCTGGTTTGCCTTTCTAAATCAGAGCCTCAGGTTTATCTTTCAGATGGGTACTATAAATTCCCTCTTTCTCCACCAAGCTAACAGATTCAATCTCTAAATGCTGCAAGACAGACTGGGTCAAACTTCTGTTTCTTGTTGCTTACATTTGTTCAATGAACATATGTTATTTACACAGTCATTCAGTCAGGATCTGCAACCTGCAGCTCTGGAGCTGCATGTGGCTCTTTGACTGCCTCCTTGAGGCTCCTGGCTCCAGGCCCCCACGCCTGCCACTGGGCGACCCTGTGGGTGGTCCACTCCTATCTCTGGCGCTCACCCCAGCCACTGGAGGACCCTGTAGGTGGCCAGTGCTAGGCTCCAGGCTCCCCCCTGCCACCGGGAACCCTGCAAAGGGCCCACTCCTGGTTCTGGGCTCCTTCTACCACCACAGGACCCTGTGTTATGTGCCCTGGCCCAGCCCCCCAACCCCACCTCCTACCAGGAGGTTACACCCATTGTGGCTCTCAAAACACTGCATTATTGACAGGGCTGTCCCTAGGATGGTGCGGGACCTGGGTCCTATCAGCCAGTGGGGACCCCCCGCTATGCTAGGGGGTGCGGGCTGGCCCAAAAGCTGTCCCCGCACTCCTATTCCTCCGCAGTATTCCCTCTAAGGCTCAAAGGCAGCTGAGCAACCTACATTGCTTGCTGTGTGGTCCCCCACTCACTGTGTGGGCCTGATCCTGTCCCCCAGCAGCCAAATCCTGGCCCCCGCACTCTCCCAGTCACCCCCTCATCGGCCCGATCCCGCCCCACCATGCCTTTCCCAGCCAGCCCAACCCTGTCTTCCTTCCAACCCTCCGCCCCCTTTCATGGCCAGCTACCCCTGACCTGTCCCTAATCACCCCCTGCCACCGCCTTACCTGGCCACTGGAGCAGCGTGTATACTCTGCGCATGGTCCATGAGAGCTTACTCCGAGCAGGAGTTTTAAAAACTCCCAGCTTGGAGTCGCTTTCAGCTGTCTACAAGACTTTGTCTTCTGGCCAGGCGGGGACTGCAGCTGCTGGCCATGCGTGGTCAGCAGCGTTCCCTGTGCCAGGCAGTGGCAGGGGCTGCGCGGCCTTAGAGCGCCAATCTGGGGGCTGGGCTCTGCTACCCCATCCCACCTCTGGGCCAGCCCTCCCTGCCCCCAGGGCAGAACAGGGGGCAGCCTGGCCTCTTGGCTGGCCCACTCTGCCCCTGGGGCGGGACGGGGCAGCTTGGCTCAGAGCAGGCGCCGGTTCCATGCTTCGCCACCCCCACTGATTTCAGCCCTGTGCCGAAGGCAACGAAGGGGGGGGGGAGTGCAGCCATGGGGGGCAGCAGTGTGGGCCCCACACTGCCCTGGTCATGGCATGACAGAGCAGGGCCCATGGAACCACATGGCCAGAGATGATTGCCCCTCTGTGCCCCCCCACCCCCAGACAGCCCTGGTTATTGAAGGAATTTTTTAAAATGGCTCTTCTTATCTTTTGGGCTGCTGAACCCTGATGGAGATCCAACTCTGCATAAACACAGACAGCTTTCAGACTCAAGTTTGCAACCTCCAACATTTTGTGGTGAGTTCTACTGTAATCCTTTAGAATAGCCCAGAGCAAACAGCATCTCAGTAGGACCATCCAATTTTTTACACCCTCAGTCACAAGACTAAGCTCTTGAAGAGAACTGTGTTTATTCTAGGAATTCACACCTTTCCTGTAAAGAGTTTCCTGCAGGCCAAGACCTCTCCAAGCCAGTCTCCTCTTGCAGCAGTCATACGTGCACCAAACACACTAACCCTATAAGAACACACTCCATTTTTAAGGGAGCAGCTCCTATTTATTTTATTAGACAATATGTATCATGATAAGCAAAACAAGAAATATTCAAAATTACTACTAAATATGAATACTATGATCCTGTTTCTAAAACATCTCCTTCAGGGTACTCACAAACATACAGTAAAATTCATGTTTGAAAACAATCATCTCTGGCTTCTTGGGAAACGGAGAGAAAAAACATTTATTTAAAAAACAAACAAACAAACAAAAAAAAAAACGCAGCTGCCTAGAACCTGCCAAACAGAATTCCCCTGACAAAGGTTCTGAGTTCAGCTCTGAATCCATCACCATCCTTTCTGAGGGGATTCTTAGCTCTGCAAAGTGGGTTCTTCCATCTCTACAAATTGGACATTAGTAGCAATGTGAATTTCATTTCTGAAAGGAATATAATAATAACTAAATATCTCCACAAACATATATCCCCTACAGCTTCGCCATAACATAACCAATACCTCGCACTTACACAGTTGTTTATCTTTTAAGTATGTATGAGCATGTTTCTAATAATTACGAGATTTTTGGAAATTTCCAACAAAAAAGGGAACAAATTTATCACTGGTGTAAAGTTTAATAATTTCAATGGTTTTAACTAGCATAAATGTCATTACTGGGGATGAATCTGACCCCATGGATTTGCTGCCTATTAAATTAAGAGTTATTTGAGCAGCTGTTGCTTTCTGGCAAGCACTGGGAAACATTTTATTAACAAAAAGTTCTGCTTCTATTGCCAGTATTTTACTATGTTCCTCTTCCCTCTCTTTTTATTGCTGAAGATATTTGCACACAGGGCCTGATGCTACAATCTTTAGTCCTTTAGACAGATAAAATGCCTATTAACTTCAATGGAAAATTTCCCCAAGTATGTAGAGCAAGATCAGGCTCATGGGAACCTTATTTACATGGCAAAGGATCCACTTCCATAACAAAATGAAGACCCAAAGAAGGAAGCATTCTCCAAGTTGTTCCTTGCCTCACAGATGTTTTGTGAGGACAAATACATTAAAAACTGAGTTCCAAAGGGGCAAGTGTGTTAGTCTAGTTCAATCAAGTGGGATTTTCTCCCATGAAAGCTCATGCAATAAATAAATCTGTTAGTTTTTAAGTGCCACAGGACACCTTGTTTGTTTTGTTAAAAACTGAAGTGTTCAAATACATGGCCCCCATTACTGTGCAAGTGTGATAGATTCCAGAGGTGGTTGTGGCATAATAAGGTATTCTGTGGGTGTTAGTCACTTGCATTTCTTTTCAATGCACAGATCAGGATAGGAGTCATCTCATTCCCTATCTGTAAAACTAGATAATACTGCTTCTTTGCCTCACAGGATATATGGAAATACTAAATGATGTTTAAGAGGTACTCAGATCCTACAGTAATAATTGCCCCCCCCCAAAAGCCTGTGCAATTGTGTGCATATATGCACATGTATATAGTCTTTGCAAGGCTAAGAGCCAAAAATAGTACAGTACATATTTATTCTTCACAGCAAACTAAACAGATGAGAGTCAGAATACACAAGAGGTTGAGTAAAAAAGGTGGCTTTTCTACCCTAATCATCCTTCAGCTCCTTTTTTCTACTGTTTTACCAACTCAACATCAATTAACAGTAAACAGCAAAGAGCGTCCACATAATTTGGTATGACAAGTAGCTTCTGTTAATAGAGAAATCCACAGCTGGAATAGTACTTCACATCTGCACTGAAGGACTCCGGCAAACCTATCAGGAGAAGTCTGTACAGTTCTTGACTGTACAATGACAGTTTAGCAAAATAACTACCAGTCTCCCACCTTCCTACCCCTAAATGGTCTCAATTAAAAAATGATCCCCCAACAAGTACAGAAGGCAACAGGAAGGTCTTCTTCAGGCGAAAGGCCCCCCAAGAGAGGTACTACAGGATAACACTATTTGTGAGGGGTTTTTGTTTGTTTTTTTGTTTGTTTGTTTTTGTTTTTTATAACTACAAAACTCTTTAGAATGAAGTTCTGTTCTGCAAAGTGACTGTAATAATGGCACTGTGGAGTCCTATGTTCATCATCTTTCAGTTATTTCCCTAATAAATCTGCTCAGCTAGCAAGTGACAAGTTGATGTTTTTCTAACTGCCAGCCCCACAAACTCAGCCTAGCATCTGAGGGTCAAACTGAGTTCTTTCCTCCTCAGTTTACATCACCAGTGATGCAGTTTTTGCAGGCCAAATTATGCTTCCAGTTACAGACATTCAATCTCATTGTCTTCTAATTATGCTTTCAGTGACATCTCTGCAAGCTCATTGATTTCTATGGGGTTGCACAGGGATATCTGGCTGGAATTTAGTGGGCAGTTCAATAGAAGATGCACAGGCAGAAATGGAACTAAGAGGACACTCACTGTAGTGCTGACCTGAAGAAATAACTGAAGGAGAAAGCACTGAACACTTTGAGCTTATCTACTCTTAAAATGCTATACTGCTTCAGTGTAGACATGCCCTCCACAGATGGAGGAGGGGTTCTCCCACCGGAGCAGGTAAATCACTTCCCTGAGAGACAGTAACTAGGTTGATAGAAGAATTCTTCCGTTAACATAGCATGGGCTATATGGGGACTTATGCCAACTTAACAACTCTGCTCAGGGGGGAGGATTTTTCACTACCCTGACAGAAGCAGCTAAAAATACAACAAGCAGTTGTGTGGCACTTTAAGACTAACAGATTTATTTTTT
>ML681991.1:24120264-24542673 GCA_007922195.1 Podocnemis expansa
CTTGTTGTTTTTTTACTGGACTAGACTAACACGGCTATCCCTTTGGAAACTGACAAGAAGCAGCTAAACCTGCTTAATTTTCTATTCTAGAACAGGCCTTATTTTATCATTGAAGTGAGCAGACACAGCTGTGAACATTCACAAGGACCTAATCTATGGAGAAGGTAGCATTTTTATGTGGATATCTTTCAGAGGAAAACTACAGCCTAAAGAGTAAAGGGAAGATGAGAAGTGAAGGGAAGACGAGTAAAGGGAAGATGGGAAGAAATAAAAATAAAAGGAGGAAAGAGACAATAAGTTCACCAGGCCTTTTCATCCTGGCAACGACACAATCATCATACTATTATACTAGTTGGTGTAGACTCTTGTGGAACCTTATGACCAAATGTGGATGGGTGACTCAGTCAATATGGCTTCCAAGATTCCCAGTTATCTGTCCAACATGTTCTGATAGTGCTAAAGTTAAATTACTTAATGAAAGAAAAATACAACTGGACGCTGAAACAATAACTGTGCAAAGAGGCATCCACACACATTTTCTGGGTGGAAGTTAAATGTGTTCCACTCAAATGGCTTGCCTAAAAGACGACATAACCAAAAATATAAACAATACAAAAACAAATGAATATAGCCAAAGTTCTTTTAGTGCCAGATACAGTAGAACACAGTGTACTCTGGCAAACATTATTGCACTGGGCTAAGGCCAAATTGCTCTGTTTGAATGACCTTTGGTCGCAAAACCATGTCTGCTATGTGAAAAGTAAATAAATAAATAAATAAAAAGTTTGCAACGGTTAGTTGATCAAAGCCATTGTTTGTCACTGTGCCCTCAGCAAAGAGCAACGTTACAACCTACGAACTGCACAGATCTGTGTGAGGTCTGATGGGAGCTGATAACTCCTCGAATCAAATAGTTGAGGAGGTGGAAATGAGTGGAGATTAGCATGTCAAAAAAAGTTTAATTTTTTTCCATAAACTAATTTTTCAGTCACTCTGGAACAAGAGTGAGTTGAACATTGAACAAGAGCATCTCTCTTGGAATGAAATGGCACCACAAACCCATTGTTCCAGAATGACTGTGATGGAACTAGGGTTACTAGTACATATGTCGGTCTAGATTTCCCTTCTAGACTGAAAATTCTTTTGGGCAGGGACTGGCTTTTAGTATATGTCTGTGCAGGTGGTAGCATAATAGACCCAACCTGGTTAAAGCCTTTTGGTGCTACCACCATATAATTGATTGTTAATAATAATTGTTCTAGAGTGGGTTACTTAACAGCTCTTTTTAGATTCCATTGTGCGTAGTATTGGGGTAACTGTAGTACGATGAAACTGAACATGCACTCTTGGTGCTGGGGGGTACCACTTTTAACAAGGAACTAGTGCAATAGCTGATTCCCGAATCTTCACCCTACCAGTGCATCGAAAATCTACCACTGTTATAGACTCATAGAATCATAGAAACTTCAAAGAACCATGGAGGTCATCAAGTCCAGTCCCCTGCACACATGGCAGGACCAAGCACCCTATTAAGCCATCCCTAACAGGTGTTTTTCTAACCTGCTCTTAAAAACTTCCAATGATGGAAGGGGAGAGTAGAACTCAGAAAGGAGCAAGAAAAATACAAAGGAGTGTTTATTAAGAGAGAGGAGAATCCATCATGAAATAGGTAAAACTCTTGGTTCACAACAGGAAATGCTGCCTCCTCTGGGACTAATTTAGGGACCAGGAACCAGTTTTTGAAATAAAGAGTTCATGGCCCAAATAATTCAATCTGAAATTCAAAATCAGCCATACAAAGTCAGTAACAGGAGACCTGTTGGATGAGCTCACACAAATCAAACAGTGTAAAAACAAAAACAAAAAAGCAAGAAAAAAGAGTTTGGAGGGCACAGACATAGAGATGCAACTGGGCTTTCATGTCTCACAGTTAAAAGGGGGAAACAATTCTTTCTTTCCAATCAGTCTTTCCCCTACCAAACATGCACACCCTAGCACAGAGATTCTTACCACACTGTTTGAAGTAAATCTATTACAATATCATCTTCCAGGCAAAGCTTCACAAGTTGATTCTCACAAGCAGAGTCTTAACACACAAAGGAAAACCTGTCACTCTAATTATCTCTCTCTTTCTATGTCCTCCCTCACCACAACAGCTGAGCACCTCATAATCTTCAGTGAATTTATTCTCACAACAACATTATGGTATACGGAAATAGTACCAGCCAGGGGCTTTGCTGGCACTAGACTTATGGGGCTTGAGCCCTCAGTCACGGCGCCTGAGCCCCGAGTCTGTCATGGTGGCAGCTGCAGTGGTGGCGTGCTTCAAGCATGTGACACCCGAATCCTGGCACCTGAGCTCCAGGTCTTTTTCTGGGCCAGGGGTGCTCTTGGTACCAGCCCCATTTTGCAGATGGGAAATGGAGGTATAGACAGAGACTATTCACTAGGAAATGGACTTAAAAAAAAGGATAAATACATCTAGTGGAGAGATCTTATAAGTACCAAAATATAGTCCACACAATAATGAAGCTGGAACCAGAGGATTAATTGACTCTGGAGCCAGACTGGAGCCAGAACTTGAGCTAGAGCCATGTGCATTAGCCCTGTCACAGAAGGTGGATCCGATGTGGATCCACATTTTTGTATCTGCACAGGGCTCTATTTCTCAGGTTTTCCAGCAGTCTTACCTGGATAAATCTTTTCTTTCAGTATTCACTTTGGGAACAGAGTGCTGACTAGGCAGTGGTTTTCAAACTTTTTTCCTCAGGACCAATTTGAAAAAAAAACATTTATGCTAACAACCCAACAATTACATCTTTGAGCAATTCATTCCAGTCTTTTGGTGGTGGCAGCAGGAGGCACTGAGACCCAGTACCTAAGGGTCTGTAACACTGGACTAGGTAATGCCACACACAGGGGGCAAAGTCAAGGGAATGATCCATGATGTTCTCATCCATCTCCCACAAAGCCTGCTTACAGGCCTTTGTGAAGTCCTCCTTTAAATGGCTCATGAACTTTCCTCTGGAGATAGTTCCACAGGCTAAAAATCTTCAGCGTTAAAAAAACCAATTAACTAAACACACATAAACTTTTCCAGATGTTCAACACTAATGGTTACTACAGAAGGTAGAGGGACATGGCTGCAAGCCTGACCCTGGAACCACAAGACTGCCTTGTGGGCCCACCCAAGACACTTCTTTCATGGTATCAGATTTACCCATTTTACTTAACCTGTAAAAAGAGAAAGTTTTTTAACTTCAGCATGAGTTCTCAGGCTGTGGGTCACAACCCTCGGGAAGTTGTTATAAGGTGTCAAAGAACCATGAAGGCGCTTTCCTTCCCATATTACTAAAAGGGAGACAAGCTCCTGGCCAGATCTTAGCTAGGAGTATCCCATTGTGAGAGAAGCTGAGAACCAGTCAATTTCTGTACTCTAGATTTTCTTTACTGATGTCGGCACATTTCCTTGAAGCCTTGTAGCTGGCATGTGTGGATGGACAGCTGGAAGAAAGCTTTGTTTATATTTAGACTTGTTCCAGCCATGAAATTAAGGGAAGAATAAATACAGATAGAAGTAGAAAGATTACAATCTCTCTAATTTGGTACAAGCAACATTAATGGTTTATTTGCTTTTTTAAATTGGAACTTGGCCCATCTCTCAATAAATAAAAATTCTTCATAGCATCTGGACAGAACAAAGAGGAGATGAAGACAGAGCCAAAAACAGTAGAGGTGGAGTAGGATGGGACAGGTATTAGAGGCAAGATCAAGGGCCATTTCAACTTGCTGAGTTATTTCTGACTGCCCAGGGAGAAGGAAAATTACAGACCACAAAGAAAACAGTCATGTGAAGTTGGAACAGGGGTCATTGTTTTATTGTGTTGTTACTATAGTGAAACCAAATTAAATTGCCTTACATAGGTGTGTCACTGCACAAACTCCTCAGAGATTGGGTTAGAAGGCACCTCCTGATTCAGATGTTAATCAGTTTTAAGTCCCTGTTCAAGCAAAGCAATGAACCACATGCTTAACTTTAAATGCATACTTAATTCCCATTGCTTTCCCTGGGATTTAAACATATAAGCATGCATGTATGTGATCTTCCTGAGTAGGTCAGCTATCCTGAACTGGGACCTCAAGGCACTGACAGTGTTCTTTTGGAGAATTTTACAAATTATTTCCTTTCACAGGCAGTGTTTGCTAATGACCACAGCAGAGCAGAGCCCCAATTCACTACTGCATTACTCCAGATTTACACCAATATAACTCCACTGGAAATCTGGGTTTTATCCCAGCTCTCGCACTGTCCTAGCATATGCCTTCACCGGAGGCTCTGTTAAATTGACTTAACACAGTCAACTTTAAGTTGACTGCCTCCACACTGGCAGGTGCTAGGTCGGCCGTTCCTGGTGGGCGGGAACTTTGGGAGGGGGCCTGGAGGTCAATTAAGTCAATTTAAGGGGTATTCCCCATCTACACTGGTTTAAGTTGATTTAATAAGGTCAACTTAGGCCTTAAGTAGACTTTAAGAGGTGGTGTTAAGTAGACTTAAGGAAGCACTTAAGTCAACTTAATATAAGCCCAGTGTGGCCACGCGGGTCTGTAGGTCTACTTAAGCTTCCTTAAGTCGACCTAAGGTTCCAGTGTAGATGTACCCCTACTGTGTGATCTTTGACAAAATGACCTACCCCCTCCATGCTTCCATTAAGTCCTTTGAAAAATGGGTCTACTTCTCAAAACATTGTAACAATGCTTAGTAGGGCAAAGCACTTTGAGACTCTTATCTGAAAGGCAGAAGGGAAATGCAAGGTGCTATCACTAGTTGTTTGGAGCTTCTTAGCATAGAAGCAAGAATAATTCTCATGCACTGGAAGTTTTGTCTTTGCTTATTTTTGCATTTAATAAATGTGCCTATCAAACTTTAGACATTTGATTTAATAACAACGAGGACTGTGCAATGTGAAATCTTCCCAGCGCCTGTTTTATTATCCCTAACACATTAAGTGCATTTGGGAAAATATGCAGACTTAAATCCTGGGCAGAGAACAAAAGTTGCTTTTAGTTTTCAATAAGATGTGTTCAATCTTCCCTTTCATATTCTTTTCAAATCTCAAAAGGAAACCCACAAAAGTTTAGCTGTTGACTCTTCCTTAAAGGCTCAAGGGGTTTAAAATAATCCATCCTGTCATGGCTTACTCTTTTTTGATAAACAGTCAATTCAGAAATGAGTTTTAGCTGATTCTGTAGGTGCATCTGTGAGGATTTATGAAAATGGACAGAAAATTAGGAATAAATTGCTGTATTCCAGCTACAGATCCTGTACTTTAAGAATGCCAATCATGGTTAGCATTTATTTAGCATTAATTCATCTTCATAATAGCCTTGCATACAGAAGATCCTGATTTTACTGAGAGATTAAGTGACTGACCCAAGATCAAACAGTCTATGATAGAGTTTTGATTATGTAACCCTTCTGCCAGGGCAGGCTGGAAGAACAAGGGCCAGGTGCTATAGATAGGGTTTTCCAATAATGTAACACCACCAACTGGCTTGAACTCCCACCTAGATTTCAGGGAAATCCTGCACTGTTCCCTGGGCACCCCAAAGGGGTAAGTCTTCCCCACTCACAAGCACAAATCTGTGTGTACTAAACAGAACTTTTAATAGTAGTAAAACAGAGTGTAAAAGGCCAAATAACAGAAATCAGCGCCGATCTAGCAAATCAGTACAGAGCAAAGTTCCCAACAACCCACACCACATAACAGAACCTACAAGACTTAATGGGAAAACCAGCACTGATCTGGAGAATCAGTGCTAACTAGGCTCCCAACCAACCCTAGGGTACATAGGGGGTGTCTTTCATGCCAAGTGTCTGCTGGTGCCATCTACTGGCCACTCACTCCATCTGTCTGCCAGCTCCACCCACCAGTCACTCATCCTGCCCAGCTCACTGCTGTCCATTCTCATCATCTGCTGGCTCCACCCACAGGTCACTCACACCGCACAGCTTGCCACTAGACACTCTCACTGACCACTGGCTTCCATTCAGTGGTCTCAGTTCAGAGAGAGGATTTTCTCTCTAGTGATTTTAGCTCAGAGAGATTTTGCTTCTTTCCTTAGTGATTCCAGCTCTTAACTTTAAGTAGCTGTAAACAGCTACCTCTATCTAAATGACAAAGGCTTCCAAAGAAGCCTAGCCATAGCTATCATTAGACAGGGGAAGCAATAGAAGAAGAGGCAGAAATAGCCTCAACCCCCCCTTCCCCCAAATCTTTCAACTTCTTTCAGGCTGAAACATGCAGTCGCCTTTCCTAAAAGCCTCTCCTTAATTAAGGGTAGTTTTTAACCTTTAACTAACCCAGACAGATCTGAAACAAACAGAGAGTAGCAATTCACAAAAGACAGTATTTTATATTTCCCCTCAGTAGAATTACAGATATTGACAGACTTGTGATCAGATTAACCCCAAATACCATTACCCACTATGTCCTGCACCCACTATGCTAATACCTAATTGTGCTCTTTGTGTTCATGTTAATACAGGACCCATGCAGATTAGGTGTCCACCCTCAGAAGCTGTTAGGCACAGTTTCTAAACCTACCTTACAATTAAAACATAGGAATTCTTACATCTAGGGTGGTGTTCCTATTGAAAGTGGCGGTGATTGGTGGGTACAAGCCCACCCACTTCTAAAACCCCTCCCCCCAGCCTATGGGGAGGTAGCACTGGACCCTCTTTCAAATGATTTCTTGGGGCAACTAATGAGAAAACAGGGACGGGTGTGTCCAGGGTGGTGTTCCTATTGAAGGAAAATGGTGGTGGGTGAGTGCAAGCCCACCCACTTCTAAAACCCATCCCCCGGCCTATGGGGAGGTGGTACTGAGCTGTCCTTCAAATAAATTCTTGGGACAACTAATAAGAAAACAGGGACGGATGTGTCTAGGGTGGTGGTATAGGGCAGCTTGGAAAGCTTTTGGAGAGCATTCTAGGATCCAATGGGTCCTTGGCATTTGGGTTCTGGTTGAGCAGTTCAGGTGAAACTAAAGAGCTCCTGATTCCTGTCTTCTGTCCCAAACTGATGCAGAAAATCCCCCCCAAGACTGATTGTGTGTTAAAAATGGGGTCAGCATACTGACCTTTGAGATCCCTGCCAGAAGGGAGTCCAAACTGCAAAAGATCTCCTACACTACTGCACCAAACATCAAGACCATTTCTCTGTCAGCCAAAGACAGGCAAGGTTTTTCTTGTTTCACAAACATCAGTCATGTCCCACCATTTTCACAAGCTGGCAGATCCCCAAGGGTGAGATTTAATATCCCAAGCTAATGTGGATAGCTTGTGCTTCTAGAAGTGTAAGCCAGGTGACATACAGGGGCCAGTGAAGTTCTGATTTGTGACTGGCTGAGCCTACATCACAAGAATAGTATAGTGTAGTAGAGGAGAACAGTTACCTACGGGCCAAGAGGTAGCTGAGCACCCACACTCCCCCCACTGGCCTGAAGAGGCCTTGCATAAGAGCCCGGGCCGGAACCAAAGGGATGGCCGGAGGAAGTGGGAGGACTATATAAAGGGCCAGACCAGGCAGCTATGGGGGAAGTAGAGAGGGGGATGGTTGCTGCTGTCACTGACAACCTCCCTGGAGCCAGAGAGGCCTGACTGACAGTGGGATACCCCACTGTGCGAGAGCTGAAGGGAAGAGCCTTGGCCGGCTGTGCCCCTGGAGAAAACCCCCAGGGGAAGACCTGGATGAGCTTCCCTCAGTGGAAAGCCTGGGGATCAGCCAGATGCCTATGAGGGCCTTGATGAGCTTCCCTCTGCTGGGGAAGGCAGTGAGCCAGCTACCCTGGACCCCTGTGACCTGGAGGAACTGCCACTGGCTGAGGAGGCTGAATTGCCTGCATTGCCACCTGAGGATAGTGAGGGCTTGAGTAGGATGCCCTGGGGAACCTAGCTGGAGGACAGTGAGGATGATGTACTCTGGGGAGAAGTGGGAAGGAAGTAGCCCAGGGGCAGTTTGGTGAGTCAACATGTTTTGGCAGGAGCCCTGCTGACCTAGTGGCACTTTGTCCCTGCCTCAACTAGGGCCCTGCGCTGGAATGCAGTGGAGTGGGTGGGCCTGTGTTCCCCTTCCCTTCCCTCCCCTCCCCTGCTGCTATCTGGGCTACTGGGTGTCTGCCTTACCCCTGCCGGAGTTGAAGGCCCTGAACTATTAATTGTGTGTTTGCCTTACCCCTTGTTGGGGTTGAAGGCCTGAACCCTTGACTGTGTGTTTGCCTTATCCCTTGCCAGGGTTGAAGGCCCTGAACTATTGATTGTGTATTTGCCTTCTTGTGCTGGGGTGGATTGCCAGGGTGCTGCTCTCAGGCTTTGCCCCAGCCCCAATGGGGCCAGAAGGCACGGGGGGGGGGGGGCTGCAGAGGGTAGCCTCAACTACACATACTTAGTTTGCCATCACTACCACTCCTATTGGTTAACCTCTCCTATCCCGTGGAAATCAAGGGATTATCTAACTGGGTTCATTGTCAATAATTTACATATACATTCTGGTACAGCATTACAACAATATAACTCATTTTCAGGGAGCCAAGCAACTTCACAACTCAAATCCTTTTACGGCTTCTACAATTCTACCACCTCAGAGCCCATTTTCAAATGCAAATATAAAGCTCTGCAACTCTGAAGACAATATCAATCATTAGTGTCAGCCTAGGAAACATTGCTCTACGTCATCCCAGACATTACAGGCTTAATGCAGAATTTATTGGATGAGGATTTTGGGCCTGTGTTGTACAGGGAATCAGACTAGATCATCTTAAGGGTTCCTTCTGGCCT
This sequence comes from Podocnemis expansa, assembly GCA_007922195.1. Lineage (NCBI taxonomy): Eukaryota > Metazoa > Chordata > Testudines > Podocnemididae > Podocnemis > Podocnemis expansa. The sequence continues at coordinate 24,129,101 of ML681991.1, forward strand.
TAAAATCTGTGAATCTAGGAAAACCTTCTGTAGTTTGCAATGGATGAGCTGGCGCCAGCTGCACCTATCTATGTGCCCCAATAACTGCTAGTACATTTCTGGTTTTAGTTGTGCATTTAGATACTTCACGATGGAGGCAATATTTTGCTGTATTGTGGTTGAGGAAATATGTTGTAGCATATGATTACCAAACAAGTATTTCTATATAAATTGTATCCCTTTTTTCCTTCCATGTTCCAGGAATCATAACACACTAGCTTCCCTCTGTTCTGCTCAGTGTTTCCTGGGAGGAAATGCCTACTGTACTCTTTTTACATAGCAAATGTTTTAGAGTTCTTGGTAAATTCTGAAGAGTAGATTATGCAAGTATCTTCAAGGGATGGTGTAATCCTTGCCTCGGGGTGGGGGGTGGCTAGATGAAATTTTGAGGTCCCTCTTAGCCGTCCTTTTCTATAATTATATTATATATGTTTGAGTCATCATTAACTTCACCCACTCCTCATTTGTAAACTTTCTACTTTCCTAGCACTGTACTATCCTCTATTTGCATTGCATGCCACAAGATGAAGGGCTCTTCTGAAGGAAACAAGAACACAACCACCATCTCACACTCAAACCAGAACCAGGTCTTTGGTGAAAAAGATGAAGGGTTTTTATACAGTAAAGAAACACATTTAATTTCCACTCCTATGAATCCACATACAGTTCTGCTTTGAGGAGTGTCAGTGTGAATGTAGGAGAGATTTAGGGTAGTTTTTCACTTATAATTTAAAGCTAACCTAAAAGGTTTTCCAAAGAGAGAGAGTGTACATGCTCTCTTGCTAAGGGCCATCAAATTTCTTTTAAATGGCCAACGTGTAACATTACAAGTATCTGTCAGTGGAGAATATATAGCAGAGTATATTTCTTAAACCCCAGATGAGAACATCTCTCTCTAATCCTGCATGAGCCAGAGAAAGCTTGTGAGATCCTAATGGAAAATACAAATTTGCAGGCAGGAAAAAGTCACAGTTTTATAGCCTGGCATTGATTTATTGAGAAACCTCTGCAGACAAGAGTCTTCTTTTTTATTTGGACCAGCTGTGTTCTGGAAGAAGTCCCAGACTGCCATTTATTCAGCTCAGAGCAACACCTAGTGAGCTTCTTTAAAATCCAATGGTAAAGATGTTTGTTATTCCTCATTCTGCACGTTAAAAACTGAGCTAATTTTGACCATCATGCATTCAATAAAATGCTCCCAGCAGGAATTTAGTGCATGAGGCATCACTTTCTAACTACAACAGACTTTTATATGTTTCTTTTCATCTGATAGGCCTCCAAACATGCAAAAATCTGATTACTTTACTCGTCATTGTACTGCTTTTCCTGATGCCTGAAATCTGAGAGAGGTTGAGAAAACCAGTCAGGTCCAGGTATAATGCAGGTAACCAAACAACTCTGGTCACAAGCCTCTGCCTTGAGTTGTAACATTCTCTGCTATTTTTCCAATCCTGGGCCTCCACGTAGATACCCTGTTTCTTGAATCCTCTAGACTGCCTACTATTTTAAAGGTGGGCATTTCCTGGATAGAAAATACCAAACGGTGAATAAAGCAGTGTTTGATAAGGGTGGGCAAACCAGCCACTGGGAGGTTGGGAGAGAGATTCAGAAAACAAAATTTGCTGGAGAACTAGACCCACCGGGTTGTGTTGAGTCCAACGCTTGCATTAAAACCACAATGGGCAACTGGTGTCCAGACAGGCTAAACCCCTGCTCCACTTCTGCTGTGTCTAAGGTGGTGGCCGTTGGACAACAGGGAAGTTCTGCAATTTGCTGGCACCACAGTGAACACTAAAAATGTAGCCATTTAGAAATGCTTTAGATCATGCTGCATTGCTGAAATCAGATGTTCTGAAAAGGCATTTGTTCTCCTTTACTTCACCAACTGTTATTCTCCTAATCATCAAACCAGCTGAACTTCTCAAACAGTAACCATACAGACATGCTGATATATAGTCTAAATGTAGCATTCTCTCTAGCTCAAAGCAAACTGTTCTGTGCTGCATGCTATGTATTGGTTGCTATGGATCCAGGGAAAGGCTGAAAAGTCAGTCAAACGACTGTTGATCATGTTGTAACTCCAATGAGAGCTGTAGAGCAGTTGTTTCCAACCTTTTTGTTTATGTGGACCACTACATTGTCATCGAAGGCTTTTGTAGACCATGTTCTAACCACCAAATGTGCAAAGAGCATTGGTTCACAATGACGTCATGCAAAAGTGCCACTATTTAAATTGAGAATGTTATATTACACAAGGATGTTTGTGAAGCAAAGTACATCATGAATAATAATGTAACACTGAATATGATACTGGATTATATTATCTCCCCCTCCCCACAGACCACCTGAAGTACCCTCACGAACCACCAGTGTTCCATAGACCACAGGTTGGGAACCACTGTTGTAGAAAATGTCAGTTCCTCTTAGAAATGTTGGATCAAAGATGAGTTCCTGCAAGACTGATACTAGGTAAGACCACTGGACTCTTCCAAAAGGCTTTCCTATCGAAAGACGAAGCTTGGGACAATGCCTTAACATTCTTAGACTAGGGAGAAATTCTATTTATCTTTGCAAAATTCAGTTGATCTTTATGAATAGATGTGTGGGGCAACATCAGTAAGGGATGTAGCTTTTATTTCGTCATAGACAGTGACGCAAACTTCCAAACTAACTAAGGATGTTCATGAACCTCACTAATTTCTGCTCCAAGGGCAAGTTAATCACCTTCTCTACTATAAATACACAGCAATATGTAAAAGAAAACAAACTAACAACCAACCAAACCCATATAAAAGCAGAACACTGCACTGCACACGCAATTCTCCCCCAAGGAAAGGGTATGTGATTGTAAGGCTGTGTCTACACTTAAAATCGTAGTTCAGCCTTGCTTAGTTTGAACCAAATAGTTGAAAGTTCGAGCTAAGCACATTTTTTAGTTCCAAGTTTTAGTTCAAACTAGCCATGTTTTTTTTAGTTTGTACTAACTTTTTAGTTCAAACTAAAGAAGTGCCATAGTTCAAACTAAAATAAAATACACTTAGTTCCACTAACCACTAGCTCGAGCTTATTTACTTTGAACTAGCATGATTCCAATGTGCTAGTTCGAAGTAAATTTCAAAATAAGCTCCAACTAAGCAGTTAGTTTGGACTAACCAGCTGAACTAATTAGTTTGAACTTTGCTTAGTTTGAACTAAAATTTTTTTTAGTATTGCACGACATATGCTGGCCACATTACTTTGTGCACTTCTGGAAATTATTCAGATACTATAGAGAAGAATAAGCAAGAAGTCCTGTGGCACTTAAAGACTAACACATTTATTTATTTATTGCATGAACTTTCATGGGAGAAAATCCCAGTTCTTCAGACACTTTGAAGATGGGGGAACTTACAGAATGTGAGCAAAATAAATGCAGGGAAGTGTAAGTCATGGAATCAGGTCATGCTGTAACAGCAAATCAAAGTAGCTGTTACGATTCAAAAACTGGGAAACAGCACATAGAGCAGGGTGAGGTCAAATCACCTGTTGTAATGGGAAAAGCATCCATAGTCATGATTTAATCCTGCTTTCACATAATTGAATCTGCATATCAGTTCGAATTCTGCTGTCTCTTTGAAGTCTTGATGTGTTACCCATTTGTTTGAGCACAGCTATTAACAAATGATCAACAGAGTGATTAGGAAAATTGAAGAGCTCAGCTACTGGTTTTTGAACGTTGTGATTTCTGATGTCAATTTTGTGCTCATTTATTCTTTCGCACACAGACTGTCCTGTTTGTCCAACGTTTACTGTGTGGGGGCATTTCTGGCACATGATGGCATAAATCACATTTGTGGATGAGCAGGTGAATGAGCTCTTGATGGAGTAGCTGGCTTGATTAGGTCCTATGATGGTATCTTTTGTGAAGATACGTGGACAGAGTTGGCAATGTGGTTTGTTGCAGGGATATGTGTCTGCTTTAATGTTTCTGTTAGATCTATAGTTGCTGGTGAGTATCTGTTTAAGGTTAGGGGGCTGTCTAAATTTGAGGAGAGGTCTGTTTTCCCAAAGCTTGAGAGAGTGAGGGGTCATCTTTTAGAATAGCCTGTTGGTCCTTACTGATCTGTTGTAGAGGTCTGACTTAGGGATTGTATGTGATGACTAGTGACGTTCTATTGTTTTCTATCTTGGGCTTCTCCTGTAGCAGCTGAATTCAGGGTAGCTGCCTGGCTCTGTCAGCGTGTGTGGTTTTTTTACTTCTGCAGGTGGGTACTGTAGTTTTAAGAATGCTTGATAGAGATCCTGAAGGTGTCTGTCTTTGTCTGAGGGATCAGAGCAAATGCGTTCTATCCCTAAGATAATGTAGACAATGGATTGTGTGGTATGTTTTGGATGAAAGCTCGAGGGATGTAGGTAACTATACTGATCTGTAGGTTTTTTGATATTAGGATGGTGCTTATGCATCCAACCCTATTTTGTACTGTAGTGTCTAAAAAGTGTATCTTCTGTGTGGAGTATTCCAGGCTGAGTTTCATTGTGGAGTGGAAATTGCTGAAATCTCTGTGAAAATCTTCAAGAGCATCCCTACATTGGGTCCAGATGATAAAGATGTCATGAATGTGGCGTAAGTGGAGGAGAGGAGCTTTGGGATGAGGCTTGAGGAAACGTTGTTCATGATAACCTCTACAGAACAGAATGGCTGTGGCATTCTTTTATTTTGAAAGATATGCTGTAAAAAGTTCTGCAAGTATGTGGAGTCTGGTCCTTCTTAGAGATCCATATTACTATAGTATTTCTCATATCTCCAGCCTTTCAGAAATATTTCAGCATACATTTTGCCTGAAGTGGGAGAACTAAACTCTCATAGGCCCCAGCACCCTCATTCTTGTGTCCCTAGCCACTTGGCTGGTCAGTGCACATGGAGTACAGTCTATTTCTCCTTATCTTTCCCTGTTGCCTTTGGCATGAGCCCACTGGGAGTAGTGGTTTTTAAAACTTTTTTTTTTCTGGGACCCAATAAAAAAAAATCACCTATGACTGCAAACCAACAATTCAATCTTTGACTAAGGAGTCCGGTGGCACTTTTAAAGACTCAGTTTATTTTGCTGAACTAGACTACACAGGTACCCCTTTGGATCTTTGAGCAGTGCATTCCAATCGTTCAGCTGTGGCATCACACTCAGCAACTGTACTAAGGTGCTAGGAGGTGCTTGTTCCTTGTGGAGCAGCCAGGCACAGTCTGGTCTGATGCAACTAAATGTCTACTACATTTCCAGTAGACAAGAAGAGAAATCAGGATTTTTCAAGAGTAGAGAGAAAGTAGGATTTCAAATTTCCAGAGTGGGGAGGTTACATTTTACCAAGACAAGCCCCCAGCCATTTCTGAGAAGTTCCAGTATCTGTCTGAAAGAACATCCTCAGCATAGCTAAAGAGACTCAGAGGTGGGCAAAACTTCTGGAAGGAACAATGCAAGGTCTGCAAGTCATGGAAGTCTCATTACAATCTAATTCCCCTACAAAGCAGGGTCTCCTTAGCGTGCCAGTGCAAGTGGGCCTTTGGTCCTCTCTCTGCTCATGAGCATTAGTTACTCAGCAGCTCCATGCTGACAATGTCAATGCTGGGGGCAGGACCGCAGTCTCATTCTCTAGACTAGGCCTCAACAAATCAATGGTTCTGGTTGCCATGGTGACCAGTTTTCGTAGCCTGTTGCCTAGCTCCACTTCAGAAATGTAATGGAGCACCCTCTGGTGACCAAAAGTAAAACTGTTGGCACCTAGCTCTGAGCCAATTTTATCCACCCCTGCTCTAGCCTCTCTAATTACGTTTTCCAATCTGTGTTACTCCTTACTGCTGGTTTTTAGCCCTCCTATGATTTGGAACTCCAGCATTGTCTTGTGACTTGAATCTAAAGGGTTATAGCTTCAAGGAAAGATCCAGCACATCTAGCCTCTCTACTTCTTGTCCTGTGGGCTTACTACTCAGAGCTCAGTTGTGTAAGAAACAGCCTCTGACAGGCTGCTCCTGAGTGTGAAACTTGGCTTTCACCCCTCTAGCCAGAAAGCAATCAGAGCCCACAAGGGTTATACTCCACCAGGTTTTTCACACTACATCATAAGTTCCAGTAGCAGGACAGTGGCATTTCCATAATGGGGGGTGTGTTCTGACTCTGATCTTTATAGTCTTCCATCCAAGGTTTTCAAAGTGCTTTACAAACATTCACTCATTAAGAATCACAATCCCCAGCCCCTGTGAATTAAATATCTGGTTGTCAGATGATGAAATAAGACAATAATGCAGTAACCATATTCAGCACTTGTATGTTTCATCCATAGATCTTACCCTGGTATACGAAGGCAGTGTTGCCTAATGGATAGAGCATCAGAGTGAATAAAGTAAGTTGCTGTCATTCTCCCCAGACTTTCCTTTACAGAAGAGGAAAAGAACATACAGAGGGCAAAAGCGACAGCTAGTCAGTGCTGGAGCCAGGAACACAATCCATCTCCCCTGACTCTCACTCCTGTGCTCTATTCACTGAACAACTGCTCTCTCATTTTCCTTATTAATAGTTGTCTGACACTGTTATTACCACTACTGGCAAGCTATAAACCAGCATTTCACAGGGTGCATTCTGGTAAGGAATACCTATTGACAAACAATTAATTTGAGATTCTGTCCCTGAAATGGTGTGACACAATGGTAGATGACATGGGAGAAATAGAATGATACATGCGGTCTGAAGCCTGCCACACCTTCTGTTGCTATTTCAACAGAATTTTACTAGTGCTTTGGAAGGGAAAACAAAGAGTTTAGCAGCAGTGGAAGATCAAGGAAGAGCTGGGGAAGTTTTAATTTCCTTGAAAATAAATCTGTGGTAGACAGCAAACACTAAGTTTAGTTAAACAAATATCTCAGAAGACAAAGACTTCCCAGTTTCAGTGAAACCATCATAGTAGTAATTGCCTGTTTTCTCCTCGCCATTGAGGAATGCCAGCAAATCTGCATGAAACCTCTTTGGGAAGGGAAGAGGGCTCTCATGGTTAAGGCACAGGAATGTCAGTTTGGAGATGCAGGATCAGTGACAAATTCCAACCATCTTCCTAGGAAGCCTGGAATAAAGTCATCTTTCTATGCGTCAGCTTCCCCACCAGTAAATGAGTTAGTGCAACAGAGCTGTGCCCAAAGGGTCTGCACGACTGAATTCAGTACCATTTATACGTTTTATTCAGCCTTACATGGCAGGCATGAGAGTAGAGCAAAGCATTAATATCAGTACTGATTTCCTAAGTCAAAATACTTGGAGGGGCAAATTCAAGGCTGACAGTCTCAGAATGTACCTTAGTCCAGTAATTACACTTCAAGATGTGTCAGAAATGGCCTGGAAAGCTTAGTGCATAGGTAATGAGATATTTTGCTCTTCTAGGTTCAAATTTAGGCCAGGTCAGTAGGAATCAAAAGGAATTACAGTTGTGGCCTGCAACATGCAGGAGATCTGACTAAATCAGAGGTCATCAAGCTGTGGGGTGTGCCTCCCAGGAGAATGAATGTCCAGGAGGATGCCCTGTGACCTGAGCCAGCCTCCACAAGGACAATAAGGAAGAGCCACTCAGCCCCCATTGTTACTCTGGCACCAGCCCCAGGCAGCCAGTATTGCAGCCCCAGTTCTCTAGCTCTGGCCCCACTCCCAGCACTTGCTCCTGACTGCAGCTGCTGCCAAGGCACAGACTGGGTGAGAAGACACAACTGAAAGTATGGGGGCCATTGTACCAGATGATCATTATGGCTCCTTCTGACTTTAAAGTTCATGAGCAATGATCAAAATTTCCTAAATTTTGAATTTGCAAGTGAAAGCTTTTATTAAAAGTTCCATTTTCAATGGGGTGAGGGGAAAACACCTCAGATTTTCAATGAAAAATTTTGTGCAGTTTCAAAATTTTTTCAACCAGGTACAGTTGGTCAGAATATTATAACAATTCCTGCAATTTTTAATTTTTTTTATACTGCTCTACTGTTCCCAACTAATGCTGCATGCAAACCAGTATGGAAATAAATCAGTGGTTTCTGTCAAGTTCCTTGTCAATGGATTACTGATGGGCCTATGGAGCCCATGCCCAGGGGGCCACAGGTCATGGGGGGCCCTCCACCTTCACCATTTATTTTAAGGACCCCAGCCAGCAGCTGCTCAGTTCACCCAGCACAGTCTTTACAGCATAGCTCCATCTCTTTATCCAAGCATTCAGCTGCACCGTGTGGTGGGAAATGGAGTTCACCCACCCATCTGCCAATAAGACTTGGGCTGTGGCCCAGACCCTGCATAGAAAAACTGCAACTCCCCATGTGCACTGCAGTGCCTTCCTGGAAATTCATGTAGGCAGCACAGCTGTGCATTTGCAGTGAAGGCAGCTTAGAGGCAGTGCTTCTGGAGTTCAAGCCTTGGGTCAGCCATCCTCCCAGCATAATTATCTGATTCCAAACCCGTTAGAGCAGCAGCTGCACACTTGTCTTCTCGCAGAGCCCTGCCAGGGGGTGAGGAATGGGACCCCCCCCTTTCGCTCCTGCAGCAACCATGAATGACTCTCCCTCAGGCAAGGGTTGTTAAATTACTGAGTCACTCTCAGTACATAGGGCTTACCATGCTCCTCCACTGCTGACTGTGAACGGTGCCAGACACTTCACAGGTCATCTTGCCTGGTAGTACTAAGTAACATGGAGTGTGGGTGACAAGGGCAAGGCCAGAGTAGAAATCTAAAAAGAAAATTTAGAATCACAGACTCATAGAAATTGGAAGGGACCTTGACAGGTCATCAAGTCCAGTTCCCTGCACTCATGGCAGGACCAAGTACCCCTGTTAAACCATCCCTGACAGGTGTTTGTCTAATTGCTCTTAAAAACCTCCAATGTAGGAGATTCCACAACCTGCCAACGCAACTTATTCCAGTGTTTAATCACCTGACAGTTAGGAATTTTTCCCTAATGTCTAGGGGGAATCTCCCTTGCTGTAATCTAAGCCCTTTACTTCTTGTCCTATCATCTGTGATTGATGAGTAATTTTTCTCCTTCTTCCTCATAACAACCTGTTAGGTATTTGAAAACTGTTATGTTCTCTGTCTCCTTTTTTCTAGAGTAAACTAAACAAACCCAGCTCTTTCAATCTTCCCTCACAGGTTAAATGTTCCAGACCTCTAATCATTTTTGTTGCCCCTTTCTGGACTTTCTCCAGTTTCTCCACATCCTTTTTGAAATGAGGTACCCAAACTTGGACACAGTACTCAGGTTGAGAGAGGCCTAATCAGTGCAGAATAGAGTGGAAGAATCACTTCTCATGTTTCACTCACAATACTCCTGTTAACACACCCCAGAATGTTGTTTGCTTTTTTGCAACTGTATTACACTGCTGACTCATATTTAGCTTGTGATCCGCTATTACACCCAGAGCCCTTTCTGCAGCACTCCTTTCTAGGCAATTATTGCCCATTTGTATGTGTGCAATGGGTGGTTCAATCCTAAGTGGAGTTGTTGGCACTTACCTTTATTGAATTTCATTCTATTTATCTCCAACCATTTCACTAGTTTGTCCAAATCATTTTGAATTGTGATCCTATCCTTCAAAGCACTTGCAACCACTCACCCCCAGCTTGGTATCATCTGCAAACTTTATAAGTTTGCTCTCTGTGCCATCATCTAAGTCACTGATAAAAATATTGAACAAAACCAGACCCAGAACAGATCCCTGCAGCATCCTGCTCATTATGTCCTGCCAGCCTGAACGTGAAGTGTTGATTACTCTCTGGGAGTGGTTATCCAACCAGTTTTTCACCCATCTTATAGTAGCTCCATCTAGTTTGTACCTCCCCAGTTTATTAATAAGAATGTGATATGAGACTTTAGGCAGGTGAGGAAGGCAAAAGTAGCCTCCCTTTTGAAAAAGATCCCTGCAATCAACTCTTATTTCAATAAGACAAATATGATGGCAGACATAGAGGTTGATGAAATGGGTAGCTCCTCTGGTGGGGGGTGATGGTGTGGGGGTGAAGGGGGCAGGGAGTGAGGGGGCCCTGGGACATTTATGCCCAGGGCCTCAGATTTCCTTAATCTGCTGTGGAGAAATGTTCCTGCATAAATAATCCACACCATAGAAAGTATCTTTTCTTAGAAGTCTTAGCAGAGGTACATAGGGTATACTAGACAGAAAGGCCAAGGAACAGAATGGGAACTTCTCCATTCAGAAGCCACTGTGTCTTACCACATGTCACCATTTAACTCAGTCTTGTAACACACTGCAATTCAGAATAGCATTTCTACAAGTGTGGGCCATTTGATACTAGTCTGGTAGCACTGCAATGTTATCTTTGTGGGGACGATCCAGGGAATTACAGACCTGTCAGCCTCACCTCAATCCCTGGAAAAATCATGGAGCAGCTTCTCAAAGAATCCATCCTGAAACACTTGGAGGAAAATAGAGTAATCAGGAATAGTCAGCATGGATTTACCAAGGGTAAATCATGCCTGACCAACCTCATCGCCTTCTATGATGAGATGACTGGATTTGTGGATGCGGGAAGAGCCGTTGATGTGATATACCTTGACTTTAGCAAGGCTTTTGATACGGTTTCCCACAGCATTCTCATTGGCAAATTAAGGAAGTATGGGTTAGATGCATGGACTGTAAGGTGGATAGAAAACTGGCTAGAACAACGGTTTCAGCGTGTAGGAATCAATGGCTCCATGTCAAGTTGGCAGGCAGTAACGAGTGGTGTGCCCCAGGGGTCGGTCCTGGGGCCAGTTCTGTTCAATGTTTTCATTAATGATCTGGATGATGGGATAGATTGCACACTTAGTAAGTTTGCAGATGATACCAAACTGGGGGGAACGGTAGACACCCTAGAGGGCAGAGACAGGATTCAGGGAGACCTAGACAAACTGGAGCAGTGGGCCAAGAGGAATCTCATGAGGTTCAACAAGGATAAGTGTAAAATCCTGCACTTGGGACGAAAAAACCCCATGTACTGCTACAGGCTGGGGAGTGATCAGCTAAATAGCAGCACTGAAGAAAAGGACCTGGGAGTCATGGTGGATGGGAAGCTGGATATGAGTCAGCAGTGTGCTCTTGCTGCCAAAAAGGCCAATGGCATACTGGGCTGCATCAGAAGAAGTGTTGCCAGCAGATCAAGGGATGTGATCATTCCCCTCTATTCTGCACTAGTGAGGCCACATCTGGAATACTGTGTCCAGTTTTGGGCTCCCCACTACAAAAAGGACATGGACAAATTAGAGAGAGTCCAGAGGAGGGCAACCAAAATGATCAAAGGGCTGGAGCACAAGCCCTATGAAGAAAGACTGAAGGAACTAGGCTTATTTAGCCTGCAGAAGAGAAGACTGAGGGGGGATTTGATAGCAACCTTCAACTACTTGAAGGGTTGCTCCAAGGAGGAGGGAGCTCGACTGTTCTCGGTAGTAACAGAGGGCAGAACGAGAAGCAATGGTTTCAAGTTACAGCTGGGGCGGTCCAGGCTGGATATTAGGAAAAACTTCCTTACTAGGCGAGTGGTGAAGCAGTGGAATAAGTTGCCTAGGGAGGTGGTGGAATCTCCATCTCTGGAGGTGTTCAAGTCCCAGCTGGACAAAACACTGACTGGGATGATCTAATGGGAGTGGTCCTGCTTTTTTTGGCAGGGGGTTGGACTAGATGACCTTGTGGGGTCCCTTCCAACCCTATGATTCTATGATTCTATGATCAGACTAGTTACATAGTGCATAAAATGGGCCTGGAGGGAGACTCAGGAAATTCAGGTAAGATTAAATATCAGAAATTGAGCTATCATGGAGTTAGGGTTCTTGTGGCAACTCAGCCTGTTAGCAGAATTAGAGCCCACCATTAAGTAGCTGAACTTTTGTTAACTGGTTACAGAAGGGGCCATGTAGAAAGAGATGGGACACTGTAGATCCCACTGTCCATCCTATACCTCTCTCTTCCTATTGGCTGCACTTGGGAGAAGTCTATGGGGTAATGACACTCTGGCTGAGGTCTGGTTCATCTTCTTCCATTGCCCTTATGGTAGAGAAGAATCTGGTTGGAACCGAGGTCAGTTTCTTAAGCAGCCCCCACAAAGAGCTTTACAGGTTCAGTCTCTCAAAGTCTATTGCCCTTTCAGTAGGTTTATCTCCTACTGTTCTTTCTGGGACCTTTAGCTTCACAGTCAACCATAGTGGCTCTAGACATACATTCCATTCCTGTCTTCTGCTCAACTGGCCTGCCTCCATCATTAGCAGTCACTACATAGAACAGACTTCTTTATGGTCTCCTTTCAAGCCCCTCCTCTTCTAGGCTGAACAAGCTGTGTAGGTGTGCCTTGTTAGCACACCATAGGTCCAGAAGAGTTTGTTAGCCTCTTCCCAGCCAATGAGAGGGCATGATGACCCTTTACAGGCAGCTTGTTAACTGCAGCTGGGTATGAGGAAAGGGAACTAAAATGCTATTTCAGAGGAGGAGTGGCTAGGTAAACTTCTGGGCATCCAACTCAAGAGGAATTATAGTATTAAATTTCTGTTGTGTTACTGAAAAGCTAGGTGAGAGTTGGAATATGTACACTAGGTCAGGAGTCTGTATATTCTGTTGAGGACAGGATAGGATTCAACCTATTCACAGCTAACTACTAACAATCTGGTATTATTTACATATGAGCAAGAGACTATCTAAAGCTGAGGGCAAGGCTATGGATTAGGGTACTGCATTCATAGTGTAAAGAGTGGACTGAAAAACAGAGTTTCCATTCTGTGTAAAATTCTAATATTTCAACACTTATTTCCATCTTCAGTTGGGATGAAAAGTCAAAATAGCTAACAATTTTGCAAATGAAAAGTACCATAAATAATTGATTTGGAAATGTTGAAATGGAAGGTTTGGATATTTTTGATCAAATCAAAACATTTCATTTTGGCTTCATGGTCTGGTGGTTTGTCAAAATGCTTTGTTTCAGTTTTCTTGATGGAAAATTCCACTGACACCAATCCTTTCCCATGAAAAAAATTAATTTTAATGAAAGACCATTTTTCAGTGCAGAAATGTTTTGTTGGAACTATTTTGATCAGCTGTAGCGGTATAGTAGACTGTTAAGTAATAGGTGGGCTCTGCCTTCTATATATTAACTTGGGGGCTTGCAAGACCACAACAATCTGTAATTCTTCCACAGGTAGTAGTGGACATCAGCTGCAAACTCTTTTGCTATCCACAGAGCTTTGGCACCAAGGGTATACATACAGGCCAATCAGCCTTCCAAAAGTTAATGGCAAGCACATGCAGACATTGATATTATGGAGAATGTCTACACAGTTTGTTCATTGCAAAGCTTTCCATAGGGAGAGATGCTCACCAGAAATGATATGTAAAAGGATTCAGTAAAGTGCTGACAGTTTGTAATAAATTGTTTTATTTGGAATCCAGTGCTGGTGTCAGTAGCCATCTTGCTGACTGAAAAGCAACATTATTCATATCCCTGGCAGTGTCAGTTGACTCCAGTATGAGAGAATGGAAACCAGCTTTCTTCCAGCTTCAATGCTGGCTAAACTATCCAACAGAAAGGATCTACGCTTAAACCATAAACCAGTGGCTTTCAAACTCTTTTTCTCAGAACCCAGCTGGAAAAAAAAAATCTTTTATGCCCACAAACCAACAATTACATCCTTGAGCAATGCATTGCAGTCTTTTGGCAGCAGAAGCAGAGGTGCTGTGACCCAGTACCTGAGGGTCTGGGACTCAGTACTGGGTCCTGACCTTAAGTTTGAAAACCACTGCCATAAACCTTTTGGGGGGTAACTAGTAAACATCAACTTCATTTGTTTAATTAAGCCAAATTCAGAGCAGAATGGGGGCAGGTAGAGGTGGGTCACAGCACCTGTGTTGCATCTGGTTATTTCAGAATTCAGTTTTGGTTCAGATTAGAATCCAGTTTTGAAACTTCTCCAAAGTTCAGAGGTATTTGGATCTGAGGTTTTGGTTTGGGTGTCTCTCTGTGGTAGAAAGACTGCCTTGAGCCAATGTCATAAATGGTCTTCCCAATGTGATTTACTGTATATGCCAGAGAAAGCAGTAATTGTCCCATATAAACTAGTGGATCTGTTTTCACAATTCTTACCCGTCCATCGCTTCTCCAGCAGTGAGTGTATGTTTTCCCTCCTCTCCCTATTTTTTTGTGGCTTGCATTATCATTTGCTAAAATTATGACCTGATGTTTGTGTTGGTCCACAGCTTTGAGACCTTTATGTGGCTTCCCCCCACCACAGAGTTGACAAATAAATCAACCTCTTCTCAGCAAGATGATAGCTACTGCCAGCAGCAGGCAGATCCGACCAAAACACCAAATGAAATTAAATATTTCCTGTTGAACATAGTGATAGTTTTACATTGACAGCAGCCTGGATGTATCACTATATTCATTTATTTTTCTACATTCCAGATCTTGGGCAGATTTTTTTTTCTTCCTTCCCTCTTTTCTTTAGCAGTTTGGTTCTGAACAACATACAATGGAAAAACTGGAATCTATACAATTTAATTTCTTTCCCTGCATACATGGTGGCATTTCCCACCTGCCAATAAAAAACACTCCTGCCTGCACAGAGAGAATGTTTGTACTCACTTTGTGATTGTGTATACCCCTCACAATCCCTTGGTTCCATGTGCCTTTTTTGTGTTCTGATGGGATAGCATGAACATTGGGCCATTATGGTATGAACATGATTCAAATGATTTTTTTCTTTTTTTGGTCAAAAGATCACACTGATGCTCTAGCAATCATGTGAGAGTCAGAAATACTTCTACTGAGAGAACCACCTACTGAACGTTTGCAGGCAGACTGAGGGCAGGTCTACACTGCCTGACCTTTTCAGCAGCAGTTGAACTGAGATATGCAAGTTACTTAATATAACCTGAATACCTCAGTTCGAATGCATAACTCCTGACTTGTTCACTGTGCTGACTTGAAGGGAGAGGGCCTTCCTCTGACTCAGCACTACCTAGTTGTCAAAGGTGGTGGTCCAGGATCAAACTTCCTGATCAGCTGAGCAGGTCTTCACAGACCCAATCAGGAAGTTTGAACTGACAGCAGTGAATTTGCCACCATGAGTGAATTCCTGCCCTAGTGAGCTGCAGGGCAGTTAGGAATGTCATCCTGCCCCTCTAAGTAAGGAGATGGGCCAGAGTTCAACCATAGAGATAAGCATTTTTTTAAATCAGCAGGCCCAAATAATTTCCACTAAGGAGGCTGAAAAGAATAGGCTGAGGAGATCTCTGGACTGCCTATGTTAATTTTTAAAAATGGAATATCCAGGAAATTCCAAAAGAGTAGAAAAGTGCTAATGCTGTGCCAGAGACTAGTGGGATAACCGAGCGTGTCTGCATCAGTCTCCCATCAGCCCTCTGCAAAATAATGGAAAAGTGCATATGGGGTTCAACTTATAAAGCAACAGAGCCCAAATGTTAGGTATTGCTGCACTCAGCAATGCAATACCTAATTAATTTAGGAGCTTAAATCTCCTAAATTTATCCCCTATTAATTATAGTCCTATCCTTTAAGGACCAGTTTGAAAAGATATTTAGGTGGTGTTTGCTTAGTGTTGCAAGGTAGTCTCATTTTCAGAAATGATTGAGGCACTAAAAAGCCAAAATTCTGAGCAATGCTGAGGATAACAGCACCTAAATAACTTTTAAACTCTGGCCCTTAGAGTATAGCACTACAGTTAATACCAGTTGACCTAGCTTTATGGAAACCAACCTGATTTCATTTTTAATGATATTACAAGTCTAAACTGATAAAGGTGTTACTGTGCAGTTGTAACAGACTTGTAGGCATTTAACTTAGTACTGCAAAATATTATGATTAAAACATTAGCACTATACCATATCAATAAGTGCTTGTTAGATGGCTTAAGAGCAAATGAAGGGACAGATCTCAGAAAGTGGCAGTCAATGTGGAATCATCATCAAGCGGAAATGTTCTGTAATAGAACAGTAGGTAATAAACCCCTCATCTGCCTATGCTGGCCCGAGTTTAAGGGACTAGGGTAGCAAGTTGGAACAGGGAGGCTGCCAGGAGGAGGAAGAAGAGAGCAAGGGGAGCTAGGACCTCACAGAAGGTAAAATCCATAGATGCAAGCAAGGACAGGAAGAGGTAACTGACCCCCAAGAACTAAGGTCAGGACAGGTAATTCCCACAGGATTTAGGTCACATGGTGCAGACCCCTCACCACCTTTGGGGGCATTGGAGTACTAGGCTTGTGGAAGGAAGGGACACCTCTAAAAGCAGTGCCCCAAACCAGTAGGGTGGGAGTCTGCTGGAATTAAACCCACAGAGGTGGGGCTAGTGGTGACTCCAGGGATGCCTCAGCAGCCCAAGGGCTTGCTGTTCAAGATACCCAAGGAGAGAATAAGGCCCAGGAGATGCCCCATGAGCAGGAAAAAGCCTGTCCATACAGGAGCCTGACTGCTGCCTCTGTGGGCTGAAGGAACACCTTGGAGATGAGTATCTATATGGAGGTTGGACAGGACCAGAGAAAACCGAGACCCAGAGGAAAGACCCCAGGCATTTCCCAGTAACAATGATATGCTGCCTCAGAATGGCCAGCACAGCCACCTGAAAAGAGATAGGGACTAGGTGAAGTGGTTGATTCTTTAAAGGGGGGAAGGGTGTGACAAAGCAGAGGTGACAAACCCCTTACCCGCCTCGGTTGGTCCCAGTCTAAGGGGCTAGGGCAGAGCAGGCAACAGCTGCAGTCATGATTAGGGCTGAACCAGAGCCCTGGCCTAATGAAGAAAAAGGGAACAGCTGTTGACTTGGTCCAGGAAGATAAATTGGGACTGACTTATATGCACTACAAATAGAGAAGCATGAATAATTGCAACATAGGAGAGTGTGGTGAGCCTTTTGGGCTGGGGGAGTGGACCCTGTGGATTAAAAACAGGGGACCCAACACCTGGCCTACTACAGTTCTGAGTGGGGTTCTGCAGGGATCAGCACTGCACCTAAGGCTATTCAATATTTTCATCAGTGATCTGGAAGTAAACAAAATCACCATTAATAATATTGGTGGGTGACAAAGACTGGTGGAGTCCCAAATGTTGAGGTCAGATCATTCATACAGAGTGATCTGAATATCTTGGTTAACTGGGCCTGTTCAAACAAAAATTAATTTTAAATGCATGCAAATGCCAAATGCAAGTTACACATCTAAGAACAAGGAATACAGGTCTTACATAGAAGATGGTGGGCTATATCCTGGAAAGGAGTGACTCCAGAAAGGATCTAGCAGTTAGAGTAAACAAGCAACTCTGAAATCCCAGTGCACTTCTGTGACAACAAGAGCTAATGTGATCCTTGATTGTATAAGCAGAAGAGTAGCAAATAGCAGCAGGATGGTGCTTTTAATTCTACATACATTATTGGTGAGACTGACACGGGACTCTGAGGGCCACATTTTTAAAAGGATTTGAAAATTGCAGATGGTGCAGGAAAGAGCCACAAAAATGATTCAAGGACTGGAGAAATTGCCTTGAAGTGAGAGATTTAAATTAAACTCAATCCATTTAATTTATCAAAAAGAAGAATGAGAGGTAATCTGATTGCAGTGTATAAATGCCTTCAGAGGGATGAAATACTGGCTGCTAATGGGCTCCTTCATCTAACAAAAAAGGGCATAATAAGAATCAATGGCTGGAAGCCAAACTCAGTCAAATTCAGCTTAGAAATAAGACACACAGTCTTAACAGTGATGTTGATTTAATCATTGAAAAGAACAACCAAGGGAAGTGATGGATCCTCCACCTCTCAATATCATCAAATCAATTCTGGATGCTTTTGTGGAAGATATGCTTTAGCCAAACACAAGTTTTTGGGTTTAATACAGAGGTAATGGGGTGAAATTTAATGGCCTGTGATACACAGGAAGTCAATGTAGATGATCTAATGGTCTTCCTGGCCTTAAACAAAATTCTCCAGTCCCCAGGATCTCATCCCAAATAAAGAGCAGGACAGTCCCAATTTCAGAACATTATGTCCCAGCTGGGAAGAGAGTGAGATGAAAACCTTAAAGCTGTCTCGCTGCCTCAGGCATAGCATGACTAGTTGGGAAAGCATAACAGCAGTTTGTAGACTGTCAGCATGAGAACAGGATATTGTGTGTCCATAATATTTTATAGGGCTGTTTCACAGAGGATTTTGTAATTAGGCCATGTCCATAACTGGTTTAGCAGCATAGTCAAAGTTGAAGGGAAATTCTTAAAATGCATCTCAGAACATCCAATACCATCAGGTTTATGGGGTCTTAGGCAACCCTCCCAGACCTTCAGCCAGATGAAAGCAAAAAATATTTATAATGTGACCAGCTGCCCCACCTTATTATTACTTAGAGGTATGCCACATAGATGACAGAGTAGCTAGCGAGTGTTTGTGACAGACCCGGGTGAAGTGTAAACAGCTGTATGCATGTGTGACAGGGGATCTGTGTGGCAGGTAGTTTGTTAGAAAGTTAATGTCCTGTCACTTAAAGGGCTGAGCTCAGACAGATCAGGGCATCTGGAAGCCAAAGCCCAAAATAAAAATCAAAAGTGCATTCCTGTCTGCTAAGTCCTAGAAGGAAAAGTTTCCTCCTGATTTCTTGTGCTCCAGTCCTTCCCTGTGGGCAATTCATTCCCAAAGGGACACAAACACCTTCCTCCTCTCTCAGTTGCCTGCTGCTAATTAGGTTCTCCTGCTACTTGACCTGTGCTGACCAGCAGAGCAGACATAGTTATGTTTCGCAAGAGCTTGTGTGAAATCTCTACTCCTCATCATCCTACTCCCTCCTTCCCCTTCCTTCACATGCATGGTGGAAAAAACAGTGTTGTAAGTACCTTTCTGACATCCCATAGAGACCACTGAGTGCAATCTGAAAGTCTCACCTGTGAGCCCCCCTCACTGCTACCCGTCTTCACACCATGCCTCCTGGCCATATACAAAGCCAGCAGTTCAGCTCATTAATCATTTTGCTGCCAGCTTCTGCTGTAAACATTACAGCTGGTACATATCCAGCCCTGGCAGAGCTCTGCCTGCCTTGACACACACCAAGTTTTTGGGTTTGGGGTCCACTGTATTGGGCATCATGAGCTTTATACCTCCTGAGTCTACAAAGAGTCCAGGTACTGCCTCAAGTGAGCTGTCTAGGCACAGGTTCAGGGTGTAAATCTATCTAGCATTCTCTTCTGAAAGCTGAGATGTTGTGGTCTAACTATCTTCCATTTGGGACCAATGCTGACCCGTCAGATTTCTCCATAACTTAAACATTCCCTCTCCCAAGCCCTAGCCACATGGGTACTCTGAGTTTACAGTTTATCTCTTCAGGAACCCACAACAGTGAAAGCAAACAGGCAAATTTTGCACAGATCTCTAAACATGATTCTTCTTTACTTAGCATGAGGGATACATAGATCTAGGCAAAATAATAAACAAATTCTCATCCAGAGTCCTTTGGGGTATCCAGAGCTCTTTTGTTTTCTCTTCAGAATCAACGTGAGTTCATAGTTTCTCTGCAGAATGAGAGTGAGTTTTTCTCTAGGTCAGGTAGGTGAACAGGATTCTTGTGCTACAAAAGCATGCCCTTCTCTCCTGCCCAAGTTTCCTGTGATTTCTTTTAGTTGACTGTTCCAACAACAACAGCTGGTTATTTTGTTCAACTGCTGGAGATTTTGAAGTCTCTACTTTCTCTTCATGCAGAGAAATCAGAGGCTCTAGTCTTCTACCTTCAGCCAACCCATTGCCCCAAGATGTTTCCTTCTGACTAGGTGACCATCTAAGTTTAAGGACCATTGATTGTCCCTTGTCTGGAAGAAATGTGGTATAACCCTGACAGCAAATGATGGATTCCACATACACAAAGGCTTCCCAGGATTGAACAAGTCATAACATTACCCAGAATTCATAAGCTGAAGAAAGACATTCCCCAAATCATCATATCTCTCACATCCAAACTTGAAACTCAGCTGAGAGCAAGCTGGAATCTAAAGAGGCTTGGGCCAGGAAACAGAATAGGGCCAGAGTCTCTGTTTAACAGGAGCAGAGTTTGAACTGTACTGAAGCCTGACTGATCCAAAGGAACTGACTCAGTTGATTTTGCTGTTAATTTCCCCTGTGAACTTTGCAACAAAAAGATTCCTTTGACTGCCCATGATCAATAGAATTTTTAATACTTCCCAAGGGAAGACCATTAGCTGGCACAAACTGAAGGTACATTTCATCTGGCCCAAATGGTATGTTTGCACTAAAGTTGTTGAGTCACGGTGCTGCTTTCCAAGGTGTTGATTTAGAGTAGTAAAGGAAGGTTGCCAGCTAGGCCAGAAGAGCTGGTAGCAGAGGTGCTGCATAAAACAACAGACCAAGTTCTTTTAACGTACTACATCAGCTCCCCAGACAACACTAGCTGAACTGACAGAAGCACTCTTCTGTCATCTCATGTGCCTCTAGGCCAGATGTTGAGTTTGATTAGGTAGGCATATCTGTTGAATTCAATCATCGTACTTTGAAAACTGCACTTATTTAGCTAGGAAGATGGCTCATGATACCCAGCTCAAATCTGGCAAAGTCCTGAGTGGAATGAGCTAGTGCAGTTTCTCTTGACCAGAGAGTGCATAAAACACACTCAGACCATTTTCCTCTAACATTACTTGAGACAGCCTGGATTTTCTCACTTGTTTGTTTCAACAAATATCTGCTGCTGCCTTGCTCTCCAGTCCTGCAGCATGGCCTTGTCATTACCGCAAGCTGCCTTGACTGAAATCACTAACTGGAAATATATGCATTGCCAAGGTTCTCTTTATTTAAACAATGCTTCTGCTTTCTGAATTCTCTCATACGAGTGGATAGCGTGAAAAGTTTGTTCTTTGAGTGGCATCTCATACAAATTAGAGGAATATGCTGGCACTTTGATGTGTGCCTGGGACATTTTTGCTTTTTTGTTTGTTTGTTTCTTCTCTCTGTCTTTTACAGGCAATCAAACTAACAGAGGTCATAGTTCTCTGTGAATAGATTCACCAAACAAAAGGGAGTTTACATTAATACCCTAAATATAACTGTGGATCTAGAACAACCCACTTCTCTACGTAAGGTGACAGTGTAGTTCTCAAACACACATGTAACACCCACGTGGCCAGATTGAGTCTGCCTTGCAGGCGGCTCTGACCAGAGAAAGGGTGTGCACAGGAACACAGCAAGGAGAGCCCCTTTGCCCCAGGGGCACCAGTTCCAAACCCCCAGAGTGACCACACACACACTGGGATAGCGCAGGGATTATGGGAATGGGGAAGGTTTATTTACAGAGGTGCAAAGGGGAAACCAACAGGGGAGATGGGGCAGCAGTAACACAGAGTAAACAGCTAACACAGGGCCCTGCAAGGCCCAACAATGGAGCAGGCTGGAGGCAGACATGAGCGCTGCTTCTGCACCATGAGTTCAGGAGTCCCAGCACAGTTCCAGTCCAGAGTTCAGTCCAGCAACTCCTAGTCTTCGGCGCCAGCACTTTCCCAACAAAAGAAAATCCTGTGATGCCTCTACTGCCGCTCTCTGTGAACCCAGAGTGGCCCCCTCCCCACTTAACTAACTACAACCTCCCCCCTGAGTCCCAGGTGCTGCACTCACAGCCCCACAGCTCCAGATGGCCAGTCACTGAATGCTGCTCTGTCCTTGGGCGACTCTCTCCAGCACAGTGTCCTTCTGTGGGGGCTGGCCTGGCATCCCAGGTCAGCCGCTCTGTCTTCCCTGGCTTCAGGCAGGGCCTCTCTCTCCTTCCCCTCCTTCCCAGGCCTCTGGCTCCAGCTCCAGCCCCCTCCTCAGCTCCACAACCTCTCCCACAGGGCAAAAATTTAAAGGAACCATGCTTCTTAAAACCCCAGGGGGGTTACACTCTCCCCCCCTCCAAAAGAAAAGGATCCTTGGTGTCCCCAACAAGGAGGGCACTTTCAGTCCATGGATTCCCAGCAGGAGACCCAGGGCCCCCACTGGTCAGGAGTATCGCAATTGTCCAACTCTTGGGACACTGAGGGGTGGAACAGGTTTCCTGTGAGGCAACTCACCCCCCGGGGTACCCCAGAGATTTTTACTTCACTGGGTTCTCCCAACCGATCATATGTCAGCACACAGCTGGGCTTCCCTTCCCTGGAGGAACGTCTAAGTTGGCTGTCAGGCATTGACTGCTGTGGCACTATTGAACATGGGGGCATGGTGACAGATCCTTGAGGTGTAAAAGCAGGGGCATCAGGATCTAAAGTGGCTGTATGGGGTACAGGGTTCTCCTCCTCATCAGGCCCTTGGTGGGTCTCCACAGATTCGGCCAGCGAACCCTCTGGGACACTGTGGGTTCTTCCCCTTCCCCATCTCTTTGTGCAATGTTGGAAAGATCTGGTGTGGTTGAAACTTCTCCAAAAGGACATTGGCTGAACACTAGTTCTTCCTCACTCTCTGAGGAGCTGGGCATTTGCAAAGTCCTGGTATATCTCCGTCGCTTGGATCGTATCCGACTGGCAGGACCAGGGGCCCCAGAGACTATGGGATCATCCTCATTGGGAAACAATACCTGTCCAACAGGTAACAGGTGATTCCGGTGTAGAGTGTTAGTGGGGCCATGACTGCCCTCCAGGCGTACCCGATACACTGGTAGATCTCCCAGTTTCTCCTCAACGACATACTGGTGTGACTCCCAATAATCAGAAATTTTGTGCTTTCCCTGTAATCCCAGATTTCGGGCCAGCACCCAATCACCAATCTGAAGTTCCTGTTGCCTCACTCGCTGATCATATCGCAATTTGTTCCTTTGATTCTGTTGGCCAGAAGCTTGTGTTGCTATCCAATATGCCTCCTTCAATTGGTCTTTTAGGCGAGCCACATACTCCAAATATGTTTCAGGGAGTGCCCCATCGGAAGACACTCCAAAACAGAGGTCAACTGGCAGCCGTGCCTCTCGACCAAACATCAACATGTATGGTGTGTAGCCAGTTGCCTCATGCCGAGTGCAGTTATAGGCATGTACCAAGTGCTCCACGTGCTGGCTCCAGGATTTCTTCTGGTGAGGCTCTAAGGTTCCCAGCATGTTGAGCAGCGTGCAGTGGAATCATTCAGGCAGTGGGTCCCCTTGTGGATGATAAGGGGTGGTGTGTGATTTTTTGATCCCCATGATTGTACAAAGTTCTTTTATTAATTGACTCTTGAAATCCCGTCCCTGGTCTGAGTGTAGTCTTGCAGGCAACCCATAATGAACAAAGAACTTGTCCCACAGGATCTTGGCAACTGTGGAAGCTTTTTGATTTTTTGTGGGATAAGCCTGAGCATAACAAGTAAAATGGTAGGTTACCACCAGGATATTTGCTGTACCCCAGCGATCAGGCTCTAATGACAGAAAGTCCAGACAGACAAGTTCCATAGGTGCTGAACTTGTGATATTGACAAGAGGGGCTGTCTTCTTAGGCAAAGTCTTTCATCGGATGCATCGGGTACAAGTGTGTACATGGTGGGCAATGTCACGCCCCATCCGGGGCCAATAGAACCTTGCCTTAACTAAGGCCTCTAATTGTTTTACTCCCAGGTGACCCATTCCATCATGGCAGGCCTCCAATACACCTTGCCAATACTTTTGTGGTAGTACCAACTGCTTTGGGTGAGGTCTCGGGGAATGCTTCTTCCCTTGATAAAGTCGCCCACCTCGGACCAATAAGCAATCCCATTCCTTCAGCAAAAGGACCTCCTCTGGATGACTTGGTCGAATACTCTTGGGATCCTTTCACCTTTCCAATCCATAAAGGACATCCTTCATTCGTGGATCAGCTCTCTGGGCATGTTCCACCTCCCGATCCTTTAGTCTGGGCAATTGAGGATCCTGTACTCTACTAAAACTTGAGTAGGCTATGGGAATGGCTTGTGGGGGCACCCCCAAGCAGTCAATTGCTCATTCCTCATTGGCTGTGGAGTGTTCCTCCACAACAGATACTCGTTGGCATAAAGCTCTCAATTCAGGGGTACCCAAATTCGTCCAGTTATTTGGAGACAAGTCTTTAATGTGAGGCTGACGAGACAAGGCATCTGCATCTATGTTTGTTCAACCCGGACGATACTGAAGGGTGAAATCATAAGCAGAGAGTGCCGCTAACCACCGATGTCCTGCTACAGATAATTTTGCTGTTGTCTTGATATATGTCAGAGGGTTATTATCAGTCTTTACAATAAACTTTGCTCCATAGAGGTAATCATGAAACCTCTCTGTCACAGCCCATTTTAACGCCAGGAACTCCACTTGATGAGCAAAGTAGTTTCTCTCTGATGTGAGGCCTCAACTTGCAAAGGCTACTGTCGAAGTTTGCCTTCTCGCTTTTGATAAAGGACAGCTCCTAAACCAGTGTGGCTTGCATCAACATGGAGCTCATATGGCTGAGTGGGATCAGCATACACCAAAACAGGTGCTTGAGTAAGCTCTTGAATGATGTTATGGAAAGCTGCTTCACATTCAGAAGTCCAGCGCTTTCCGAACGGTGTGCTCACATTGAAGTATTGATGCCAGGGTGGTCTGCCCTTTTTCTTATTTGTGGGAGGGTATCCCTTTGTGAGTTCTGTGAGGGCATGCACAATATGGGAATCATTTTTTATAAACCTGCGATAATAGCCACAGAATCCCAGAAATGATTGTAATTCCTTGAGAGTTGTAGGCCTTGGCCAGGTGGTAACTGCTTTTACCTTCTCTACCTAGTTATAGAAACTGAGAAGTTCCTAAGGCAACTAGCCCAAGCAATATACAGTAAAAATGTGGTGGACCTGTATACTGTAAATAAATGACACCAGTGACTGCTGGAGGGTCTATGAGTGATTAGAAGCCAGGAGGAGCCAAGGGAGAAGATTCTGTGTGTTGTACTGCTACACTTAGAGGAAACAATTTTTTTATTTGCTTATGTATGGCATGAATAAATACTGATTTACAGATCCCAATGTGCAAATTTATCATTTTATATGACAGGGATAAATCATGCATGCAAATTGTGCATCAAAGTCGTGAAATGGGCTACAAATGCAATGAAAAAATAAGGTATTAAAAATTAACAAATGGAGAGGGGGTACCACAGACACTCCTTGCCTAGGATGCCATTTGGTCTAAGGCTGGCCCTGAACCACCTTGCCTGCTGTTGAAATTTGTAAGCAACCATCTCAGAAGCATCTGTATGCCTTCCTCGCTCATATATACTATTCTACTCCAATTGAGATCAGGTAATTCCATAATCCATTAAGTGCATAGCCACCATGTAGACCCTTCAGTGATGATGATAATAACTCAAATGACTGGTGTCTCCTTTTTAATACCTATTTTTTCTCACTGCTCATAAAATTCATGTCACAAATTACTTCAGCCAAGTGACTGGAGAAATTATGCAGGTGAGTTCACCTTTAAATGCTTTTATATGGTGTGATGTTACCCTCCTGCTATCTGGTCTGATGTGCCACTGTGCCTCCCTGATTGCCCACTCCTGGACCCCAATTTACCCTGCTTTGCTAGCGGAGACCCATTCCTGGGTCAGTCCACATCAGCCTCCTGCATGTAATTGGTCCCTGGTAGTGGAAATGCACTCACAAGTCACTCGAGGGCCATCCGCCACCGAGCATCCCCAGCCCCCAGATGCCACACCAGGAACTTCCATCCTTCAGGGATTGGATCCCTTCCCAGATACTGGCTGCAAAACCATCGCCAGCCAGCCATTGAGTAATATTGAAATTGACTACAACAGTAAGTGTTAGGTTAGAACAGGCATGGCCAAACTGCGGCTCGTGAGCCACATGCGGCTCTTGAAAGAAAAAGTGTGGCTCCTGGAAGAATGTCAGCAAACCAATTTAGGAAAGACGCCCCAACCTAGGAGTTCAGGAGGGAGTCGGAGACGGTAGGGAGAAATGGTCGGGGACAGTGAGGAGAAGCACAGCATGGTCAGGGATGATGGAGAGAAGCGCTACATGGTCAGGATTTTAAAAAACTCACCACTAGCCTGCAGTCTTCTACATAGACTGCCTCATTTTATGTGTATAGTTGGGATTATGTTTTCCAACATGCATTACTTTGCATTTATCAACATTGGCTTTCATCTACTGTTTTGTTACCCACTTTTGTGAGATCACTTTGTAACAGTTCACGATCTGCTTTGAACTTAGCTATCCTGAGTAGTTTTGTATCATCTGCAAATGTTTTCACCTTATTGTTTATTCCTTTTCCAGATTATTTGTGAATATGTTGAACAGTACTGCTCCTAGTACCAGGTTCGTTGCTGGTGCCAGGCTTACAGGGCTTGATCCCTGAGACCTAGCGCCTGAGCCCTGGCTACGCCACCAGGCCGCCCACAGTGTGCTGAGCCCTGAGTCCCACTGTGCCAAGCCCTGGGTCTTTTCCTGGGCCAGTGGTGCTCCTGCCTAGTACAAATCCCTGTGGGACAAGATTAGTAACCTTTCTCCATTCTGAAAACTGCTTATTTAGTCCCATTCTTTGTTTCCTATCTTTTAATCACTTACTGATCCAGGACAGGACTTTGCCTCTTACCCGATGACTGCTTACTCTGCTTAAGAGCCTTTGGTGAGGGAGCAATTTCATTTGGTGACCCTTAGTTTTAGGTCAAAGGCATTTTGAAAATCTAAATACATTGTATCTACTGGATCACCTTTGTCCACATGCTTGTTGACACCCTCAGAGAAGTCTGGTAGATTGGAGAAGCATGATTTCTCTTTACAAAAACTATGGTGACTCTTCCCTAACAAAACGTATCATCTATGTGTCTAATAATTCTCTTCTTTACTGTAGTTTCAACCAATTTGCCTCTTACTGAAGTTAGGCTTGCCACTCTAATTTTCAGGATCACTTCTGGAACCTTTTTAAAAAATTGTTATCACATAGTCACAAGTGGTGCATAGGCCTTTTTCTGAATCTCTGCATACGGTTTAGTTTCATCTTTCACCCTTATTTTCCTCTAAACCTAACCCTATTCAACATTACTCCATCTGGAAATTGTCTGAAATACTTAAATGTCCTATCAGTTGAAAATGAGAGATTTAAAAGACAACCAAATAATGCATAGCACTGTCTAGCACCCACTATAAGGGGTCAACACCTGGCATTTACAATCCTGAACCTGAAAGACTTCAGGAACTTTCCATGATCTACAAAATCTAAAAAGCGAAGGAGGAGAAAGGTATGGTTTCATATCTTCCAAGTGGGCGACTTGTGAAAAGAGCAAACACAGAATTAATTTGCTTTATGTTTCAACATGAAAACAGAATGAAATCTACGTGGGAGTTTAGATTAAAATACAAATAGATTTTCTAAAAGGTCAAATCAAAAAAACAGTGGCAAAGAAATCACTTGAATAACTCTCATTTTTTAATAATATTCCCCAGAGATATATGTCCCCCTGCACCCCACATCATCTTGATACTTGCAACTCATGCTTGGCACAGGGCATAGGGGTTTATGTAATTAAGGTCTTTTCAAGAAAGTGAAAAGGCATCTCTAGATTTTATTTCATCTCCTTTAGTGGTTGGCTTGTGCATGGCTCCATGCTGACAACCCAGGAGAAGAACAGGAAGAGAACTCCTGCAGTGAATTAGCAAACTAGTAATGGCTTAAATGGTAGGCTGCAGGGCCTTGACCTAGAGCTGATCTGAACTTTTTATCTAAATGCATGTTAAAAATGGTACCTGTTTTGATTGTATCCTCTCTCACACCCTTCATTGCTTGTCTCTTTGGAATGGAGGGAGAATTGGACTGATAAGATGTGTGTGTGTATGTGTGCGCACGCGCGCCACACAGACAACTTTTGCTTGTAAACTGTAGTTAGCTGCCCTTCTCTTCATCTCTTTGTGTCTTAGACTGTAAACAATTTGGGACAACAGTTGTTGCTAAATATGTGTTTGATCAACAGCCAGCAGGACTGTGCTCTGCTCCTGATTAGGAGCAAGACTGTAGGTGAGACTATAGACATCAGCTTCCCTATCTTTACTCATCAACCTGCACCCACTGTGCCCAGGAAGAATCACTATTAGGCATGAAAGGGAAGATTAGTTTTCATGGTCAATTCAATCCAAAACCATGCTGCTGAAGAAACTGGATAGCATAGAGATTTGGGAACAGGATTTGGAGCCTTGTGATCTAGGTCACTGACTCAAATACAAACCAGGTAGGGAGTGAATGAAGTTTGTTAACACCTGATGGTTGTTCTATGCAGCCTGGTTACCTGCAGACAAATATGCAGTGGCAGAAATGGCCATGAGAATTGTTCCTCTAAATCATGGATAGGGCAAGTTGGCAACTTCAGTGAATGAAGGAAGCTGGTGCTGTGGTTGCCCATGGTTCCAGTCACCGGGACAGCCAAATTAATAATGTTTACCAGCACTAAAAATTGCTTTTTGTCTAAAAAACACCAAAATGAAAAGCAGCTGCTTTCTATTTTGAATTACAGCTTCACATGCAAGCTCTGCCACATTTCCACAATCAATAAAATGCCACTGTCCAAAAGAAAAAAAACCAAACCACAAATCTATGTGCCATGAGTTAAGCAAACATAATTCAAGACTGGTCCCCAACCCTTCAATCACCATTCTGAATTTCAAAGACATGACAGGCAGCAATCAAAGATTTATTTACCTTCCAGGTATTCCCTTATACTTCTTGTTCAAATTCTCTTGCCTTATAGTATGGAGTGGAGGTCAAAACCCTGTAGAATGGGAGAGCCCTGTCATGTCTGAGATGCTGAAATGGTTCCAGGACTTTTTCTTTAATTTGCAAAACTATTTATGACTTATAAAATATTTTCCTTACCCCGATTTAAATAATTGTTTTCACAAGAAATTTATGCCAACTATAAATATTCTTATTTGAAAACATTTTTTGACAGCGTCTTAAGTTAGCAGGGGGTAAAATCAAAACCGGGTGTTGCAGCTCATAGCTTGTGTTTCACTTGAGGTCAATGACTGTGGTGTACTGGAAGACACTAAAAGAGTTAATGTTGTAGGTCTTACTGGTGTAGGAAGCAGTATTGACTATCTGTTACTCTGCTGCTTGCAGTGTGGTTGTAATTACTCTGGGCTATAATAAAGCCCATGTCTCCTTTGGGCCTCAGGACATTCCTCACTTCTGCTTGAAACAAGATTTCTGAACCTCAGAAGTGTCCAGGTCTAAATCTAGAACTCCCAGTCTGTGGTAATTTTGTAAAAATCCATTCTAATTTCCTGCAAATAATAGTAAATGAGGTTTAAAGAGGAAAGGAAGTGTGACTGACCTACAGCAGAAACACCTTTGGCTTCCACCGCCTGGCCAACACTGCCATGTGAACATAGACAGCTATGGAGGATTAGTGTCTACTAGTATCAGGGACTGGAGTTCTACAAAGCTCTGTTTCTCTATATGATTACATTGCAGTGTTCCAAAGGGGCAGCCATGTTAGTCTAGTAAAGCAAAAAAAACAAGGAGTCTTGTGGCACTTAAAAGCTAACAGATTTATTTATCACATGAGCTTTCATTGGGGAATATCCCACTTTGTCAGATGCTTTGAAGAGCTCTTCAAAGTGTCTGATGAAGCGGGATATTCTCCCACGAAAGCTCATGTGATAACATTGCAGTGGTGGTCTTCAGGAGAGAGCTTGGTTTGCTGTTCAAAGGAATGAATCAACAATTCATTTGGGTTCCTTAATGCCACAGGGAATTCAACACAGTACTGACTTTATAGTTAACCACTTTTCCCCGACAGCAAGTATAAAACAGGACAATAAAAAATGACCTCAAGGCTGGCTTCAAAACCCCAAGTAACTACTTAGTTGACTACAAGAAGGGAGGAGGTAATTATGAGGTTGTGAGATCAATTCTAGGAGTTCCCTCTGTGCTTACTAATGTGCTTGCTAGCAAAGATCATGGCACCAGCAGCAGTGAATGGAATAAGAAATAGCACTAGACCTAAAACAGCTTGTTATCAAAAGAAATCAGGTTGGGTCCTTCCTCATGTGAAGAAAAGTCAACGCAAATCCAGCCCATACCAATGCAAGGCAGGCTTAGAAGCTGTGCCTAACAGCTTCTGAAGTGTGGGGGGGGGCAACTAATCTGCATGGGTCCTGTATTAGCATGAATACAAAGAGCACAATTAGCTGATTAGTATACTGGGTGGAGGGCATAGTAGGTAATGGTATTTGGGGTTAGTCTGCTCACAAATCTATCAATATCTGTAATTCTACTAAGGGGAGATATGAACTACTGTCTTTTTGTGAATTGCTATCCTCTGCTTATTCCAAATCTGTTTGGGTTAGTTAAGGTGTAAAAGCTACCCTTAGTTAAAAAGGGATCTGTAAGAGAGGCCACTGGCTATTTCAGCCTGAAAGGTTTCAACAGGAGTGGGGTTTCACGTAGCTCCTTTTCAAGCAATATGCCTGAGGCATTTTGCCCCACCCCCCAATGTGGAATGATAGATCTGGCTGGTCTCTTGGAGGCCTGTTCTTTGTTATGGAAGTAGCTATTAGCAGCTACTTAAGGACTAAGAGCTGAAATCACTGAGCTGAAATTCACAAGGGAGAGCGAGCCCCCTGTCTCTGAGCTGAAGAGGAGCAGTGATGGAGTGACCAGCAGGTCGAGCTGGTGCACCATGAGAGCGGCCAGCGCAAGCTGGGTGGTGTGAGTGACTGGAAGACGGAGCTGGTCAACAGTAGGTGGAGCCAGCGAACAGTGAGAATGGCCAGCAGTGAGCTGGGCGGCGCAAATGACTGGAGGGTGGAGCTGGCAGACAGCAGGTGGAGCCAAGGAACAGTTCTAGAGGATGGAGTGAGTGACCAGCTGATGGTATCGGTGGACAGCTGTGTGAAAGACACTCCCTACATACCATAGGGTTGGTTGGGAGCCTAGTTAGCACTGATTCTCCAGATCAGTGCCAGTTTTACCACTAAGTTTGTATATTCAGTGTGGGTGGTTGGGAACTTCGCTCTATACTGATGTTTCTAGATTAGTGCTGATCTCTGTTATTTGGCCTTTTGCATTTTGTTTTACTATTATTAAAAGTTCTGTTTACTACACTCAGACCCATGCATGCAAGCGGGGAAGTCTTACCCCTTTGGGGTGCCCAGAAAACAGTGCAGGATTCCCAGAAATCTGGGCGGGGACTCGAGCCCTTTGGTGGTGCTACATTATTGGGAAACCCCTAGGTATAGAACCCAGCCTTTGTCCTGCCAGGCCGCCTTGGCACAAGGGTTACACCAAGATGTGCCAGAGCAAACCCAACATGTGCTGAGAAAAGAAGAATTTGTTCAAGTCTGTGTCACTGGCGAATGCCTTGCCCGTGTTGGGATATCAGGGCATGTTCCCTGGCCAATACCAAAAGTCAGAGAAAATCTCAGTTTCATGGTGATCAGAGTCAGAGATGAGAAATTGCAAAGGGGCAGCTGTGTTAGTCTAGTTCAGCAAAACTAACAAGGAGTCCTGTGGCACTTAAAGACTAACAAATGTATTTATCGCATTAGCTTTCATGGGAGAAAATCTCATGTGATAAATAAATTTGTTAGCCTTTAAAAGTGCCACCGAGATGAGAAAAAGTCTCACCAAGGATTTTGATTTGCTCGCACCAATAAGTCTTTGTAGAAAGGCCGACTCTAGCAGGGAATGCAGGAAATTTCCAGAGTGGATACAAATTGCAAATACAAAAGTAAAGGTTCGTATCAGTAACTGTGAAGCACTCCCAAAGTAATCATCATCCTTACTTTGTGCAAACACGATATTCATCGTTTGCTTTAGTTAATGGGATTCTTGGGTAGAATTTCAATTGCAGCTATTCATTTTTCAGACACAAAAGTATTTCTTAACCTTTTTACATACAAGAATGGATTCCTTTATTTTTCTTTTACACACACACACACGCCGGTTCCCTGCAATGACAATGAGAAGGTGCTTGAATAATAAAACTAACCTTTTGTGGACTTCAGAGAACAATAAGTGAAAAACCAAAAAGCAACTCATTATATGTAAGTGTGGAACAAGTGTGATCAAGCAATTGGGAAGCTGGCACGCCTGTATTCTTTACCTAGATCTCACACTTACTCCCTCTGTGACCTGGTGCCAGCCTCTGTCTGCCTCAGTAAAGACAGAAAATAATTACTTCACAGCACTGTTGTGAGGATTAATTCGTGCTGGTGAAGTCTTCAAGAACCTCTGAGGGAAGTGCTCAGAATATTACTTAACTAAAAGAAAGAAACTGCTTCAGTTTTTTAGACTGACACTCTATACTGTCAAAATGAATTTGAGTCTGAAACTTCTGAAGAGATTTTATTCTTTTCATCTGGATGCTACTTGGCTTCTGATTTTTCTTTTATTATTTTTGCCTCACCATAGTCATGGCTCATTGTCCTGATGTTTTCACTAACTACAGGGACTTATGAGTTGATTCACTCCAGTACTTGAGTCTTTCTGTTGCTTGTCTGTAAGTTGCTGGCGTCAATTATTAATACATTGCTACAGCTCTTTTGATTTTTTTTTTCTTTTTTTAATGTGGCTGAAGAGCTGTAGAGTTCTGGATTATCCATTAACTTCAAAATTATTTTCTAAGGCAATAAAGGTAAAATTAAACTAGCATTTCTCCAGGTTATTCTCTGAGTGAGAATGAATCATCACCACAATAGTCAGATTCAGCTAAAAGAGAAGATACTATCGCTGAAAAGATTCTGAAACTATTTAAAATTTCAAAGGGACTTTGCTGTAGGATCCAAATCATGGCAGGTGCTTTCACCATAAGCTGCTGTGCACTAGAGAAAGCCTCTAATTTTTTCTTTTATCTTTTAATTTTGCATTTGTTCCTTAAATGAATTGAGACTTGGTGAAATGTGCTGGACTGATAGGCCTAGAGATTGTATATCCACAGCTTGGGTGTAGCAAAGGTATTGTTTCAAAGCCCTAGGAAGTTTGGGAATTGCTCAGCCTAGAGAGGTCACACAGCTACTGCCAGCAGGAAATAGGCCCCCTCCTGAGCTACATGGGCAGGGTTGGATCATTCACCTGGGTCTGTGGAGAGACAAGGTGATGGGAGAGTGCCAGTGGAATCAATCCTGCTCTCCTAAGGCAGGCATGCAGGCAGCGTGGGCTGCTGCTCAGGAACCTTAATTCAAACTAATTTGAACCCTGCCAACACTAGGCTTTGCCTAGTTCAAACTAAACAATTTTTAGTTCAAATTCAGCAAAGCTTAGTTCAAACTAGTTAGTTCAGCTGGTTAGTTCGAACTAACTGCTTAGTTCAAACTCATTTGCATATTTAGTTCAAACTAGCACAATGAAGACATGCTAGTTCAAACTAAATAAGTTCAAACTCGCAGTTAGTTCAAACTAAGTGTGTTTTTTTAGTCCAAACTAACTTTTAGTTTGAACTAAAAAGTTAGTTCAAACTAAAAAAAATGCAGCTAGTTTGAACTAAAAGGTAGTTCGAACTAAAAAAATGCACTTAGTTCAAACTACCTTTTGAGCTGCTTAGTTTGTACTAACCAAGTCTGAACTAAGCTTTTAGGTGTAGAAATAGTCACACTGTCTCTGTCTTTCTCTCACATGCACATACTCACTCACTGTCACACACTCTTCCCCTCCTCCATAACTCATATACTTCTGTGGCCTCTTGTTTATGTATTCAGCAATGTCAGTTTGGCTGATAGGGCAATTGACAATGTAGTAGGATGCCCATGGAATGAAGGAATTCAGAAACCTTCATCACGTGATGCTGTGCCTGCCCCATGAGGCACTGCAAAGCCTTCCCAAACACACTGTGTGCAGTTGCACAGTGGAATAGCTAACCACAATGCACGCTCCCAGCATCAATGCAAGAGCTGGTAGTGTGCCCCTGGGGGAGACAGCTCCAAAAATCCAGCCCCTCCATCCGGCTCTGGCCACTGGGGCCAGGACCAGATACCGCTGCCACCACTGGCCCCAGATCCCCAGACGGGACCTGCTCCTGCCAGGAACGACAGCCCTAGGTCCCTGCTCAAAGCCCACTCCCACTGGCAGCAGCATCCAAGTCCCCAGATGAGGCCCACTCTTGGTGTCCCCAGGTCCTGCGTTGGGGCCCCCTCTCAGCATCCCTGGGTCCCCAGCTGGGGCGCACTTCCAGTGCTGCCAGCGACTGTGGGTCCCTGGTCAGGACTGAACACTGTTGGTGGCTCCAGCTCCCTGGATAGGGCTGGTGGCTCTGGTCCCCAGCCAGGACCAGACCCCACAGCCAGTGGCAGCCCTTGGTCACAGCCAGGGCCAGATCCCAGTGGTGGCTCCGGTCCACAGGCGGGGCCAGACTATCGGCAGCTCCAGATCCTGCCACAAGAAGTGGTCGCTCTCTGCCTTTCTGCTGAAGCAGGAGTGGGTCCTGGCTGGGACTCAGAGCTGCTGCAAGGGCAGACCTTGTTTCTTCTGGGCTAGGGCCCATTCCTGCCTCAGTGGGGAGGCAGAGAGCATCCAGTTCTCCCACTGCCTTTAATAAACTCTGCCACTGTGTGAATACATTCCACTGACACAAGGAACAAAATAAGGGCATGCAGTAAGACTAGATGACCTCATGAGGTCCCTTCCAACCCTATGATTCTATGAATAACAGTTTAATTACAGCAGTGGTTGTGCAGTGGCATAAATTAAATCTCTGTAGTATAGATGAGCCCTTAGTCTTGTTCCTTTGATCTTATCAGCCTGTTTAAATGGGTTTCAGTTCTTCTGCAAGGTTAGAGTCATTAAAACTATCCCTCTGTTTATTAATGACCTTTGGGTGAAAGCTGTTAGGCAATTAATAGAAGTGACTTCCTCTCTCTAGACCCTGCCATCCAGATTTTTTTCTATTGTGATTGCATTTATGTAAATGTTCAGGTCAAATGTGTTAGTCTAAATGTTTTAACTGTTCAGTAGGTGAGGGGAGGGCACTGTGCAAGTCCATGAGAGAATCAGGAAATCCTAGCTGATGAAGGCAGCCCATAAGTATATTAGCTACATCTTCTAACCAGCCACAGCAACAAAAGGGAGAATCAGGAAGGTCTCAGATATTGTCATTTGCAGCACATCTAATCACCCTACATCTGGAGTAACTATGCTTTGTCCATAGATGGAATGGAAGTTCAAAACCAGGGGACTGGGTTGTTAGAACTGTCATCAGATGCTATGTTTGTAGCTTGTTCTCACCACCTAATATACTACCTGGAGGTGACACTGAGGTTCTTCCAAGGATTTACCCAGTCCAGGTCCTTGAGCTAAGAAGGTAGATTGGTGGATTAGAGCCATCTATAAATACGCAAACTCCCTCTGGTGAAATATCCATTCCTTTGTATTATAGCAAAGCACCAGCACCACTATAGTTGAAGCTGGAGTTTCACTTTCTGTTTAAAAATGGACTATATTAAGTGCTCTAACTTGGATTGTCTTGAGATTTGCTGTGTTCCTTGCTCAAGTGGCCCCAAAAGACAAGAAGGCTTCCTGTGGGTGCAGGATCTATCCTCTATCATAATCATTGTGGTTTCCCCTCCCACTCCCACTCATTTAGCTTGATGACTTTGTTTACATTCTATGTAGATATAGTTTTCATTGTCTGCTGAGTGTTCCCTAGCTCCATTTAACACTGGTAATACAGGAAAACAGGAGAAACACCATTCCTTTTTCTAGGACAGACTGGGTTTACACACTCCTTTCAGATCAACATTTAAGAACATATTTCCATCACACATATATAATTCTTTATACAGTGTCTATTCACACAGTGCTATTAATGGCCAATAGAAAAAGCCAGGGGTCCTGTGGCACTTAAAGACTAACAGATTTATTTATCGCATGAGCTTTTGTAGGAGAAAATCCCACTTCGTCAGATGCTTCGAAGATGGGGGAATTTACAAACTGGGATGAAAATAAATGCAAGGAAGTGTAAGGCATGGGATCAGGTCATACAGTAACAGCAAAGCAAGGGAGTTCTTAAGATTCAAACACTGGGAAACAGCACATAGAGGAAGGTGAAATCAAATCACCTGTTGTAATGGGAAAAGAAGCCATAGTCGTGATTTAATCTTGCTTTTACACAATCTAATCTGCATAACAGTTCTTGTTCAGCTGTTTCTCTTTGAAGTTATGACGTCCCATTGACTTTCTTGAGCACAGTCATTAACAAATCATCTATACAGTGATTATAAAGATGGAAGTGCTCAGCAACTGGTTTTTGCATGTTGTGATTTCTGATGTCAGTTTTGTGCCCATTTATTCTTTTGCACAGGGATTGTCCTGTCTGTCCAATGTATACGGTGTGTGGGACATTGCTGGCACAAATTACATTGGTAGATGAGCAGATAAATGAGCCCTTGATGGAGTAGCTGGCTTGATTAGGTCCTATGATAGTGTCTTTTGTGCAGATATGTGGACAAAGTTGGCAATGTGGGTTGTTGCAGGGGTGTGTGCCTGCTTTAATGTTTCTGTTGTTAGCTCTGTAGTTGCTGGTAAGTATCTGTTTAAGGTTAGGGAGCTGTCTGTAGACAAGGAGAGGTCTGTCTCCTAAGGCTTGAGAGAGTGAGGGATCATCTTTTAGAATAGGCTGTAGGCCCTTAATGATCTGTTGTAAAGGTCTGACTTGGGGTTGTATGTGGTGACCAGTGGCATTCTGTTGTTTTCTTTTTTGGGCCTGTCCTGCAGTAGTTGACTGTGGGGTACCCATCTGGCTGTGTCAATCTGTTTTCTTACTTCCATAGGTGGGTACTGTAGTTTTAAGAATGCTTGATAGAGATCCTGAAGATGTCTCTCTCTGTCTGAGGGATCTGTTAGTCTAAGTGCCACAGGACTCCTTGCTTCTTTCGCTGAACTAGACTAACACGGCTGCCCCTTTGGATAACAACCAGTATATTATCAGTTTTCCTACAGTACCTCACATGGAGACTCTTAGGTATAGAGTACGATGACAACATAATCAGGGCAAATGAGTGTGTTTGCCTGATGTGAATTATGTGATGGTATTCTCTTCGCCAATTGACATTGAGGAAGACTCAAACACTGGGCAAGAACTATGAACATGTGCCACTCTTTTTTGATAGTTTTCCACAGAGTTGTATTGTAACATTTAAGTGAATAAATTCCAGTTGTTCACTGTGTTAGGTGTACCCAATGGTAGAGGGCTTAGCTGGAGCAACTCAGCAGTGTAGGTGGAGGGTTTAGCTGGAGGGCTAAGGTGGAGATAGTAAGCCATCTACAACCCAGACTTAGGACCTCCCTCTTGGATTTAAATGCCTATGTACCTTGTGGATCTGGATCTTTTCTGGCCAGCTGCTTTTAAGGCAACCCAATGCCTATGTGTCAGGGCTCTACTCATTTGATTCCCAAAGGAGAGTGAGAATGGAACCAACTTATACAAATATTGCTGCATCAGAGAGAGATGCAGAAGGAAGAAAACAAAACAGAGCAAGAAAAGAAAATATTCATGTTTTTCATATCACATTCACTCATTTAATCATACCACACACAACATCATGAGTTTTCTAAACTACAGCAACCCCTCCTAATGAACACATGTTACAAAACACTAAACTACCTTGTCACTTAGAGTTGTACCACTTTTTAAAGTATTGACTCATTTTTTCCCACAGGAGTCAACTGGGGCCAAATGTGGTATTCTTGGAAGGTGGCTGATGCACACTATTTTTATAACATCCCCTTTCAGCACAGTTGGTAGAGTTACACATTCAGCAAAGTCCCTAGGGAATGGCATTCTCACTTACTAAAATCCATTTTTTAGATTAAAGATTATTCCTCCCTTACAACTTCCCTGTCTACAAATCTGCCTCACTGGTATCTCTATAACACTGTCCATGTACTCCCATGGTTAGACTTCACATTTACTGCTGCTCTTTCTCAACATGACTGTTTCAACTGCCTTCTCTGAGGCTGGACAAAGTTCTGTTGTTTGCATTCTCATATGCATCACAAAATGCATACACACCTTTTCTCCCACCTCAGACAACTCCACCAACTCTCTATACATTTCAGAATCTACTTGATCTGTCTTCATTTTTAAAACCCTACCTTGTCTAGCCCCGGACTACCTTTGGATCTTGATTCCTCTAGTCCCTTCCCTGCTTCTCTCCTTTCCATTCCCCCCCAGTCTCACCATTGTCTGGTGCAAGTGCCTTCTCTATTA
Organism: Podocnemis expansa; assembly: GCA_007922195.1. Lineage (NCBI taxonomy): Eukaryota > Metazoa > Chordata > Testudines > Podocnemididae > Podocnemis > Podocnemis expansa. The sequence goes on from ML681991.1 coordinate 24,167,293, forward strand.
CCTACAGCTTCCCTCCTGAACACCTCTCTGCCTTATCCAGCTCCTACCAAAAATCTATTTTAAAATGCATCTATATCCTCTTCTCTCTGCTTCTTTATTTTTCTCCCCTTTGACTGGAGGTCTGAAGGTTGACTGCTTTCATACTACACCATACAATTTACAAAACTCTTTGCTCTAATTAAACTAAGGAGAGGCCACTGACCCATCCCAGATAATGCTGTGAAGTTCTTTTTACATGAAGGACACCAGATAAAATGGAGTTATATTACAGTGTCTGTGGTAGGGTCTTGATCTTGTCGAAGCCTAGAGAGCCTTAATGGGAGTGAAGAGGATGTTAAACAGCTTAAACAACCTGAGCTGCAGGGGAGTTCAGGGTCAGTGTTCTCTAATTTCAGTCGTCTAGAGGTTTCTAAGATAGAAAGACTTCAGTGTGGCTTTTTATTACAATTGACTCATTATGTCATAAGAGATTTTACTATTTTCTTCCGTTTTTTCAAACACCTTTGACTTAATTATCACACAGCTATCTTAGCTGCTCCATTTGCTAAAGAGTACTCTGAACAAGGTTGGAGCTGGCACTCTTTCCTATATTCATAGAATTTGGCCTAACATCATATAAAGATGTTTCTGGGAATGTCTCAGGACAAGTCTACACTGGCAGTGGCAAATTGCAATCTTTCCAGTTCCATTGAGTGGTTAGTGAAGACCCGTTCAATTGATCTGGAAGTCAATGCTGTAAGTCCATCCCCTTAAGAAAAGTAGCACTGAATTGAAGAGAAAGCATTTCCCTTTGACTCACTGCAGTGGAGAAACCAAGGTGAGTAGGCTTTAGAAAGTCAAAGGGAGATATGCAAGTTATTTTACATAGCTTGTGCATCTCCCTTCGAGACCAGGCCTCAGGGTCTGTCAGGTAAACCAAAATAAACAAGGAGTCCTGTGGCACTTAAAGGCTAACAAATTTATTTATTGCAGGGGTCCCTAATTCAAGTCACCACAAGGGCCGCATGATTACTAGTAGAGGGACACATGAGGACTAGTATGTTAGCCCCAGGGCCGCACCACTGAAACCTTTTCATACAACGATATTGCAAGTTATCAGTAATGATAGTGTCATTGCGGGCCACAGGAAATAGCTTTAGGGGCCGCATGCGGCCCATGGGCCGTGTGTTTGAGACTCCTGATTTATTGCATGAGTTTCCACGGGAGAAAATCCCACATCATCAGGTGGACTCCTTGTTTGTTTTACTGAACTAGACTAACAGAGCTTCCTCTTTGGAACTTGAAAAAAACAAAATGAAGCTCCAGATAACTTCCTCTAATGTAGTGATGATATCTCTTTCTATGATCTCAATTTCCATTCAGTTACAGAGTCTTAAAGGGTAATATTTAAGACATTTAGGGGATTTTGAAAATTTACTCAGAGCTTTTTAAAAAATCCTCGTTTCACAAAGAAAAGTTCTTCTAAAAAGGAAAACAGTACTGACAGCTATAGTATTAACACTGATATCTTTCAGATGGCCATATGACAACTGAGAGTCAATAAAGATACTTGAAATCAAAATCACTCTATTTTATGAGTAATTACTCAGTGCAATAAAAATATCTCACAGACATTAATCCAATTAGTTTACATCTCCTCCTAATTATTGTGGAGAGAATGTGAAAGCAAGAGAAACTCTTCGTTATGAGAAGAATACACAATATCAGTAAAACCAACGAGAGTCCTGTGGCACCTCAAAGATGAACAAATTTCTTCAGGCATAAGCTTTTGTGGGCTCCGACCCATACTTATACCTGAAGAAATTTATTCATCTTTTAAGGTACCACAGGACTCTTTTTGGTTTTGCTGTACACAGCCTAACCTGGCTACTCCTCTGATAATATGAGCAGATATTTTCTAAAGGAATTTTATCAACTTACCACATTTCTGTGGGAAAATTTTATCATTACAAGCAACAGGTAAGATGACTGAATGAATGAAGTTAACAAAAAAGAAACCCTTCATTTTTATTGTGCATGTTTGACAGCATTTTGTGAATGGTCAGTTTTGATTGTTTCTCCTAAATGACCCTTATAAACATCAACAAAAGAAGCAGAAAAATGCTCATTTAAATGTTATAGAATTTTTTAAAATTAAGAAATATGGCTTAGCTGGAGTTCTCTTTTAAAGACAGATTTTTTAAGTACATTTTTTTTAAAAATACACATTGGCAGTTTCCCTTTAAGCTCTCAAATCATAAAAGGCATTGTACAAAAAAACTTTTTAAAAGCAATAAAAACTAAATATAAATTTGGAGAAGAAAGTGCTACAGCAAAAAGAACCTCAATCTGTGAGGGTGTGAACCTTCACCAGCAGTTGTAAAACTAGAACTGTTGAATTTTTTTATGAACTGTATCTTTAAATGTTTAAAATCTGTTCTTATCGAGGCAACTGGCCATTTTTTGTTCAGGTTCATTTAGTGCAATCTGTCAAAGGGGCCAAACACACTGGGCTCTTCTCTGGAGATTTTACTTTTGTTCTTTCTTGTTTATTCTTTCACTTAACCTAAAATTAAACTAAATTAAATTAAAACAAGTCATTTAGACTGAAAATATAAGTTCTCTTTGTTTATGGAAATACATAACAGACATATAGACCATGTCTACGGTGCCAAAGATGTTTTGAAATAGTTATTTTGAAATAACTTTCAAATTTATTTTAAAATAATTATTTTGAAATAGCATTTGAATTTATTTCGAACAGGAGACTAGTGAAGACTTCCTATTTTGCAATAAGGTCGGAATTTTTATTTCAAAACAGAGTCTTCACTAGACTTTCTATTTCAAAGTAGGGGAAAGCACAGAAAAGTATTAGGCCATTATTTTGAAAAAGCCAATTCCACGGCTTGGCTTTTTTCAAAATAACAATTTTGAAAGAATTGCTTTTTCAAAATAAAAGCAGGTTTAGTTATTTCAAAATAGCACTTGTTTTCCAAAATAACGAAGCACTTATTTCAAAGTAACAAAAAGCCTGCATGGACAGATAAAATGTTTTTTTCTCAAAATAAGCTTCTTTATTTTGAAGAAACTTTTCAGTGTAGACATACCCGTAATGGACACACTAAATAAACCCTTTGGGAAAAGGTGCATAAGTTTTCATAATAAAAGTAAAAAGCCTTGAAAACTGTGGTTTCACCTTTGATTTTAGAAAAGTCACATGTGTTTAAAAATATGATATTTTTAAATTTGTCAGTCAGAAATGGGCCTTTTATTTTAAGCAAGAACTAAGACATTTTCAAATTTTTAAATTAAAAAATTCTTACAGGTGGAAATCAATTGCCTTGAAAACAGACAAAATATTGAAATGTTTTTGCTGTGAAAATGGAAAAATCATGGAAATTCTATTTTAAAAGTCCCAGAATAGTATAATGAAAATTTCCATGCACATTTTTATGGGGAAAAAAGTCATTAAATTCACACAGTTCTACTCATTGCATCTGTGAAAAAATATATACCAGTGTCCTTTCTTTAGGTATCCAGTTCTCTCCCTCTCCCTTTTAAAAATCCTGTCTCATTCCTTTCAATCTGTTTGTTCTGACTGTCCCACCTGTGTGCTTTCTATTATCCTTCTCTTTTCCAGGCTCTGACCCACCCTTCTTCTTCTAGAATCTTCTAACCCTTTATGCTGCCTCTATTCTTCTTCTGCAGGTACAGTCCTCCTCATTTTAAAGGCTCAGATAACCATATGACTAGTCCCAATTTTTCCCTGTGTTATTTTCTTCATACTGTAGTATCACTCATTCCTGAAGTCACCCTTTGGTGCTTTCAGGTTACAATGATGATATTTTTGCTAGCATGATCCCTGCACAGTCATGTTACCCTGCCGAGACAGCATCTTCAACTTTCTGAACTACATTTCTAAACCTTTAAAAGGCACTGTTTCATACACCTAGGCCCCTTTGCAAATGTAACCCGCTCAGTGTTTACCTTGGTTCCTGAGCCTTTGTGTGCTGGTAGCTCTAGGAGATGTGCACTGTCCCTGGGAGGAAGAGGAGCCCAAGGGCAGACTGTGAGGCTGCTAGGCGACCCAGAAGGTGAGAAGAGAGATGCTATTTCAAGCAATATGGGCCCATTATAGCTGAAGGGAGGATAGCAGATGAGTCTGCAGCACTGCCTAAGGGAAAAGAGAGAGTTAGAATCAAATGATTGATAAATAAAAGCCTGGAAAGCAGTGCTGGAACTAGGCTTTTTGGCACCTGAAGCAAGCAGCACAAAACGTGCCCTCAATGCACCAGTGAAATGGAGCCACTCAATATGGTACCTGAGGCAAAGCGCTGAGTGTCCTGCCCTAGTTACAGCCCTGCTGAGAATCAAAACTAGCCTGACTAATAGGAAGGCTCCTGCAGGAGTGCGGTGAGAGAGGAGAAGCCATTTAGAAGACACTTGGAGCCAGCCACTGAGAGGGAATGATTTGCTGTGTGCAGAGCTTGTGAGTCCCACAGTCCATGCAAGTTTCCCTTGAGAAGTGTCCTCTGGGTACTTGGAAGCAGTACCCCTGAGACTGGTTGTTTCCCTGTTCAAGGAAATTCCCAGTGTATGGAGTTTTGTTGGGAAAACTCCCTGCTCACCATGAACTGAGTTATTCTTTCAGCTCCAAAATCAAATCAGTTACTTAGTGTCAACCTCTTGTTGCTATTCCAGAGCTGCCTGACTTCGGTAACTGTATGTGAGTTCCAGAGCTGACAATCAGCCGTTAGGAGTTTTTGTACATTGTTATAATCTGACCTGATCCCCCTGTCCCTTTATGGTGAGGGGGAATCTTGGAAAATGAAGCAGCCCTGATTCCTGTATGAAGAGGATGTCTCCTCGCTAGATTGTCAGCCCCTCTGAACCTGATGATCACCTATGGCGGGGATCAGCAACCCAGGCTCTGTGAGTCACCTGTGGCTCCCTGAGTGTCCCCTTCTGGTTCCCTGGCAATGTCCTCCAGGGAGCCAGGTAAGCTCCGGAGATGCCCAGCTGCAAGGGGGCTCCCAGCTGGCCCCAGCTTCGGGACCGAAAAGGGGGCTTCCGGCTAGCACAGGCCCCCCACTTTTGGGGCACCAGGAGTGGCCCCACCCTCCCACCACAACTGCAGGAGCCTGAGCCAGCCCAGCAGCCACACTGTGGCCCCTAGCACTGGCAGGAGTGTGCAGGCGGTGCATGCTTCTTCCCTGCACTGGCGGGGTGGAGCAGAGAGGCCCTGTCTACTTGCAACCCCGCCGTCCTTCTCAAGAGCGGCGGGAGGGAGCTGCACCTTGCGGAGGCAGGACCCTGGAACAGCCCCTCTGCAGAGTTCAGGCCACTTCAACTCAGCCACCCCAGGCCTGAACAGATGGCACCTGAGCCTATTCAGGCCTGGCCTGGCCAGGTCGAAGCGGCCTAAATTCCACGCAGGGGCCATTCCAGGGCCCTGCCTCTGCAAGGTGCTGCTCCCCTCCACTGCTCTTGTGAAGAATAGCCAGCCTGGAGGTAGGCTGGGCCCCTCTGCTCCATCCTGCCAGCGGAAGGAGTCATGGAGGGAGCACACTGCCTGCACACATCCCACCCGCCAGTGCTACAGGGCTGTGGTGCAGCTGATGAGCCTGCTCAGGCTCATGTGGTTGCGGGGTGATGGCTCTTCCCCTATATTGGGTTGCCGACCCCTGACCTATGGAATTGTGAATGCACCATCTCTTAGCTAGCTTGTCAAGGAAATTGCTATTCTCTGAACTGCATCCTCAAGCCAGTGGGTAAAGGTGTAGGCATTTTATTACCTACTGCTTATTAAACCTGAGGAGGGACTTAACATCTTATCCTGCATATGACTCTTTTAGGCAGCACTGAAATAAGTCAACCAAGTTGCTGCTACAGAAGATACCATCATAAAGTGTGCGCACCACTGGTGCACTAAATCTTACTCTTGATATATTAGATCATGTGACTGGGCAAATTTCTGAGAATCATCAGCATAGGCCCTGAGAGTATTGTTCTACCCTATTATATTTATTTTGTGCACTGCTATCTCTAGCAGGAGTAAGTAGGGTGACCACTGCGGGTTCCATGCTTCCATGGGCCCCGTGCTGCTGCCCCATTGCCTCCCCACTGCTGCGCTGCCTCCCTGCTGCTTTCGGCAGCAAGCCAAAGGCAAGGGGCAGGGTGGGATCACAGACCCCAACCTCTGGGCTGGCCCGCTGCACCCCCAGGAGTGGATCAACTGGCCCACAGGTGGGGCAGGAGCATAGGGCCTGGCCCGCCCCACCCCAAGGGCAGAGCAGTTGGCCCAGGGGCAAGGTGGGAGCATGGGACCCAGCTTCTGGGCTGGCCCACCCAGCTACAGAGAGTGTGGACTGGGGGCCCCACAGGCCAATTGGCCCTGCCCCCGGACCCCTGGTACAGCCCTGACTTCCTGTTTAGTATAACAATTCTGATGAATATATTGTGTGTGGTTGTTATTTCTTGGGAGCCTCCAACTATTTTTCAAATAAGCTGGGATTACCCTATGGTTAGAATTTTCCTTCCAAGCTGCCCTAGGCTATGTCTACACAGGGCAGGCTTGTTTCAAAACAAGACGTTTCGAAACAAGCTGTTTCGAAATAACATGTTATTTCGAAACACCTCATTTCGCAGGACAAAAACTTTGTCCGCGAAATAAGGGAGCGAAATAGCAGGTCCACAGTGTGGACCTGCTATTTCGCTTGGGGAGGGGAGTGCAGGCACTCGCAAGGTGCAGCCCCTGCAGGCACTGGCGGCGGGTGGCGCGGCCCCCCCCCCCCCACGGACACCCCTCAGCACCTTGGCCAGGGTGCTGAGGGGGGCTGCAATTCCTCCCAGGGTGCTTAGCACCCTGGGAGGTTGGTCACATGTTGTTTCGGAGCACTTTGTTCCGAAACAACATGTCTGAACAGGGCTGTTTCGAAACCAAAGCAGGTTTAAGTTGTTTCGGAAGAACCACAGCCATTTCGAAACAAGCTGTTTGCTTGTTTCGAAATGGCCGTGCGTCGTGTGGCCATGGCACTTCTTATTTCGAAACAACCTCTGTTGTTTCTAAATAAGAAGTGTGTGTGGCCATACCCCTAGTGATGCAGCAAGGAAGGAGGGAGGTGGTAGGAAGTACCTCCAAATAAAGAAGTTACATCCTGCTGAGCTGGAGATGAACTGAGGTCTGGTCACATAAACCCATGAGACTAACTCTAAAGAAGGTCACTGTATTGATAGGGGCACTACATATGTTAAAGGTTCACTTCACAATACATTTCAAGCCCACTTTTGTTTACATACCAAATGCGTGTTGGGGACAATGTTCAAACACACCTTTGATTTGTAAAATTGCACTTGCAGTTTTTTATGCATATATTATATGCTTATGTCTGCAGGTAAGTAACCTGACATTTGTACTTGTACATGACTAATCTGTTTACTTATGTGTTTTTTTTTAAATATGTGTTTAAATCATTGAGAATCAAACTGTGTACTAGCTAGCCTCAGTAGCCATGTGATTCTATTATTGTTATACTGGTAACCCCAAACGCTTTTTTCCCTCCCATTGTTTATTGTACTTATCTGTTGGGTTTTGCTTTAAATTAGGCAGTAAACTCTGAGTTAAAGAGTGTATGTTCATGAGAGTTTGCACAATGCCTTGCATAATGAAGCTTAGAACCTGACAGAGGCCTTCTAATTCTACAACAATAGATGATATGTAATACTGAATTGTGACATGTTGCACCCCATATACACCCTTGTGGTGTAACCTGTATATCATTCATGTTCACCCTTACAGTGTGACTTTGTGTTGCTTGATGCAAAGTATGCATACATGGTGTTTTTGGAATGCTCATGACATATTGAACTTTTCTGTTATGATACTATGTTTCCTGCAATATCAAAAATATGAACATGTATGAAACTCTGCCATCTCATGTCCCCAAGTGTGTCTCTCATATGGCTTGAATAGATGCAGAAAAACTCAGTTATGTTTCCACACCCCACAGAGGCATGCATATAGGAACAATGAACTGGCCTAAAGCAACTGTGAGCAGTTTGGCTCAAGTGGAAGGAATTTTGCCCGTTGCTGGGCAGGGTCAGTCACCTGACCCCAGCAGCATCAGAGAAAGTTGCTAAAAGCTGGAGTATCTTTGTCTCAAGACTCTCCCCCAGAATCTTGCTCCCAAGTAGCATCAGGGACTGGTACCTACCCACAGGGAGGGGGAACCTGCCATAAGACAGGCTGATACTGACTGGAATAGTAATCTTAGCTTAGAATAAAATTTATCTTTCATTTGATTGGTTGTGACTAACTCCTCATGACAGGCTGTTGTCAGGCTAACTCCTTGCAACAAGCTGTTGACTGTCTGTCAGCATGCTAATCAGATTGACAGTGCATGAATCAAAAATAAGAAAAGGAAAAAGTGAGCAAGACCCACATGGGGAATGAGCCAATCAAAAGCCAGCTTGGACTGAGCCGTTCCAAAGGCCAGTATGCTGAATCACTGACAGTGAACGGGGGGGGGGGGGTTATGGGGACAAGGCAGGAGCCCAGCCTGTCTGTGACTGAGACTGATTGCCCCAGGAGGTAGTAGAAGTGGAAAGGGAAGGGGGATCTGGGAGCCATGCAGCAGAGGAAGGGGATCTGGGAGCTGCACAGACAGGGAAGGGAATCTGGGAGCCAGTGTGGCAAAGGGGAGCCTACAGAGCAGGGGAAAGGGAAGGTGTCAATGGGCCTGTGGGTTTTGGGAGGGGAAAGGGGAGCCGATGATGCTCTTAATGTGGCAAGGGAAAGGACTGGGGAGCCCATGTGAACACAAGGCCTGCATCAGGTGTCCTGCCCTCCAGTGTGGCCCCCCACATTGAATGAGTTTGACACCTCTGACTTACAATCTTGCTGTAGTTAGTAAACTTGTTTATTTTTATTTAAAGAAGTGTCTGTGGATTGAATGTGCGCATCAACTCCTTTGATATATTGGCAGACAAGTGTAAATGAACTTGCAGGTTGCAATGGGCACGACTCAACCCTGCAGGATGATAGATCCCCAGCAAACACCCCCACTCCCACATGCAACCTTGAAAACTAGCCCATGAGTGGCTGGCTGAAGCGCTCCTCTACTGGGTGAGGAGCCAGTTACATGCAGGTGGCTGGGAGTGAGCTGCCCAAGAGTGAGGGTTCACACAGCAAAGTGGGGTCAGTCAGAGTCTAGGAGCGGAGAACTGGGGTGACCTACCTGCATTCTAGTCCAGACTACAGGAAAGGAATGTCATGTAATTGTAAATATTTGTGTAACTATAAATATTATTTGTACATTCATGTATATTTAGATTTGTTAGTGCCAATGGCACCTTTCCAGACAAATCCATGTTCTTGCTTGCACTAAAATACATATCTGAAAAGGAGGCATAAAATAGATCATTACTCATGAGCCTATGATCTGTATCCAATTGAGGTACCTTCAAAATATTGTTTAAATCAATCTATTGTAGGCTATTCCCATGGGAAGAATAATATAAGGTTTGCACCCATCTAAATCTGAGTAAGCACACATGTAACTATTTAAGAGATGTTGCTCTAGTATGTGGAATCCTTCCAATGCAACACACTTCACCACAGTCCAAATACTTTTTCTGCACTATGCCCTTACAGAGCTTTACAAGCTGTCTGATAATAGTGCCACTTCACCAAGAAGTCATATCTCTTCTTCATCTAGAAGCATTAGTGACCACTGCAGTTTATTGCCTGCTAATATAGCTTAAAATTCCATATTTCACTTCCCACTATATTAGAATCAGCTGAGCATACCCACGAGATCAATATGTTGCAATTGCAACAGGTTGGGGTGCACATTTGTAGACCGAAGTCCCTCCAGTCTTTCTATGTTCGCCAGTACATTGACGTAATACAGTGTGGGCACTGCCTCAGTCAGTCTTGTATTGCATGGAAAGAACCACTGCAAAAATCAAAGTATTAGCTTGTAGATGGGGTGATTTAACCTGCATGACCCCAAGCAAGTAAAATTCAAGCCCAATATGAAGCACAGAGAGTGACTGAAGTTCGTTCTGTCATGCTGATATTATCTGAAAGGTGGGTTACTGGTTCAAGATATGCTTTTAATATACTCTAGCAGTCTATGCCCTTTCCATGCAGAGTTGTGATGGGTAAGGGTGTTTTTCACTTTCTAGTGACAGGACAGATTAATTAGCATTGACTCAGGGATTCCAAAAAGGATTACAGAAAAACTGACAACTACTTTTGTGAAATAATTTATGAAAACCATTTACTAGAGACATAGCCTGTGATAAATATAGCAAGATATGAGTCTGCAGGAATGGGGGGAAAAAATCGGCAATAGATAGTTGTGCTGCCCAAAAATGAATGCCTAGAAGTTTATTCCCATAAAAATATGATCCAAGATTATTACTATCATCACAAGCCAAAACACCTGCCCTCTGGGCAACCAGGTATTAATGTGTGCTTGTTTTAATTAGGAGGAGACTACTGATGGGGGATGCAGATTTTAGTCAAGTGGCAATTATCGTGGGGTAGTTAAGAACCTGAATAAGATACTATGGATGGACTTGTGCAAACCCTTATTTAACTACATCTGTGATAAAGAATCTGTTATTAATATTTCTTAAAAGATAAGCCTGCTTCCTTGAGAGGAGTCTTGAAAACATAAAGCAAGTACACTGATGCAAATTGATCCCTAGGGTGGGCTGAACAACCTAACACATTTGTAGCATGAGGCTGAGCGATAGTCTGCCCTTGCCACAGTTTTTGGTGGCAGTTGATGGAAGATACACAAGGTACATAAAATACTTTGCATCTACTGTTGACGTATTAATTCCCACTTAACTCTCCCTACATACTATTCTAAGGTGAATGGAAAAGCTGTCCCATTGCCTTAGCGCTATACTACTTCCGGGCCTGGAGCTATTGATGCAAACTCCAGAGTGATTGAGCGCGTCTTTGTACCATGGCTGTTCACCCTCCTAAGGGGGAGGGGACAGCTAACCAGGGTCTCCAGCCCTTTGTAGGGTGGGACCACCAAGTCTCTAGCCCCTTGGCAGGGCAAAGTCACAAAGTCTCCAGCCCCTTTGTAGGGCGGGCTCACCAAGTCTCTAGCCCCTTGGCAGGGCAAAGTCACAAAGTCTCAGCCCTCTGCAAGGCCAGGTACCAAGTCTCTAGCCCCTTGGAAGGGCAAAGTCCTAAGTGAAGTCTCTAGGATAAGGGGGGAATGGCAGTGCCACCTCTTGGCTCTACAGTCCACGAGGGGCCTATCAGTGTAGGGAGAGGAATTGGTGGAGGCGCAGGTTCACATAGCTCTACTGTATCCCAGCCCAGGTCCCTGGCAAGGCCTGCGGCTTCCATGCAAGGTTCAGCAGGGTCCTGGCCGCAACATGCTGACCCCAAGGGTCAGTGCTCATATTCCCCAATGCCAATCCTGGCCCCACTACCTGAGTTGGAAGCTCATCCGCTGGCGCATCAGGGTAGTCACCCAGGGGGAGATTACAGAATCTGTCCATCTTGTTGGGCAGTGGCAGATCTGGTAACTCAACAGGATCATCAGCAGGTGGCAGCTCCTCCGGGTCACATGTCTGGGGGTCCTCACCAGCCAGGGGTAGCTCTTCCAACTCACACAACATGGGAGAGGCCTCAGGGTCCCTGGCAGGAAGGGACTCAAGGGGTCCAGCTGGCCTCTCTGCTAGAGGCTCCTCCATGGGGCTGGTAGCAAACCAGGGTTTAGGTGTTATCTCCCAGTCTCCAGCCACGGGCAGCCCCTGCCAGAGGCCTGGGCCCGGGTCTGTAGGCCATAGCTCCGCAAGGCAGCCCAGGGTAAGGAGGGAGCAGAGAGACAACCTTCCCCTTCCATGGCTGGAACTGAACTAAGCTGCCTGCCTCCCTTCGTATACGTCCTGCCCCGCCCCTCTGCTTTGGGCCTGATTGACAGGCCGCTCCTGGCTCCGCCCCCCGCAGTCAGGCAGCTCCAAGGGGGGCCGTGCCTTCCTGTTACAGTCTTGATAGACAGCTCAACTAAACCCAGATGAGCACACAAAATCGCCACCGTCAGCATAGACATGCCCTCAGTGAGGGGACCCAAAGATTTGCTGTCTCCAGACCCTTAGCCTATATTATTTCAAAAGTATAACTGCAATTGCAATTTTACTTTACTTTTGACGTGGTCAGTCAGATTATTTTGTATGTCAATAACCCCATCTCTTATCTGTATGTCTGTCCTACTATCTGCCTAGGTATTTTTGTTACACTATAACTGAGTATCTGACACTTTCAGAAGGGCTGAATGAGTTGGTGTTATGTAAATGGGGTTAGTAAGCAATTCTCTTTTCAGTCCTAATCTTAATTGGGAAGTGAATATAGTTCTCCGTAATTCTCTCCTCACAAATTTCAGTCTAAATCAAATATGATTTCTTGACAAATAGAGACACGTACACTTACTGTTAGAATGCTGTGCTGTCTTCACACTTCCTGTGATAAAACTCAGATGTACTCAACCCTGCAATCTGTGTAATAAGTGTGAGTGATTATGACTCTTTAGTGATCTGGAAAAATAAATTTTAAATCATGTTTTCCCTTCATGTCTCAAATGTTGGAATATGTGCAAAAATCAGACTACCTATTGTACTTATTGGTGTTCATTATATGCAGAGCTAATAGACCCTGTATGGGGTTGCATTTAAGGTTGCCAAACTTTAGATGTTAGTGTAGAAATTTTCCATGCTGGGTGTCTGCCTTAACTTGATTTTTTTTTTTTTGTTAAGTTTCAGTAAAAACAGTTCAACCTTTTCCACTAATGAGATCTGAGGAAAATACATTGCTTGGTCCATGTGGGAAAAAAAGTCTTACAGTCACTCCATCAATAAGATCTAGTGCCTCCGTAATTTGGAGCAAGGGCTTTAATGTGGCAAGGAGGTCACACCGCTGTCAGGGATATGCCTCAGGGCAGTCTCCCTGGTGTTAGGGATGTGCCTTTTGCTTTTTCTGTAAAAAAATGCCTAAATTTGGCAAAGTCATAAGCCTATGACAAATCACACTTTGCACATGCTCCACAGAGAGCTGTTAGAGTCTGGCAGCTACATTCTCTGAAGATTCCATGCCTAATGCAGAATCTCAGTGGGACTTTTCCGTGATTGCTGCTGCCAGCTGCGGGAATTACCACAACAGAACTGAGAGCAGGCGGTCTTTTTGGTTCACTCAGTGCTCCCCCTGCTGGAGCCAGCCACCAAGAGGAGGAAGCTGCTTGACTCAGAAGGGACAAGAGTGAAAATCAGGATGAGAAAGGGAATAGATTGGAGTAAGGAGCCTGCAGTGTGGAAGGGAACTGGGACTAGGAGCTGGAGCTGCCATAGTGAGCTGCCATTAATCTTGATGAATTTGTCTTGGTAAATAATTTCCATGTGATGAAATGCATTCTTCCTCAGGAATGTTTCCAATTCCAAAGGGGCAGCTGTGTTAGCCTAGTTCAGTAAAGCAAACAAGGAGTTCGTGGCACTTAAAGACTAACAAATTTATTTATTTCATGAGCTTTCATGGGAGAAAATCCCACTTTGTCAGTTGCTTTGAATGTTTCAGTTGCAAAGTGAAAGTCCACAGTCTAATCAATGTAATGAATAACCAGCTACTTGCAAGTGAAGGAAAAATTTACTGAAAGGCTGGAACTCACTTAAATATCACAAGATGAGTGCCTTTGTGACCCTGGATAGAGCCAGGAAAATTAATGGTTTCAAGCGTCTCTCATTTTTCTGTCATTTCACTGTAGATAGATGAGCTGAAAATGTTTTATGATACCCAGGCATTTTGTTATACTAAATTGCAAAACAAACATTCCAGAGGGGTAGTAACATGTTGAAATTGCCAGAGCAATTTATCAAAATGATTAGTTTTTCAAAGAACGCCAAAAATAGTCAAACAAAAGATGTCTACAGCATTCATGCTGTGCATCTGATGAACTTAAATATTTTGTAGGATGATACATCACTCAGTCATTTTCAATATGACTAATGTCCAGTGCATAAATGACTATGACTACGAGCTGTGCCATGGTATTGTAGGAGATGGAGATGGCTCCAATTCATTTCATGCAGATCAGTGAAGAACTGCTGCCCACAATGTGTTGTCCAGTTTACTGCCATGGGATGAGTTTTCTACAGCTTCCTTTGAGAGACTCTACCACAGCCCAGTCTGCTTCACTGTCAAGATAATTTTCCTGAACTTCAGGCAGAATTTTATACATATGGCAAAAATGATTGATATTCATTCTGGAAGACTTAAAAACAGAAATTATAAAGCATCAATGAGTCTTCAAATTAATCAAATAGCTTAATTGCTTGAATATTCCAAGCCTTTTCAGTTTAGAAGAAATGGATCTTTGTAGAAAGCACTGCTGTCTGTCTCTATAGGTTAATCCATTAAAAAAAGATGGGACTGTTTAGTCTTGAGAAAAGAAGACTAAGAAGATACTTCTTCAATATGATAAGAAGAGAATGATTTACTTGTTCTCCATTTCCATTGAAGGTGGAACAAAAAGTAATGACTCTAATATTCAGCAAGAGGATTTAGGTTAAACATTTGGAAGAACTTTCTAACTTTATGGATCGTTAAGAACTGTAATAGGTTACCAAAGAAGGTTGTAGACTACCTATCATTGGAGGTTTTTAAGAACAGGTTAGACAAACACCTGTAAGGGGAGGTCTAAGTATTCCTGATCATGCATCTAAACAGGGGGCTGGACCAGAAGACCCCTTGAGCAAGCTTCCGACCTTACATTTCTGTGATTCTAAGTTATATGAAAGGAGGGAAAGGAAGATTGCTGTTTATCCGCAGTTGCTTGTTTTATTCAAGTTCCAAAGGGGTAGCTGTGTTAGTCTAGTTTTGCACAACAAGCAAGAAGTTCTATGGCACTTAAAGACTAATGAATTTATTTATCACACAAGTTTTCATGGGAGAAAATCCCACTTTCCCAGACACTTTGAAGAGGGAGAACTTACAGAATGGGAGCAAAATAAATGCAGGGAAATGTAAATCATAGGATCAGGTCATACTGTAATGCCAAATCAAAGCAGTTGTTAAGATTCAAATACTGGGAACCAGCATATAGAGGAAGATGAGGTCAAATCACCTGTTGAAATGGGAAAAGCATCCATAGTCATGATTTAATCCTGCTGTCACACAATTGAATCTGCATATCAGTTCCAATTTTGCAGTTTCTCTTTGAAGTCTTGGCATGTTACCCATTTGCTTGAGCACAGCTTTAACAAATGATCAACAGAGTGATTAGGAAGATTGAAGTGCTCAGCTACTGGTTTTTGAATGTTGTGATTTCTGATGTCAGTTCTGTGCCCATTTATTCTTTAGTGCAGAGATTGTCCTGTTTGTCCAATGTATACAGTGTGGAAGGCATTTCTGGCACATGATGGCATAAATCACATTGGTGGATGAGGAGGTAAATGAGCCCTTGACGGTTTGGCTAGCTTGATTAGGTCCTATGATGGTGTCTTTTGTGCAGATATGTGGGCAAAGTTGGCAATGTGGGTTGTTGCAGGGATATGTGTCTGCTTTAATGTTTCTGTTGTTATCTCTGTAGTTGCTGGTGAGTATCTGTTTAAGGTTAGGGGACCATCTGTATGCAAGGAGAGGACTGTCTCCCAAGGCTTAAGAGAGTGAGGGGTCATCTTTTAGAATAGTTTGTAGGTCCTTAATGATGTGTTGTACAGGTCTGACTTGAGGGTCGTAGGTGATGATCCGTGGCATTCTGGTTTTTTTTCTTCCTTGGGCTTCTCCTTTAGCAGTTGACTTCAGGGCACCCACCTGGCTCTATCAATGTTTCTTTACTTTTTCTAAGAATATATACTTAGATGGTATGAGACCAAGCACTGTTGAAATTAGAGGGCACTTCATCAATGATAGGCATCTGTTGGACTCTTCCAGCATCTAATCAGATCACTTTAGGATTGTAGGACTTGAGGGGCAGTTCTTAGAAGAAATACAAATATATTTTTCCTTGCTGTAATTACACTCATCTTGCAATTTTCTCTTTATCTTTTAAGATTTTATCTATTATTACATTGAGGTAATACAGCTTGTTCTAAGGGGACAAAGTCAGTAAAGAGGCAGGGGTAGATCCCACAGGAGTGGAGGTCAGAGTTGGATGGAGTCTGAGGTGTAGCCAGTGGTAGAACTGAGGAGTACCTGGAAGGAGAGGCTGGCATTGAAGTAAGCGATAGGAATTGTGAACATGAAGCAGCATTTTAGCTGCTCTGTTAGACAGGCAGGAGTGGTCCAACATGAGAGGTATGGAAGCCTTTGAGAAGGAAATTACATCATTATCTACCACAGTATCTCTCAGAACTCAGCACAATCATCAACCATTGTCTTGGGACTGAAGGGGCTGGAGGGCAGGGACTGGAACAGAGGGTGGTGTTAGCAGGGTAGAGTTGAATTGCCAGCACTGGGGGCAGTCGTCGCTAGGAGGCGGCACGTTGAAGCAACTGCTGCAAGCCCTGCAGTTTGGTTGGCCCTGCACTTCGCCACCATAGAGGCAATACGGGACTGGGAAGGCAGCGCAAGGGCAGGATTGGGTCTGGGAGGTGCTGTGAGGCCAGGATCTGTCTGAGGAGGCAGCACAGCATGGGTGACAGTGTAAGGGAGTGGTGTGAGGCCAGGATCGGGGCAGGGGGCATGAGGCCGGAAGAGGGTGAGGGGCTCAATTCCAAGCATGTAAATAATGGGGCCTCACACAGGCCAATTTGCCCTGTGCCCTTCCCACCCCTAGCGATGGCCCTGTGCAGGGGAGGTGGCAAACACTGAAATAAGAGTGGTGCTGTAGATTGGAGCTGAAGTGCTTTGGATGAGCATTTTGAACACTCAGAGCCAGAAAAGTAGGATGGAGGTGGGACAAGTCAGGACTTAGATTTATTGGCAGCAGTTTGTGGAGACGAAAGACGAATACATGAGGATAGCAGGTGGGGACTGAGCTGTACAGAGAATGCTGGAAAGAGAAGGTGAAGGGCACAACCCTGGGTGTGCAGTCACACAGCTATGCAAAGAAATCTCATAAAGCCCTGCCTTCTCTGTTTTGTTAGTCCTGCTGTTTCACCAGAATCAAGCTTTCCTGCAGTGGCACAAGAGCATGGGTAGTAACCTCAGAGCAGACTACTAGGACCCAGAGCACAAACCCCTAACTGGTTGAGTTCTATATTTCTATTTCACCAATCACCCATCAAGTGTAAACTCATCAGGCACTCTAACAGCCTTAATATGGATCTACTGTCCCCTTGGGTACTGTGACCTGTCTTACCACCCAGGTTCAGTTTGTCTTTGTGATAAATAGTTCCTTGCACCAAAAATCATAGAAATATTCCAGTTGGCCTCCATCCCAAAGGATCAGTCATTTACCCCAGGTTTATTGCATCTTAGATATCACACCATAGATGATGCTTGTAGCAAATCCTCTAATAAACTATGTAAAATGCATTATATAGGAAAAGAAAATAAGAGTTATATACAGGATTAAAGCAGGTAAACATACAAATTAGTTGTCTTAAGTTTCAAAAGGTAATAGACACTTTTATGAAAAGAAAGCTCTGTAAGTCCTTTAGGGTTACCTGAGACTAAGCATTGGGGATCTTTTGCTTCTGCTTATTAATGTTTGTCCTTCAGAATCCAATCAGCACAAAGAGATACAGTTATACTACTCCTCTGTGTCAGAGCTTTTATTCTTTACTCCTTTCTCCGAACAGCAAGCTCAGCTGATGGGAGGAATCCACTTGCATCTTTCCTCTTCATGGGTAGGGAGTCAATCAGCAAAGCCTTGTGTGCTGTGATATTCCACAAAAGTTCATTCGCTGTTGATGGATCGTCTCTGTCGGGCAAGACATAACATCTGTTGGAGACTAGCAGTTCATGCTAACTGATGCTTCTCTGCTGTCTGGTGATTTAAATACTTAGAGACTTACAGTGCAAATGTTCAAATATTATCTTACAGCATGGAAGCCAGATGACATAAATGAGATTAGTACATGCAGCAACTTATAAGCATTCAGTAAAGCCTAAATACTGAACACATTTTATAACTAATACCTATTTTACCAGTACTAACACAAAGATGAACAAGACTGATTCCAGATTGTGTCAGTCTGTTTCCAAGAGAGGCATGGGGACCTTGGCATAAGCCAGTACCTGGTTTGCCAACATCACAATTAGTACTAAGTTCACATTAAAAAAAAAAAAAAAAAAAAAGAAGTTAAGTTTAGGAGTTACTTCACTTTCAGTTATTTCCACATGCAGCAATTGGTCCTGCATGTCACTTTGGGTTTCTTTGTTTTCTAGATACAGCTAGGAGGATGCTATTCAAGCCAAAATCTTTAAAACAGCCAGTGAAATTATATTAAGAATCCTGGCATGCGTTAAAGAAAAGAGCTCATGGGACTCTCAATTCTAAAGACTCCAACATAAAAAGGTGCTGCAGTATCCTGGACTAGAAAAGAAATACGCTATTGAGAAAAGTTCAGAAGCTTCCAACAGTGTATTTTCTCCAGAGGAGCAAGTATCAATGGCCTGTTCAAACCATAGCATGAGAATGCCAACAGGTTTGGTAACTAATTGTGGGAAGGGAGGCAGTTTTGAGATGTGGGCTTAGGTCCCACTAGGAAGTGAACTCAAAGAACCAATACCTAGGCCCTCTTCTAAATATTCTCACCTCATGCCACTCAGACAGTGGCCTATTCACACTCTGCTTTTCCATTCCTATTTCATAGGCAGAACAAGCGCCCTGTATTTTCTCCCAAGGCAATGATGTTGATCTCTATCAAAATGGAGTCCCAGCAATATAAGAGCACAATCAAGGCAATGGATAATACTAAGTACAATGCCTTGAAGTTAAGCAGTGACAGCTTAATAGACCTATAATAAATGAACTACAAGATAAAAACAATATGCTGTGGGAACCATAAATAAGTGATTACGAAATAACAAACCAGGTTTCCCTAAGTGCCAACAGACTCCTAGCATTCCATTTAGAAACTATAAATCTGCCATTGCCCAAGTTAAGTAAATTCCCTTCAGCATATTAAAAAATTTTAGTTTACAATGAGGATAATTGAATTACACCATGTCTTCTGCGCAAATAAAGATGCCCACTCTGTCACCAGAGCATTCAAAATTAAACAAGGATATCTCATTCTAACCCAAAAACCATTTTTTGACATTAAGGGAAAACATCTGTCCACTCATGCATGAATATCTGTGCCCAACATTGCTAGCTGACCAAGTTTTCCTTCAAAAGGCTGGTGTGGGAAATCCCAGCAGTGGTTAACCTACAGTGGTGTACATACAGGCATAGGAGGAGTGCCGTGTGAGTGGTGTTGGATAGGCTGGTTTTTACAAGAGAGACAAGACCAGAGCATTGAACCAGGAATCTAGAACTCATGAGTTCTAGCACTAACTCTGATGCTGACTGTCTCTTGAGAGACCGTGCAAATCTTAGCTTCCCTTTCCACTCTGTAGGCTGCAGATAATACTTGTCTCACACTGATGATGTGAACATTACTGAGCCAGTATTTGCAAAGCGCTTAGAACAGGGGTCTCAAACTCAAATCACCACAAGGGCCGCAAGAGGACTAGCAGAGGGCCTCATGAGGATTAGTACATTAGCCTGAGGGCCACACCACTAAAACCTTTCCATACTATGATATTGCAGATATTGGTAATGATCATGTCATTGCGGGCCACAGGAAATAGCTTTAGGGGCCTCATTCAGCCCACGTGTTAGACCACTGACTTAGAAGGTGAAACCTGCTGTGGGATATACTTGAACAGGCAATGCTGTAGATTACATCAGAGCTGAGAAGGTAACAAAAGATTTGATGCAATTTGGATTAGACAGGGATGAACAAGGTCAGTTTATGTTTTAGAAAAATTTGGGTGAACATCAACATAATGGACAGAGAAAAAAGTCTGCACAAGACACTCTTCAGTTTGCCAGTGCTATTCCTAAACTGGCTAAAGCAGCTGCCAGTGTGTATTAATGTATGCAGTGTGGTAACCACATCAGTCCTAGAATATCAGACAGACAAGGCAGAGGAAGTAATCTTTTATTAGTTCAACTTCTGTTGATGAGAGAAACAAGCTTTTGATTTTACAGAGAATTCTGGGTAAACTCACCAGCAGAACCTTGTCCATAAAAGATCACCCATCTTGATTAAAATGTGGCTCACAGAAGAATGTCAGCAAATCAGTTTAGCAGTAAATGGATTCCAAGTGATGTTTTGTGACCATGAGGTAAAGCATGATTTCTAAAGTCTTGATTTAATACTGGACCACAGGAACTGAGTTTATGACTCCTTAGGGGACAAAGAGAGTTTAATAAGATTGGAAATGCAATCTATTATTTGGATACAAACAGCTAAGTGGAAATTCAGGTGAATAAGGAAGGTAATTAGACAGCAGAGTGTCAGTTGTACTGGCACAGGGGAAGATTTGTCTCCCGGTCTGTGCAACTGAACTGGTGAAAAGAGAAAGAAAGAGCGTTAGCGAGAAGAGGGATTATGACTGTATGATTCGACATAGGGGAATTACATGTTAGTTGACAGCGGATGATTCCGAGTTTCTGTCAACATGATCATATTTTTCCTTAAATTTTCCCACTGTTGCTACCACTGATTTTGCTGGAGTACTGTACTGCTATCAACAGAGGAATGGAGCCATTGTAGATGGGGCTCTGATCAGCCATCATTTAGATGACATGGTGGCTAAATGGTTGGAAATAACCAGCACTTTGTCTCCACTATTGATCTGCCTGTTGTTACTACAATGGAGCTAAGTGCAGGGAGCCAAAGAAGGAAATTTTAAGGCAAACGTCAAGTGTAGACAAAGCTAGGAAGACATCACAGGGAATACTGCTTTCCCAGAGGTGCAGGCTTCACAAGCTCATGTTTTTCAAGTACAGTGGTCACAGAGAGGATCCTACACCCCTGCTCCTTCCTGTCATCTATCTGCTTATCATCTTGGTAATGTCACGCACAGTGTGCACTTAGTATGATTTCTTTTCATCAGTCTAATCTGCATCTATTTTGGGGCAGCAAGGTGCGGGTGCCATTCTTCACACAGACCGTGCAACCAAAGAGGGCAGAGCAGAGCACTGTCTATTGTGACTTGGAGGTCTCAAATGTTATGACAAATATCAGAAGGAAGCATCATAAGGCACAAATAATTTCAGTTCTGAGAGTAAAGAGCCCCTAATACACTCATCCTCATTCCAAACTTCCCCCTCACTTTTACAGTCAGTGCCTGGTCTAGACCCAGAATCCCATGGGAGTTTGCTTTTCAGTTGTTCTACTCTCTTTCAGACATCTGCCCCACTCTTATTAACCCAGAACCTTACCCAAAACTAAATTCACAGGAGGAAAAACGCTGGCAAAGCTAAAAGTCGAGTAGACAACCTTTTCTTAGGAGAGGTTTGAAGACAATGAAATCAGTTTCAGGCCAGTGCTGGAGGGCCTGACATCCTGAAAGGCCCCTTCCAACTCCTTTGATGATCTCATTTATATTGGATACCTGACTACATAAACAAAATTATTCTTAAGCTGAATACCTTGGCCCAATCCAGTGGCTCCACAGACAATATTCGCAACACAAGAAACTCAGGGTCAGTTTTTCAGTTCTGGTCCCCTCTCACTCACTGGGTTGTTGAGGGTCATGCAGAGATGTTATGCTCAGTCCCTGGAGGTAGTAGCAGAACTAAAGCCCTTGATGCTTCATGGTGAATACTCAAACCAGTGTAAGAGTGGCATGGATAGGTTCTGAAAGGAGCTCCATCCAGTTCTTCTCAGCTGGACCTGGAAAAACAATGGACTTGCCAGAAGGGGTGGAATATTTCCCCAACCATCAGCCAGACATTTTCTCTTCTGTCCTGTTTTATACAGCACCTAGTACAATAGGGTCCTAGTCTATGAATAGAGCTCCTAGGCATGATGATAATACAATTAATTATTATTATCATTATTTTGGTTTCTTTATTTATAATGGGGGCCAGGAGCAAAGAAATCACTTCTTCAAATGTAAGTCATTTTTGTCTGAAAGAACTGCGTTAGAACCTCAAAGTTACAAACACCTTGAAAATGGAAGTTTGTAACTGAAAGGCTCATAACTGAACAAAGTGTTAGGGTTGTTTTTTCAGAAGTTTACAACTGAACATTGACTTTAGACAGCATTGAAACTGTACTAGGCAGAAGAAAAATGCTATTTTTAACCATCTTAACTGAAATGAAACAAGCACAAAAACAGTTTCCTTACTTTGTCAAATCTCTTTATTTAAATATTCCCTTAATATTTTAATGATTTATGTTTAACACAGCACTCAACAGTATTGGATGTTTGGTTTTTGTTTTGTTTTGTTGGGTTTTTTTTGTATTTGCTGTTGCCTAATTGTGTACTTCTGGTTTCAAATGAGGTGTGCAATTGACTGGTCAGTTTGTCACTTTGGTGCTCATAACACTGAAGTTCTATTGTAGGTGGTTTTCGTATGAGAAATGTAGGACTCCTCACTCAGAGCTGGGTATGAAATATTGTGGACAGGGCCTCCCAGAGGACTTAGGGAGCCTGGAGCAGATTTCATGTCAGGGGCTCCCCTCACTGTTCCATACATATAACACATACATTTATGTACTGTGGCAGATAGCAGATGAGTTCGGAGGGCAGCCAGTCGAGCTACACCTGCAACCAGGACATTTATAGTTTGTTCCCTGCAAATCCTCTGTTACCAGTCCACAGCCATCTAGAATGGGCATCAACAACAATTAAAAATATGCATCCTTCCAGGGCAGGGGGCCCCCTTCTTGGTGGCGGGCCGGGGGCAAGTTGCCCCTGTGTCCCCCTTACCCCCCCAGTTGGCCCTGACTGTGGACATAGCTTAGCTGGGAGAGACACTGGTCACAGGAACATTCACAGATAGAGTAAAAGAGAATGAGAAATGGATCTTACTGACATACTCATAAGTAAAGGGATGCCCAACTGTAGAGACTGAGAAGACAGAAAACAAATAAACAAGCAGCAGGCAAGGCCTCTTTGAACTGGGGATCTGTCTCCTACTAAAGACTGTCTCCATGCTGCTATCATTAAAAGACATTTGTGCTTAGAAGAAGCCAAGTAAATAGGATGATGAAAATATTATTGATTATGCTGAAAGAGACAAACATTCAGGGAAAATATTCTTTGCAATGCTGAAAAGGAAATCTTAAATCGTAATGAGGAATAAATTAGGAACATGATCTATACTTCACAGTTGTTTCAGAAAGTCTCCCATTGGATTAAGAGACTGAACCAATTAAAGCAATGAACAGTGAGGAAATCTCTGCTTGCTCAGAAGCATTCAGGCATAGGAGGCAGGATTATATTCTGTCAGTCAGCCAGAAAAGGTTTCATGGTTTGGGTTCATTCAGACAAACTTCCAAACTGATCTGGCTCCATTGAAGAAGCCAGGTTGGATATCTTCCCTAAATAGGCTTGGATATCACAATGCTGTAACTTTCTGCTTCTGGCAGAACTGAAAACATGAACAGTGCTTCTTGACATATTTTCATACATCCTCCCCCAATCCCACGTGTGACCAGGAAGCAGAGGCAAATCGAAATTTTAGAAGAATAAAGGCAACTGACCTTCTCCAACCCTTTGAAAATAGGCAGGGTTTGATTCAGTTCCATTCTATTTTTAATTTCATAGAGATTCCCAGACTGTGTTCATCACCGTAGTACCTGAGCACCTTATAGGAATGCATTGAGTGTGGTGAATTACTTCTATTACATGTTGTCATTTGTTCTCTCACTCTGCCTT
Source organism: Podocnemis expansa (assembly GCA_007922195.1). Taxonomy (NCBI): domain Eukaryota; kingdom Metazoa; phylum Chordata; order Testudines; family Podocnemididae; genus Podocnemis; species Podocnemis expansa. The sequence goes on from ML681991.1 coordinate 24,191,123, forward strand.
GTGGGAAAGAACTATGTGCAGTGGAGCACCTTGTTTTGATAGGACTTTTGGCCTTTTTTTTGTTTGTGTGTTTTTAGTATACGTGGTATGTATTTATGTTAGAGAAGTCAAGGTCTAAGAAATGCACTTTGCACTTGGAGTGGAAGGTTATGAGGTATGGAATGGTCCCTAGTTCCACAGTCTCAGATGAGCCTCCTCGAAGGTTGTGCCTGGCACAGACATGAGCTTTACCCTTATTGTAGGGAGTCCTACTGGTCCAGAGAAGCATAACTTTTGATCACTTTTTTCACCCCAAAGAGATCTTTTAGGTGTCCTGAACCTAAGCCATGGCATGCCTTGAAGATAAGGACCAAGACTTTCAATTGATTTGCTATTCTGTGGGAAGTCAGTATAGAGAGCATCTGATGTGCTCATGGCAGCTTGTGGGTATGTCTACACTACAATAAAAATCCACAGCATTGACTCTAAGGGTATGTCCACACAGGCTTCTTATTTCAAAACAACAGTATTTGTTTTGAAATAAGAAGCAGCGTGTCCACACAACACACCGTTGTTTCGAAACCATTAAACCTCACATCTAATTGAAATAGCCGTTGTTTCGAAATGGTTGTTTTGAAACAACGCCTTTCGGACACATTGTTTCAAAACAACATGTCTGAACGGCCTTGTTTCGAAATAACCATTTCGAAACAACGGCTATTTCAAAAGCAGGCTTTCCCTTAATTCGAATTAACAAACTGTTAATTTGAATTAACTTATTTTGAAATAAGGACTTTATTTCAAAATAACTCATTTCGAAATGGGTTATTTCAAAACGATGTATGTGTGGACATAGCCTAAGAGTCCAGGTCAGCTGGTACAAACTTGTGGTAGTGCAGTGTAGATAGTCACATTCAGGTTTAAGCACAGGCTCTGAGATCCTCCCCTCATGGATCAAAGAGCCTGGCTCAATCCCCAGCCCAAATTTTATAGTAATGCAGCCAGAGCCTTGCAAGTCCAGGTCAGTTGACCCTGGCTTGCCACAGCTCTGCAGCTTTAATTGAACCATAGGATCTTAACTGAAGTGTCGAAAAACCCTGTGTTGCTGAGAGGAAACCGTGTAATGTTCTGTACTAATTGGTGCTTCCTGTGCACTGAAGGCTTCACAGCCAGGTTTTGATGTAGTCTAATGGAAAGGTGATGTTGGCATAAAGAATTGAGGTCACATCATCAACTCGCAGTATGGAATGGAGTCTCCTATTTAGTCGGATATGATCAAAAGCATACCTTATGAGTGCCACCCTTTTACTACAAGAAGTGAGTGACCACATCACCCTCCATACTGTGTGTGGCAACAGGGAGCCCAGGGAGGTCAGGGAGCCTGACATGCCCAGCAATGTGCCAGCACAGCGCTCCACAACTGCCCTGCTCTGCCTGGACTCCTCCTGCTCTGGACCGGGTGCCGCAGGGCAAGTGCCAGCACAGGGGCAGGGCGCAGCAGTTGTTAAGATTCAAACACCAGGAAACAGTACATAGAGAAAGGTGAAGTCAAATCACCTGTTGTCATGGGGAAAAAAACCATAGTCATGATTTAATCCGGCTTTCACACAATAATCTAAAAGAAATAGCAACTTTCTTTCTTTCCTTTTCTTTCTTTCTATTTGCTATTTACCACTATTTGAATCTTAACAACTCCTTTGATTTGCTGTTACAGTATGACCTGATCCCCTGTCTTACACTCCCCTGCATTTATTTCCCACCATTCTGTAAGTTCCCCCATCTTCAAGCCATCTGACAAAGTGGGATTTTCTCCCACGAAAGATCATGCAATAAATAAATTTGTTAGTCTTAAACAGTGCCTCCAGACTCCTTGTTTGTTTTACAACAACATCAGAGGGGTCACGCTGAGAAAGGGAGACACACGGGGTTGGGCTGGATAACTGGAGAGATACGCAGAATCAGGCTGAGAAGGGGAGAGATGTTAGGTTGGGCTGAGAATGGGGGGAGATGCAGGGTCAGGCTGAGAAGTGGGGGAGATGGAGGATCACATCGGGGAACATGGAGAGTTTGGATGTCATGCACACAGCTGGGAGTGCTCCCAGCTATGTTGTGCCTTCTCTCTAGCCCCCGTCCCCATGTTTTCCTATAGTTAGGAGGCTAATTAAGTTGACTTAAGGCAATTCCTGGGCCACATTGTCTTAAATCCACCTAATAAAGTCAACTTAACAATAAAGTCAACTTTACAAGTGGAAGCTATAAAGTTGACTTTGCTGGCTTGCAGTGTGGCCTGGGCTTTATTTAAGCTGACTTAAGGGCCTTTAAGTTGACTTAAAGACAGTGTAGACGTGGCCAGTCCAATGTTCCCTCTAAGGTGATGATGCAGCTGAATAAATTATCGATACAGCTGAGCGAGTTATGGATGCAGCTGAGTGAGTTCCCCAACCCATACCGGGCCCCTTCTCTGCTGCCTGTTGGCTCCCCAAGCACATCCATAACTTGCTCAGCTGCATCATCAGCTTAGAGTGAACATTGGACCTGATCCTATGACTTACACTTTGCTGCATTTATTTTCCTCCCATCTTGTAGGTTCCCCTGTCTTCAAAACATCTGACAAAGTGGGATTTTCTCCCACAAAAGCTCATGCAATAAATAAATTTGTTAGTCTTTAAAAGTGCCACAGGACTATGTTTGTTTTGCTGCACTAGACTAACTTGGCTACCCCTTTTGAACTTCACAAGATTCGATGTACTCATGATCTATCATCATTGTGCAGGGGAAATAACAGGATTTGAACTTGTAAAATATATATATAAATACACACACACATTTCATGATAAGCCAAAGAAATGACTCTAAGACCTTTACAAGCAAAGAGAACAGTTTTATAGATGCAGCTCTACCATCTTTCAAAGCACCTAGTGCCACATTTGTACACAAGGTACTTTATTGTATAATCTCTCTTCTTGAACCAGGCCTACCTCAAAAGAGATGGTTTGAGCGTGAGTGCTTCAGGACCATACCAGAATCTGGTCCAATGTCCTTACAAATAGGTAGACAGAAAAAAAAGATCTGGTCTGTTAGTCATGGCTCTTGTTAAATATATCTGTTCAGCTCTTCAGCTATGTACTATTCTGCCAAGATCAGGCTTAGGTGATTCATATCTTTTACTGAGAGGAAAGACTGACGTACACTAAGCACACTGCCCCATCCCTAATGAAATGATAAAGTTGGTTCTGCAAAGAAGGTTCACAAAGAAGAAAAATTCTTTCCTACCTCAAGCCCCAAAATGGAAACCAAGTGATCCTCCTATTGTAAATAAAGCAGCCTCTTTAGGGACATGCAATGTACAGCCGAAGTGAAAAAAAACCCAAGGAGTCCTGTGGCACTTAAAGACTAACAAATACATTTATTGCATGAGCTTTTGTGGGAGAAAATCCCACTTTGTCAGATGTTTTGAAGAAGTGGGATTTCTGATGAACTGGGATTTTCTCCCACAGGGCTCCTTGTTTGTTTCTTTTAAGTGCTCTGAAAGTATTCTAGAAACAGGGACACCCAGGGGCCTGATCCTGTCTCCCTGCCCCCCCACTCCCATGCTGCAATGGGAGCTGGAGCAGCCCCAGGCCATAAGAGAAAGGTGAAGCATTGCCAGAGGTCACCCAGCAGGACAGTGAAACTCAAAAATAAACCCTAAGGCTCCTGGATTGCAGTGCACTCAGGGATTTTCCTAAGACCCCCCCTACACGCCACCCTGAATTTCCTGTCACCACTTCCTGCAGTAGTCCACTGATAACATTATATCAGTTTTATGGGCACCTCTTACACCACCTCCTCCCTTAATTTTTCGTCCTGGGGAAGCTGCTTCTTCCCCCCTAGTACTTTCCCCGGTGGGACGGGGGGCTTCCCTGTGTCCCACTGCAGTTCGCCTTCCTCGTGTGCCTGCTGGTTGGCATCTCCAAGTCCCCCAGCCACCCATTCCTCCAGATCCCCATCTCCGACCCCCTGAGGCCACCCACCTGAACGCCAGAGCTGCTCCCATGCAGAGCGTGCCCCTCACTGCCACCATTCTTCCGGCCAGCAGGAAGCTGCGCCATGTAGTTTAAAATCTCCTGCCCTGATATGCTTAGGGGAGATTTTAAACTCCCTGGAATAGCTCCCTGCTGGCCGGAAGAATGTGTATTTGGGGCCAGCAAGGAGCTGCAGCTGCGGGCCCTGCATGGCCTGCAGTGAGGTGTGTGCCGGGGAGTCAGGGCTGCTGTGCGTGCAGCTTAGAGGAAACATTGGTGGCCACTGTGAACTTAACTGAAAACCCATTGAAGTCGATGGAAAGAATCTCACTGAGGGTATGTTTACAGTGCTGGGGCTGCATGGATTGATGTAGTGGGATCGAATGAATGGGCAGTAGAGATCCACTAAATTGATCCCAAAACTGCTCTCGGACTAACACAATAAATCTGCCACCACCCCCAAAAGAGTAAGATTGCATCAGCATGAAGGCATCTCCCACCAATGCAATGTATGGAGGTGCTGTGGTAAGGGACTATAAGTAAGTTGACAAGAGATACAGAAAGTAGAGCATGTAGCTTGCGTATCTCCCATTGATGGCCGCTGACAGTATAGCTCAGGCCTGACTCCAGTGGGCATTCAGGCTTGTCCAACCTGTGGCCCGTGGGCCAGAATCCAGCCTTCAAGGGCTCTTATCCATCCTGCAGAGCCACTGCAGGCACTTGTGTGGGCTGTGCAGGGCTAGGAATGTAAAAAAAAAATTTGCTCACCAGCCCCCGAGTGAGAAAAGAATTGCAATGTTGCCCCCTCCTCCAAAAAGGTTGGACTCACCTGCGAGGCTTCAGTCAGTGTCTGTTTAGTGTCCAGCACACTGAAACTCCAGTCTCAGCTGGAGACTCAGAAGGAAAGAACTAACAACAATAACCCTGCTCGCCCATCTCTGCTCTGTATGGACCACACTATAAGGAATGCAGTCTCTGCAACTTCAATGCAATAAGATAAATCAGTCCCCTCTTCTGCTGCATTCCACCCTATAAGGGCTCAGCTAAGTAAAAACAAGCAAATTGCCAGGCACAGGAACAATACCATATATTGCTAATGTTACACTATCTCCAAACCCAGTTTGCCAAAGGGACTCAAGATACTGGACTCTTCGGCATTGTCTCAACAAATATCTAAACTAAGCTACCAGAGATGTTTCCACAGACAGTGGTGAAATTAAGTGGAGGGTCTAATGGCCAGGTTATCTAACTAAAGTAGCCATGTAATCTAATTTATCAGGTTCTTTGCCTTAAGCTGTCAGCAACAGATATTAAGGAAAAAGCCCCCCAGCCCAAACTGCCTGCCTCTGTCCTGGGCAATGAATCAGCTCCCAGAGAGGTACGTTATGGATTTTTTGCGGTTGCTCAAACAGCAAACCTACTCTAGTGCCTGGGGTAGTGTCCGTCTAAGGAATGCTGACCCTTAAAGGGCACAATCCTCTTCACCAGTGGGTGTTCTGACTCAACCTACTGGGACCTGTCATCTGGGTAAGGCCACTCTCTTGAGTCAGCTTACATGGTTGAAGAAGCCACATGCATGCTTTTCCTTACTCCTGCTTGTTCTGTCCTCTGAAGTCATTCCTGCAGCTCCACCTCACCTCCAGCTAGCAGCTGTCTCTGTTCCTTAACTCATCAGCTTTTTGCTGGCTCCTGTCAAGGCACGCACTCAACAGCTCCTGCTCAAGGGCACTCCAAAACTCTCTCTGTTTCACTGACCTGCCCTCAGGTTCTGCACCCTCCTGCTGCCCCATAGCCACCACCACTGCTGAGGTGTCTATCACTCCTTGGGCAAAATAACTGACCCTGGACCTTCTGATCTGTCCATCAGTAGATTCCAGACATGCCTTCCCAACCTGGCTTGGGTAATTTTATACTCCATCTGGTTTTGAGTTGCAGTGTTTTACTTCAGTGAGGAGGGCCATTCTTCACAATACCATTTGTCTTTTACAAAACTAGAGGAACCTAGTTTTGAGCATCAAGAGCAAGAAGAAATCAGGGTTCTAATGCACTGAAAGCAAAAATGGTTTTAAGCAGCACATGCAGTGAGTTTTATTTTGCAGCCCAGAGGGAACATTACTCATATGGGGATATTTGGCATTGTTCTCTTCAACGCTTAACTTAAACAGCTTTAATGGCACTGAAAGAAAAGGTTTTGCAGAAGTTATGGAGACATAAGTCCTCTTCAGAGCCAACTTCTGTACACATCCTCAGTAAAAAATGAAGCTAATTCCAGAGACAAATGCAGACATAAATTAAAGATGGTTTTTGTGAGTCATCCCCATTAATCTTTTTGCCAGGGCAGATTGAATGTGTATACTGAGCCATTATGGAGATGTTAAAGGTTTGTTGCCGAAGCATGTGGGCTTGCTAATGATAACAGCACCAAACCAGCTAAAAAATTGAACAATAACAAAATATCAAATGACATTTCTATTAAATCCAACTCCCAATGGAAGTGTCCCAAATACCAGAATATTTAGAGATCCAGTTTATAGAATCAGAGTGAAAATATAGCACAGTGAGAACACACAACTGGTGCTATATATTCTCAAGGGCAGAAAAGAGAGGTCAGAGGGTGGAAGCTGCAAGTCACCTGATTTTTAGGGTAATCACTAGCAGAAGCCATTGCTCATAACAGAGGGAACTGCTCAAGTGAAAGTCAAAGGAGGAAGAGCACAGGGAAAGATACAGATCTCTAATTTTACACTCAACTGAGCAGTGTGTGGTAGGGAATTTAGAGAGGGAACTTCCATGCCCTCTTTGCTTCTCTGCAGCATTGTCCTGACCTTAGTTTTGAGGGGAAGGTTTGTCTTCAGGTTAAGGCATTGACCTGACACTCTTGAGACCTGGATACAATTCCTGGGTCTGTCATTTCGTCTTCTGTGTCACTGGCACAAATGGGTGATATTGACGTTCCCTTCACTCACCCTGTTTGTCTACCTGTTTGTTAACTGTAAATTTTTTGAAGCAGTGACCTCCTCTTGGGCCATATTTACATCATGGGCACTATATCAGCACAGCTATGGCACTCCTTGTATGCTTCTGTAGTTCTGTAATGTAGATGCTACACAGCTCAAGAAGAGGCTTTTCCATCACTGTAGAAACGCCACCTCCTAAAGTAATGATCAGTGAAAGCATTCTTCTGTCCACCTAGCTGCTTCCACATTGGAGGGTTAGGTCATCATCGCTATAGGGTGTGAATTTTTCATTCTCCTGACTGCGTAGCTAGTGTATGTCAATCTAAATTTTAAGTATAGAACAGCCCGTGCTATGTGTTTGTAAAGTATTTATCAGAATGAGGTCGTAATCTCTAAAGTACTATCCTGCTCAATTTTGTAATATGAAAAAAATCTTAATAATAATAATTAATTAAGAATGTTAAAATAATTAATTTTATGAGCTAACTGTAAAATACTTGTGTCCAAAGCAACCTATAGGACTTTTGCCAAAGTAACTGTCATTTTCACAACTAACTCAAATCTTTTGAATAAAGCTATTTTTGAAAGAATTTTTGTTGTAAACTGGGGACATATCAGTTGGAAGTGACAAAGGAGGAGAAAGACCACAGTGTAGCGGTTGACCACAGGACAGCTGTGAAATGCCAATGGAAAAGCTTACTGCTATCCTAGGATGTATTAGGTGAGGTATTTCCAGAAGAGATAAGAAAATGCTGTTACCGTTATACAAGGCACTAGCGATACCTCATGTGATGCCATCTGGAATATAGGTGATCATTTATAATATTATTTACTACCAACGTGACAAAATTTCAGTGATTCCTACAAGTTATGCCGTGTCAGGTACCATTGGAAAGCTCATGATGCTCTCAAATTGATAAGAATATTTCTATATATTTGTCAGTTTTGTATTATAAGTTTCAGATATGTGTGGAATATTTGTATTTCAAACTTGTATTGTGCTACTGGATTACACAGGTAAATTAGCATCAGCGCTGATGACTCATTGAGAGCCATTACCTGAGCATTGAGAGCAATCAGCCTGCGGAGATAAGAGAAGCTAGGACAGCACCTATGAATTATCATGATATGTAGGAACATGCCTGTATTCAGAGGGACTGCAAGTTCTTTTCTCTGGCTATGTCTACACTGATGGTGGCAAGGTTATCGCTGTTAGATTGATTTACCCAAGTCAGTTGAGCAGCCAGTACAAACATGCTCAATTGATCAGGGCATTGATCTAGTAAAACCCCCTCTTCAGCTGGCATAGCACTGCATCAATGGGTATGCATTTCCCATCAGTGCAGCACAGTGGAGAGGATGCATAAAAGGGATGTTACAAAGTCAACAGGAGCTATGCAAGCTATCCATGCGCTATGAGCTTGTGTTTGAAACAAGCCACATGGCAGACCAGAGACTATAAAATGTGTAGAGTTTTAGGGGAAATTATAATCCAATAAGGAGAGGCAGCATATTCAGAGCTGTGCAAGGAGTCTTTATTGAAAGAGAACTGAGAGAGAGAGGACCTGCAGACAGGTTTCCCTAGCACCTAAAGGACCCGCCCATTTATCACTATGACAACCCCAATGACCCTAGGTAGTCCAAAACACCACAAAATGCAGCTTTACCATCTCCACTTTCTCTTCATTCCTACTTCCTACTTCTGAATCAGCTATTCTACACCTGAAGCTGTGTAGACAAAGAATGGAGGCCCATCCAGGTCCTGGATGTACTCCAGAGGAACTGTATAAGCCTGCAAACTTCACAAGCCTGCTGAGAATCTGATGTATAGTGTGGTATTTTGGGTAAGATCGAAAGTTTTATAGGTCTAGTAATGTGACTAACTGTTTGGGCATCAGGAGAACATTTTTATTAAACAGTCTAGAGTTTAATAACTTATCTCTTTACTGGACCTAGTTACTAATTGGTGGCTAGACACTGAAACGCAATAAAGGGCACTGTGTAACTATTTGTCTTTAGCTTCTGGATAATCAGTGTGAGAGATCAGAAGCACTGTTTATGACTGGGTGAGAGTCTAACTGAAGTGTTAGCCACCAGTTTGGGAGAATCTGGTCTTCTTAAGCAACTTACACTAACCTTGACATTTTCAGGTTGGAAATAGGTCACATCTCATCTGCAACACCATTGCAATTCTGGTCTTCCATATTTGAGAAAGATTAATTCAAACTGGAACCAGTGTAAAGAAGGGCTACTAGTATTACAGGAGGAATGGAGAGCTTACCTTATGATAGACTTAAGAAGTTTGGCTTGTTTTATCTAACAAAATGAAGGATGAAGGAAAATATGATCATCCTCTATATAAATACATCAGTGGGATAAACACCGGGAAGGGAGAGAAGTTATTTAAGGTAAGCACCAACGTGCGCACAAGAACAAAGGGACATAAACTGACCAGCAGTATGTTTAGGCTTGAAATGAGATAAAGGTTTCCCACTTACAAGTGGAATGAAGTTCTGGAACAGCTTTCCAAGCAGAATAGTGGGGGCAAAATCCTAACTTGTTTTAAGATTGAAGTTTATGGAGGGGTGGTATAATGAGATTGCCTGCAACGACATATAGTGTTATTAGCAAATAGTCCAATGGCCAGAAATGTGACAATAGATGAGGATGGTTTTGGGTTGTTACAGAGAATTTTCTTCCAGGTGCCTGGCTGGAATGTCTTGCTCATAAGCACAAGGTCCAACATATGTGGGGTTCAGAACAGATTTTCCCCAGGTCAGATTGGTAGAAACTCTGAGCAGGTTTTACTCTCCTCTGCGGTGTGAGCAACAGATCACTTGCTGGCTTGAACTAGCACAAATGGTAAATTCTCTGTATCCTGATGTCTTTAAATGAAGAATTGAGGCCATCAATAATTCAGCCAGGGGTTGGGGGCCTACTATAAGGGTATGTCTATACTGACAGTGGCAAAATTGCTGCCATCAGCCTGGCATTCCAGGAGTAATTAGCAGTGAGCCTGAACTCACTGCTCCACTCCTGGAAGTTGGCTCTGGAAGTCCTGGGAGCCAAGGGGTGTATAGGAAAGCCAGCCGCAAGGGATTTGTGGTCAGCTTTCCTGAATTGTTACTGGTGGCTTAGAAAGCCGCCGGCAGTTACACAAGGAATTTTACGTTCCTTACGTAACTGCCTGTTAACCACCTCCAAAAACTGGCCCCAATGTAAACTAGTGCTAAGAGTAGGTATGTGAGGTTCAGTGTCCTGCAATGTGCAAGAGGTCAGACTAGGTGATTAGGATGATTGCTTCTGGATTAAAGCCTAAGAGTCATTTTCCCTAGAAAAAGGCCTTGTTAAAAATGCAGAAAACTCAGGTTTTTTAATTGTTCATTTTCACCAGAATTTTCACATATTAATCAATATTTGTGATGAAAATGTTATTGAAGTTAGGCATTTTTGGCTTACCAGAAAATTATAACATTAACAATTTCGATTTAAATTTCCATTAATTTTATCAAACCCTATAAGACAGAAACAATTTTAAATATTTTCATGATTATTTAAAAAAAATTGACCCACTGTAATTATTTGTATTTATTCTTTGTTAAATACCAATTCAGAAACATGGCCCCTGCCTCTCAAGGAGATTACAAACTAATATTGCCATGGCTGGTAATCCCCTGTAGGCTGTTCTCCAAGTATTTGATCTCAAAAGTGTTTTCTCTTGAGAGTTATGGGTTAAATGTATTTCTGAAGGTATCAGCTAGCTGTTGGAAGGTATAAAGAGGTTACTGTATTACTCTACATGTTGAAAGTTATTCAAATCTCACTGAAATCCTTTGCTTTATGCAAGCAACTGGGGCAGCTAGACTTTCCAACCATTGACTGGGGTCAACATTAGGAAGACAATAAGCTTCCCTAGAGTTTTGAATTTTCTTAAGGTGTTGCCTGTTGACTGATGTAGAGAACATATCAGATGATTAAATAAACTCTCCCTGAATTCAGTCTTATTCAGCCTTTGTCTAGCCCAAGCTATTTACACATTTCTGTAATAATCCAAAACCATCCTCATCGAATGTCCCTTTTCTGGCCATTGGGCTATTTGCTAATAACCAACGTATGTCATTGTAGGCAATTTCATTATACCATCCCTCCATCAACTTCAATCTTAAAACAATTCAGGAGAAGTGGAAAATTGTTCTGTCCCTTTCCTTTTGACAAAAAAAAACTATCTGCTTTTCTTGACCTTTATAGTTTGACTGCATTGGCTTGATACAAGTTTAATAATATGCTTTAGATTGGCATTGAGCTATCCTTTGGCCAAAGTGTATTGTTGATTAAAGTAATGGCCATGCCACCTAAAGAGATGGACAGTTGACCTTCCACATTTTACATATCTGATTAATAATTCATTCAAAACATATGTTTCACCACCAAAAAAAAAATCACCTGAGACTCAGAGGCCAGATATAGTTTATTGCAGTGAGTAGTCTGCCCATACCTATTCATCCACTGATTATATTTTCATCTCAACAGTCAGAATTGCTTTGTATGTGTTTCCGTAATCAGGACAAAAGCTTGTGATTCTCTTATGCTGTGATGAACATAGCCAACCTCCCTCCACCCCCACCCCCAGATGCCTTTATGGGATTTCTTCTAGTGAAATTTTTTGATACTGCTTCAACGTGTCCAAACTGATGATGCTTGGGGGCATTTTTTTCTATACCAAAATCTAAGTACATTGACTGATTCATTGCTGGTTTCTGCACTATGATACTTAATGTGTCACAACCGAACAATAATCGAACTCTCTTACTCAGATGATTGTGTAGCTGCATATCAAAGGAGAATCTACAAACAGCCTTTATCTGCTTCTTCAAAGCTTATAAAAGCGTAGGGCTAACCCTGAACATCAGCAAAACAAAATTTCTCCACCTACTTGCTCCCAGTCACCGAACCCAGCAAGGAAGTTTTATATTGATGAAGAGGAACTGGAAAATATATAACATTAAGACCACTTTGGTAGTCATTTCTCACAGAAGGCAAACAATATTGAATCTCAACATCTTAGAATCCAGTGTGCCAGCTTTGCATTCAGCAGACTGTGTTGCCTTGTGTTCAACAACCGTGTTGTAAGAACACACACTAGACTCTTAGTTTACAAAGCAGTGGTAATTACAACTCTCCTCTATGGCTGCAAGATTTGGGTTACCTACACAAAGTACCTGAAAAAACTGGAATGCTAGCAGTGACATAATGAAGCTATGTGGCATCCAGGGGCCAAGTCACATTTGCCTCCCCATCCCGTCTCATGCCCCTCCCTCTCTACATAAGGCAGGAAGGGGACCCTTCCTGCTCTGTGTGGAGGGGGAATGTAGAGGATGGGGACAGAAGGCAAGGGGGGAGGTAGATATGACAGCCACGAGGTGCAAGACAGCTTTTACTGGGCTGCAGGGGGGCGCCCAGCCAGCCCCACACCAGGGCCAGATTAGAGAGGTCTCAGCCCAGGCTGCCTGCTTTCAGGGCACTGGCACTGCCCCCACCCTCCCACCCCATGAGCCAGAGGAAACGATGTGGCCATGCCATGACCTCTGATGCTTGTGGGGGGCAGAGACTGAGCCCCGCTGCCTGTGGCTTGTGTGGAGGGAGGGTGGGAGTGACACCAATGCACTGAAAGCAGGCAGCCTGGGCCAAGACCCCTTCAATCTGGCCCTAGTACCAGGACAGCTGGGCACCCTCCTGCAAGCCAGAACCTGGGTGCTTGGCCTTCCCAACCCCCTGGGTCCATATGCCAGTGAACACGAGCACCAACACTTTCTCCAGAAGATCCCCAGCATGAAGTGGGAGGATCACTTCACTAATGTTAGTGTCCTCGAGGAGGCCAACATCTTCAGTATTAAGGCCTTGATTATCCAGCACTAGCTCAGGTGGAGTGAGCACTGCATGAACTTGCCTCATGCTTGCCTACCAAAATAATTGCTGTAAACTCAGCTCAATAAAGGAGAAAGGAAACAGGGAGGCCAAGAGAAATACTTCAAAGACACTCTAAAGACCAAGGTCAAGATATGTAGTATCACCACTGCACACTGCACTGGGAGACAGCAGCCCAAGATAGAGCTAACTGGCAAAGCCTTGTCAGAAAAGGAACAATCACTTTTCTGAAAAATAGATGCCCTGGATGCAGAAAAACACCAGAAAAGGAAGGACTAACAACTATCGTGCAGCACTAGTGGCTCAACCTTGCTTTCCAACACCACCTCCAACATCTGCCAACAAGCTTATGACTCAAGGATCAGACTCCTCAGTCACCAAGGACCTATATAAAATAAAACCTGTGAAAGAGATGATTCTCAGCTTCAAGGGATTAATGCATTCAGTGACTCCAAAATTGCTCTAGACTGACACATTGGAAGGCCAGCTGTCGAATGGGCATTAGAACAGAACTGCATACCACTTTGTACAGCTGTATTAGTGGCAAAATAAAAGTAACCTGTGATTGTAGGAGCCATTATAAACAAAAATAAAAGAGTTTTAGAAAGTCCTGAAAACAAATATGATTTCTGGGTAAAAAAATCTGGGGGCAAGTGGAAGGATGGACTAAAATGAAATATAATGTACTTGATATCAGTATTCCATTTTTCTCAGCAAATAATGACTTTGAGATAGCAAGAGTGTAGACTCCTCAGATTAGACCAGGGTCAACTTCTTATTATGTTTTGAGCTAGACACAACATAACTTTAAATTGTCCAAATGTGGTTCTTAACATAGAGTTCAAATAGCCATTGTATTTACAAATCAGCTTTGCCCACAGGTTCAGCTGTTACCAGACTCCACTGGCCAACAACTTCATTATTAATTAGGTCTGGCCCACCCTTCAGCTGCTGCAAGGAAGGTTAACTGGTTCCTCTGGTCCACATTAAGCATTTCCCTACATGTGTTGGACAGGACCTCCATCACAGCAACCCATCGGCTAGAAACTTTAACATTTACACAAATTTTCATAAACTCAGCAGTGAGATAAAGTTTCTTTTGCATGCATGATGAGAACCATCATCTCTAGGGCTGCACTGCTCTGGAGACTTCAGAAAACATAAGCCATAATATGAAATACTTTGGGTTCCTAAAGTCAAGCTCCTAAATCCATAATTAGGCATTTAAATCAGTGGCTGGATTTTTTGAGAAACTGGACACTTTGGCTATGTCCACACGTAGATGCTTATTTTGAAATAAATCAATTCGAAATAAGTTATTTCAAGATAAAATCATTATTTTGAATTAACTTACATCGAAATAAGCAAAAATCTCAAATCAAAATAGCAAGTCCAGACACAGGATTTGCTATTTCAAATCAGAAAAAGGTCAGCATGGGAGGTGTGGGAAAATGGCCTCTGACAGGGCCATGTTGCCAGCCAATAGCATAAAAGCAGGAACTGACCTCACCTCTCTGTCCATTGTGACTCGCAAGAGGTTGCGAGAGATATGACAATGGATGCTTTCCGGGTCCCATACCATCCTTGAGCACTTGGTAGACCCTCTGCTAGCCTGCAGGGTGCTCCCCTGCTGTGGGACACACTCTTCCCTGAGCCCGATGATCCTGGGGCTGAGCCCCTGACCATCATCTCAGTGGCCTTCACAGCAGCCTTAGCTCCCCGTCCCCCTTCTGTGCAACAGCACATCTGGGCACAGGACACCAGCACAGACTGGTGGGAACAGGTTGTCCAGCAAACCTGGAGCAACACGCAGTGGAGGGGGAAGAGCGGGGAGACCTTCACCCACCTGTTCACTGAGCTCACCCTGGTCCTGCGCCGAAGGGACATGTTGATGAAAGCAGCCGTCCCGTGGACAAGAGAGTGGCCATCGCTCTCTGGAAGATGGCCAGTCCTGAGTCCCACAGGTCCGTTGCCCATCTCTGGTGTTGGGAGGTCCACCTTTGGCGAAGTGCTGCTGCAGGTCGCCCATGCCATCAGCACGGTCCTGCTGCCATGCCTCGTCACCCAGGGAGTGCTGCAGGACACCATTGCCAGCCTCACCACCCTGGGGTTTCCAAACTGCACAGGGATACTCAATGCCACCCACATCCCTGTGTGAGCCCCACAGCACCACACAGCCAAGTACAGGAACAGGAAAGGATACCACTTGGTCATCCTGCAGGCCCTTGTGGACCACTGGGGCTTCTTTCAGAACTGCTATGTCGGATGGCCGGGTAGGGTGCATGATGCCAGGATTCTGCGTAACTCTCCCCTGTACTGGGTCATGGAGGCGGGCACCTTCTTCCCCCCATACTATCACTGTTGGGGAGGTTGAGGTGTCCATTCTCATTGTCGCTGATGCGGCCTACCCCCTCTGCCCCTGGCTCTTGCACCCCCACAGGGGACCCTTTGATGCCAGACAGCAGCTTTTTAACTGCCAGATCAGCCACTGCCACCAGGTAGTTGAGCGGGCTTTCAGCAGACTGCATGGCACTGCATAACCTCTGCAGGGGAGACAGTAGCCGCCATGTGGAAGGCCAAGGCAGAGCTCGTTGATCCCCAGTTCCAGCAGCGAGAGGTGTTGGCCCCAAGGAAGCAAGTGCCACAGAGAGCAAGTGCTGTGCGGGAGGCACTGAGAGACTTGTTTGTACAGGAGGACATTTGAGGGCCAGGCCTGCCCCACCACACCGCCCACTCCCCTGTTCTGCCACAGCCAGCCACCACCCAACCCACCCACAAGCTGAACCCAACCCAATAAACGCTCAACTTGACCTCTTCATGGTGTTGGAGCTTTTATTTACAAAAAGAAGGGGGTCGGAGAAGGGGGGGCTTGGGAGGCAGCAAGGTTCAGATACTGTGAGGTGGGGGCAGAACTGGGGGGTGGGTAGTCAATTGGGATCTGGGATGTGGGGTGGGGGTTTGGGGACATCAAGCTGGGGTGAGATTATGGGAAAGCCACCCCTGGGCAATGGCCCGCTGTCCCATGCCCTTCCCCACAGCCACCCCAAGTCTGGGGGCATGTAGCAGAGGGGAGCAGTTACCTAGCAACCAAGGGATAGCTGAGCGCCTGCATGCCCCCTACTGGCTAGAGGAGGGCCGGCAGAATGACCAGCGCCGGAACCAACCAGAGGGTTACAGGGAGCAGGAGGACTATAAAAGGGGGTGGACCAGGCAGTCCTGGAGGGAGCCTCAAGGGAAGTGGCTGCCACTCTTGGCAGACCTCCCTCCCCAGGGAGCAGAAGGGACTGACAGACGACCGGCCTCCCCTCCCAGAAGAGCCAGGGGGAGGAACATTGGTCAACTGCATCCCTGGAGGAAATGCCTCCAGGGGAGGATCTCAACGAGCTCCCCTCCACCGAGAGCCTGGGCCCTGGAGACCAGTCAGACGCCGAGGAGGACCTGGACAAGCTCCCCTCTGCTGGGGAGGACAGCGAGCCAGCTCTTCTGGACTCGTGCATCCTGGAGGAGCTGTCGTTGGCCGACAAGGCCAAGTTCCCTGCCTTGCCGCCTGAGGACAGTAAGGGCCTGATGGGGATGCCCTGGGGATTCTACCCAGAGGACCGCAAGGACGGTGTACCCCAGGCCTCATTGGGGAAAGGGAAGGAAGTAGCCCAGGGGCAACCGTGAGTCAGTGCGTTTTGGCGGGAGCCTCGCTGACACAGTGGCCCTCCACATGGCCACTGCTAGGGCCCTGGGCTGGAATGCAGTGGAGAGGGCAGGCCTGCGTTCCCCTTCCCTTCCCTGCTACCAGCCAAGCTACCTGCTGGTTTGCCTTGCCCCTGCTGGGGCTGAAGGCCTGAACTATATAACTGTGTGGTTGCCTTGTCCCGGCTGGGGCTGAAGGCCTGAACTCTATGTAACTGTGTGTTTGCCTTGTCCTGGCTGGGCCTGAAGGCCTGAACTCTATGTAACTGTGTGTTTGCCTTGTCCCTGCTGGGGCTGAAGGCCTGAACTACCTACCTGTGTGTTTGCCTTGTCCCGGCTGGGGCTGAAGGCCTGAACTACCTACCTGTTTGTTTACCTCACCGCTGACGAGGGGAAGACTCGACCACACTTGGCAACGAAGGTGGGATCCCGATCCACCCCGACATAACGGGAACATAGAGAGGGACGGATCCCGAAAAATTCATGATGTGGTGCACTAAGACACAGCAGGAGCTGCTGGTACACCTAGGGGCGCAACAGCAGCAGATGATTAAGGAGATGGGTGCCCAGCAGGTGGAGCAACAGCAAGAGCTGCTGAGGGAACTGAGTAGCCCACAACCTGCACTGGCTCCATCGGCTGGCCCAGTGACCTCCCAGCCCGGGTCCCCGGCGGCCCTGCTTCATTTGACCAAGATGGGCCCGGGGGTTGACCCAGAGGCTTTCCTCGCCACCTTCGAGAGGGTGGCCATAATGGCAAACAGGCCCCGGGACCAGTGGGCCATGATACTTGCCCCCTATCT
Source organism: Podocnemis expansa (assembly GCA_007922195.1). Taxonomy (NCBI): domain Eukaryota; kingdom Metazoa; phylum Chordata; order Testudines; family Podocnemididae; genus Podocnemis; species Podocnemis expansa. The sequence goes on from ML681991.1 coordinate 24,208,472, forward strand.
GATGGGCGTGGCCCAGATTGCCTTTCGGGGCTTGCCAGAAGAGGAGGCCAGGGACTATGACAAAGTAAAGGCGGCTGTCTTTGATGAGCTTGATGTGAGTCCCAAGACGTTTTGACGCCAGCTGCGGGATGCGGCTTATAAACCAGACACCCGGCCACGGTCCTTCGAACAACAGTTGAAGGAAGTGGCCACCCATTGGCTAAGACCGGAGAGACAGTCGAGTACAGAGACAGTGGAACAAGTGGCCCTCGAACAGTTCCTGCATGCCCTTCCCTCGCAGGGGCGGGCCTGGGTGAGGAGACACCAGCCCACCACCCTCGACCAGGCTGTAAGGCTAATGGAGGGCTTTCTGGCCGTGAACGGACTGGCCCCGCCGGCCAGCACCCACCCGAACCGAGCTGGGCTGCGGGGGGCAGAACCCCTGGGAGAGCGGGCCCAGGGCTCCGGACTACAAGCTGCCAGGGTGGAACGCAAACGCCCCAGGGGGAACCTATCCACGCAGCCGAGAAGTCCGCGGGATACGGCCTCGACCTCTCGACCGGCAGAGCCCAACCGTGTGGGACCCTGTTTTAGTTGTGGCCGGTATGGGCACCTCCAGCGGCAATACCCGGGTGGCGAGTCCCTCTTTGGAAGTGTGTATGCGGGCGAGGGTCAGGCCCGGGCCGGAGAGGGGCCCAAACTAACAGTGAGGGCAGACCTTGTGGGCCAGGAGGTGGAGGCCCTGCTGGACTCTGGCTGCGGCCAAACCCTGATCAGAAGAGGACTGGTGCCTGATACTGCAGGCATCAGTGGACAAGTCAAGTTACGATGTATTCATGGGGACTTGAAGGCCTATCCCACGATGCTGGTCCTACTGACGATCGAAGGAAAGGCGTATTGCCTGAGCGTGGGGCTAGCTGATCGCCTACCCTACCCTGTGATCCTCGGGAGAGACTGGCCGGAGTTTGGGCTCCTCCTTCAGAAGACTGCATGCCTGGCGGAGCCTGGGGCCGCGTTTGGAGAATTGGAGAAGCTGGACCCGCCGCGCTCACCAGACTACCCTCCAACCTCGCGAGGGGAACTGGGGAGAGAGGCTACTGCTCTTGTAGACCCTCCCAACCCCCTGGGTAACCCCAACACTGACTTTTGCTGTGACAAATGGGAAGACAAGACCCTAAGACGGGCCTATGAGCAGCTGACTGCTGTGGATGGGGTCCTGACTAACCCCCAAGGAAGCCTGACGTGGCCCCGGTTCGAGCTCCGGCAGGACTGCCTCTATAGAGTCAACCTAGATCCACAAACCAAGCAAGAGCATGCACAGTTGCCAGTCCCCAAAATACACCAGAGGGCCATGCTGCGTCTGGCCCATGACATCCCCACAGCAGGCCATTTAGGCAAGGATAGGACCCTCACCCGGGTTATTGCTCGGTTCTATTGGCCAGGCATTCATGAGGACGTCCACAAGTATTGTACTTCCTGCCCGGACTGCCAGAAAACTAACCTCGCTGGGGTGCCGCGGGCCCCCCTTGTCCTGCTCCCGCTAGTGCAAAAACCTTTTGAGCGGGTCGCTGTGAATTTGGCAGGGCCGCTGCCTACCAGCACCTCCGGCCATCGCTACCTATTGGTGCTAGTAGATTATGCAACTCGCTTTCCAGAGGCGATACCCCTCCGCAGTACCTCGGCCTGCATGATCGCAGGGGAGCTGATAAAGGTTTTCGCCCGAGTAGGCCTACCGCAAGAGCTTTTAACTGATCAAGGCACCAATTTTACATCAAGACTGCTCCCGGAGGTGTGTGACATCTTGGGGATCCGGAAGATTCGGACTTTGGTCTACCACCCTCAAACGGATGGTTTGGTAGAATGCTTTAACCGAACACTAAAGGGGATGCTGAGGAGGTTCTCCCCTGAAGAATTATGGCGGTGGGACCAACTCATCCCGCCTCTCCTAATGGCCATACGGGAGGTTCCACAGTCTTCCTCACACTTTTCTCCATTCGAGCTCCTCTATGGCAGGCGGCCTTGGGGAATTTTGGACCTGGTCCAAGAAACGTGGGAGCAAACCCCCTCACCCTCGCAAGGTCTTTTACAATATGTAACCAAACTGAGGGAAAGTCTGCAGCAAGTCGGGCAGTTAGCCCACCAGAACCTTCAGAAGGCCCAGCAAGAGCAAGCCCACGCATATAATAGAAACACCCAACTTCGGAGCTTCGCACCGGGAGACCAGGTCTTAGTATTATTGCCCTCTATGGAGTCCAAACTGCTGGCCCGTTGGCAGGGCCCCTATGAAGTGATCCGGCAGGTGGGGCCGGTCAACTACGAAATCCGACAACCTGACCGTCGTCGGAAGAAGCAGGTCTATCACCTTAACCTGCTCAAGCCCTGGAGAGAGAGGGAACACCTATTTATTGCACCCTACCCTCCCGATCCGGAACTGGGGCCCCGGGTCCCATGCCCAGAGGACGAAGGAAGCCCCCACCTTGGGCCAGAACTCACAACCCGGCAACGAGAACAGACTCAACGGCTACTCGAAGCCTTCGCGATCACATTTACGGCAATGCCAGGATAAACAAACTGAATCCAGCATAACATCCAGACACTGCCAGGGACAATTGTTCGTGCATGAACCCGGCCAATTCCCCGGAGCTTACGGCCTACAGTGGAGCGAGAAGTCAAAGACGTGTTGCACCTGGGGGTGATCGAACCTTTGAGCAGCAAGCGGCGCAGCCCCATTGTGCTCGTTCCAAAACCTGATGGTTCAACGCGCTTCTGCATCGACTTTCGACGGGTGAATGCTATTTCAAAGTTCGATGCCTATCCAATGCCACAGATCGATGAACTCCTGGAACGCCTTGGGGAAGCGCGTTATTTCATCACCTTGGACCTGTTGAAAGGCTATTGGCAGATCCCGCTGGAGCCCACCACCAGGGAGAAGACCACCTTCGCCATGCCCCGTGGCCTGTACCAATTCGTCCGGATGCCCTTCGGTCTCCACGGGGCACCCGCCACCTTCCAGAGACTGATGGACCGTCTCCTCCAACCTCATTAAGCATACGCTGCCGCTTACCTTGACGATGTGGTAATCCATAGTCGAAACTGGGAAGACCATCTGCCCCAAGTAGCGGCCATCCTGCACACACTTAGGGAGGCTGGACTAACGGCGAACCCAAAGAAATGCCAAGTGGGCTGTCAAGAAACAACATACTTTGGCTACACAATCGGTCAGGGCCGAGTGCGGCCCCTAGTAGACAAGGTCCAGGCCGTACGGGAATACCCCCAACCGACAACCAAAAGTCAGGTTCGGCAGTTCCTAGGGCTGGCCAGATACTACCGCCGGTTCGTCCCTGACTTTGCAACCCTGGCAGCCCCCTTAACAGACCTCCTGCAGAAGTCACAGCCACTGCGAGTATGCTGGGACCCCGCTTGCGAAAGGGCTTTCCAGGCACTCAAGAGGGCCCTGTGTTCAGAGCCAGTGTTGTACAACCCTGACTTCCAATGCCCATTTATATTACAAACAGACGCCTCAACCGTGGGCCTTGGGGCCGTCTTGGCCCAAGAGATAGATGGGGAGGAACACACCATCCTGTATATCAGCCATAAGCTCTTCCCTTGGGAACAGAAGTACGCCACCACAGAGAAGGAGGTGTTGGCAGTGAAATGGGCAGTAGAAGCCCTGCGCTATTACCTCTTGGGGAACATCGTCACCATCATCACAGACCATGCCGCCCTCCGGTGGCTCCAACAGATGAAAGACACTAACCCCCGCCTCTTACGGTGGTATCTGGGCCTCCAACCGTATAATTACACTGTCCAGCACCGTGCAGGTAAATACCACGCCAACACCAGTGCATTGTCCCGTATAGGAGAAGGGGCTACCCTCAGCTCTGGGGACCAAGAGCTGGTCTTGGGGGGGGGGCGTGTAGCAGAGGGGAGCAGTTACCTAGCAACCGAGGGATAGCTGAGCGCCTTCACAGCCTCTACTGGCCAGACGAGGGCCGGCAGAATGACCAGCACCGGAAGCAACCAGAGGGTTACAGGGAGCAGGAGAACTATAAAAGGGGGCGGACCAGGCAGTCCTGGAGGGAGCCTTGAGGGAAGCGGCTGCCACTCTTGGCAGACCTCCCTCCCCAAGGAGCAGAAGGGACTGACAGACGACCAGCCTCCCCACCCAGAAGAGCCAGGGGGAGGAACATTGGTCAACTGCATCCCTGGAGGAAACTCCTCCAGGGGAGGATCTCGACGAGCTCCCCTCCACCAAGAGCCTGGGCCCTGGAGACCAGCCAGACTCCGGGGAGGACCTGGACAAGCTCCCCTCTGCTGGGGAGGACAGCGAGCCAGCTCTTCTGGACTCGTGCGTCCTGGAGGAGCTGCCATTGGCCGACGAGGCCAAGTTCCCTGCCTTGCCACCCAAGGACAGTGAGGGCCTGATGGGGATGCCCTGGGGATTCTACCCAGAGGGCCGTGAGGATGGCGTACCCCAGGCCTCATTGGGGAAAGGGAAGGAGGTAGCCGTGAGTCAGTGCGTTTCGGCGGGAGCTCCGCTGACACAGTGGCCCTCCACGTGGCCACTGCTAGGGCCCTGGGCTGGAACGCAGTGGAGCAGGCGGGCCTGCGTTCCCCTTCCCTTCCCTGCTACCAGCCGAGCTACCTGCTGGGGCTGAAGGCCTGAACTCTATGTAACAGTGTATTTGCCTTGTCCCGGCTGGGGCTGAAGGCCTGAACTACCTACCTGTTTGTTTACCTCGCCCCTGATGAGGGGAAGACTCGACCACAGGGCACTGGCAGCAAGGGACAGTGGGGTGCTGCAACAGAGCTCCCTCAGAGTCCTAGGGCGCCAGCTGGTAGGCAATGCACTGCAGGCTGGATGGCCATGGTCACAGCTTCCTGTGCCGCAGCCTGCCACTCCATTGCTGTAATGACACGGTCATCCGCATCGACCGCATGCTGGAGCTGGCAGATGGTGGCCTCCCGGTGCCTGCCCTGCTCCTGTCGTCAGGCCGGGAAGGACTCTTCAGCTCGCTGGCCAAGCTCCAGCAGGCTGGTGAGGATCTCATCCCGAGTCTGGCGGGCTCCTCCTCCTCAGCCTCATGGTGGTGGGTGGGCTCCCAGGAGTGGGACGCCAGGTGGGTGCACGGGCTGCAGGACAGAAGTGAGAACAGTCAAGTCTCTCAGCCTACTGGCCTTGGCCATGTGCAGCCTGTCAGCTGCAAACACCTCTGCTGGGACTGCCAGACGGATTCCCAATCTGTGTGCTGTGTACACTGCACTCAGGGAATACGTGTCCTCATGGCCCAAAGTAGTGACCTGTGAATGTGGCCCAGAAAGTCTCCCAAGGCCATGTGACAGCGATGCAGGCTCTCTGCCCTCCATGCTGCCACATCTGCCTATTGCCACCCCCATGATGAAGGACCCCCATCCCACTCGGACCCAGGACCCTGTCTGCACATGCCTCCCTGCCACCGCATCCATGGGAGAGCCTGTGCACCCCCTGGGCCTGAGCCCTGCTTGTCCCAGGGCCATGCCCCCTCGGTACCCACGCCATTGCAGTCTTGGCCCTGCCTGCCTCCCTGGAGGGGAAGGAAAACTCACCGACAGGCACTCCTGATGTCCCGTCCAATGCATAGCCTCTTCAGTGTCCCTCTCCTGCTTCTCTTCGGGGCTGCTGGCCGCCTCCTCCTAGGCAGGGAACAGCTCGGGGTTGGCAGGTGATGCAGTCCCAGACTGGCTGGCATCTCCCACGTCCAGGGAGGCCTCAGTGTCTGAGGGGCCTCCCTCAGGGGACGTGGCCAGGGTGCAGAGGTCCCCGGAGTCCATTGGCCAGGAAGGGAGGCCGCTGGGCTCCTGCCTCAAAAAGGCATCGAGCTCTTCATAGAAGGGGCAGCTTGTGGCAGCAGCTGGCCCCTGGAGCTGCCTTGCCTCCCTAGCCCAGGTGTAGTCCTGGTAGAGGCTTTTCATTTTGGAGCACACCTGCTCAGTGGTGCACTCAGAACCCTCTCCAGAGAGGGCCTCCGCAATGTCCCGGTACACGTCCCTGTTTCTGTGTCATGCCCGGAACCAGGCACTGATGTCCTCCCTGCCCCAAATCTGCAGGAGGCAGAGAGTCTCCTCCTGTGACCAGACAGGGGACTGGCGTTGCCCCTGCGCTGCAGCAGCATGAGCCTCGGCCATGCTGTTTGCAGTGTGCAGGCATGTGGCACCAGGGTGGCAGGGCACTTCCTGCTTCCTGAGCACCTTGAGAGGAAGAAGGTCAATGCTGGAATTGAAACAGCCATTGCTTCAAAACAATGCATCCAAACAGTGTTGTTTCAAAACTACCATTTTGAAATAATGGCTATTGTGATTCCAGCCTAGGTTTTACTGTTTCGAAATAAGGTTCGTTATTTTGAAATGACAGGGCACGTCATTTTGAAATAACGAAACATCATTTGGACATGATAACTTTTAAATCGAAACAACAGTTGTTGTTTCGATTTAAAAGCCTCATGTGGTCATAGCCTTTAATTCTTGTGGGGTATTATTAGAGTTATGGGCACTCAGCATCTTGGAGAATCAAGCTGGTGATTCAAAGGTCTAGTGATGAAAATTATGACAGTGCATTGTCCTTACATAGCACTTTTCATCCCTGAATCTCAAAAGGTTTTACAAGAGCCTAATTTTAGACCCCAATTTTGAAAATTTTGGCTGTAATTTTTTTCCATCCAAACAAATGTGTCCAGGACATGCTGAAATCACCTAAGGATAAACTATGCCTTTTATGGTACGACCATGCATTGGGGTGATAGAGGGAAGCATTATTACAGCAGGAGCTCTGAAAGGGATTGTGCCTCTGACGAAGTGGGATTCTCTCCCATGAATATTTATGCAAAAAATAAATTTGTTAGTCTTTAAGTGCCACAGGACTCCTTGTTTGTTTGTTTTGCCTCAGGCGGTGTATGTTTGCCCCAGCAGGCATATTCACACATGCATAAATAAAAACACCTAATGCTCAGGTGAACACAGTCTGGCTATGTGAACAATATGAAACATGAAAAAGGTACAAGAACTGACATACTGAATCACAGTTAGGAATTTGTGAACATTTATTTGTCTCTCTGGTAAAGGGTTTTGTACTATAGTACCCATGCTCATCTTAGTGCATTTCTTCATATCGACCGTGCCAGTAGAAGAAACAGGAATCGACAGCAAATGCTTCAGATTTGCTGCTTAATTTTCTTATCACGTTGCTCTACCACTTGATTTTTAGCTTCAATAAGCAAATATCAGCATTGTGAACAGTAATTTTCACGGCTCTCAGCCTGAAACAATTTTTTAAATTGTTTTGTTCTGTTTTATTTTCACATACTTTTTTCCTGTGCTTAACTCCCTCCGCTACCTATAGCTAATTTTCAAAAATAACCATTTTTAAATGAAAATTCAGAACATTTCATTTAAAAAATGTTGAAACAAAACATTTCAATGTTCTTTTTAAAGCCCCATCTTTCTTCAGACAAGACTATTTGCCTACTTTGACCCAAACAAACGAATAGTATGGCCATCTCCATTGGTTAGGAAATAAACTTTCTCCAAAAGAACTTTACTCACCTCTCATGGAGGTAAATGCAACAGCCAGTGTGCTTTCATGGGACAGCTCACACACAGCTCCCAGCATTAGTCTGTTTTACTGAGAAAGTGGATGTTGGTCAGGACACAGTGTTGTATCAGATATTCCCTACACTTTCCAAAAATGCCTGGATGTTTTCCAGCTGAACAGTTCCCAAAGTTCACTTTCATGTTTCAACAATAGTGAGTCCTAAATATAGATACATGGGCAGACCCATTCAAAAGTGCCATAAGGCTATCAAAACAAAAACAAAAAAAAAAGAAAAGTCTAGGTATGTGTTTTATAGGGCTATGTCTACACTGCAGTGTTCAGATAGCAAAAGTTTTGCCACAGACAGCCACCATGACAATTATAGTGGTGGCTAGAGTACACACAGGCATCCTTTTGTTGGCAGAGTGCGTCCTTGCTAGGACCACTTCCACTGACAAAAGAGGCAGTGTGCAGGAGCACCCCCCCTTGTCGGGGGGGGGGACACCTAGTGCTGCTGCAGCTGCCAGGTCCCCCAAGTCCAATGTGGGAACTCAGTTTCAGCAGTCAGTTTCCCTGTCCCCTACAGCAGAGGGACTCCTCTGTCATTGGGGCAGCTGTGCTGCCCCCAGGGACCCAGGATGGGGCTGCCTCCTCTGCCGCGGGGGACTCAAGAGCCCCAGAAGCTGCAGCCGCCTCCAGGACTTCTGTCCCCTGCCACTGGGGCTCCCCTGTCCCTTACTCCCTGGTCCCAACAACATTTGAGTGGGGGCAACTCTCTGGGCTAGCCACAGCAGCTGCCCACACTCTGCCCTCAGCCACAGGGCAAGCCCCAACAGCTGAAGCCCTGCTGAGCTAGGGAACCTCCCTTTACTGGTCAATTTTGCTGCTCTGTTAGAGCAATGATATTGATAAACATGATAGTCCACCCCCCCACCCCGCTTAAAGAGACAGAGTGTTCCCACAGGCTGTCTCTATAGTTTGAATTAATGAGGATTAATTCAAACTAAATTTGTGCATGGCCACACTGGCTTTCATTACTTTGAAGTAAGCAATTCCTTAGTTCAAAGCAATGAACCCTTACTTTGAAGTTATAAACCTTCCCTTAACTTCGAGGTAACGGTTAATTCAAACTTATTAGTTGGAATTAACCCAATGGAGCTGCATTAATTTGAACAAACTGTTAGTTTGAATTAATGCAGTTAGACCATCTGCATCCCAAGGTGCCTTCCTCTTTCTATGTATTTGGTGGGGGCATGGCCCTTCCTGGGTGCATGTTGCCACACTTCCCATGGTGCCCCCTTCCTAAATCAAACTAGCATGTCCTGTCCATGGACATGCTTGTTCAATTTGGGTTTCTAGTAGGGCCATGTTACTTCAAATTAACCAATATTAGTTCAATTTAATTAGTTCGATGTAAGTTAATTTGCAGTAACATTCTAAGTGTAGACATAGCCACAGATACTTCACCAACTTAACTTTGCTGACAAAAGATGGTTTTATTTTGTTGGCAGAATTGGGCAGTTTTGTCAGCAAAGAGGGGAGTCTGTTGTCTATGCTAGGGCTGTTTTGCTGACAAAAGCTGACTTTTGTCAACAAAACTTCCTAACGTAGAAAAGGCCTAGGTTGATTCTTGAGCCGTTATCAATTTATACTGAACCAGCACATCAGGGCAACAGGCTCACTCACAGCTTTGCGGCAAAACAAACCTTTCTTCTTTCAGACAGGCAAAATGAGAGAAATTACTATCACCACAGCAACTGAGCAATTTATATGAGCTTTCTGTGCCCTTCCCAGTTCTTGAAAAAGATCAGGTAATATGTTGACAAGACTGAGTCTTGCTTTGCAGAGAGAAAGCAGTGAATCAGAAACATCAGGACAGCCCTTTTTGTTCCCACATACCTTTCAGGCAAACTGGTGGTTTCAACAGGTCCTGGAAAATTTGTTAAAGCTCTATGACATGAATAGCTGGTTTCATCTGGCTCAGAGGATTTTTGGAGCCTCTGAATTCCATAGACTTCATACTCTTATGTATCCACCGAACATCCCCAATCATCTCCCACCTATTTCTAATATTCCAAAATCTTCACTGTACTCCCCTGTGCCATGTTTATGGCCACAGCAGATTTTAGTAGGTTCCCAAAAACTATGGGCCTGATGCAAACTTTTGTCAAATCATTAGCATCTTAGATAAAACTGGAAGAAACTGAGAAATCCCAGTAACTAGGATTTATTTATTTATTTATTTTACCTTCTAGTTCGGACATTGACACATCAGGTCAGTTGCTTTATTGTTTCTCGTGTCTAGTCAGTTTCACTGGCTAGTTTTCACCTGCCTGGTGCTAGGTGTGTTCAGGTATCCAGTACTACTGAGACTGTTTACACTCAACAATACAAAATTTGTCCTCATCAATTCTTTGCTCATTTCTGTTCATAGTATTATATGCTTAGTTTTACAAATCTGCATTTTGGGCCTAAGGAGACAAGAAGTCTGGGCACAGACCCTTATACTTCAGCGTATGCCAGTGAGAAGAAAGCATCTGATGAATGTGAGCAGTGTGAAAAGTACAAGGACAGCAGCTGGACCGCATGCATACAGCCGGATAACTATGTATAGATGTTTTGTCTAAAGCAAAGCACCATGCCCTGAAGGTACCGAGGCCATCGAAGGAATACAGCTCTGGTGCTGAGCTGTAAGAAGATCAAAAAAGGAAGGGAAAGACTAACCATGATAAAAAGAAAACGAGAGAGGGAACAATCTGATATCTTATCTGCCTATTCTCCAGCTGCCCAAAAATTGCACTGAAATGCCTGCTCTGCCATTTCCCTTTCCCTTTCCACTATTCCTGTGGTACAAAATCATCAGTGGGCTAGACTATAAGAACCAAATTAGCTTTGTTGCTTTACATAGACCTTAGGAATTATCCAAATTTTGCATTCCTAAGGGAGCTACTTTTTTAAGCAGAAGGCTTCTTTTTGCCAATCCAAATCCAAATTCTTTTAAAATAAATCCATTGCTGAGGACTTAAAAAGTCACTATCAACTTGAAAAAACTCAAGTACAGCTATAAGGCAGGTTTTCAGCAATGAGACCAAGCTGAAAGGACTTACTAATTATTTTTAAAATTTATCTATTTGCTACAGGCTGAACAAGGAGTTTGTCTTTTAACAGGAGCTGAACCTCACTGATCCACTGCCAGAATTGACTTAGCAAAGCAGTGACCACTGAGTATTTGGTCAGTATTTTGGGGTCTCTGAAAAATTCTATAAATATAGAAGCAATTAAATTGTGTATCTACAAGATTTTGTGCCTGGAAAAGTCAATTTTCCTTTTAAGCACTCCTATCTGCAACATGCCACCTGAACTTCCCTGTTTTGCCTTGTTTCCTGCTGTAAATTTAAGGAAACAGTATTCATCATCTCCTTATAATCCAGTCCTCCTAAATCCATGCAGTGTGCTTCGCATTTGGAAAATACCCAAAAGCCTGTTTTCAGCAGGAGAAATGGACACTGTGCAATATGCTTCAGGGCATGGGCAGATTTTGGAGCTTGCCCTGGAGAAGGAAGCTACACAGCTGATCTAGCCCCCCACCCCTCCCAGTTCCTGCCACTGGGGCCAGCTTCTGCCACCACCTGTGGCCCCTGGTCCATGGCCAGGGCTGGCTCCTGCTGCTGCTGGTGGCTGCGGGTGCCCAGCTGGGGCTGGATCCTGTCACCTATGGCAGCTCCAGGTCTCTGACCTGGGCTGGATCCTACTGCCACCTATGGCCCTGGGTCACCTGGCCAGGGTCAGATCCTGCTGCTGCCAGCAGCCCTAGGTCCACAGCTGGGGCTGGATCCTGCCACCGGCAGTGGCCCTGGGCTGGATCCCACTGGCCCTGAGTCCTGCCCAGGGCCAGATGCTGTGGTCACTTGCCTCCTGCCTCAGCAGGGAGGAGGGAGGCAGAGAGCAGCCAGTCAGGGAAGGTAATGCTCCTTCATGCCTTTGAGAAACTCTGCTCCTTGAGGAGGTTGGTGTCTAGTTGTAAAGGATGCTGTGTATGGATGTATGCACAGAACTGCTGCAGGGAAAGCAACACAACAATTTTATAATCTTAGTGACTGTGTTCATTGCCTTATTTAGAGAAGAGAGGCCCTCAGAGCTAGTGTTGCAGGAGTCTCTTTGCAGTCTAGACTCTAAGATACAGTCTCCATAAGTTCACATTTAGAAAGTTATAACTGCAGCCATGAGGAATGGGAAGTAGGAGCTTCATTGCTTTTATTTATTCATTATTCCTTATTTTTAAGCAAAGTTTGAATTTTGCAGACACTGATGGAACCTCTAGGCTCCATCCTGCATACAGTTCAATATTGGCTCCATGCAATTGTGGCACAGGCCTCAGGATCTGGGGTGGAGAGGGAAGAAAGAAAGATGGATACGTCCAATGAATTCTGTTTGGTTGCTTTCCAAACACGAGAGATTGAGACACTATGATCACTAGGCCTCCTGCTGTGTCTAAAAAGCTCAGCAGCTTGCTGCATCTACAGGGAAGAAGGATTTCAAACCCACAGCCGTCTGGCCAGAGATGGAAATCACAGTATAATACTGGCTAAGGAGCAAGCTCATGGGGGGAAATGTAGGCTTGGCAAGTGCAGCCTTATGGCTAAGGAAGTTCTCTCACAAACTGAAGCCAGACAGGGATCCAGCTAGCATTTGAAAACATAATGGGACACAGGACATGTTTCTAGTTGTGGCATTGGAAATGTAATTCAGATTGTAAAATGTCTGTTTCCTCTGGGGAAACTTGAGAAAAACAAGAAATAGAAATGCAAATGCAATGGATTTTTGTTCTTTGATGCTCTGCAATGATCGATGCAGAGAAAAATGAAAATTGTTTTTTTTTTTAAACTGGCAAATTTGCAGGTCTCATGATGTCTCAAAAGAACAAGACATCTGCCTGCAATTTACAAACACAACAGGATTCTCCATTTGAAGTCACTGAAACACTTAGTGCAAGGACCAGTAGCCTTAAGTCAATGTACTCCCACCAGGGTGAAACCAACATAAGAGAAGAATCAGGCCCAGAATGTTATCACCAAGAGAGGGAAAGAATTGTTCAGAGTGGTGTAAGTGACTATAACTAGGATTAATAGGGTGAAAATAAAACTATCAGGGAAAACTTCCTAACTGTGTAACCTTTCCATGTGTGGAAGAATTGCTCAAGGGAAGTGGTCAAGGCCTTGTCATTTGAATCACCTAGGCTCTGATTCAGCCTTCTTTCAGGACTGGATCAAAGTCACAGGGGGCCCAGGGTTGCTGGCACTTGTGGGCACCCACCACAGTGACACTCTGCCTGGAGATGGGGGGCCTGGCCCTGCTGGCACTGTGGACAGGGGCAGAGTTTGCTGCCCACAGATTGGCTGGTGCTGTAGGAGTGGAAGGAGTCCAGGTCCATGGCCCAGGAGTGCTGCAGGGGGCCGGGGGGCCGTGGCCCAGGAGTGTTGTAGCAAGGCCAGAGTCCAGGGCCTGTGGCCCTGGACAGTGCTGCTGGGGGGGCAGAGGCCAGGGTGTTTCAGACCAGAGACCATGGTGCTCCTGCCTCACTTCCAGGCTGGCTGATCTGGAGCAGACCAGCCAGCCTGGAGGTGAGACAGACAGACCAATGTTGGACTGTGGCAGTGAACCACTTGGCCAGGACTGGATTTTGTCAGGGCTATGCCCCCCGGCAGGGCCAGCACTGGGGATTGTGGCACCCCCCTGCAGCAGAGCACCACTGGTGGAGACAAGTGACGTCATCAGGGGAACACCACGGCACTGTCCCCTTTTGGCTCCCCTTAAATGCTGGCGTCCCCCTGCAACGCAGGGCCTGCTTACCGCCTAGTGCCGGCCTTACCCCCCCACCCCCCTTAGACAGGGGCCTGGTGCTGCAGCCTCTGAAGTCCCTGCTTTGATCCAACCCTGCCTTCTTTAGGATGGGTTCCTAAACTTGTCATTTACTTTAAAGCCTGAGCATAAATCCCCCATGGGTACATGTGATTAAAGTTAAATACATGCATAAATACTTTTCCTAAATCAGGGCCTTAAATCTAATCTGGGCAAAACAATGAAAAAACGTGCTTTAGAGAACAATCTAACATCAGTGAGGCTAGAGGAGGGAACTGGATCAGATAGAAGACACAATTCAGTGGGAAATATAGACTGAGGCTTACAAGCCACAAATGGTTCTTTAATGTGTTTCCTGTGGATCTTTGCAGCGCGTGATGTTAAAACACTGTGTGATTTAAGTATTAACCAATCTGCTATTAATCAATCAGTATGCTTTTACTATGCTATTAGCCGATTGTATTTGATTAAAAATAATTATACTTGGTCAGTCATTTTGCTGTGAGACTAATATATATAGCAAATGAAACAATGAATTCACATTCCTGAGGCTTTTTTGGGGTAATATTGAGTGCTAATTTGGCCCCTGAACCACTAAGGTCTGAGTACTGCTGATTTAATTGGTCTTTTCCATCTTAACGTCTCTAATTCTTTTTACACAGTACAGCTTGTACAATTTTACATGCAGCTCTCTGGAAAGACTGTCACAGAATCTCTCAGCTATCACACATCCAATTATACTGTACAGAGACCATTTCCCATTTTACACGTTTGTCTTGTGCTTTCTTCATTTGAATCTGGGGATAATACTTTAGGTGTAAAATCAACATTTCCACTAGGATGCTCGTTCCAATCTAGATTAGGCCAGTAGAGACTGATGACTCTTGGTTGCTCTGTGTGAAATAGTTTTGCTGATGAAAGTCCTGCCGGACAGATGCCCACATCACAAAGCCTATCATCACAATTGATTCTAATTGTCACCCCTCTAGGCATCCCTAGCAGAGAAGCCAGAAGCTGACTGAACTGTGGAGCCTGAATTCCAATCTAACTTCAGTGGCAATAGCACCATGTCACAGAGCTTGCCCTGCAGTTGTCTCAATGTATCAGCGCTGTGGACAAATAGAGAATTTCTTTCTCTGCTTCTGTCAGCCTGGCATTTCCCTCTGCCATGATATACAAAAAACAGAATTTCCCTACACATCTGTATGCCACTGTCCATTTGATTATTTACAACCTTTACTCCCGCCTCCTCCCAGCAAGGTTTTGTCTGCTGAACACTTTTCATCTCTTTTTTCCCCAGCGGTGCAATTATTTGGATTCCACAGAAAAGTGTGTGCATTGTTCCAGAGTAGTTTGTGGTGTTCCTCGGAACTGAAGCACAAGCAATGCACACAGAGACACACATTACAGTAAGGAGGAAACAAAGCAGGGACAGTGGAGACAGAGATGGGCAGACAGAGATTATGTCTGCTTCAGAACCTTCTTTTTCTTTATGATTTATAACTGGCTTTCTATAAAGGATGATGCAGGGCACTGAATACATTATTTTCAGGGTGAAGGAGATCATGTATGGTTTGGGAGTCAGGACATGCACCCAGAAAATAATTGTAACTGGGGTGATGGAGACAGAATTCGTGCTTCAGGTTTGTAGATGAGACACCATTAGTAGATTTTGATACTGTGTGTATGGATGCAAAAAACTGACTAAGAAAGTTATTTTGCTAATAAAATATTGAACAACTGGACACTAGATTATCTGATCTATTAATTTCTGGACTGCAATTTGTTTGAGTAGGGATTTTCCTTTTGAGGGGCACCCTGGAGATAGAACTGATATAAATTATGACAGTATTTGGTAGGTGTCCCTCCCAGTCACATATTCAGCCTGCTCAAGAGAAAATTCTGCAAAGATAATGAACTTTGCTGAGCAGGATTTTGCTGCTAGTGCTCCAGAGCATTCTCCTTGTTACCTCAGGTTTTTGTGACTGGTAAATCTGTTAAAAGGGAATAACATACTTGTCCCCATTAAGTTGTACAAAAGAAAAAGAATATACCGGTACAGCTTCAGTGGTGCTCTATGTTTGATTTCTGATGGAAGAGACTTTTTAGTCTCCAGCTAGTCCAAAGACACATTTATGAAGTAAACTAGTAGAAACTTTTACCTCTAAGTCAATGGTTTAATTCCTACCAGGTTGCTAGGGATTGAGAATCCATCGCCTGTTTACTATATGATGTGATAGGATTTTGGTGGATCTTACCTTCAAGGGTGCAATGCAGCGCAGTGAGAAGCTGTAACCTCCTTGACTCCAACCGTGGGTGCCTCACAATAGTTTGGTGTCACAACTCCCAACCTGGACTCTCAGAAACAGCCTATCAGCATGCATGTTGAGCATCTGTGGGTAGCTGCAGCCCTGATCCAGCAGCTCTGACCCTAGCAGCCAGTGAGCAGCACAATCACACTTTGGTTTTCACCAGCTTTACTACTTGCAAGGTGACTCCAACACACTCCTGAGCCCTAATTTTCCCCAAAGCATGTATTCTACACTGTTTAGCCCTCTCCTGAACAGTTCAGATATTAAAGGCTCATTGCCCCTGTAAAAGTTTACTACTTAAACTGGAGTTACCAAACAGTTCAGTTGAAACATAGGACTGGATTGGTTTAGATTAAAAAGTACAAGAAGTTTATTAACAAAGAAAGGTAGGATTTTAAGTGAATTCAAAAATCAGGTATTAAAGTCAGAAATGAATACACAAGAAATGAAGATAAAATGCTTTTTGGCAGCTGCAAGTTAACAAGTTAGATTTGGTTCAAGGTAAAATCCTTACCACATGTTCCCAGCAACATGGTTCACCAGAATCTCCAGGCTATCCCCCAAATCAAAGGGTGGGTTCCTTTGTCTTCTTAGATGTGTGTGTATGTGTGAGAGAGATGCCCTGAGGTGTTCTGTCCCTCTCTTTTATAGTCCAATTAACCATTGAAGTGGATTCTTCTGAAGGTTACTCAGTGACGTTCCACACTATTTTGGTCATCACTATTACAAGACTATCACACATTTTGTTTGAAGTATCATTATCCTATTAAAATATGTGTAACAACACTATTTAATCATTGTTACTGAAATATGTTATAATTCTGTTGTAATACCCACAAACCAGTTTTTCAGAAACGAAGACACACTAGCACTCCAAGCAGCTCATCACCTAGTTAAGCAGCCATCCTCCAGGAAAAGGGAAGGTATAAACAAGAAATTTACATTTCATCACAGGGATGATTCAAACCTCACATCTATAAGCAACTGTATGTCACCAGGATTCAGCAAGAAGTCTGGTGGCGAAGGAGGCTCTATGTTCTTTCTTCTGATCTGTGTTTACTGAAATGCAGATTTTCTTTGTTTCCTACAATCTCCTCTCTCTCCTTTTTTGAGGACCCTATTTATTGCTTAGAGGTAAATTGATATAAAAACATATTTCTTCATTCAGGATACTTCTGACTGGTCAAGACTATTTGATTTTTAATGTGTGCTGTGGAAATTCTTTCATAACTTTACATAAAATGTTACTAATATATATTTCACCATAATAGTGTTGACCAATGAGTTATTAGTTTTCAGTTATATGACACAAGGCATATTTTACACAAAGGTTATTAAAGTAATGTGCAAAGTATGAATTCAGGGGTGCTTTCAGTCAGAGGGTCTCAGTGCAATTCCCGATGGGAAAGTTCCTTGGGGCAAAAGCTCTCATTGCAATTGGCACTATCTGACTTCCTTGTAGGCAATCAAGACTGAGTAGACCAGGACTGAATGGTCAGTGGAGAATGAACTAATCTCACTTCTTGAGCTGGTCGATCTAGGTCCGGGTTGGAGCACATTTGCAGGATGGCATAACAGAAGTTTGCCCTGGCACTGCCTATTTTGTACCTGTTCTACTGCTAAATAGAAAACTTTGTTCTCAGCATGTGACAAGTCTGCACCTCTTATCAGGAGGAAGTTCCATAATAAAATGTTGAAGCACTTCCAAACAGTGATAGAACCAAGATCTTAACATGTCCTCTGACGCACAGAGGGTATGTCTACACTGAAAAGTTAAAAAAAAAAAAAAAAAAAATTTTTACCTGTCCATGGAGGCATTTTGTTATTTCAAAATAAGCACTTTGTTATTTCAAAAAAAAAACCAAAAAAAAACCAAAGCACTATTTTGAAATAACTAAACCTGCTTTTATTTTGAAAGAGCAGTTCTTTGAAAATAGTTGTTTCCAAAAAAGCCATTCCAAGCTGCGGAATTGGCTTTTTTTGAAATAATGGCCCTATAATTTTCCCTGCCTTCCCCTGTTTCGAAATAGAGAGTCTAATGAAGACTCTGTGTCAAAATAATAATTCCTACTTTATTCTGACAAAAAGAGTCTTCACTACACTCCTATTTCAAAATAATTAATTCAAAATGACTATTTTGCAATATCTTTGGCAGTGTAGACATAGCCAATGAAGGAGGACAAAACCAACTAAAGTGGGGCTAGTGCTGGCAACATCAATAAAGACAAAGAAATTCTGCTGCTTCCTTGAGTGAATATCAGTAAGCAATAGTCATATATGCTTCCTAACAGCAATCTTTTCTCCTCCTCGCTGATTTGCTCTACCCCAGGCGTAAGGTGCTCCCATGTGAGACAGTGGTTCAGTCTCCATATGCATTCAGGTTGAAATGCTGACTCCACTGAACAAATAGCAAAGCTTTTATTGACATCGGTGTCACCTCAGTCTTTGCTCTCTCACTCATAGTGCTTATTGTGCTGTCAGCTACTGCCAACAGAAATAATATGGACAGCTGTGCTGTCCAGATACTGAAATAGTATCATGCCTATTACACATAGGTCCCAGAACAGTCATCAGATGGTAAAAACTAAAAAGTATCTGACATTACAGTTGACTTGGACCAGATTTAAACCAGTGATTTAAATGCAACAGTCTCCATATTCCTTTTCTCCAGGCTCTAGCTATTCACTGCCCTCCCAAAAATGTGACTGCGACAAGCACATGAAATGACAGAAGCCTGGATTTCATTAAAAATGAAGAGCCAGTTGGTCTTAAGGGCCCAGCCTTCCTCAGCCCCAAGTTTTCAAAAGTGTCTCAGCTCATGTTGGGTGCCGACACTGAGCTCTGTGGAAATCTGGACTTAAATTGTACAGGAAATAAAATACTTGGACAGTTCTGTGGAGATGACAGAATTAAATTTAAAGGGGAAGAAAAAAAAAGAAGACAACAAGAACTTCAAGTTGCTGTAACTATTCCAGGAAAATTTACCAAACACAGCTGCTACATTTAGTGTTTGGCTAACAGATGAACATTTGTTTCGAAATGTGCTAATAAAGGAGTTGAAAAGCCACATTAATGTTCTTCCTCCCCACCCCACCCCACTTCCCAGGCTGTAAGCCTGCACTTAGTTGCTAGGCAGTCTGGTAGTTACCCCATCTGTGGGTAGCGGGCAACGGCCCTGCGGCCACTGGCTCTCCCCACATTTCTGTTCACTGTCAAAGTACTCTGCCAATGTCAGGCAAAGAGAAGTAAACCTGAATATGTTCCTTCTGCTTGTGGGGAAAAGTTCCTGAGGGTCACTGAGGAATAAGGCAGAATCCTTTCAGCACCTTTCTCAGAAGCTTTCTCTACTTCCACTGTTGAATCTTCCAAACCTTAGACTCCATCTCCAGAGGCAGTGTAATACACAGGGTGGAAGCCTTGTCTACAGTTAATGGCTATGCCTACATTAGGAAAAGTTAGTTCAAATTTGTTAATTCAAACTAATAAGTTCGTTTAGTTCAAACTAAACTCCAGCTTATTAGTTTGAATTAACAAAGTGGACTGATTTGACTTAGCATTAGGTTGAATTCATCCACTTTGTTGATTCAAACTAGCTGCCCTTAATTTGAAAATATTAAATTCGAACTAAGGGTCTACACCATCCTTAGTCTGAACTAGGGATCGAACTAAGGGCTTAGTTCGAACTAACTGGCAGGTCTTATGAATTTGAACTAAGCTTTCATTAGTTCAAATTAAGGAATTCCTTAATTAGAACTAATGAAAGCCTAGTGTAGTCAGGGGCTAAATTAGTTTGAATTAAGCCTCCTTAATTCGAACTAACTTGCAAGTGTAGACATACCCAATGTGTCTACGCTAAGGCTAGGAAGTAGTAGATGTACCTGCATTAGGTCTGATTGCTGGCATGCTACAAATAGAAGTATAGCCTTAATGGTAGCATGAGTGGTGGGAGGCAAGAGGCCTGCATATGCATATAGGAAATCAGATGGCATCCTTCGCTTTGCTGCTATCACCACGGAAGGGCAGGGGAAGAAGTTATTTTTACTAAAATTCCCTAGTATACACAATATGTTAGCCTCTAAAGTTCTTAATGTCTGTGTAGACACACCACTGGGGGGAGGAGGAAACATCTTTAAGAGAGGGACAACAGGAAGATGAGCAGGGGAGTAGCAACAGAATGAAAGAGAATAGAAAACGTAATAGCTTATTAACATTGTAATCCTAAAACAGAAGAATGCATTATACTGAGCAAAAGGAAAAAAATAAAAGAAACAAAAAGAAAATAATTATCTTTAAGGCATTAAAATTGATAAAAGTGAACACATTTTACAAAATTTACCTACAGAGGTAAGTTTTAAAAGCCTCTTCACCCACACATGGGTGCAACACACTCATATCTTACAAAGCAGGAGTGGTAAAAGCTCAAGGACCACTATAAATAGTACAACGCCAAGGTAAGGAATGGTTGTGCATGCGGGATCATGTGTCCTTCCCCCCCTTCACCTCTCAATTATTGCTCGGCTTATATTGAGCATGAGAGCTCTCACATTGCCTGCCCTCACTCTGTCTCCCCCACGCCCACTGTCAGCAGTCACAGCTGGTCTCTGGTCCAACTCTTCAAAATGTAAAGGAATCTTTATTCCTGTGCAACACAGGGGAGCCTAGGAATGACTGACTCGTTAAAAACAAAGAAAACTAACTGCAGATGGTTAAGCTGTATCTTCATCAAACACTGTGAAATGTCTGTGCTATATGCTCTGAAAACTGGGGATTATTTTACCTGCACCTCAGGGAGGATTCTTTATTGCACTGTAAAAAGCTTGTTAATTTGAACATGTATGGGACATTAGAAAGAAAATTCTTCAGGACTTCTGTATCTGCATCACAAGCAGCTAACCAAGTCATCATTGGACGCTGCATTTGGGCAGTAATACAATCAGAATAATACTGTGACCAGCTGACTAGTGTGTTGTGTGTTCCATGGGCCTCTTATGTATGGACTCAAAATTGTTGATCTGTGGATCCTGGAGTCTATTCTAAGAGCAGTTTATGGAGTTACTTCACATGAGCAGCAAGGACGTCTTTCGGGAGCAGGTGGCTTGGGATTCTATGTATGAAGTTCCAAATAGACTCATTCTGCAGCACAATGGTAAAAGTCAAGCTCCAGGTGGACCTAGGCCTTGTCTACCCTACAGTGTTTCCTCGACGAAAGTTGTGCTGGCTGTGTCCCCTGTGCCCCCAACTCCAGCTCAGTGTAGACCTGTATACCCATCGAGAGCAAAGGAAAATCCCGACATCAGCCCTCATCTTCTTCCCTGATTCTGTACAGCATGTCAGCAGTCTCTTCCTCTTCTTCCTCAGCAGCAGCCTGCACGCCTGAAATGAGTGAGCAGGATTGATGCCACTGGAGCTGTCCCACAGCCTCATCTCGCACAGACCCAGAAGAATGATCCACTTCCTCCTCTGTGGTCCAGGCAGGATAGTGTTTGCTGCCAAAAGCTGGCATGCTCTGTTTGAGCTCTCCAGGCTGAGCAATTTCAAAACGTCCTAGGGGTTTGAAAGAGGAAGGGCAGGTGCCTGTGTAATAGGAATGCAGGGCAGTGCAACAGAGTTCAAAACAGTGAGGAGAGCAGTCAGAGCGGGTACTGTGGGATAGCTCCTGGATCCCAATTACAGCACCCAATGTCTACACCAGGGGTCTCAAACACGCAGTCCGTGGGCCACATGTGGCCCCTAAAGCTATTTCCCGCTGCCCACAATGACAGTATCATTACTGATATTTGCAATAATGTTGTATGAAAAAGTTTCAGTGGTGAGGCCCTTGGGCTCATGTATTAGTCCTCATGCAGCCCTCTTGGTGGTTTGAGCTTGTGACCCCTGGTCTACACTAATGCTTTGTCTTTCTAACCTTGTTGTAAAAAGCTCTGTACCTCTCATTGAGCTGCTTTTATTTTGTCACCAAAGCAAGGGAATTTTGTCAGCAGAGGAAACCCTGTAGGGTGTACACCACCACGCTTTTTTTGCCAAAAACTAACTTTTGTCAGCAAAACTCAGTGATGTAGACCAGTCCTCAGATTTGTACTTTCACAGAGAAAATGGTGCTGAATTTCTTCAAAAAACTGAAGCCACACCAATTTATTGTCAGTCACTAGATGGATAATGCTAAATGAAATGTTAATGATCAACCTGAAAAATCACCTACTCTAGTTACAAATAACACTTAGGATATCCTGAATTGAAAGAAGTTAGCAGAAAAAAAAAGTCTATTTTTCTCTTTTTACAGTTTCTTCACTAGGTGACATTAGTTTTGGAATAGTTAATTTTTAACTTTAAGCACATGGACATTCCTAGATTTCAGTGGAACTATTCACATGTTTTAAAATTAAACACATGCTTAAGTGCTTTGCTGGATCAGGGCTTTTCAATGTTTCCATTTCATATGCTCTGATTTTACTGCCAATGAAATTTATGGCGAAATGCCCGTTGATTTCAGCGCTTCAGGATCAGAACAATAGACAGTTACTTAGTTTCTCCCTTGGGTCTTGATAATGCTCTTTTTGAGGTCAATGGCAAAATTCCCAAAGGTACCAGTGGGGCACGATTAAGTCCTCAGGTATAAACATCAATCAGGAACCCCAAAAGGCTCCTCTTTTGTAAAGGATTTACTCATGAGCAGTTAGGAAACACTAATTAAAGGGCGTTCTATCAGAAAATGGGATTTAAAAAAACATTACAGTCAAGTTGCCAGCATCCTCTTAAGCTCCAGAACACTTCATGGCCCTTTAAGAAGGTTCAGAGTCAGGAAAAGAGTGCAGTAAAATTAGCTTTTGGGTACAGTTCTCTGTGTATTTTGAGTCATCTGTACTTTACTGACAAACACAAACATTTATTGCTTTCAGCCCAGCAGGGGAGCGAGTACAGCTGTGGAAGTGCAAGCTGAATTCCCCCTTACCTCATGTATTATTGACAACATTGTCAATAACGGTAGAGGATAGTGGAGGAAGCTGAGATAATATGGTTTAATTATCATGTACCTGTTTGAACTGGCAATGGTAGAAAAATGCTGTTTGGTATATTGGGAAAGTTAATTATGGAATTGATTGAGGACAACAAAATGTGAAATATCCTGATAACACTTTTTATTTGCTCATTTTCCCAACCATAACCACTTTAACATAGCAGTAAATGGCAAAGTTTTCTACTTACAGCACAAGACTGAGAGTCAGAAGATGTAAGTTCTTCTCCCAACTCTGCCACTGACTTGCCACACGATCTTTAGCAAGTCAAATCACCACTTTGTGCTTCAGTTTTCCCATCTGAATAATAATATTTCCCTGCCTCACAGAGCTATCCTGAGGTTTAATTCAAGAATGTATGTAAGAAATCTTTACATTTCTTGCATGGAAGCTATAGCAATGCAAAGAATTGTGTATTTTGTATTTTAATTAATTAATTGAGATTGTTAGAAAATGAATTGCAAATCTGAAATATTCTTTAATATTTCATTACATTTTTATAATGTTACTTTTTCTGCATCATCTCTGGAACATGTACTGTGTTCAAAACACTTTACTTTTTAAAATGTGTTTGAGAAATACCTTTCTGAGCTATTCAGAGACTGTCTTAAGATTTGAGAATTTCTCTGCAATCTTGTTAAATCAACCTGAATCCTTAATTCTATAAGAAGTAAGGAATTTGGAGCCTGATCCAATGTGCATGGAAATCAAACAGGAATATTTCTGGTGACTTCAGAGGGCTTTGAATCAGGCTGTTGATCAGGAAAAGGAAAAATGTGATTTTGCTACAAGTCCAATGTATGAAGCAGTGCGTCCAAGGAGCAGACCAGGAAGACAACTAGGACACAATACGTCCCCTGAAAAACAAACAAGGAGTCTGCTGGCATTTTTAAAGACTAACAGATTTATTTATGTTTTCCGTCCCTGCAGCAGAATGTACCTTGTGGGCCAATCAGTGTAACACCGCTATGGCTCCACCCACTCCTTGCTTCTGAGTCCCCCCCACCAACACACACACACACACACACACACACACACACCTGGGCAAAAAAGGGATTAACAGCTCTAACAATAAGAGTGGCCCTTATTGAAATAATGACAAAGATATTGCAAGGATGCCATATTGGTATCAAAAATGCATGAAAAGGAGATCAAAGTTGGTCAGCTTTATAAACCTGTGCAGGTTCTTGTGAAATGAGCTTGGCGTTTCAGTCCAGTTCTTTCAGGTGATCATCAGGGCAGCTAAAAGAAATGGAAATTCTTGATGGCAGTAGGGCTGGTTGGAAAAATTTCAGAACACTCAAAAGTTTGGCTGAAAAATTCCAACAAAATACAAAAAACTAGTAAAAAATCAGTTTTGATTAAAAAAC
Organism: Podocnemis expansa; assembly: GCA_007922195.1. Lineage (NCBI taxonomy): Eukaryota > Metazoa > Chordata > Testudines > Podocnemididae > Podocnemis > Podocnemis expansa. Next base: position 24,232,572 of record ML681991.1, read on the forward strand.
AAGGTTGGCTTTTTTTCCCTCCAGAATTATTTTTCCCTTTTGGACCAGCTGGACCATTCAGTCCTTCACCTCTGTGCTTAGGTTGCCAATGGACCCCTGAGACTGAGCCCTCCTGCAATGCATAGAAACTATTCCTTGCAGGACAGGGTTGAGATATATTTTATTTTAAAAATAAAATTTAAAACAAGTGAAAAGGCAGGTAGATTTTAAGGGCTAAGCACAGGTACAAAGCTTACAATTTACACACAGTTTTGCAGAGGTTTCTGCGTCAGTTATTTTAAAGGCAAATGTAATATGTAATATGACGCAGGCAGGCAAAATCTGTTGTCCAGAACAGCTGGACTTCAGTGAGATGCTGGAATGACATTGCAATTGTGTGCAGTAAAATTTACTGTCTGTGGTAAGACTGTCAAACGCAAGAGGAAATCTGATAATTTTCTATGGCATTTGCATTCAAGAGCCAGTAGCCAACCTGGATTTATTGTCTGTCATCCTTCAGCCCAGACGAAAGAAGGGTTTTTATGTCTTTCTATCTGCCTGTGGTATTTACATAACACAAATGACGGAGAGCCACATTCCAATGCCCTTGCCTTCACAGAGTAGTACCTCAATCACACGATGGTTCCTTGGAAGAAATGGGATTGCTTGTAACTAGCATGAATAAAGATATCAGAATCAGGCCCTTTTGTATCTAAATGCTAAATCACACTTTAACACACACAAATCATATTAAAAAGGTAAACATAAGGGGTAATAAGTTCCAAAGGGGGAGCTGTGTTAGTCTAGTTCAGCAAAACAAACAAGGAGTCTTGTGTCACTTTTAAAGACTAACAAATTTGTTTATCACGTGAGCTTTCATGGGAGAAAATCCCACTTCATCAGGTGCTTTGAAGAGGAGGAACTTACAGAAGGGGGTAATGAGTCTTATTTATAAAATAAGACAGAAAGTCCCAAATAATTTTAGCATTGAAAATAAAACACTGCAATTTGCAATGATCATAAATGAGGCTACAAACTGTTACAAGGAGGCAACACCTAGACCTATTTAACCTTTTAAATTATTGGGTAAAATCTAATCAGAGTAGGCCAGGCCGTGCTCTGTAATATTCTATTTCTTTAGAAGTGGGTGCGGTTGTAATTTACCCAGTCACTGGTTTAAACTATCAAGGAGTCCTGTGGCACTTTTAAAGACTAACAAATTTTATCACATGAACTTTCGTGGGAGAAAATCCTGCTTTGTCAGATGTTTCAAGCTCTGCAAGAAATAAATTTCTTAGGCTATGTCCACACATACATCATTATTTCGAAATAACCCATTTTGAAACGAGTTATTTCGAAATAAAGTCCTTATTTCAAAATAAGTTAATTTGAATTAAGAAAATCTTAATTCAAATTAAGGGAAAGCCTGCTTTCGAAATAGCCGTTGTTTCAAAATGGTTATTTCGAAACAAGGCCATTCGGACACGTTGTTTCGAAACAGTTGTTTTGAAACAATGGTGTTATTTCAAAACAATGTGTCCGAACGCCGTTGTTTCAAAACAGTTGTTTCGAAACAATGGCTATTTTGATTAGATGTGAGGTTTAACGGTTTTGAAATAACGGTGCATCATGTGGACATGCCGCTTCTTATTTCTAAACAACCTCTGTTGTTTCGAAATAAGAAGCCTGTGTGGACATACCCATGGTCTTTAAAAGTGTCACCAGACCCCTTGTTTGTTTTGCTGAACTAGACAAACAGGATTACCCCTTCAGAACATAGTTTAAATGATGTTAAGTTTTAAAGTGAATCTCTGCAAGTTACATGGGCAGTGCCGAAGGTACAATGAAACCACCCTGAGATTGCAAAACTGCATTTCAAAAAAAAGCTGAGATCTACTCATCAAGCAACGTATTTTTACTAGACCCATTGCCACTGTATCTGTGAACCTAACTAATTAATTACAAGTGAACACAAGAAAATTTCTGTGCTCCACTCTCCCCATTCAGCAAGTAGTTCTGAAAGGTGGGTGCATCTTTGATCTTGTTGGAAATGAGCAATTGTGCAATGCCACCTCACAGCATTTTTACCTGCTATAAATCCTTCTGATCCACCTTTGCAAGCCCCTTTCAAAATCTTCCCTTCTTTGGCCTTCCAGAGACTGTGGACGTTTTGGCCAGTTAAGATTCCTGATTCATTTTTCTCACTAGCACTCAGAATAATAAATAGTCAGAAATGATTGGGTCTTATTGGCTGACACCTAGGGAGATAGATCCCTCTCTCCTTGCTATTGCTCTCTAGAGCTCCCTCCAGCCTGTAAGAAGGCTCCACCACTGGTTAGAAAGCAGTTAAAAGTAGCAGCTGGGAGAAACTTTAACAAATACCAAAATACGGTATTACTTCCTTTACAAGGGTTCAAAGTGGCGTAAGAAGGGAGCAACAGCTGTAAAGTTTTCAAACCTAAGGGTTGTTCTTGTCCTATTGAAAACAATGGCAAATGTCCTAGTTGACTTTACTGATTCAGGATACCACCATAGGAGAGTAGGAAGCATGGATTTCTTTGATAGCTAGAGTGGAATAAAATAGAAGAGATTTCCAGTGACAAACCAATTAACAAGAAACAAGGTTAAAGGGTCAGTTGAGTTCTTAGCTATCACTCCAGCAACAATAACACATCTGTCTCAAAGGGAACCTCATCTCCAGACCCTGCAGAAATTTTAACTGAATCTTTTATTTCTTTTCTCCCTACTATTGGCATTGTGTTACATTAACAAGAGTTTCAAGAGTTGGCTGTTAATCGGAAGCTTGATAATTGATGGAGAGAAGAAACCCCTGCCCAGTTAAAATTCCATTAAAACAAATCAGAATAGAATAAAGTGAACAGCAACCTCCTTGGGAAGCTGAGGCCAATGATGTAGATGTTTATTTAATGGACGTTAAAAGAATTAAAAATATTATTACTATAAATACTGTCACATTTTGTTTGTTTAAAAATAGTTAAAACTTCTCATTTAATTGTAAACCCATGACTGCCATCCCCAAATGTTAAAAAAATGAGGTGAGACCCCCAAACTCATGAGACAATTTTAAAATAAAGTTGAAAAATAGTGATTTTGAGTGACTGTAATTCGCCTTCTGCTTTTAAACATTTATGATTCACTGGGGACGCATTTTAAAGCTTTCTTCTGCAACTCTGAGGACCAGAAACTTTTCTTAAGAGAAAGCTGAGATTCTCAGATATGCACATGATTTTATCAGCTGAAGCTTTAAACATATTTATCCTCAGACTACATCATAAAAAAACAACTAAACTGTGGTTGATCTTCTAGTATGTTAATAAGGAAAGGAGCTAGGTTGGCTTTTCATTTTCTCACCTAACCATGCTTTTTAACTTTTTACAGTTACTTTTTTTCCTGCATTCCTGCCTTCTTTGCCCTACTGGCCGCTGCTCAGCTAGTGGCTGAGCGTGGGAGCAGCTGAGCAGTTTGGGTTGCATATGCCCCATTATTTTGGTTGGAGGCCAACAGAAGTTGGAGGGCAGGTGGATGGGTGAGCTGCAAAATCCACCGGAGAAATGAAGAGCTACACGGGACCTTTATATTTAAGGGGCAGCAGCCCCTCTAGAGAGTGCAGTTTCAAAATGAGAGCTGTCAGGATGTGATGAGTGTAGACAGGATTGGTGGAGAAGGGGAAAAAGGCAAGCCAAGGGTACAACAAAAAGAAAATCAATAAAAAGCCAAGCCCTGTTCCAACACCTGATGAAAGCAGGAGGAGCCTTAACCTTATTTCCACCCTTCCCCAGCCCCAGATTTATGTTTCCTTGTCCCCTTAAATCCATAAAAGAGGCAAGGAGTCCTGCCGTGCTTAAACACTAACCCATTTATTTATGGCCTGAGCTCTCCTGGGAGAAAAGCCCACTTCCTCAGATGCTTTGAATAAATGCTTGAGCTTAAATCAACGTGTTGTCTCATCCCAGCCAGCTGCTGGTGCTAGGTGCAGGCCCCAAAACACGTGGGAAAATTCTAAGTCCCTTTCCCACGCTCCTTGAACACCTTTCTCCACAGGGAAGCCCCTTGATTTCCCGGGGAGCGTTGCTGGCTCCATGTAGGGATGTCAGGCTCTGGCCTTTCAGTGCGGGCTGTGAAAGAAAGAGCCCGATTGCCGAAAGGTGGAAGAGCAGAGCGGAGTATTGCGCTTCAACCCTCCTGCCATGTGCAAACAGCCGGTGCCGCAAGGGAAGCGTTGTGGCATGTCGCAGAGATGCTCCCTGAAGGCGTTTAGGACCCCGCCAACTTTATCCGTGTCTACAGGCTGCTTATCCTCTGGTGTTTGTGATTAAATATGCTTTTAAAAGCCTGAACCGGATTTTTTCCTCCCTGCCGCTCCGTTTGGCAGGCATTGCCACTCCCCTCCCTGTGTTTCTGGAGTTAAAATTGACCCGACCCCCTTTGCAGCTCCCCCGAGCACCTTCCAGCTCCCAGGAGGGCGTGGGACGAGGCTCCCAAGGGAAACCAGGCACTGCTGGTGAAGCTGCGTTTCGTGCGGGACCCACCCAAATGCTGCTCGGTGCCTGTTTGTGCGGGGAGGCGAGGCGGGGACTCAGCGCAGCGCCCCGCCGCTTCGAACAAGACGCACGTCGGGGGGGGAAAAGCCTCCTGTGTGTCGTTATCTAGCAGACTTGGGTCAGTCTGCTTAAAGTAGACGGAAATAGGTGTAGACTCTTTGGGTGGAAAGGCAGCCCGCTTCCCAAATCAGTGACAAATGTGCAGTGAAAAACCAAACTGGGGCTTGCCATCCTCGCCTCTACGGAGGGCCCCGCAGATGAGAGAAAAGGCGCAACCTGCGGTGGGGATGCGGGAGGGATGAGTGGGGATGAGGGTTTGCTGCAGTTTGAATTCGTCCTCGCTCCTGTTTACTCAGCCCGTGCCCTGGAAATAAAGTCCCGTCTTCTTCCCCATTGCCCGGCACACTGCTGCCAGAAAGGCAGGGCGTGCGCTGCTTTTGGCAAGGGCGCTGCATTTGGTGCATGAAGACTGTGAGAGCCGCCACCATGTAGACGCGAATCTCCCAGGCCATGCAAACAGAGCTTCACGCGGGCCCTGTCCGCACCTCCGCGTCGCGAGGCGCAGACGCACCCAAGCCCTGCAAATGTCATGCCCCAGGACACGCGCGCTGGCTCCTGTGCCGTGTGAACGCGCCTGCATGAGTGAGGCAGCTGCACTGCCCGCCCGCTCTGCCCCCGGGGCAGAGGAAAAGGCCTGGCAGGAGCGGGGCAGAGCCCACAAAGCAGCCAAGCTGCACCCAGCAAAGCCGCTTGCAGCACCTGGAAGACTCCACTTTCTAACCTAGTCTGCCCACATATCTGCACAACAGATACCATCATAGGCCCTCATCAAGCCTGCTGCTCCATCAAAGGCTCATTTACCTGCTCTGCCACTAATGTGATCTGTGCCAGAAATGCCCCAACACCTTAGACATTGGACAGACAGGAGGATCCCTGCAAAAGGATTAATGAGCACAGAGCTGATATCAGAAATCAGAGAGCAAAGAAACCAGTTGCTGAGCACTGCCATCTTTCTCATCACTCCATAAATGATTTGTTAACGACCCTTGTCAGAGATGTGGCTCTACATCAAGACTTCAGAGAGAAACAGCTGAGCTCGAATTAATATGCAAGCTAAACTCTGTGAAAGCAGGACCGAATCCAGACTATGGGTTCTTTTCCCATTACACTAGGTAATTTGACTTCAGCCTTCCCACGGTTTGACCCTCCCTCACAACGGCTCCGATCTGCTGTTACTGTATGACCTGCTCCCCTTGCCTTTCTTTTCATTCCATTCTGTAAGCTCCCCCCTCGTGGAAGCATCTGCCAAAGTGGGATTTCCCCCCCCAAAAGCTCATGCGCAAAATAAATCTGAGTGCCACACGACTCCTTGTTCCCCCCCCTTTCTAACTCCGGCCTTGCAGCTGCACCGTTGCAAGCAGCCCGCGCCGGGCGCTATGCGGCGCCCGCGTTTGGCTTTTCTCTGGGCCGAGCCTCCACCCCGCCGCCGCCCCTCCCTGCAGCTTTGCAAAAAGCCCGCCACCTGCTCGGCCCCTCCCTGCGGCTCAAAAGACTCCAGAGCGGCAGCAGTCGGGCGGGCAGCACCTGCTGGCTGCGGCGCGCGGGCCATGGCAGGCGGCGGTGCGGGCGGGCGCTGAACGGCGGCGGCATGGAGGTGCAAGTGGGGCTGGGCGGCGCGTTCGGGCGGCCGGCGGGCCGGACGTTCCGCGGCGCGTTCCAGAGCCTGTTCCAGAGCGTTCGCGAGACGTTCCACGCGCCGCGCCACGAGCCGGCCGGCGGGCTGCAGGCGGGCGCCAAGGAGAGCGGCGAGGCGACGCCGTCGGCGCTGGGCTCCCCCTTCCCCGCCTGCTCGGCGGAGGCGCTGGGCGAGCGGCGGCAGGACTTCCTGGGCGAGAGCGCCAAGGAGCTGTGCAAAGCCGTGTCCGCCTCCATGGGGCTGGGCGTGGAGGCGCTGGAGGCGCCCGGCGAGCTGGCGGCCCGCGAGGACTGCATGTTCGCCCCGCAGGGCGAGAGCCGGAGCCCGGCCGTGGCGCTGCTGGAGCAGCCGGAGGGCGCGGACGCGCCGCACGGCCTGGCGCTCTACAAGGAGGAGCCGCCCGTGCGCTTCCCGCCCGGCCGCATCAAGCTGGAGGTGCCCCTGGACTACGGGCCGCCCGGCGCCTGGGCCGCCCCGTGCCGCTACCCCGGGGACGCCGCCGGCCTGGCCTCGCCCGTCTGGCCGCCCGCCTGCTTCGCCGACGACGGGCCGCTCTACGCGCCCTGCGCCGAGCCGCCCGCCGCCCCCTTCGCCTACGGCCGCGGCCAGGGGGCGCCGGAAGGAGGCGACTTCCCGGCCGACGTCTGGTACCCGACGGGGGTGGTGGCCCGCGGGCCCTACGGCGCCGCCGCCGCCTCCGGCTGCATCAAGAGCGAGCTCGGGCCCTGGCTGGAGGGGTACGCCGGAGCCTTCGGGGACGTGCGGTGAGTGAGCGCGGCCGCCCCGTCCCGTCCCGCGCCGCCGCGGCCCGCTTGGGCGGCGGAAAACCCCTGCCGCGAGATCAGCGCCGCAGCGGGGGTTCCCTAACGCCCCCTGCACCCCTGCATTTCCCGGCGGCCCCCGGTTGTCAGCTGGTGGCAGTGTGAGAGCAATTCAGTGAGCGCCCCGAACCCCCTCGCACCCCCTTTTCATTTCCCAACACCCCAGTTGTCAGCTCCTAACGGGGTTGCACCAATTGATGAGCACCCCCTACACCCCCACAAACCCTTCACACCCCTTCTTCATTTCCCAACACACCCAGTCGTCACCTAGTAACAGGGTTACACCAACTGAGTGAGCACCTGCTAAACTCCCCTTACAGCCCCTTCTGCATTACCCAACAGCCCCCAGTTGTCAGCTGCTGACAGTGTGAGAGCAATTCAGTGAGCGCCCCGAACCCCCCTTGCACCCCCTTCTTCATTTCCCAACACCCCCCAGTAATCAGGTAGTAACAGTGTTATAGCAATTTAGTGAGCACCCCAGCACCACCCTAAAACCCCTCTTACACCCCCTTCTGAATCTCCAACACCCCCCAGTAATCAGGTAGTAACAGTGTTAGACCAATTTAGTGAGCACCCCCTACACCCCCTTCTGAATTTCCCAACACCCCCAGTTGTCGGCTAGTGACATAGTTATGGTAATTTAGTGAGGCCCCCCCCCCACACCTCTACTCCCCCTAATTGCAAGTCCTAGGGAGGATACTGCGGGGCACCGTTTGGGGATAGAGGCGGCGCGGGTGCAGGCACATGCTGCGTCTCCTGGCTGTTCAGACAAGAAGTTACTTACAAAAGTTAGCAAACATTTTCCTGGCAGCATTTGGGAAGTGCAGAGTCCCTCTCAACAAGCCGGCCAAGTTCTCGGGGGAGAGAGCTGCAGGCTGGTCTGTCTGGCTGAATTAGGAAGGGGATGGAGCTCATCGAGCCCGAAGTGTATGGAGGGGGTTTGCTCTGGTGCAGCTGATTTCGCTCTAGGCGATACCAGCTTCTTCCCTCAGTACAGTTTGATACGACTGACTAAAGGCAGTTGTGGTTCTGTTTTTGTTTTACTCTCTGGCTGCTGTCCCTTACGCAACTAACTCATTTGGTGGGACTGAGCCTGCCTTACTGTCCCTAAAACTCATGACACCAGAAGATGATACAATCATCATACTACTTTGATTACTTTCAGTTAGTTAGGTATCTATTTCCAGAGCACTAACAGGCTGGGGTGCTGTAAACAGAGGGCAACTCAGGTCAATACATTTTTAGTACAGACCCTTATTGAATTTCAGATGTTAAAAAAAAAAAAAAAAAAAAAAGTTTCTGAGCACCAGTCTTTGTGAATAGAAGACTCACACCAGTACTGGAGGAAATTAAATTCAGTGATTTGCTCTTATAAAAATACTCCCTTCATATTTAAAGTCTGGTTTTAATGCAGTTAGGGAAGCAATGACTAAGACTGCATGCTTTACAATACTTTGTAAATATTTACCGATAATCTGGGTCTTCTCTTTAAACAAACAAAAGAAATCAGAAAGGAGTGTTTGTCTATTTTACAAGAAGGAAGTCACTGAGAGTAATTTCCCCCACTTCCTTACCTACATGTGTTAAATCTAGTCCAAAGTAGGAAATAAACTCTGTATAAAGGAGGTAAAAATAACACGGAAGCAACTAGCATCTCATTGCAGTGTTAGTAATGGGGAAGAATTTAAGTACCTGACACAATCACTGCAATTAAGGGTATATAAGGCAATGGTGCCTGCAAGGCAGAGGGATTATTGATAGGCTGTGCTGCATTTTTATACTTTGGTGGCTCATTCAAATCATTCAAATCCCTTTGGAATCATTCACATCTAGCTCTGATCACTAGTGTTAAATACAATAGGTAAAGTGAGTTAGTGATATCAGTTCAGGTAGAACTGACAAGTTTCCACATCTCAGCTGGCATCTTCATTACGATTTCAGGTCCCTTCCAGCCCTATGAGTCTATTCAATTCTATTCTATTCTCAACAGTGAAGAAAAGTGGGCAATTTGAGCAGGTGTGTGACCATTTTAGGTCAGCATAGTGCAGGAGACACCTGCTTGTCTCTGCTTGTGCTGTACTTATTTGGTGGATAAAAAGATAGCTGCTGTTTTGCTCAAGAAAATGAAGTTATCAGGAGCCCTACCTGTGACTTGTTCCAAATAAAAAACTAAGCATGTGACCAAAAAGGGGGAAAGCAAGGGAATGTTAAAGTAGCACCAATGGGGTGAAAGGTAAGGACTGAGTATTCTTTAGGACTGCGATTCTCCAGGGCTGTGTCAGGACACGTTTACTGTGTCACCACGTAGCCTAAAAGTGTTGCAGAGAACTGGCTGTGGGGACTGGATTCGGTCTGCGGGGGGGGGGTGAGCTGGTTTGTCCTCATGCTGCCAAGCATTTCATGACCTGAAAAAAGTTGAGAACCACTGCTTTCGGACAAAATAGCAAGGAGTCTTGTGGCATTTAAAGACTAACAGATTTATTTATCACATGAGCTTTCATAGGAGAAAAATCCCACTTCGTCAGACGCTTTGAAGAGTGAGATCTTTTTTTCTTCTATTTCGAACAGTTGTTCTTAACCACCGTTGGGACAGATTACTGTGCTGGTGGTGGACTTCGGGAATGGGCTGACATATCCATAGAGTCATGCACTCCACCATGCCTGTCGTGACCCGCAAAAGATTGAGAACCGCTGCTTTAAGTGCTTTAAGAGGTGGTGCAGGCCCGGGTGAAGTCAATGGAAAGTAATTAAAGCTGAATGAGAGCCTTACATTTTCACTTATCTTAGCTTTTGTCAGTTGATAGCATGACTTTGAAGTCATCAGGTTCAGTCCTTCAGACTTTTTATTCACATGTGTAATCATTGCTCACAATACAGCCACCCATGTGAATAGGGCGTAGTCATGTGAGAGCAGACAGGATCGAGCCTGCATATAGTACAGATTTTTAAAAAATGTAATTATAGTAGATGCTGTTTCTTTGAACCATATAGTTTGCGTAATTATTTAAATTGCATCTGACAGTGAATGACACTTTGTACTCGGTTTTAATTTAATTATGATTAAGGAGTGAGAAATGAGGCTCCTATGAAGCACTGCTAATATTGTGCAGTTTAATCTCTGCCAAAGTGATTTATCATCTAGATGAGGTTCTCTATTACCCTTACAACTTACTGCTCATTGATTGCAGTGTGCAGTTGTTTTTAATTTACTCCTGGATATGAACAAATAAATAGATGAATGGACAATCAGGGCCGTGACGGAGTCTGTGATTTATACGCCAGTTTCTTAGACCAGTGGTTCCCAACATTTTCTCTGCCGTGGCACACCTTGCTACCTTTAAGTAATTTGAGGCACACCACCATGTAGTTTCCAAATGAACTCATGAATCTTCATGAGCCAATCCAGAGCTCTTTGAGTAGTTTTTCAAAAAATTTTGTGGCACACCTGCTCAGACCCAACAGCACACCGGTTGGGAAACACTGTCTTAGACAATAGCCCAAGTGGTGACAGAGATCCCCAAAGCTACAACAGTTTTGTATGAAAATTCTTTCTCTCAGTTCCCTCCAGTGAGTGAGTCCCTGTGTAATGATCAAACTTGGCACTTCTACAGCACTTCACCTTTCCAATGCAATGGTCAGTCATTAGCTAATTAGGTTAGCAACTTGCCTGGTGGTGCACAAAGTTCTCTAGGATACGTGGCAGGAGCCAATTTCTTTACCTTGAGGTCAGGGCAAGATATTCTGTTAGCTCTCTCTCGGGTGCTAGGTCAGGAGCTCACTCATATGCCCACTTGTATTTTGCAGCCCCAAGGGAAATACTTATCCATTTCGGAGACGTGGTTAGACCTCTAGGTCCGCCTGAGTTTGTGCTGTCATCAACAGTAGATGTTGAGGTGGGCTGAAAGAAGAAGTAATCAGGGTTTTAGAATGTTTTGCTATCAGTCCTCTTTCCCGCGAACCATCCTCCTTTGTGCCATCACACTACCTTCGTCCATTCACTCACTGTTCCTAGTCTGCTTCTCTTGTGCGCCGTTCTCTTTTGGGTTTGTGACTTGATTTTTAAATTTGGAATCATTTTTATTCTGCTCCCTTTTGCATATATGATACTAAAACATCAGCACATTTTCCCTTTGTTTCTTAGCATGTTAGCAATTTATTTCTGTTACATTGTGTGTGTGTCAGGCTTTTCAATTTATTTTAATTTTGATACCAAAATAGGTTATTTTAGCTTTAAAACATCTGGGACGGCTCAGAGGGTTTAAGAGATTGCTGATGGGATGCAAGGTCTTTGTCCAGTGTGTCATGTTGTTATTTTGAATCTAGCACACTGAATGTTACCATCTGATGATCACTCAGTTGCTTCTGTAAAGTGAGTTGGTTCCTGATGGTGATGCTGGGGTGTCCACACTATGATTGTGTCCACACATTTGCCCCCGTGCCCCCAGGGACAAGGCAAGGAGTAGGTACACAAGAGAGTTGAACTATTATATTCTATTTCGGAGGGGTTGGTCCCTCTAGGCTGAAATTAATGCTGCCTATGCTGTATCGTTTACCGTAGATAAGCATATTTCAGTTTGCTGGACTCGGAGTACTACATTAAATTTACTTGAATATTTAAAAGGTGAAACAAAAAGTATTAATGCATTTAGATTGCTATTGAGGCTTTTCATATGACACATGTAATTGCTCCAGCATCATTTACTGATAAGTGGTAAATTCATCTAAAACTTTGTTATTCTGTGGATTATTACGTTTTTTTCCCCCTCATATTGCTGTTTCGTTTACTGAGCAGTTAATCACAGTATTTGAGATGACACGAGAGGTTTTCAAAATTAGGAAAGGATGTCCAGAAAAGAATGTTAGTAGGACAGATGGAAAGTTCACAAACCAAAAGACATAACTTGAAAATTAAAGACTAAGAATATGTAAAGGACTTGGACAGATTTATTTCACACACAAATAATAAACTCATAGAATTAGTTACTACTCATGTGATGTAAACAAGGATGATCAGTAAATTGAATGGATGATTGACTCAAACATCTAGCTGTGCATATAGTTGGCCTTTGCAATCACATTTTGTATCACTGTCACTTTACTCCTTTATCTTATGTCACCCATTTATTAGTAAGTTACACCCCCAGTCATATCCTGTTTTAAACTGCAATCTCTTCAAGGCTAAGACTCTCTTATTGGTACGGAATGTAGCATGATGGGATCTGCTTACTCGGAGCCTGCAGGTGTTATTGGAAGACAAATGATAAATAATTACAATAATAATAATTGTTACTAGTGGAGGAGATTGAGGTATTTGGTAATAAAGTCTGAGAGGAGTTAGTCAAATCAACCAAAAAGAAGCAACTATATTGAGACAGATGGTTTCTCTTTGCTCCTAATCTCTCTTACATTAACAGAAATGAGCACTCCACTGTGTGTGTAAGAGACTGGAGGAAAGTAATCTGAGTATTCAAAGAACCCAATCCTGCACCTGTTCAGTAGCAACATTCCTATCAAAGTCCGTGGAAGCACGATCAGCCCCTGTTTGTTTAATATGATACGACCTTTCTGCTTAAGCAAATGGTAGTATGTAAATATTTCTTTTGAAGAGAAGTGGCACATGCAAGAATGTTGTTTCCGAAACATGCCATTCTGGCCAGCTTTCTTATATGGTCTCAAAGTCCACAGTTATTAAAAGAGTGGTAGGGTACAGTGAATTCCAAGTATTTGTGGAAATCACTGAGGTGCTAAATCCTGTGTCTACATACAAAATCCTTCCTCATCACCTTTTATTACCTATTTTATTTTTGTTTAAAAACTGTGGGCCAGATTCTGCTCTCATCTACATTTAGGCAACTCCAGCCTATTTAAAACAAGCAAGGAGTCCTGTGGCACTTAAAGACTAACAAACTTATTTATCTCATGAGCTTTCGTGGGAGAAAATCCCACTTCATCAGATGCTTTGAAGATGGGGTCACTTACAGAATGGGAGATGCAGGGAAGTGTAAGTCATAGGATCAGGTCACACTGTAACAGCAAATCAAAGCAGTTGTTAGGATTCAAACACTAGAGAACAGCATATAGAGGAAGATGAAGTCAAATCACCTGTTATAATGAAAAAAAAATCTAAAACCCCTGTTTAATGCTGAAGAGACAGAGTCAAATTTGCAAATAAATTCCAGTCCTGCTGCTGCTTTTTGAAATCTTGATGTGTTATTCAGTTACTTGAGCACAGTTTACAGTGGAATTTATGCACCTTTTCACATCACAGAACCAGTTTTGCACCATTATCAGTTATTGCTTAGGACTGGCCTCTGAGTACTTAAATAAGAGGATATGTATCAGGTTTTATACCATGGACAAAGCTTTTGGTAGATGTTTGCTCAGGGCCTATCTGCATTATTCCTGCATTATTACTCTCAAGTGGATTGCTTTAGTGAGCCCTAAATAGATATTTTTTGTTGTTGTCATTTAAAGGAAGAGACGGGGAGGCCAAATGGAAAGGTGTTACTGATAAAGGTGGTTCCACAGATTTGCTTTGGTAACAATATTTAGTTGCATAGAGTCTTTTTGTTTTCTGCCAATAGTTTGCTTCTTTTAAAATATAACAAAGAATAACTGAACAGGTCTTTTTACAGTATATTACACCAGTGAGCAACCAAAGGAACCCCTGTGGTAGCTGATATGTTGATTAGATAGGGCCACATTCATCCCTGTTGTAATTCATCTTTTAACCTCAGTGGAGTTACTCCATATACAAATTTGGCCCATTTTCAGATAGAATAGTACTTAAGCAGATTTTTTGTTGGTGTTTCTAGCTCTTTGAGACTTATTCAAAGCCTATTTGAGTTAACTGAAAGAACTCACATTGACTTCAGTGAGCACTGGATCAGGCCCTTATTTCACAGCTTGCAGCTCTGCTTTGTTTATGGCAAGCCTTATGCCCTGACCTGCCAACCTAATGCTCTTTTTGCTCCTACAAAATCACAGCAGTCCTAAGTTCAGGTAAGACGCTGATACTTTCTGAGGCCCTGGGCAAATCCCTAGTACCTGAGGCACTCTGCTTTCAGACTGAACTAACACAAAAAAAACAAAACAACCCACCAGTCTTAGTATGCTGTTGCTGTTGGCTCTGAAAAGAGTTTTCCTTGGCACATAGTAATAGTTAGAAAGGGGCTTTCATGTGCTCTTTAGTAACAGCCATGAAAAGAGTTTTCTGAACACAGGATGGAAGGTGTAGATCACAGCCTCTATGGTGTATTTAAAGAACTATTTAGTCATTTTACATGTGAATTGGCATGTCACTGGCCAGACACTCAACTCGTGTATCAGGGATGAGTAGTTAATAGATTATGGAATCAATCTGATCACCACGTAAGGTAGGGGATTAGACTTGGTGACACCTTAAAGGTCTCATTTAAATGTAATGCTTTTAGAATAACTTTTAACCATAGCTCATCATGCTCATGGGGCCTGACCAGGAGGCTCTTGGGGGACTGGAAACCAGACTGCCAATGCCCATGCCTGCTCTCCCAGAGTTTGTGTTTGATGGATTACAGTGCACTCTGTGGGGCCGGTTGTCTTCTTGGTTGCCTGCTGGGTTGGTTGCTTTGGGTTAACTGCATTTTGTATAGACCCAAAGAGGGTAGCAAAAAAACAAGGAGTCGTGTGGCACTTAAAGACTAACAGATTTATTTTTCGCATGAGCTTTCGTGGGAGAAAATCCCACTTTGTCAGATGCTTTGAAGATGGGTGAACTTACAGAATGGAATGAAAATAAATGCAAGGGGCTGTAAAACATAGGATCAGGTCATGCAGTAACAGCAAATCAGAGCAGTTGTTAGGTTCAAACCATGGGAAGCCTGACGTCAAAGGGGTAGCCCTATTAGTCTAGTTCAGCAAAATAAAGAGCCTTGTGGCACTTATTTGCCTCATCTTCAAAGCATCTGATGAAGTAGGATTTTCTCCCACGGGAGCTCATGTGCTAAATAAATCTGTTAGTCTTTAATAGTGCCACAGGATTCCTTGTTTGTGTTTTGTATGTTTGTTTTATTCTGTGTTTTGGATATGTTTGTTTTGTTTTGTTCTGGGTTTGGTTGTTAATTTCGATTAATTTGTACTTTTTAACATTCAGTCTCCCAAATTCATTTGGCAGCCTTTATAAATTAGCAGCAGTTTTCATGCTGCCACTTGTTAAGGATGGCACATGCAATTTATAGTTGGCTTACATACACAATTTCAATTTAGGCATCTAACCTCTTCCTTCTGTAGGCAGCCTGTTGCTCAGTACCTTGAAGGAGACACTCAGAACTTTGCGGGATGGTGTTCCTATGTCGCTAAAGCAGCAGGGCCCATAAAATGAATGATGTAAATCAGTTGATTCCTCTTCTATTTATAAACTTGTTCAGGATTTTCAGAGAAGGGTAATGTTGGACCCAAGTGGGCTATTGTTGTGGTAGGAGTATTTTCATTCATAGTTTTTTTGTTTTTTGTTTTCTCTCTGCTATTAAAAATATTTTCATGCATGTGGTGAAGAGTGAAGGAAAAGTATTTTCATCTAGGGTTTATTATTATTATTTATTATTGTCCACCACTCCCTGCCATATGATTTTTTTGGTCATGGGATTTCAGTAGATCAGTAAATGTTTCTTTCTCTCTTTTTGTGTACATGTAGTAATTCTGAATTTGATAGTATGGAAATCTACTGTTAGGGAGGGTAAATGCCTTACAGTATAAACCAAAACATGATGTAGAGTACTCAGGTATGTGCTTTGTTCATTCATAAGTTTAGAACCTTTCCTACTGTGCCTAGAATCCAGAGGTGTAATTAAAAACAGAACAACTATTTGCTCTTTCACGATATGCATCAGAAAAACATTCAAGGCAATATAGCTTCAGTCACTTGTTGAATTTTTGAGATGTGACACCTGCAAGAAATGGATTTGAAACAGAAAGCACTTAGGATAGAAGATGAGAGCTAGGAGTTCACAAAGACATCAAAGAAGTAATGTATAATTGCACTTAAGAACCCTGATCCATTTTAGCTACAATGTGTTTGGATATGAGCATTCTGTCTTGGATTTATATAGATTATGGTAAACAGATTGGTTGTGACAGCTATTCCCAACATTCATGGTGTTCTACTACAAAAGTAAGGACTGCCTTTTGTATTGCACAGCTCAGCTGGTCTTTGTTTTGTCATAATGTTGCTATTTGCATATTACTGGAACCTCCTACTAGCCAATTAGAAAATATGAAGGCAAGAGGTGTCTTTAGTTTCTTTTTTTAAGTAGTTGGGGGATGATAGGAACAATGAAAAATAAAGCACAAATGATGCATTTTAATAAAGTCACATTATGTTTTGTAACAGAGAAGAAGAAAACTGTAACTTTGTATATTGATAAACTTCAAAAGGAAAGATGCATTAGTGACAGGTATGTGTTTTCATACGTCTCCAGTAACCTTTTTCTGATTGGCTGTGTTCACACAGCACTCTCATTTCGAAACAACAGAGGTTGTTTCGAAATAAGAAATACCCCGTTCACACGGTTGTTTTGAAACAACGGCATTGTTTCGAAACAACTTAAACCCCATGCGGGGACGAAACAATGTTGTTTTGAAACAATTGTTTCGAAACAATGCCGTCCGAACATGTTGTTTCGAAACAACAGTGACTTGTTTCGAAATAACTGTTGCCTGAAACTGCTATTTCGCTTTGAGCTTTTTTCCTTAATTCGAATTAACAAACTGTTAATTTGAATTGTTATTTTGAAATAAGGCATTATTTCGATACAAGTTGTTTTGACACAACTTGTATCGAAATAATGCCTGTGTGTGAACACAGCCATTGTGACATCCAGTGATCAAAGACAAAAGGGAACCCTTACCAGCTCCAGTTAAATTGGCTTTTTAGGCTCACTTCACATTCACACAGGAAGCATGTCATTTTTGGAAGCAACTCTGACAACCCTGAATTTAGTGGGGATGATTTAGGAGGACTGTCATATTTGACATTACCTGATACAGATGATGGGGGTTTATTCGAGATGTTGGTATCTCTGTGTTATAAATAATATAATCAATAATTGCAAGGGGAGAGAGAGGAACTTGCACAGAGAGACAGAGAAATACTGAGATTGAATTCTGGTGTACACACCCTCAACCAAAGAGGAGAACATGCCCACAATTTTTGAAGTTTTTATTCAAGATTTGTAGTTGATAGTGGTTACTGTGGTAATGATGGAAAGACTCTTGGGTTTCCAGCTTACTTCTTAATTGTATTGTGGTAAACTTAGAAGAATGATACTGTTTGCCCTCAAGTTCCAAAGGGATAGCCATGTTAGTCTAATTCAACAAAACAAGTAAGTGCCACCAGACTCCTTGCTTCTTTTGTTTGCACTCCAGTGCTTCATTGTGAGCTGCACAAGAGAACAGACAGCGAAACTGATTAGTTCAGGTGAACTTGGCAGTGAGAACTATAGATGGTTGAAAGTGGAACTGAATTTCCATTCTGCAGGAAATTCTGAAATTTTGGGGAAAAAATTATTCTGAATCAGGTGCAAAACTGACATTTTGAAATTTCCTGCAGAATGTAATGCCAGAATTTCATGGAAGTTCATTGTCAAGCTAACTGAAATGTTTTGTTTTAATAAGGTCAAAATCATTTCATTTCAGTAAGGTGGAAATGCTTCATTTCAAATTTATCAACTCAAGTTTTATGTTACATTATATAATAATTTACAATACAAGATAAACATCATCATGACATAATACATTCAAAGCATTCTGACTTTTGTATTATAAATGATGTTATAAAATAAAAAATAGCAATTTGACATTTTTATTTTTTGCAATCTTTTATAAATTGGTAATTGTTTTTGAAATTGGCATTCTAATTGGAAGTTTTACTCTAGTCAGTAATTTCTGTTCTCTTACTGGAAGTATTCAGAGGGGCACCCACGTTAGTCTGCATACAGCAAAAACAACAAGGGTCCTTTGGCACCTTATAGACTAATAGATTTCTTTGGGCATAAGCTTTCATGGGCTCCAACCCACTTGCTGCATCTGATGAAGTAGACTGGATCCATGAAAGCTTATTCCCAGAGAAAGCTGTTAATCTAAAAGGTGCCACAGGACTCTCGTTTTTGCTGATTGGAAATGTTACTCTAGTCAGTAAGTGCTATTCTCATTGGTTTGGTACTTGATATGGTCCTTAGCAATTGGTACTTTAACTGCTCATGTGTCATTTGTTTTCCAGCTGGTCAGTAGTCTGGTAGTTGGTTACTTCCTACTGTAATTTATAAGATCTTTTTATTTTGTGTTGCTGAATCAGCATTTTTGATAGCAAACTGTCCACTATAAAATTTTCATCCATCTTCAATGAAAACTGTTTGTTCCTTAGATCCATTCTCATAGTTCCCAAGAACTGTAGAGTAGTTGTCTAACTTTTTGCAGTCAAACATTGCAAATATACGTAAGGGATTAAATTAACCTTTGTGCTGGACTTACCTCTCCCTGGGCAGCCAGGCAGGTGTTGCCTCTTTCTTCCATTAACTCCAGGATCTTGCTTAGGCTCCTTAGTGCAGCCAGTTGCTGCCCATTAACCCTTAAGTCAGGGTGTCTTGGAGCTGCCTCACTGCCAACCATCCCCTTGGGTGGGGGGTAGCCCAGGCAGTGAGTGGATTTATCACTTTCCATTCTGCCACAAGGGCTATGTCTACATCTAAAACTTTAGTTCGGATTTACTTAGTCCGAACTAAGCAGTGCCCAGTTAGTTCAAACAAACCACAGCTTTTTCGTTCAAACTAACTTTTTAGTTCAAACTAAAAAAGCACCGCTAGTTTGAACTAAAAGTTAATTTGAACTAAAAATCATGTTTAGTTCAAACTAAGCGCTCAGTTCAACCTTATTTAGTTTGAACTAGCATGGCTACGTTGAACTAAGCTCTCAGTTCAAACTAACCATTCGAGTTTACTAGTTCGAACTAAGCTTTGCTTAGTTCAAACTAATTTTTAGTTTGAACTAGACAAAGCCTAGTGTGGACAGGGACCAAATTAATCTGGATTAAGTTTCCTTAATCCAGGTTAATTTGCTAGTGTAGACATAGCCAAGGATGCTGACAGTTCTGAATATATTTTGTACCCACTGCAGCATCATGATACAAAGACTTTATCCTACAAGGGCAACAGTAAAGGGATGTCTACACTTAAAGCTCAGGGTGTGATTCCCAGTTTCAGAAGACATATTTTTGCTACCTGTAATTGAGCTTGTGTGCTAAAAATAGACAGCACAGTGTTCAGAGGAACTAGCCACCTGGAGCATAGGCTTGCTGTCTTGGAAAGGCTCATGTTCAAGGCAGCCAACTCCTCCAGCCGCTCGTGGCACCATGTATGTCCTCCATTTTTAGCATACTAGCTCAATCTGAACTAGTACAGGTATGTTTCCTTGAGCCAGAAATCACACCCCTGACTTAAAATATAGATGTACTTTGAGGAGGCAGCCCATAAGAAGATGAATTCAGTTAGCTGAAAAGTTTATTGGCAACTGAAGTGTAACTTTCCCCAACACCCATTGCTTTGTGAATGCACTTTGCCTTTGATTTGGAGAGAACCTCGGTTGGAGAGGAGGGAGTTTAGTCTGGTGTCCCATTCAGCCCTTGGCCTTTCTCCTGAAGCTGCCAACAGTTGCTGACAGTTTGTGAGGTAGTTTTCTATGATGTATATGCTTACTCTTTTGAAACTCAACTGTGGCAGTGAATTTATTTCTTGCTAGCCACCCAGCCTCAGATAGTGATAGCCTTTGACTGCTGCTCACCTAGCCCACCACTGAATTGGTGACCTACAGATGAAGGATGCCATAGCCTTACTCCATCAAATAAAATGTAATTCTCTATTCCAAACAATGTCTTCAAACCAAGGTGTTGTAGCTATCCTGGGACACACTGGGCTGTGAACATGGCAAAGCAAAAGTTTGCTGTATAAATTCTGGTCCTTTTTCCTGCAGTTTCTTTTCCCAGTGTGCAAGGTGAGAAGAAGGGCAGGTATGTTGTCTTTCATGTTTCATTTCAATAGGATATATATTTCCAATAAACTGGTATGAAACATAAGGAAACCTATTATTTCTGTTCCTATATGACCAGTGCAGAAGTGCCATGCTTCTGTGTGCCTCTCATTTTTCAGTAGTAGCTATTGTTGGGTTGCAAATCAAATTGCAGTATTTAACTCCGTGTTACTCTGTCGGGTCAAGAGGGAACTCAGAGTGTGATTTACTGAAATATGATTGGATTACCAATGGATTAATGTGCTATTACAGTGGCAACAAAGAGTCAGATACTGCCGTTTCTGAGACTTCCCATTGACTGGATTGTTTTTCCTTCTTTTTTCTTAGGCCTGGCTTTGATTGGTAACTATATTATCTGGGAAAGCATCTGAACCATATAATACCTCCCATGTAGGAATGATTTACAAACATATAGACTTTTGCAGGGCAATAATATGGACAAAATCCTTTTTACGACAGGAGCATTTCACAGTAGAATAGCCAACAAGCAGAGTGAAGCAAACAGGATTTGCAGAGGAACTGGCTGAGTTTTGTTAACATTGTCTTTTTGAGTAATCTTTGAGAAAAAAGAAAGTTAAAAAATTCCCTGTGCCTTAAAGGTGTTGTGCCTTTGGACATAGTTATCTAGCGATGCCATGTATCAAATGACATGTTCACATATCATGGTGATGAGCACAGTATTATAGTAAAGTGCCATGTCCGCTAAAGTTAAGGTGAAAAGTTGTGTTCTGTTTGGAGGAGAATTCTTCTAACTGCCCTAAAATCTACGTGATTATTCAGATTGCCTTGAAATTTGATGTACCTCATTTGAGGCATGGGATAGAGTTTTTGTTCTAAAACTGGGGTCATTTAACCAAATAAATCCCAAAATGCAGTTCTTTCAGGGAAATACTAGTTTTCTTTAGGCTAACAAAGTCTACCAATTTTTTTATATGGAGACAGCGGGGCAAACCATGTCTGTGACCAGGCCCCAGACAGTCTCAGTTGCTCAATGTGTACCTCAACTATTGCATGGCACCTGCTGCCCCTTTGGGAAAACAATACTGGAAACATCCTCCAGCAGAATTCAGTTCTACAGAGAGGAGTTAGTTTAATGTGCATTTGTCACATGGATTGCACTGTGCTGGGGCAACAATAGCACATGTGAAGGTGCCTGTGTTAGACAAGTCCCGAATATCAGGACTGTCACTATACAGTTGGGACATCTAGTCACCCTATGCTGTATCCAGGAGGTTGCAAACCAGCTACAACTCACAGGACCTGTGTGGCTCAAGGAAACATGTTATACCTGCCAATTTGAACCTCAGTGGTACCCAGGCACTGTAAATTTGAACCCATCCCTTGGCAGAAATCTAAGAATGAAATGAAATATTGCGGCAGTCTGCTTCTGTAAGAGCTGTGTAGTTTTGGGGTTTTAGGAGGGGAAAAATAATCTGCGGCTATTCCCAGCTCCAGAAGGACAGAGATCTGGTTGCAATGGCGTGTCCCTTACTCTTCATTTCTAGTTATTCAGAGGTTTGGGTTTTACTAACTCAACATTCTGGAAGTGCACAATATGTGTCACTGGGCAACCTCAACTCTGCATAGCTGACGTTTTTTGTCTATAATAATATAGTTCGATCCCTTAATAGATAAAGATTTCTTTTCAGCTGAGTACATAACACCATGTTTATTTTTTATCCTATAGTAGCACAGTTCATTACAACGATGCATTATACATACTTCATCTTTGCTCTCCATTCCTAGTCAGCCACAGAGCATACTGATTGCTGTAGAACCTTAAGGTTTAGCTGTGGGAAGTGTAGGAGTAGCTGGATGCTGGGTTTTGTGAGAGGTGGATGAGCAAAAGCAAATGTAATTAATGCCTCTATCATATATTCAATGCAGAACGTACCTGCTTATCCAAAATCATCAGGGATGAGCCCTTAGCATGCCGATTTGGGTTCTGACAAGGAATAGCAGTTGTTCTGCTGTAGATCAAAGTTTTAAGCTTCAGTTAGTACAAAATGTAATTCAGGGGTAAACTTTGTATATAAGTAATATGATACAAAATCATTTATCTAGCATACAAAAGTACATTCATTCTCTTTTAGTTGTTTTGCGGCTTAATATTTTCTGCAATAGACAGAATGCTAGGGTATAATAAAATATATCATGACTAAAATAATTGACTGAAGTCATTTTTGCTATTTTATGTGAGAGGAAAATCCCAGTTTCAAGTTAAAAAATAAAAACAAAAATATCTGTTGTCTTTCAATAGTTCTTTTTTTCTGTGGTTGAGTAAGCATGTATGTGTCGTGGAGTAGCAGTGTGCCCAACTGGTTAAAACATGGCATTGGTACTCTAGAGAGCTCTGTTCTGTTATCACACCTGCACCTGGCCTACCAGGAACCAAAGTAAAGTCACTTCAGTGTTCCAAGCCTCAGTTTCCTTGTGTGTATGGGGTGAGGGGGGGGTAACGAGACCTCGTTTGTAAACGACTTTGAATTCTACAGATGCAAAGCTCTGTGGAAGAGCTAGATATTGTTATTATCATAACTTGCTAAAGCATGGTATAGAGGATCCTTATTCACCTCTAGCTAGGGTTTTAATATAGCAAGCAGAAGTTTTGTGTAGAGAATAAGAATGCCACCAGTGAATTTTCTTTTTCTTTTTCCCCTATTTCAGGCTAGTGGAAAACATCACAGCTTCCTGGTGTCCAATTTACTGCCTGCTTAGGGATATCACTGAGGGTTTCTGGTTAGCTAAATTGTTTGCTGAGGAGTCAGCTGGGGAACCACACAAATTAAGGCTTTGATATAATGACATCAAATGAATCCCAGTGATTTCCCAAGAGCCTAGTGACAACTGAAAGAACAACAAAGTGGCAATGAGAATATGCAGGGATTTATCCTCAGATTGCAGTTGATTTAAAGAAATTGAATCTGGATCTCAAAGAGGTTGGTGGATATCCAAATTAAGCTCCAATTTTGGATAACTCTGATGCAATCTTTTATCAGGTTGGTTTCCCCCAACCTCCCTCCCACCCCCCACCCCCCCGTTTTCTGTAGGTCATTTGTGTACTTTGAATTAGAATCTCCTCTGCCTAGTGGCACATAAAAACCCATTTGCCCCATTGCTGACTGTTGAAAGTAAGATGTTCAATCCCATCATTAATTGTCTTCAGGATTGCAACATCCTTTTCAATTGGTCATTTTCCAGTCTAAGATATATCTTGTGTTTCTGTCACAGGGCTGCCTTTTAACATAGCCAAACTACCAGAGCCGTCTCTAGTTACTGAGTCCACAGTCTGCTGACCAGTGCAGTGCAACTTGTCTTTACAGATTATACAGTGTCTCCAGATTCCCCAGATTATTTTTAAAGAAAGCTGATGAAATGCATGTAGCTTAGTTTTGTGTACTGCTGCTGCATTTTGGAGATGTACAGCAGTGTTGGAAGGGCAGCAGCTCTGTACAATCTTATTTAAATGTGCAGATACACATCTTCTTACTTCTCCAGGTGCTTGGGCAAAATGGAAGATAATCCATCAATTTTGCTGATTCTTGCCTTCATTGTATTCTCCATCATTCACAACTAGTGCTGATGGCCTTCTCTCCTACTTTCATGATATTATGTAGTGATATGAAGTACCACCTTGACAGATTCTGCTTTCCTTCTTGTAAAGAGTCTTTTTGTTCCATCCTGCCTGGTATCCGGTGTGACCGAGTGCCAGGAGTGAACAGGTAAGTCCACATTCTGATCACTTAGACACCAGTTGTTTCCCTGGAGAAAGCTGATTATCTAATTATTTCAATCAGGCTGGCAGGTTGAGTGGGATAAGCAGCCAATTAGTCCCATAGCCCAAGTGATAAAAGAGGCACAGGAAGAATGTGCCCCAAGAGGCAGGGAAGAGAGAGTCAAAGAAGAAGGGAGATGGAGGAATAGAGCTAGCTGAGCCCGCTTGCACAGGTGCATCAGGGAAGGGAGACCATTGTTCCCCTCAGGTCCTGATAAGAGGTCCAGAAGCCAAGCAGCTATTGTAAATAGACTGTTGTAGAAGGACTGCAATAGTATTGGTGGAGAGAACTTAAAATAAACAGCACTGTGAATGCACAATTCATGATGTCTGCACAGTTGCTGCAGGGAAGAAAACAGGAGTGAAGCTGCGCCCTGTTCCATCTAGTATGTATCAAATGCAAAATGTAGGGCTCACAGATTATGTCTTGCCCAACAACACCAGAGTCCTTGGCAGCAGCCATCACTCCTTTCATCTCAGTCTTTGATTATGTAGAAAGAAGTAGAGAGAGTATGCAAAGCTGCCTTATTCTAGTAATGATCTTAATCAGTTCTGTCTCTTTCTCTCTTGCCGCAGCACACAGACTCATCATGCAGAGTTTTATTATTGCCCAAGGTATCCCATTACTAATCTTTGCTGGAATTCCATGGAGTCTCAGTATCTTCCAAAAGGCTTATCCATGACACCTGTGTTGAGTCTTAGGGCATCCAGGACTGTGGATCACCAAGTTACCCGTGGCTCCCAGGAAGAGGGTGTTGAGCTTGTGGCAGCTGGCTGTCAGCTTTTTGGCATCACCAGCCTTTCATACACTCTTCTCTGGGCTCTGCCAGTCCTAACTTTGCCTAGCAGGCTGACAAAAGGAGCACCCCTTGGCACAGGCTACTCACAGAAATTCTGGATCCTCTGCATCAGTTGTAGCATGTCCCAGTTTAGTAGTTTTATCTTAAACTACGGCTCCTGTGAACCACACAGCACTTGTGAGCACTTACGATAAAATAAAAGGAGGGTTGTTTAAGAAAGAGTAAGGATTTAAATAGAAAGAAGAGAGTGTGGTGACAACAAATGGTTTCAATACAAAATCATAAAACATGAACCTGGGTCCACCCTTATAAGTAAATAAATTTCCTAGCTAGCAAATTAGGTTTCTCCCCAAAGTTCAGTCTGTTTCAGAGCTGGTTGAGTTTGAAGAACCAAGATCCAAACATTCGTGAAAGACCACCTGTTCTACAAGGTGTTTGCTCAGTGAATGGATACAGAGTGTTTCTCCTGTCTCTGTGCTATACTGAAAAAAGCCGTTAGTTTCTAGCCACTGACAAGGCAAGTGACAGTCTTGTTGTAAAGCAGGGGTCAGCAACCTTTGCCGACTTCTGTGCCGGCCCCTTCTCATCGACTGTCAGCCAGTGTTGGTGGCTCCCGCCACAGAAGTAAAAGCAGCAGCTGCCTGAAAATTTGGTGGCAGCTATGGCTGGAGTTTGGGGAACAGGAAGGAAAAAAGTTTCCTGCAGTGGCTCCTCTTGGCAGCATGCCTGGGGACAGGGGTCGCCAGAGATGCTATGGAAAGAAGCTGCCTGGAGCACCTCCCCTTAGGGGGTACCCAGGCATGCTGAGGACAGAAGCTACCCATAGTGGCTCCTTGGCGGCTGCACACCATGGGGAGAAGCTGTTCCAGGCATCTTCTTTCCGCACCATGCCTGGAACATGGGCATGGGCGGACCCTCTGCGCCCCAGCCGCCCCTGAAAGAAGCTGCCTAGAGTGGCTTTCAGTGGCAGACTTCACAATTTCTGTGGCATTTCAGAAGGTGATGCACACTGCTCTGAAAGAGCTGTCACACCACTGTTAGCACACTTGCTGGGGTTGCTTACCCCTGTTGTAAAGTTTCTCCTTTTTTCTTTTTTTTAAACTTCTTAAAGTTGTTCAGTTGTTTTTTGTCTCTGATGGTTTCCCATTCAAAAGTCTTAGTACTGCACAGGCTAAACTCTTGAAGTGCATTGCACAAGGGGGAAAGGTGGAAGCACTTTTTGCCCAACAGAGCCATCTCCAAGACATGTTATCTCCTGGTGCCTCATTTCTACTCCATGCACATAAAGCTCACTTTCCATAAAATATATCATTCCTTAAATATTATGTGTACATACCTCTCACAATGGTTATGAACCTTGACAAGTGATTAGCTTTCTGAGGTACCTTACATATACTCTTTATGGATAAGTATCCTGTAAGATGTGTTTTGTATGGTGAGTTTGTCTGGTCTGAGGTGAAAGATGTTTGCAAACAATAGAGAACACTTGGGCAGCAGATCTGTGTAACTGTGTAAAACACTTCTGTAAAATGAGTGAGGTTAAAAACCATCTTCTGCTGGTATTCTAAGACTTTCTC
Source organism: Podocnemis expansa (assembly GCA_007922195.1). NCBI lineage: Eukaryota > Metazoa > Chordata > Testudines > Podocnemididae > Podocnemis > Podocnemis expansa. The sequence continues at coordinate 24,258,838 of ML681991.1, forward strand.
AATGTGCCTTGTCAGGGTGAAAAGTGGATCTGAACACGACAGCATTTTGAAAACCAGCCTATTCTTTCTGGCTACTGTTCATGATTTGTAATGGGATTCACAGAAATTGTGCTTTATAAATGGAGAGAGTGAGCAGACTTGTAAAGAGAGGACAATCATTTAATAACTATTCAAACCAAGCTGGTCATTCCACTCCCTTATCCCAGTAATGTGCTCTTGCAAAATAGTCCGCAACATTTACCATTCCAGGAATAAAAATCTAACAGTGTGTCCTGCCTGTACTGCTAAACTTTAGACAGCCTGGGAAGGATGGGCAGGGAAATAACACTGAAAAGTTTTGGCTGAGGTTAGTGAAATAGGGGAAGAAACAGTGTGCTGCCACTGACTGTACTGATGAAGGAAGTGGAGGCATTAAAAGGAAACTTCTGGTCTTTGTCTCTTCCGATGGGCACAGGACCATAGGGCTATGTCTGCATCTATTTATTGAGTTCAGACTTGCAAGTCCAAACTAAATAAGTCCAGGTTTTGTCCGAATGAACCTCAGGCTAGTTCAGACTAACCGTGGCTTTTTAATTCGAACTAGCTGTGCAGCTTAGTTTGAACTAAAAAGTTAGTTTGAACTAGTCAGCGCAGCTAGTTTGAACTAAAAAGTTAGTTTGAACTAGAAAAAGCGGCTAGTTCAAACTAACCACTTAGTTCAAGCTTTTAAAGTTTGAACTAACACAACTACATCACGCTAGTTTGAACAAAAATTCGAACTGAGCGGCTAGTTAGAACTTACTGTGCGAGCTAACTAGTTCAAACTAATCTTTGCCTAGTTCGAATTAAAATTTTTTTTAGTTTGAACTAGCCCAAGACTAGCATGGACATGGACCAAATTAGTCCAGAATGAGCCTCCTTAGTTCGGACTAATTTGGCAATGCAGACATAGCCTTGGAAGACTACTTTGTGGTCTCTCAAGTGTCCAGTACTGTTGATCTGCACTTTCCCTTGACATGACTTGGCAGGGTTTCTAAAGGGATTCTAAAGTGTCTCCAAAAGGCTGCCGGAAGGGGCATGCTCATCCTAGCAGAACCAAGTAAAAGGTCAATTTGCATTCACTCTGGAAAAGCCAGCACACTTGTAATTAGCAAGGCTGTAGTAATATTTACCCAATGTCTATAGTTACAGAAGAGTGACAACAATGAAGAAATCAATTCAATCTCTGGACGTATAAAAATTCAGTGAAGGCTAAATCTTTGTATCCCAGTCATGAAACTGTTGGGCCTTACAGCAGTAAATTCATAACAGAATGATTCTTCATTATAATGTTTAAAATGAGAAACGTCTCTCTCTTTAATCTGGTCTGTTTTGTGCTGTAACTCACTGTGTGCCTCCATGTGTGAGCGTACATGTTGTTTACATGAACATATGAACAAGGGTTTATTCTTGATGTTCCACAGAATTTTGTTATCTATTGAATGAATGCTTGAGTTCAAACTCTTCTTTTCAAATACTCTCATCCATTCTTGTATTTGATAATTTAATACAGTGGTTGCATTGTTTTCCTTCAATCAAAGAAAGTAATTTCATCACTTCAGGTTTGAAGTAAAAACTTAATTGACTTTGCAATGAATAGTTATGGAATTATGGAATTTAATTGCACACATTATGGAATTAAACTAAATGTATTGACTCTACTGATGACATGATTATTAATCTCTTCAAAATAGGAGGAACCTGACAATGTTGTCTTGCACAAGAGTTCTTGATATGAATGTTATTTCACTATGTCCCTCTGCTCCTTCTGTTCTTGCCTTTAACACCACCCTGTGCTGCCTGTGTGACATGCCTACTGAGAGCTCCAGTTCAACTCATCTAAAGACTATTGATCCGGAACAGTTAAGTGTCAAAGAAAAGTGAGAAAGCCATTAAGGATCCATTTGTCTTTACTTCATTAGTTTTATAAGATGTACCTAGCACCCTTTGGAGGAACCCAGAGAGATAGTGTTGGTTATAGTAGTTGCAGAATACATTTATGTTTTGTTCCATTGAAAAGTAAAGTCAGGCTCCTCATTGTTAATATTGTATATTTTTAAATGAAGTATCAGTTTCAACATATCTTGTAATAATATTTGGTATTTATATAGCATTTTTTCACCTAGAGATCTCAAAATGCTTTGCAGACGTTCGTGAATTTAACCTCAGAATACCACAGAAAAACAGTCACCTTTTTACAGGTAGAGGAAAAAGGATTACAGAGCAAAGGTCACTTCCCACTTGTTTCTGTAATCCATCATTTAGAATTCAGCTGTACACATGTGCTTGCCTTTAAGCACTATGAATAGTCTGACTGACTCACAGTGTGTAAAATTAAGCACATGTGTATGTCTTTGCAGGATCAGGCCTTAAATTGTATAGTATTGGAGTATAGGATTTTAAAAAACTTGCCACAAGCCTGCAGTCTTTTACATCGAGCAGCAACTAAGTTTTTACTTTATAGACTTAATTTTCATGGTAACCTTAAGTAAATATTAGAATCTGACATTAGTAGGATCAATATTTGTCTTCTTTTTATGATAAAATTAAAGTGTGCAATGAATTTTAAACTTAGTAATTTTGGAGTAGGTAAATGTATATGGCTATATGCTTCAGTGCAGCTCTCGAAGGTTTAATAATCAACTTGTGTGACTTTTGAGTTCCATAAATTTGGCCACCCCTGCTATATAATAAACTGTTCATGCCAAAGACAATGCAGTAGGTCAGTGGTAGAGGTGGGAACAGAGCCTTGACTCTACCCTAATATATGTGTCTTCCCTATACTCCCTTACACAATAGTTTCCCAACCACCTTTCATGAGACTAATGAAGTATTTCAGGTCTTATTGGAGAAAGAGTCAAAACGCATGTTTTGAAAAGTGTGGGGCTTTTTTTAAACCAATCTACTATGCTCCTGCTCCTGAAAATCCTGCCAGAAGTAACTGAGATGTTTAAAATTGTCCAGGCTTGTTCTGCTTTGTTAGTCACAACTCAGGATCCTTATGAAATGAAATGAAAAAGCTACCAGACCAGTTTTGGTGACTGTCTAGTGCCTACACACATGCTCCAGAGGTGTATAGGGCCTTTAAAGGTGCCACAATCAGCTGAGGGAGTATTGTTCCAGCACAGCAATTGTCCATGCATTGTCTAGTGTAGGATGTACATATAGGACTGAGAAGGGGATTCTAGGGCTGCTCTAATTCTCTGATTCTAGGGCTGCTTTATTGGCCCCAAGCTGGTCCAAAATCTGAGCAGTGCACAAGTGTCTCAAAGCTACGTTTGGCCTTTTTTTCCATGTATGCTGCCATCTGCCAAGTGCAACACTTAGTCTGTCCCTGTACTATATAAAACGTTCTGTATGCCTAAGTTTTGAGTCTGACAAGAGGAAACCTGAAAGACCTGGGTTGGCTAGATAGCCAGGGCTGGCCCAAGGTATTTTGGCGCCCTAGGAACCTGAGATTTTGGTCCCTCCCCCCATCCCCTGTGGTCCAGGCTGGCCTGGATGGTGCCTCCTCCATGGCTCCATCCCCCAACCTGGCCAGGGCGGGCGCTGGGCAGGCTGCCAGGCCAAATCGTAGTGGCAGTGGCTTCCCTCCCCAAGCCAGGGTCAGCTCCCTGCTTATGGCCCAATGCCGGTGGTGGCATCGCTCCCCCAGCTGGGTTCGGCTCCCCGCCCGCAGCCAGATAACGGCCGAACGGGGTGGGAAGCTTGATGGTCCCAGCCCCAGCCTGGCCCTTGGTGTCCCTTAGAGGCTGGTGCCCTAGGCAATGCCTAGGTCGCCTCTGTGGGTAGAATTAGCCCTGTATATAGGTCATGTGTTGGTTAAAAATGATGGAATTTTCCATCTTTAAAAACATTTTTAAATAAGGAGAACCAGCAATGTAGGGTTTTAATAAATCCCAATAAACAGCACACATAAAGCATCCAGAGAAAGCAAACCAAATGAAGCATTTATGCCTAATTACTTTTTGTTTAAAAAAAACTGAGAAAAATAAAACAAACCAGGCACAGCAAGTATTTAATAATTGTTAATGCCCCACTGTAACCAGCAATCTTCTCTCCCACACACCAGGCACCAGTCCCATCCAGACAACAATTCGCATGTTGCCTAGCTCGTCACTTGCCAGAGACACTAACAGAGTCAAATTCTGCCCTGCAGTGATAAGGATCTTGATCCTAGAGACTTCTGTGTGGGATCAGCATCCAGGGGCAGGACTGGGCCCAATGCAATGAATAACCATTTCCAGCTGAGAACTGGGAGTCTCGTTTATGGCTCTTTTCCCAGTACTGGAGGGCCTGAGTTAGGCATCGAAAACAGCCTGTTCATATGTCAGGAGTGAGTAAGAGGGCTCACACAGAGTCGTGATATTAGGAGCCCTATTGAAGTGATGGTGGAAGTGGGATGGCATCATAAAGAAACAGCTTGGAAGCAAAAATTATAGATTAATAATCCTCAGAAAAACAGTGCAAATGCATAAACGTCAGAGCATCCTGCCAAACAAATGCCATGGTCACATAGTTACTTCAGAGGGCTCCTCTGCTGGGGGCTGGAGGGGACAGGGAGGAAAACTGCAAGCAACTCCCTTGTGGGCTGGCAAGGGAGGGCAGCCAGCTTGTACTCGTGAATATAAGGCAACTCCCATGAATTAGCAGAGTTACATCAAGGATGAACTGGCCTCTTTGAGCTGGATAAACGTGTGGTGTGAGTACGTGTTATGAGTTCACTTTAGTGACCAGAACCCAAACTACACCACATGATGGGCTGACACCTGTTATTGGTGTTGCACCTCACATCTGCTGAACAGCACCTGGTGCAGGTGCTATATAAGTGGCACAGGGAATTAAATCCATCTGCACTGACTTTTAAGTTGGGGGCATCTGTGCCAGAAGGGGGGGTTCACCCAAGGAGGATGAGACTGAGTCCACTAGTGGCATTCAGCTGTGCCTGGGGCTCCTGAGATGCTAGTGCATCCCTTTACCCATCTGAGCCAGCCTCACCCACCCGTCTGGTGTCTGCTAGTCAACTTCAGCACCTCCAGTATTTCAGGACTTATTGAATTGCATACTCCTTTCACACAGACCAGTATTTCTTTTTCTCAGCCAATGTTCTGTGGAAAACTGGTTCTCTGCAGACCTAGTGTAGGTGTTCTGTGACCGACCCTGCCGCCTCCCCTTCGGGGGGAAGAGAGGGCTGTGTGGGGAGGAGGAGAGGAGCCTCATGCCTGGAAGCTTTGCTGCAGCTGGGGCATTTTAAATCTCCTGCTATTGTTACCAGCTTTTTTTAGAACGTTTTTGTGATGTAAAGTAATACCTTTAGGTGTTCCCCAGTCCACTAAAGGTTGAGAAACACCACCATAGACAGTCCATTGATGGAAGGTGAGGGGCTGACTATGTGGGTTCTTGTGGCTTGCACAGACTCGCTCTACGGATGAATCCTGCCCTGTGACTAGCTGCCCCATCCCAAGCTGCCAGCTGCCAATGCTCCTACATTTTCTGTAAAGTAGCTGTCATCACCAGATTCTGATCAAAGCAGTGCCGGTTGGGAAAATGCAGTTTTCCGAAAATACATTTCACAGATTAGATGCTTCGTGCTGGAGAACTTTTAGAGCAAGAGGTTGGGGTAAGCAGCTTCTTAGGAAAATCATGACCCTTTCACATTCTCTTTCCCCTGTTTTTCTTTTGTTGGAATGAAATGCCTTCCTACTTAGAAGGCCTAGTATTGTCATGGAATTTTAAAAGTTGATATTTTAATGTTGTCTGATGTTTTCTTGCAAACCCTTCAAAAGTCTGGTGTTACATATTTTAGCTGCATTGGCTGCTTTGCTGGGTCCGAATGCCAGAAAAAAAACATAGTGACCTTGGCACTTGTGCTGAGAACAGAGTACAGGAATTTTTCTTGTATCAGTAATTTACCATTTAAGTTTCTCCCTGCTGCTGCCCTGTGTATGTGGAATGTGCAGCATCAGAATTTGCACGCTTTCTAGAATACTGCTGAAGAAAGTTTGAACTAAGTATCTTTCTTCTTCCGCTTTGCCTTTTGAGAAAAAAGAAGAGTGAGAGAGAGGCAACTTGTTTGACAGTTCAGGTTAATTTCTTTCCTTTGTCCTGCATGATTAGGAGGATTAATTAGAAAAATGTGACAATGTTTGCTGAGTTTTTTTCAAACCATTAACAGAGCTTTCTTGAGTTGTGTATATACATGTACATTCCCCTCTTGCACTATAAACATCTCCTAAATATCTAACAACCAAGTAAAAAAATGGTACCCACTTGGTTGCTGACTGTTACAGTTGAGGAGAAGACAATCATAGAATCACAAGGTTGGAAGGGACCTCATGAGGTCATCTAGTCCAACCCCCTGCCAGAAAAGCAGGACCACTGCCACTAAATTATCCCAGCCAGGGTTTTGTCCAGCCAAGCCTTAAACTTCTCCAAAGACAGAGATTCCACTACCTCTCTAGGTAGCCCATTCCTATGCTTCACCGCTCGCCTAGTAAGAAAGTTTTTCCTAATATCCAGCCTCGACCTCCCCAGCTGCAACTTGAAACCATTGCTCCTCGTTCTGTCCTCTGTTACTACTGAGAACAGTCGAGCTCTGTCCTCTTTGGAGCATCCCTTCAAGTAGTTGAAGGTTGCTATCAAATCCCCCCTCAGTCTTCTCTTCTACAGGCTAAATAAGCCTAGTTCTTCCAGTCTTGCTTCATAGGGCTTGTGCTCCAGCCCCTTGATCATTTTTGTTGCCCTCTGCTGGACTCTTTCTAATTTGTCCACATCTTTTTTGTAGTGGGGAGCCCAAAACTGGACACAGTATTCCAGATGTGGCCTCACCAGTGCTAAATAGAGGGGTACGATCACATCCCTCGATCTGCTGGCAACACTTCTGATTCAGCCCAGTATGCCATTGGCATTTTTGGCAGCAAGAGCACACTCCTGACTCGTATCCAGCTTCCCATCCACCATGACCCCCAGGTCCTTTTCTACACTGCTGCTACTTAGCTGATCGATCCCCAGCCTGTAGCAGTGCATGGGGTTTTTCCATCCTAAGTACAGGACTTTGCACTTGTCCTTGTTGAACCTCATGAGATTTCTGTTGGCCCACTGCTCCAGTTTGTCTAGGTCTCCCTGAATTCTGTCCCTGTGCTCCAGAGTGTCTACCATTCCCCCCAGCTTGGTGTCATCCGCAAACTTACTAAGTGTGCAATCTATCTCGTCATCCAGATCATTGATGAAAATGTTGAACAGAACCGGCCCCAGGACCGACCCCTGGGGCACACCACTTGTTACTGGTTGACAACTGGACATGGAGCTATTGATTCCTACTTGCTGAAACTGTTGATCTAGCCAGTTCTCCATCCACCTTAACAGTCCACATATACAACCCATACTTCCTTAACTTGTCAACGAGAATGCTGTGGGAAACTGTATCAAAAGCCGTGCTAAAGTCGAGGTATATCACATCAACGGCTCTTCCCACATCAACAAATCCAGTCATCTCATCGTGGGACACTGGCTCTTGAGATGTCATGGCAGAACTGTGTGGAAGTTAGGATTTTAAAGTGGAATTGTATTTTGATTGGGGTACAGTTTGATGGAGAGCTAAGATTTATGGGGACAGGATTAAGGGGCTATGAAGGTGTAAGGATTAGGAAGGCAAGGGCAGGTGACCCTGCGGAGAAGATGAAGGGAAGTCCAATGATGTCAGTGCAGAAGTTGGCCCAGGGTATTTAGTTTTGAAAAGGCATTGACAGGTGTGCTAAACTTTCAGAGGTAATGACGGTATTTTGAGCCCCTCACCCATTACGAAGAATTTGTATATTCCTCCCAGCTCCTCACCCAGCACACAGAGTGATAGATATCAGCTAACAATGCAGGCAACACCTGAACAATGGAAAATGAAACTCATTGTTATTGTAGAGGTATCAGATTTTTTCAAAAGATGTTTCTGGAAGTTAACAGTTCTGTTAACAACTGAATAGAGATTTGCCATTCAACCTTAGATAAATTCACAAAAGCTTCCTGCAGCTCTTCTGATTTTCACTGAAATTGGCTGATGGGAATGAGCAAGAATTTGTGAGAAGATCAGAGGGCAGATCCATTTCCACTGCACTTCCTGTTCACCTGTATAGTCAAGATTCATTGTTATTAGTAAGAGTGCTGGAGCACCTTATGGTATATGCATCTGATGAATCTCAGTTATGTGATTTATTTTTTTTTAACAACAGTTTTAGAATAGCAGAAGTCCTAGTGGAGATGCACTTATACCAGTAAAAAGTGCTTTTGCTTATGTGGTTTATTTTGCCCTGAGAACTGGCATATGCTATACTTTTTAAGCAGTGTCTTGCCAGTATAAACTGCATCTGCACTAGGGATGTCTGCTGGCAAAACAGTCCTGGGAAACTCTCTGTCATGTAGCACAGTGGTTCACAACCACTGTGTCGGGAGACTTTACTGTGTTATTGCACAGTGGTCCGTGTGTCACAAGAGCTGGAAAGATGGCTGGATTTGGCTTGGGTATCACAACCTGCAAACAGTTGAGAACCACTGGTGTAGACACCTTATGCAGCAATAAGTTCTTAAACTAGTGGTTGTCAAACCATGGGTTGCGACCTAGCACTGGGTCACAGGTTCTCAGGTTCTGGGTCATGGCCCTGCTCCAGTCCGCTTTCCTGCAGACACTCCTCCACCCCAGCTCAGTCTGCTGCCCAATTTTAAGGTGGCAGCACCTGTGGCCTTGTTTACAATTAGATTTAGCCTCAGACTCAACTATGGCTGTTGTTGCACTGTTGCAAATACCCAAGCAATCTGGCAGTTAATGGCAGCTTTTTAGCTCATTCATTGTCTGACTTGTGACTTTGCAAAACTGTCTTCCTTAACCCACAATACTATGTATGCAAATGTGTATGCCTCCAATTTACAGCTCTAAAAGTCTCACATTAAAAATTCTTACTGGAGTGAGCTGATATCACATTTGGCAAACTCATTGGAATGAAAAGGGGTTAGTAGATACAAATTCTAATGCTTTGCTCATGTTCAAATGTTGTAATAATGAACACGGGTGCACAGGCACAAGCGTGTACCATTTAATTTTGCCTTTTATTAGTTCAATTTTACATATGCACAAGGCAGATAGAGGCTCTGCTGAAAAGTGCGGTAGGCGTTAACTGTCGAATGTCTCAAAGTTCTCCTTTGAAAACATGATGGGGGACCCAGTGTGATCACACTTAGACCACTTTTACACTGAATTAGCTGCATTGATCTCATTCATGATTTACGCCTGTGTGAGAAGTAAATCAAGCTCCAGATATTTAAACAAATATTGGAGTTCTGATACATCTCAGTTCTGCAGGACAGCAATACTGCAGGACATCAGGGGCTTTGGTTTCCTTTATAGACATGCCACCCCTCTCTTTCTGCTTCTCTGCTTCTTTCTTATGAACAGGCAGAGAACTGAAGCAGACAGGAATTGTTTTCTCTGAAGCCTGCCTCTAAACCAGGACACTGTCGCTAAGTCTAATGTTAGGCCTCCCAGCTTTGAGAGTGTTCCCTTCATTCTCTTTTAAGAAAGTAATAGGACAGGCACCTTAGCACATAGCTGTTCTAAGTTTAGGATAAAAGTAGAGCTAGGACAAAGCCACAAAGTTCTGTTTTGAATCAAATCTGAATCTCTTTCGTAGCTGCAGTGCAGCTACTTTGCACCACGCCACTGTGGATTTGGGGTACATCCCTGGGATACCTCAGTAACATAGGGGAATTCTTTTGTGATGTGGAGCTGACCTACTGGCCTACCCTGCCTTAAATTAAACTGGGAATAGGCATATGAGTGGGCTGACCCGCCAGTCTGCTAATCCCAAACTGCCATTTCTTCCCCTTCAGGCTATTCTAAATTACCACCCCTACACACAGCCAGCTCAGGATTGAGTGAACTTTGCACTTCCTTTTTGGCTGTGCCATGCAGTCTCCGCGGCCTATAACCAAAAGTTAGGAGCAGAATTTTGGCTCAAATTCTTCTGTAAACAAAAGACGGCAAATCCATTCATTGTTCTGTTTTTCCAAACTTGACCTTTTAAGATATTGCTGTGGATTTTCAGTCAGCCTAGGAAATTCCAATTTTATTTATTTATTAATTTTTTGCCTCAGTAAGAGACTCCACTTTTGTCCCAGTGGACACAAAAAACAGCAATGATATGAAAATATACCCAAGTCAGTTCTAACAACACTACATCATGGTTCAAATCCTAAAAAAAGGTTGACTGAAGTTCTATCCAAGATCATGGGTTCCTAACTAGTGAAGATAGTGGAAGTCCAAAGGTATTGGTAGGAAGATTAATGCACTGTCTGAGATGCTGTCCCAAAGACACCTCTTGCCCACGTCAAGGGATAGTTAAGATACATACAGTAGGTGCTTTCCAGAAAAAAGACGGGGGCTCACCTGGGATCCTGACAACATTCCCCGCTCTCTTAGGCATTTTCTATTATCAGAAGCTGCTTGTGAAGAACAAATGCTCCCTGCAGTACTGATCTCTAACTCACTTCATGCTAGGTGCTGGGGGAATCTCTGGAGCAAATCCACAGGTGATGTGTTTTAAGGTGGTGTAAATCAGAGCCCAGTTTGCCCTTTCAAATGGACTCCCTAAGACCTTCTGACATTCACTTACAACACAAATGATGAGCTAACCCGTCTGAGTTGGCGAATGTTACAGAGTCAGAAGCAGGAAGAAAGGGTGTGCTGACGATGTGAGTAAGATATAGCAATTTATACTTTTTTGCATGCTCCTTTTAGCGGCTTCTCTTGCTACATGCCTTCGTTCTGGGCACTTAGAATGTGTGTGAAGCATCCCCAAATTCACAGATGAGAAATAAGGATGAAAGGGTTGTAAGTTACATGCTAGGATGAGATGCAATGGGCTTAAATTACACCAAGGGAGCCTTCAGTTGGATGTTAATCTGGGGCCGCTGGCAATGGCAGCAACGGCAGCAGGAGCCAGATCTGGCCTCAGTCCCTGGCAGGGGAACCAGGGCTGGATTGGGCCTGGGAGCTGGATTAGGGACAGGGGACAAGGGCCTGTGCAGGGGGGCTGGGCCAGGCCCTAACTTTTTGGGGGCCAGTGATGCTCCTGGACATTAGGAAAAAATTCCTAATTATCAGCCTGATTAACCACTGAAATAAATTGCCTAGGGAGGTTGTGGAATCTCCATTATTGGAGATTTTAAAGAGCTGGTTAGATAAGCATCTGTCAGGGATACTTTAAGAGGGTACTTTGTCCTGCTATGAATGAGTACAGGAGACTGGACTCAATGACCTTTCATAGTCCCTTCCAGTTACTGTGATTCAAGTTAAAAATTTTTTCCAAGGGACAGTTTTACATCAGAGAATGCAGTTTCATTGAAATCAAAACTTTCCTTAAGAATGTGTCAGTTTTGACTAAACTGTTGATGGGAAAAAATTAAAAAAAAATAGTTTTGACTTTCTAGTTTCAAGGAGCTTATCTATTCATGCCTTCTGGAAATGTCTGATGGAGTCTCAAGACATACAGATTGTGCAGGAACACATCTAGTTAATTTATACTCTGAGGTGACCTCCTGATTAGCTTTTGAAACTGTTTTCCTAAGAAGTTTTTTTTTCTTAAAGTGTTACTATCTACTAACAAGGATAAATAGGGGAGGAAAGATTTGGATTCTGGGACCCCTTCTTGGAAACAGATTTTGGTATCCCCCAGTGACAGCTGGAAGACTGGATGATCAGAAAGTCATTGCTGTACCACTTGAAAGCCACCCCACACATCAGTAATTATTGAGGCTTGGGCTTGTTTTACTGACCTGTTTCAGACATGTATAGGTGTTTTGAGAGTATTTACCTAAAGTATGCTTATCCTTAAAAGTATAGTGAGAGGATGCTTATGTTCTACTCTTTCTACCAGTCCATCTCTTGACTGGATGTTGTTTCTCCATTTAATTTGTTTCCTGACACCACCTGACATAGAGTAATGTCACCAAGAGCTTCGGGTTGGTAGAACCCCAGGTAACATTGTGACATTTGTTGATTTGAGGAGCAGCTAGCAGAAGACACAAAAACTAACAGCAACATTTTTTAAGTACATCAGAAGCAGGAAGCCTGCCAAACAATCAGTGGGACTTCTGAGGTGCTAAAGGAGCACTCAAAGAGAACAGGAGAGTTGCAGAGAAGCTAAATGAATTTTCACATTAAGCAACATTTCAGAGAATATGAGGGAAATTCCCACAGTCAAGCCATACTTTTTAGGTACCAAATCCAAGGAATTGTGTCAGATTGAGATGTTAATAAAGGAGATTTTTGGAACAAATTAATAAATTAAACAATCCTAAATCACCAGGATGTATGGATATTCACACAAGATTTCAAAAGGACCTCAAATATTAAATTGCAGAACTACTAACTGTGATATGTAACCTGTCACTTAAATTAGCCTGCTGTTCCCCAGTGTTTGAAAGTTTACAACTGCTTTGATTTGTTGTTACGGTATGACCCATTCCCATGACTTACACCCCCCCTGCATTTATCTCCTCCCATTCTGTAAGTTCCCCCATCTTCAAAGCATCCGACGAAGTGGGATTTACTCCCACAAAAGCTCATGCAATCAACAAATTTGTTTGTCTTGAAGTGCCACAGAAATCCTTGTTTGTTTTACTGAACTAGACTAACACTGCTGCCACTTTGGAATTTAAATCAACCTGTCACAGGATGCATATCTGTGCACCCTGGGTCATGTTCTTTATGATTTTTGTGTTCATTTATGCACTGTGGTTGTATGTTTTTATGCCAGTTAGGCCACACAAGGTTTCTTTATGAATGTTCATAACATATTCTACATGATTATTATGCTGTCATGTTTTCTGCAGCATCGTGCATGTGCACAGATGTGTAGTATGTGTAGCATGGTTCAGGGGGTGGGAGCCAGACAGCACTGTCTTCCAACAGCAGTGAGCAAGCAAGTACCTGGAGAAGGCAACAAAGATATGCTAATTGAGGTGGCTCAGACGAGAGAAAGGGATCACCTCTGCCCAGAAGGGGAGGGGTTATGGGGAGTCAGGGAACAAAGAAAGTCATTTGGAGGAATTTGGAGCTTTTGGCCTGGGAATCTTCATCCTGAAACAACTTCAAGCAAGATCTGGGCCCTGCCTGGCTTCAGGCAGAGACTGGCTCACTGTGCAAAGATGTGACAACTGAACATCTTGAGCATAAACTTGGACTATGAGGTTGGTTTAGGTAGAAATATTAGGTTAACATGTGTTTTACCTTTTTATTTCCTTGTCGCCTCTTCTGACTCATTTATATTGTGATTCTGCCTGATTGGCCATATTGTCACTTAGAATTATAATCTCATCAGTAAACTAGTGGTGGTTTTTATCTAAAGCTGTATGATCTTTAGAGGGAGTGAGTAAAGAAGGCTGAGCATAATCCATTTCTTTGTTAAATGGATGGACTTGAGTGTATGGTGATTGGGAGTGGTTCCCAATCCCTGTAAGGCGGTGGCTCCTGGTGTGGTAACTGGGGCTGGGGGTGCTTGCTTGGGGACTGTCCCTCCAGTAGCCAGGGGGCATACACCCACTGCTTGGGACCAATTGTGTGCTAGAGGTTAGAACGAACTGACTCAGGAGTGAGTGATCACTTGGCAAAGCAGGACAAATCAGGGTTCAGGAGCAGGAATTGGGGAATCTGGACTGGACTGGATCGGGGAGCAACTTGTCACATAGCCTCTGTGTCAGATGACAGTTAGATAGTTAATGTAATGCTCATTTTTAAAAAAAAAGGTTTCAGAGGTGATCCTGACAATTACATGCCCAGTAAACCTAATTTCAGTACCAGGCAAACTGGTTTGAAACTATAGAACAGAATTGTCAAAAAAGTAAATGACAACATTATGTTGGGAAAAATCAACAAGACTTTTGTAAAGGGAAATCGTGCCTCACCAATCTATTCTTTGTGGGTGTCAATGAACGTGGACAAGGATGATCTACTGCATATAGCATGCTTGGGCTTTCAAAATGCTTTGGGCAAGGTCTCTCACCAAAGACTCTTAAACAAAGTAAGCAGTCATGGAATAAGAGAGAAGGTTCTTTCATGGAACAGTAGCTGGTTAAAAGATAGGAAACAAAGGTTAGAAGAAATAAATGGTCAGTTTTCACAATGGAAAGAAATAAACAGCAGGATCCCCCATGACTGGAACCCATGCTGTTCAACATATTCCTAAACAACCTGAAAAAGTGGGCAAACAATGAGGTGGCAAAGTTTGCAGATGCTACTAAATTACTCAGGAAGGTTAAGTCCAAACTTGGCTGCCAAGTGTTACAAAGGGGTCTCTCAAAATCAGGTGGCTGGGCAACAAAATCAGCAATGAAATTCAGTGTTGATAAGTGTTAAGTAACACACATTGGGAAACATCATCCCAGCTATACATACAAAATAATGAGGTCTAGTCTATCTGTTACTGCTCAAGAAAGAGATCTTAGAGTCCTTGTGGATAGTTATCTGAAAACTTCTGCTCAGTGTGCAGAAATCTAAAAAACAAAAACAAAAAAACAACAACAACAAAAACTAGAATGTGAGGAACCATTAAGAAAGGAACAGATATGAGAGAAAATATCAAAATGTCACAATATAAATCTATGTTATACCCATACCTTGAATACTGCAGGCAGTTCTGTTTACCGTATCTCACAAAAAAAAGATGTATTAGAATTGGGAAAGGTATCGAGAAGGGCAACAAAATGAGGAGGTATGAAACAGCTTGCATGCACGGAGGGTTTAAAGAGATTAGAATTTTTCATTTTAGAAAAGAGGCAGCGGATGGGGGTTACAATAGAGGTCTATAAAATCATGAATGGTGTGAAGAAGGTGTGTTAATTACCCTTCTACATTACAGAAGAACAAGGAGTCACCCAATTAAATTAATATGCAGTGGACTGAAAACATAGGGAAATATTTCTTCATGCAATGCATAGTAAACCTGTGGAACTCCTTACCAGGGGATGCTGTGAAGATTAAAACTGTAACTGAGATTTAAAAAGAATTATATAATTTCATGGAGGCTAGGTCCATCAAAATCTTTTAATTAAGATGGTGAGGGATGCAACCCCATGTTCTGGGTGTCCCTAAATCTGACTGCCAGAAAGGGCCTGAACAACCAGGGGTGGATCACTCGTTAATGGCCTTGTTCTTTACATTCCTCATGAAGCATCTAGCACTAGCCAAAGTCGGAAGAGACAGGGTGCTTGGATAGATGGACTATTTGTTAGATGCAGTGTCCCATTCTTATGTTCTTATGGCTAGAGCCCTGCACAGATACAAATAAGTAGGTCTGCATCCGACCTGTATCCGCAAGAAATGGCCCGCAGATATCCATGTTGTATCTGTGAATGCGGATATCCACAGATATCCACATATTTGCAGGGCCCTAGCTCTGTGCAGATAAAAATATGTGGATCGGTATCTAATTTGCATCGGCAAGAAATGGTCCACAGATATCCGTGTTGTATCCATGGATACGGATATGAAGCGGATATCTGTGGATATCCGCGGATTTGCAGGGCTCTACATATGACTTACTGATGATTTGTGCCCATCTTGGGAGTACGCAACGTTTTAAAGAGACACAGCTAACCTGAAACGTTTGAAATTGGTTAATATTTAAAACCTCCAATTTCAGAGTGATCCTATTTTAAATCATATTCCCTGAAAACTTTTAAAGATAACTCTAATATTTTTGTAATGATTTTAAATACTGCCCTCGTATAAAGGTCTTTTTCAGCAGGAAGGAAAATTCCTAAATGACTGTAGAAAAGAAAGAGCAGAATTGACAACACACGAAGTGCTGTCCAGTGCACAAAGGTAACATTGCAAAGGCAGATTGATATGATTTGAATTCAATGATTTTTAACTATTGATCTCGAGTGACTTTTTAAACTATTCAACACTTGGGTGTTACATGCAGTTGCAGCTATAGTAGGTGCACTTTTTTCCTACGGAAATATAATATTTCAGGTTGACTGCTTTTTTTTTATGAAACTGTGTTTTGAAAAGTTTTGTCCTGGTAGTTGAATCCATTTGAACCAGTATTGATTTGCTTTGGAAGAGTAGGTTGTGTTGGAAGCTTTCAGAATACCTTAGACTTAAAAGATATTTGACATTAGACTTGATTGTTGATCTGTCCATTGGCATGCCTCCAAATGGACTGTGACTATCTTATCACTCCTGCTTGAAAACAAAAACACATTGTGGAATAACTTTGCTGAATGTAGTAATGACTGGTCATTTCAGTTGTTTCTGTCTTTCTTTCTAGAAACTCTAGCAGATTTTTCCTATGCTCTTTTTTCAGATCGTGGCGGGGGAGAGGGACAACTTTGTAAACATTAAATAGTACATGTTCTGCTTTTGCATAGTGCTGCAAGCTACAGTGAAATAGTTATCCATCCAAGGGGATCTCAGGACAGAAATAGGGCTAAATTCCCAAAAGAACACACGAGCAGCCTTAACTTGGGCAATTTATGACTAATTTGGCTGTTGCTTTTTCTAAAACAGTATGCCTTGTTTTCTCTACATGTAGGTTGAGAATAGCAATAAAAGTTTTAGTAGGAGCCTTTTCCCTTTGGGAAACCTGACAGCATTTTAATCAGAAGATGGAACTAAGAGCGCTTGTTTTCTACAGATTATTGTTCAAGATTGAGATCTTTAATGTATTGTATTAGCTGCCCAACTTTAACTGACTCAACACCATCATTTTCACATTAACATTGTGTTGTAGCAGAGTCGATGATTTAGTAACGGATGTTTTCCATGCAAAAATTAAGGAATAGCACATTCTCCCCATCTATTACAAATTGAGTATGACATCTATATCATTTTTCTTCATTGTTTGTTTTGAACTGTTGGGTATTATTTCTGTGACTCTGTCAAACAGATAGTGCCTTCTACCCAAAAGATGGCTGCACTTCAGTAGTTGACAAAGTGAATTGTGTGCATACTTAGAGTATCAATCTTCAGTTAATGCGAATTGGCCCTCCTCCATTGAGGTCGATATGTTTAAACCAGTTTTCAACGGCTAAAGAGCTGAACCATAGTGTTTAAAATGCAAAATACACCTTTGTAATCTGCTGTTGGTAAAGTTTGCATGGTGATAAGCATCTTACAGATACCTAAAGCAAGCAGAAATTATTGACCATAATATTAATTCTTGCTCTGGGAGGCAGAGCTTCTCCTGTGAGATATTGTTGGATTAAATAGCAAAGGGTAGACATAATCACTCAGCACACTCATAATCAGGGTTCTGCTTTTTACTTTGGCAGATTTGGATAGGAAAATAAGATCATAAGTTGCAATGTTTTACAGCTGGCACAATTTGCTCTGCAGCATGACAGGAGTTTGGCAGATTCTTGCACCTTGAGCTGGAATCTCACATCCACCTTACTGGCATTAGCTGTTGTGCTCTTTGGCCTAATGATGCCAAGGTTCCTATGCCAAATCTGTCTTCACTAATTGGAGAATGTCTGATGCAAGCTTGCCCACACCTGGAATCCCAGCTACAGCGTGAAACAGACCTATGACCCCACATATGCAGCAGCTGCCTTTCTGTACTCGAAATGAGATCTTCTGTTTATTTAGGGTCTCTGATTTTGTATGATCTGTGTCAGTGATTCTCAACCTTTTCTGCTCAAGGGACAAAAATATGTTTCCAACCCTGAAGGGCCAGCAGTCTATTTAATTAAAATGTAATTAATTAAATTCAGATTAAATTTTAATTAAAATTTTAATTAAATAGACTGGTGGCCCTTTAGGGTTGTGAAAATTATATTTGTGGCCCTTGAGCCAAAAAGCTTTTTCCAAAAATGTAAAATTTTAAAAATTTAAATTAAAAATAAATTTAAATTTTTTTTTTAAAAAGTTAAAAAAAAAAATAAGGCTGGGCACCCATAAACAGACCCCAAGCCTGGAGTGGAGGTGAGCGGCCGCAGGCTGGTTTCCAGCCAGTGGCAGGGGAGCACAAGTTACTTTAAAAGCCCCATGAGCCATTTTTAGCCTATGGGCCAGAGATTGGGAACCCCTCTTCTATGTCAAAGCAGAGATTTTTTTTTTTTATTTTTACTGGGAATTAGGGGGGTGTCCAGTACTCATCTGCAGCAGTTCGGTGAGATGCAAGAGATGGAACCCACTCCTTCTGTCCTAATAGCATTTATCATCATCATGTCTGTTCTACATTTACTGACCTGGAAATTTTGGCCACATAACATGAGTCACCATGGTTATCTTAGTCTGCACTAGAACACAACTTCCCTGAGAAGGTATGACTGGTTTTGACTGTTATGAACAGAGGCCATTTGACCAGTTTTATGGGTGAAGCTACAACTAGAGGGGCACTACTATTCATGTACAGCAGCACAAGAAACGTTTATAAGCAGGTGGAATATATAGGCGGAGACAAGCTTTGGTCTTGGGTCAGAAGGTGATTTTCACATCAGCCTCAGTCACACAGATCCTTTCCACAGCACAGCCAAGGTAATTACTGGTACAGCCAGCCAGGGACAGTTTGCAAAATGCAGAATTCCACTTCCAGCATCTCATTTCTTCCACATTTTCTGCACTCCTTTCTCCCTTTCTCGACCCCAGTTCTGAGTCTAGTTCATATTTTCCACTGTAGACTTTTCTTCTGTGCAATGCGTGATCAATGAAGATGGATGTGCAATTCTGAAAGTAACAAAATGCAGTGGCCATGTTTTTAAGGAGAGATTTAAGTTTGTTTAAGACTAGAAGAAATCTGGGCCACTATTACCAAGACACAAGTAACGTCTATTAAGATCCATGCATATCATTCATATCATGAAAGGGAGTGAATCGTGCTCATTCATTTGCTTCAAAGAAACAAGCAATCCTATGGGATATCTGGTGCCACAGAGTGAAATTTTGCCTCCAGTCATGCCCTTGCAATGTCATTGGTTCCAGTGGGCTGCAGGAATGGAACAAAATCAGAAATTGTCTCTTTGAATGTTGTTTTCCAAGCTGCTTTTGAATTAACTAGGCCATGTAACCTTTTGTGTTGGAGCATTTCACATCAAGGCCCTTATTTAAACTTAACCTTTGTAAAACCTCTACAAGGTGCCTATATCCTCTGTTCAGAAGCATTCAATAAAGCCTAATGATGTAATATGGGAGACTAAATATCTTCATGACCATAAGAATAACATGGTGCTAAGCAATAACAGAAGCCTATTGCAGCACGAGAAATAAAATAACACTCAGTGCTTTTGTACAATCTTTAGCAAATGCTGCTTCAGTCATTTTGGCTGTGTCTCCCGGGGCTATGGAACACAGGGATCAAGACTATCTCATTACTTCCAATCTCCTTTAGTCACATTGTCTTTCCATTGCTGTGGGGAATGGAGTATAGAATTAAAATCTTAGTGCAGGTTAAATGAAATTAGAAAATGTTACATAGGACAAATTGTTTCCTTGGGAACTAGTTAGAGTTCTTGGTGCACTTCTGTGGTGCACCAAAGATACCACCACAGTCTTGTCCTGGGAGACTCCAGTCACTCTTGTCACCAGGATGTCACACTGCAGGCTAGATAGCCTTGTGGGGTATTATTATGCTGCAAAGTTTTTTCAAACTAAGGAAGCTTATTTCAAAAAAACTTTATGCCTGTCGAGGCAGGCAGTTTGGTATTTCAAAATAAGTGCTTTGTTATTTTGAAATAAAGTGCTATTTTGAAATACTAAAACCTGGATATATTTTGAAATATTGATTCTTTCAAAATAGCTATTTTGAAAAAAGCAACTCCATTCCACGGAACTCGCTTTTTTTTTTTTCAAAATAATAGCCATGTTCTTTGCATTGCCTTTCCCTATTTCAAAATAGAATGTCTAGCGAAGACTTTCTATTTCAAAATAAGAAATCCTACCTTATTGAAAATAGAGAGTCTTCACTAGACTCTCATTTTGAAATAATAAATTCAAAATAATGCTATTTTGAAATAATTATTTTGAAATAAATTCGAAATAGTTATTTTGAAATAACTATTTTGCAATATCTGTAGCCATGGTTGTTAGCATGGGTTATTTGCTTTGTTTCCTCATACTTTCAAAGGAGGTGGGTGCCAGTGTCAAGTAATATTATGATGTGTTTGTGCTTGACTCTCTGAAAGATGTATTCTGTACCAGATGAACTCAAATGTGTTGTCTTTTCCCTCTCCAGACTGGATGATTGATGCTGCCCTTCTTGTTTCATGGGGTAGAGGGTTGTGTGTTTCCAGCAGACGCTCACAGGTTCTGTTCCTAAGCCCCATATACTGTGCAATCCCTTACTCACCACAGAGGCCAAAATAAATATGGCAGAGGGTGTGGTATGTACATGGCAAGCATACTGTTCCACATGTAAAAACTATAGGTTTTTGCTTCATTCATTTAACTTTGTTTCTCCTCTCCACAGTCCATGTCAAAGTTGGCTGGAAGTTTGAGGGCTACTGATTACAGCTGTAATAAGGCCGCTAAGATTCCCCATTAGTTTGCTCACGGATACAGATTATACCAAGGTGTATTTCAAGAAAGGGCTCCCTGGTCAAGGAGGTATTTTGAGGATGTCTCCACATACTTGTGCAAAAATACAGTTTAAAAAAAAAAGGAGTGGCACAGATTGTCATAGGGTTCACTCTCTGCTAGTAGTGACTCTTGCTGGCCACCCTGGGAATTAGCTCTGCCAGGCATTACGCTTCCCGTCTGGTGGCGTCTTCCCACTGTGCTGTCTCACCTTATGGCCCCTCTCATATGTAGACTACAGTCTCCTCTTCTTGGCTTGATGCTCCAGCCAAGTTGCTACAGTCCTCCCCTTCTGGGAAATTCAAATTCCTTCCAGACCTCCTGACTGGCTGTGGTCTCCAGCATCCTTGCCACTTCCCAGTGACTGGTAGCGTAACATAGATCTGCCTTCTATGCTGGGTTTTAGCCCAGTGCTCAGGCACCCTATAACAAGCAGCCAAGGTCTCTGCTGAGTCTTATCCCATGCTGCTCTTTCCCTGGGCTTCTTCCTATTTATCTGGCTTCCTCTCTCTCTGGGTTTGCCAGTTTCCCAACTTCCTTCACTCAGGGTGTGACTGCAGCCTACTTCCTTATGTTTCTGCAGCTCCTGTCTGCGGCCGGCTTCCTGGCTTTATAGACCCCACCTGTTCCTGCCAGGTAGGCCCGGGGCAATCAGTTGGATACCTGCTCTTTGGCTCCTCCTCCAGATGCAGCCTGGGGAATTAATTGGGCAGCCTGGCTATCTTAACTCTTTCCAATCCTGTGTGGGACAGATATCCCATCACACAGACATGTAGGTGGCATCTAAGTTAAATTGTTCTTCCCAAGCGTGACTGTAGAACCTTGATTTTCCATCCACATATAGCAATAAAAATAGAATGTGTTATAACACCAGATGCCCATATGTGTGGCAGAGATCCATGCACTAGCACCATTCTTGCATTGTAGATGGGTTCTCAGAAGAGGCTGGGACCCAGTACAGATCTGCCTGTCCTCTGTCCTTCTTTCCAGAGCAATCTGGAACTTTCTTAGAACCCTGCTAATGTTCATTGATATAAAAATGATGACCAAGTTCTGTAATTTATTGACCACAAACGTGCCCCTATTGTTTACCAGGCTCATTGCTCTCACAGGCGTCGGGGGGTGTCTTCCACCTCTGTCCTCAATAGCCACCCATAAAAACAAGGGATGGTAAGTCTGGAAACAAACTCAAAGCTATATAGAAAAGGGAAACAAAATTCGATGTTCAAGATCGTCTTTACAGATTAAACTATTCAGAGCAGTTTAAAGAATGGGATGCTTTGAAGGTCCTAGGCATAACTTGCAATTTAAATCAGTGCAGCTCAGAAAATAACAAATTAGGGACTCAGTCAATGTCAATCAAATATCAGTGTACAGAAGTGCATGTTTGATGTACAAAACATGCATGGAACAAGGAAGATTATTCAGAGCTAGACACGTTTGCTGCATTTTGTCTTGAATCGTAAATCCTGGCATGACTAGCCTTATCCATGTATGATCCTTGCACTTCCACTAAAGTGACACAGCTTATTCAAGTATGATTTATTTAATGTGTAGTGTGTGATGGGTACAATGCTACAGCCAATATTTACTACTGGGCAGAGACCACATCCTGGTGCCTCAACCACAGCAGTACCTAAGCTGAGGCAGGAAGGCTGTGTCCTGTCACTTTGAGAATAATGCATTTTCAGTTCATGGCTTGGTAGTTAATCCAAAACAGTTAGCCAGATTTTAAGAAGTGGTAGTGCGAAGGGGATAAAAACCAGCCAGATCACCCCAAAGCAGCATATTGGGGTGAGAAGGTCTGTGATCGACGTGCTACTGTGTTCTGGTGATTCCTGGCTGGTGGATGGGGGTCACAACTAACTAGTGTAGAGCAATCCAAGTTCAGGTAGTCATAAGCAACTCAGCTGTATCCACCAAAGGGGTACATCCTCCAGCAGGCACTCTTAAATAATAGTGCACTGCAGTTGTGTTGCTTGGCTGATGAAGTATTGGAGGAACAGTTCATTACTTCTCATCCAAGGTCCCTAGGCTTTCACTGTTGGTGCTGAGGGTAGTAGCAAAGGATTAAGCTAGCTCCCCATATTTCAAGTTGGAGCAGAGTTGTTCAATTGATTATCACTGAATCATGGAGGGCAGATGGCATGTAACTGATGTCTTTAGTGTCTGATTAACATGATGGGGTGCTGAGTGATCAAACTGTCAGCAACAAAACAATTATGAGACATTTAATCTAATAATGAACAGCTGGCAGGAGGAGAAGCATACCTGCTTTTTTCTGCTTCATCTTAACAAGCGCAAGATCCTGAGTGTTGGAGCACTGACAGCATATGAATTTTGAAGTTATATAAGATGAGTTGCAGGGCCTTGGCTCCTCATGAAAAGGATATACATTTTATTACTCAGATGGAAAATTTTATGTGAGCAATGGGAGGAGGTTGAATTTTCTTATCTGTGATTGTTCTTGGCTTTTGGGTTGTGCTATTAAAGTCAGGCTATTTGGTGAAATTAACTCTTGATGCTTACTATGAAGGATAAGTAGCTCTCAATCGGGGGATTTGTCTTTATGCTGAAAGGTCCTCAGTATGGTACAACACTCTTCCTACAGAGTGTCCCCCCCACACACGAACTACACATAAAGTCTTCATCCTGTGCCAAGGAGAAGGAGAAAGAGGCTGTTTTTTTATCCCCCTTCTGAAAGCTGTTTTGCTCCCTTGTGAGCAGTTCTGACCTTGGCCCCCTAGTCATGAACTGAGCCTGGAATTTCTGTCCCACGTCATAACTACACAAGTTGTGTCTGCTTGCACAGCGCTATCTTCATTCTTTGAGTTTGCAAGTTACTGTGACACTTGCCATACATTTTTTTTCCAAGCTCCATTTGTGTGCTTTAGAGTCCACAGCAAGAATCTCTTTATTTCTACCTGGAGAATAGCAGTGTCCCTTCAGTGAAACCAGGGAACTTTAAAGAACTGGCAACACCCATTCATAGAGAGGAAGAGTCTTAGGTAACACAGCCTGAGCTTGCTATTTGCTAGTCCATTCTGTTCAGTGATTTAGGAACTACAAAGTTGACTGGTTATGCAGGATCTTACTACTAGTAAGGTCCACTTGGAACAACTTCTAGCAAATCTGGGTTCATAACATCACCTTCCATCCTAAGAGGAGGAGGCTTGCTTTTGACACTGTTAGAAGAATTGCTATGTACAGGCAGTAAAACCTCAGACTTCTGAACACCAAAGTTACGAACTGACCAATCAACCAAAACACAGAATGCAATCAGGCAGCAGCAGAGACACACCACCACCACCCCAGGAAAAAAGCCAAAACAGTGCTGTGTTACTTGTAAACAACTAAAACAATAAAGGGGACATTTAAGGAAACTGTTCTGTGCTTGTTTCTTTTACATTGAGATGGTTAAAAGGAGCATTTTTCTTCTATACAGTAAAATTTCAAAATTATATTAAGTCAATGTTCAGTTGTAAACTTTTGAAAGACAACCCTAAAATGTTGTTCAGAGTTTCAGAATTGTGAACGGCTCTGTTCCTGAGGGGTTCATAACTGTGTGGTTCTGCTCTACCACAAGGACCTGTTTAAAGCATGGGTTGCAGTAAGCTAAATGTTGCATCTTATATGCAGATACAGACACAAGTCTTGCTTACACATCAGATGTGGTCTTGGCCACTGGATTAAAAGCCTGTTCTAGGGTCTGGCCCCAGCCTAGCTGACAGGCACAACACCAGTTTCCACCTTTGCCAAGAAGTTACATATTTAAATATGTCTAATAATTTGTCAGCTTCGTTTCTGAACTGTGTACTCATTAATGTTAGGTTCACAATTCAACCCATTTTCTGTTATGCTGTAGTATAAAGTAACTCTTCAGAAGCAAAAAAAGCAAGAGTCTTGTGGCACTTAAAGACTAACAGATTTATTTATCGCATGAACTTTTGTGGGAGAAAATCCCACTTCATCAGACGCATTGAAGAGGGGGAACTTACAGAATGGGAGGAAAATAAATGCAGGGGGCTGTAAGACATGGGATCAGGCCATACTGCAACAGCAAATCAGAGCATTTGTAAGGATTCAAACTCTAGAAAACAGCACACAGAGGGTGAAGTCAAATTACCTCTTATAATGTGAAAAGAATCCATAGTCACGTTCACATTATATAATTTGACTTCACCCTTCCTCTGTGTGCTGTTTCCTAGAGTTTGAATCCTTACAAATGTTCTGATTTGCTGTTGCAGTATGGCCTGATCCCATGTCTTACAGCCCCCTGCATTTATGTTCCTCCCATTCTGTAAATTCCCCCCTCTTCAAAGCGTCTGATGAAGTGGGATTTTCTCCCACAAAAGCTCATGCGATAAATAGACCTGTTAGTCTTTAAGTGCCACAAGACTCCTTGCTTTTTTTGCTTTACTAGGCTAACATGGCTGCCCCTTTGGAACTCTTCAGAAGCAGCATTTTGTTATCCCAGTTCAGTCTCACTCACTCATTCTTGTACATTTTATAATATTTACATTTTCCAAATAAAAATTAAAAATGGCTGCTATCCCTATAAGATCCAGGGCATACCAGAAGAATTAAGTAGCCTTCATTCTTCTTCATACCTCATTGCCAGTGTCTTCCAGCATTAAAGATCCTGGAATAGGATCTTGTTTAGGGGTCTGGCTGAGGATGCAAGACAAAATCCTTCTGGATCTTTTTGAAGCTGTCTTGTCTTTGCAGGCTTGATAGAAGCAAGGCTGTTTCACTGTTAAACTAAACAGACATGACTGGGAGGAACCATGGGGGCCAAATTCTTTCCTGATATATATCAGTTGAAATCAGTGGCATCACTCTAGGGTGGGGGTCGGTAATCCCCGGTACATGTGTCGACAGTGGCACCCGAGCCCATTCAGAGCAGCACACAGAACCGTCTTTGGTACCTCAGAAATTGCCACTCCTGCCAATGAAAGTCACTTTGGGTGACTCCATGTGACACAGAAAAAAGCTGCCCAGGGTGGTTCCTCTCTGTAGTGTGATGCTTCCCAAAGGAGCTACTCTGGGAAGCTTCTTTCTGCAGCATGGCTGGGAACCTCTGAAAGGAGCCGCTTCTTTTAGTGGCATGCCTGGGGACCCCTGTCTCCAGGCACACCACCAAGATGAGCCACTCTGGGCAACTTCTTTCTGTGTCATGCCTGGGAAGCGCTCCTACTCCAGCCATGACTGCTGCTGAATTTTGCATGCCACATTTTTTCAGCAGAGGGGGCCACTGGCACCAGCTGAAGGTCGGGGAAGAAGGACCAGCACAGGGGTCAGCAAAGGTTTCCGACCCCTGCTCTAGGGTTGACTTTACTCCAGTGATTCTTACTGTCCTTCTACATATGGCAAGACCTCTATTTTTGCATTTATAGTTGAACATATAAGTATCTGTTTGTGCCTGCAAATCAAGTTGTTAGTCATTTAAATGCTAGTATTTGTACAAACCTGCATGTGCATAATTGGAGACTGGGTTGACCTCTTTTAGATGTGATCAACATAAATGCTATGTTACACTGGAAGATTCCTTTAGAGAAAAGGTTGAGCCTAAATTGGTTGTCAGTGTCCTTTTTACTAGAGACTAAGGAGCCACAATTCTGGGGGATATTCTACTGCACAGTTACAAGACATTGAACTCTCCTTCCTTGATGATCTCAGTTTACAAGGCTATAAATTCATGTTCTATTTTGTCTGATGGGTAGCGGACAGAGGCCCATGTGTGAGTGTACACACTTGCACATACATATAGTATATAGCCATGTTCCCCAACCACTGTGCCATGACACACAGGTTTGCTGTCAGGCCTGAGCAGGTCTGCCATGGAATTTTTTGAAAAACTTCTCAGAGGTCTGGATTGGCTCATGAATATTCACGAGTTCATTGGAGACTATCAGGTGGTGTGCCTCAAGATAATTTAAGGTATCAGGGTTTGCCAAGGCAGAGAAAAGATTGGGAACCACTGATGTTTAGACATACAACTCTGTAGCCAAGAATTATTTTTAAAATCTGCTGTGTCAGTGTTGTGCTGGACAAGCCTTAATTATTCTCTTGCATTGAAGTTTGAAGGCTGGCACATCTACTTTACATGCAGAAGCTCCTGGGTTCAAACCGCAGGGAGTTGGACTAGATGATTTCATGAGGTCCCTTCCAATCCTATGATCTGATTCTATTCTATTCTAAATTAGGCTACAAAAATTGCATATTCTAGGATTGCACATCCATGCCGATATCACCAAAACAGCTGCTGCAGTGATGGAGAGTAAACCATAGGGAAGTATATTTACTTCTTTTCCGTAATAAATAGATAAGACAAGCAGAGGAGGAACTTAACATCTGCCACATTGAGAAGGATAAAGTAAGTTAAGTTTCAGATTTCAGACTCTGTCCAATGGAAAAAAAAAAATATCACAGAGCATTTGAGGAGAGGTGGGTAGTGTGTCTAGGAAAGCAGCAAATCCTGGAATATGAGGACGTTTCCGTCAAATCTGTTACTTTTGTGCCACCTGTTATTTATTAATATGATCTCCATTCTGGTAAACAAACAAGGAGTCCTGTGGCACTTAAAGACTGACAAATATACTTAATATACTTATTGCATGAGCTATCGTGGGAGAAAATCCCACTACATTAGATGCTTTGAAGATGGGAGAACTTACTGACACAGCTGCCCTTTGGAGCTTTGCATTATGATAGTGTCTCAGAACCTCGACTGAGAATGAGTATGCAGTTGTGCTAGGTGCTGTACAGATTTGCTCGACAGAAGACGGTCCCCGGCATGGAGAGCTCACCATTCCAATAACACTTGGGAAGCAAAGGGTGGACAAAATAAGCAGGTTGGGCAAATGCCAGAGGACAATGTAACAAACTGTTTATGGCATTAGAGCATGCATAAGCTATGGCAGTTATCTTGCAGCAAGCATATTTCTCGTTCCATTTAATCTACATGTCAAATAAAATAGAACATAAATTTACAGCCTTGTAAATTGAGATCAACAGAGGAGAGCTCAGTCTTCTGTAACTATGCAGTGGAATATCCCCCAGAAGTGAGGCCACTTATTCTTGAATAAAAAGGACATGGCCAACTAGTTTAGGCTCAAATATTTCTCTAAAGGAAATTTCCCAGTGTAATATAGAATTTATTTTGATCACGGCATCTAATAACAAGGAAGAGAAAATTTCTTAGAAAATGCAATTAATCTCTGAACTGTAGAATTAAATTGTTGGTCTTGATTTTTGTCTGCAGCTCAGAAGCAGTCTGTATAGCTGTGGGTTGAAAAGCATAAAGATGGGAACATTCCTAAAGAATGCAGCTGATAGCTTGATCAGAAAGACAAAGCGTAAACCTGGTTCTCATCTCATTTACACCCTTTAGCTCCATTGATTTCACTGGAATTGTTCTCATTAACAATAGTGCAAGTGAATGCAGAATTAGGTCAGTGAACTATTAAGGTGAAAACACAGCCCTATTGAAATGAACCGGAAACTCCCATTCACTTCAGTAAGTCTATCTTTAAGGATGACCCTTTATAAAGGGTGCATATGCTTCTTAAAATCTGGTCCTCAACTAATAGAAAGGCAAACTGCACTTCCTTTCATTTAAGGACGGTCTGTTTTGTGGCTGATTAGTAAACATCCTTTTTACATTTTTGACCCTTCACTTAGAGAGTCTAAGAAGGCCTTGTCTACATGGGAACATTTTTTCAGTATAAACTAAAATGGGAATTTAAACCAACACAGTATTACTGCTACAACCCACACATCCGTCCTGTGAGTGAGTGGACATTCTTATTCTGATCTTTTTTTCAGTTTAGCTTATGTCCCTTGGGAAGGGAAGGGTTTAAGCTAAACCAGAAGAGCCCCACTCATACCACAGTACGTGCATCCAGAATAGGAGAGGTATATGGGTATAACTACCTTGGTCTATCTTACAGAACTTTGCGGTGTATACAAGGCCTAGGAGTTTGACTATGCAGCTCTTTCTCATGCATGTCCTTATTGCTGTCATTGGGATTGCTCATATGACTGGAGATTCAGCATCCAGCCATAAATTTTGAAGAATCTTTTAATGACCTGCCTAATTAACTATGATTTGCCTAATTACTTGTGAAACTCACATAGAGAAAGGTACAACAGACAGCAATCCCATTTTATGTGACAATGCTGACAATTCGCAATAGTGAAAATATAAATCCATTATGAAATAATAAAGAGTTGCAACTTAAGTGGGGAAAAGTCTGGGTCTGAGATCTGCAAATATGCATGTACGTTTGCTTAATTAAGCCTTATTTTCACAGGGAGCTCTCTCTGAGTACACAGGCTTCCACTTGAATCTTGTGCCAAAGTATATGCATAGGCTCATTGGGCAAAGGCTGAAGGAAACCAGTCCTCTGGCAGATAAATATAGAACATATCCATGATAGATTACACTTGATGCTGGGGCTCTGGGGAACCACCAGGAAGTGTCACTGTGCTCTCAGGCCTTTGTAAGTGACAGGAGCTCTGGATAGTAAAAATAGGAAGATGGAGTTTTCAAAACAATGTCTTCCTCACTGTTTGCAATCAGTTCTCCAAAAGCTTCAAACTGTTATCTGTTTCGTGGGTAATTTTGTTTGGTTTTCTCCATCATTTATTCACATTAAGTGTGCAGTTCTGCAACATTTCTTCTTGTATGCAAGGACTATTCGACTGAATAAGACTGGTGGATTTATTATTGCAGGTTTGCTCACTCCTACTATAATTTGATTTTTGGAATGATGTAGAGGGATAAACTACATCTAGAAGTTATATGGATTTTGCCAACAGATAATAGAAGAAAAGGCAGGTTAAGATTTGAGCCAAACAGATGTTAGTGTCATTTTCCATGTTACGTGATTATTAAGCATTATTTGCCTAGCAGTCTGTAGGTGTTACGGCCAACAAATCGTAAATAAGAACTAGCAATAAAATATGATCACACTTCCCACTGTCATTGCCAGTACATGCATTATCTAGTAACTCTGATACACAGTATTCGTGCCATGTCTACTTGAAACTCAGCTGCCGAACATATGTGATTTAGTGAGATATGCAGCAGTATATGGTGTCTGTTAGAGGACAGGGTAATGGCCTCAGTTTTCATGTCAGAGAAGAGACTCTGTATTGTAGGTTAATATGTGTTGGATGACAGTTAAGTGGCTAGGTAAGAAGGAAAACATGCCCAGCGTATTGAAATTGCTCTGAATGAAATGTAATATTTGTACATTGTGCCATTTTGGCATAGCCTATAGGGTGCAGTGCAGAGCTGCATGGCCCTAAAAATTTGAAGGAATTCTGCCTTAGGGGAGGTAATCTCCTTTCTAGAGCTCCACCTGGCTCACAAAGTCAGCTCGACTGCTACTACATCTCTCTGTGGGGTGCAGACTGCTCCCTTGGCTTCAGGCAGCCAGCTGGCTCTGCTGCCCAATGCATTGGGAGGAGACTGAGCTATTGTTCCACTTCATGGCCATTTGTCCGTGCCACCTTAGTTCTGGGTTTCTGTGGGCTGTGCAATGACTAGGGGAAGGCTGTTATGCCCTAAACTGCACTCAGGGGCAAGAAGAATCTGGCCCACAGTGACTGAGCCATGCCCCAAAGAACTGACAGTCCAAACTGACCATGACAGCACAGGCAATAGGAGTCTGTAACAACAAACAAGGACTTATTATGTCATCCTAGGAAATGGTCTGTCCACCCAGTCCCTGCTCTGTGTTAGCATGCTGCAAAATTAGGCTTGATTCCCAGTCCCTGCCTTCTCTTGCTGGGCTGACATATGGCAACAGTGCTGAGGAGGTGACACAATCACCCCTGGGGCAGGAATATGCTATCCTGGATGTTTAATGAGCATCACTGATGGGCTGCACTGCCAAGAACTTTCTGGCCAATTCCAACATCTTGAGTGGCCAGGCTCACTAAAATGGGACAGAGATATAAGGAGATATGGGCATTGTCCTCAGGGAGTCATTGGAGATGTTAGGGAAGAGGCCGGGTTTAAATGTAATAACTGACATTGTGAAACTGGGGAGAAAGGCCTATCCCCACAGCCTGTTACACAGTTTTGCATTAGTTAACAGGCCTGTTTAAAAGAAGTGCTTCTGTCCACAGCCCATTTGCTCATAATTGTGTCCTGCTGGCTCACTGACAGTTGTAACAGTGGCTAGGTCCTCTACTACAGAAATTAGCTCGAAGGGAAGAGCAGTGGCAGGGCTGCCCGTTCTGCAGGGGTTTTTTATGCGAGGAAGGGACAAGGAGCCTTTTTTGGGAGGGACTGGAGTGCTGGATGGACAGCTCCACTGGCTAATATCCTCTCTTTATTCAGCATGGGGTGCAGCATTAGCACCATTCACTCTTGCTCCCCAAGAGTGACCTTAGCCCTGAGCAGGTGAGGCCATCTCACGGCCTGAGAAAGGAGTTCATTCTCCATGGCTTTGTCAGCCACTGACCTGTCAAGCTGAATAGGCAGCAGCGGTGATCGTAGCAGAGGTTTCGTGGTGTATTTTGTGATGGCTGCTGGGAATTAGATTGATTCCACAATGAACTCAGATCTTGCCTGGTACAGTAACCTCACAATGGAAAGCTCCATATCCCATTGCTGAGCTCTCTAGTCCCAGGTGTGCTGTAGTTTTAATATACGATGGAAGAGATATGTGGAGCAAAATCTTCTCTTTTAAGCTATTGGTTCCATGGCATGGATGTTGTGCAGCTCTTGGGATATTGATGGACCCAGTAATTGATAAAAATACAATGATTATTTATAGTTTATATTACATAGTGCCTCAGAGACCCATTCGCACAACTGGAGCCCCCTTGTTTTAGACACTGTGCAAAGGCAGAACAAAAGGATAGTCCTTGTCCCAATCTAGCTATCAGCCCTTATTGCTGCTGCATGGGAGATCACAGGCTTCATTTTTGGATCTAGCCCTTGGGTACAAGGAGCACTGCAAAGGCTGCACTCTCAAACCTGGTGTGAGGGAGCACATGTGTCCTGTCTTCAGCAGGGAAATCTGTCATGGTCCAGTGCTGATAAAGAAGTCCTGAGTGCCCTTCCTTCACTGAAAGAAGGCCAGTTCAGGTACCATACAATGGCCTGTTCCAAAGAGGTATCTCACAGATCAATCCCCCTACAGCCTGACGGGACCAAGTTAGCTGCTCTGGACCTGACGTGTAAAGGAAGATTCTCTCACACACACACACACACACACCCCACCTCCCCCAACATGACCTCTCATGTTTTTTGAGTATAGTTTTTTGAAGAAAGCAGTCTTTCAAACACTGCACACTGACATCACCAACAGCTTGCTTAGACCATGTTTGTTGACTCTCTTTGTCTTGTTCCCTTTCTCTTTTATCTCCAAAGGTTGGAGCCTGGCAGGGACCATGTTTTGCCCATTGACTATTACTTTCCACCACAGAAGACTTGCCTGATTTGTGGTGATGAAGCATCTGGATGCCACTATGGAGCGCTCACCTGCGGCAGCTGCAAGGTCTTCTTCAAAAGGGCAGCTGAAGGTAATTCACCCCTTTTCAGCTCGCATAGAGACAAGTGAGAACAATCCCTCTAGCCCTGAAATCTGTTTCCTAGGGCAGGGGTACCCAAGGGCCTTGTGCTTTACTCACAAACCATAGTCTCTCATTAAAAACAGCCCCATTAATTATATGAGATGTCTGTGGGTGTTAGAGCATTGTTAAATGTCTGACACCTTAGGAAGCTGGGTCTTCCTGCTGGCTTTGTGGAGCAATGGGAAGGAAGCAGAGATCTGAGGGAACCCGGAATAACCTTAATGCAGAAAGGAAAATGGTTTCTTTACTGTACCTTTGTTAGTCCACATTGCAGACAGGTCTCACAAAAAAATACCCATAACCAGAGCCTGAGCCAGCTGTCCTTCCTTTCTGACGTGTTGCTGGGAGGGAGCTCAACTGGCTATGACAGAGAGTCAGTTATTTCTCACTCACCCATCTGACTTTGACACCCTGGCTCTGGGTCACTGTATTTCCATCTGTCCGCCAGTGGTCTAAAATCCAAATATTATTATCTAGTATTTTCACCCTTAATCCCTTTCCTGTATCCTATTTTTAGTATCCCTCTACCAAGCTGTGCATTCGTGACTGGACTCTGTGCATACAATTGTCCCATTAACATGGTGAGAATGACAGGGCTTCCGTGGTAGCCATAACACTAGTTCAGGAGCAGTGGTCTGTCCTTTGTACTTTACCATGCCTCGCCAGGCTGAAGGCTCTATAACAGGGGTCTCAAACTCAAATCACCACAAGGGCCACATGAGGATTAGTACATTAGCCTGAGGGGTGCAACACTGAAACCATTCCATACTATGATATTGCAGATATTGGTAATGATCGTGTCATTGCAGGCTGCAGGAAATAGCTTTAGGGGCCTCATGCAGCCTGTGGGCCGTGTGTTTGAGACCCCTGCTCTATAACCCACTCTGCCTTAATGCTCTAATCCAGGGGTTCCCAACCTTTTTAAGGGTGGGAACCCCTTCCCACCCTCCAAAAATTTTGCGGCCCCCCTCCTGGCTGCAGGTTGTTTTGGAGCTGCACTGCCACACAGTGGCAGCACTGTGGAGGGGGCTGCCATTCTGGCAGGGGGTGCCCTGGCGAAATCCCTGCTCCACCGCAGAGCTGCAGAGCCATGGTGGGGGGTGGGCAGCACAATTCTGCCCTTCCTGCAGAGCAGAAGAGCTGGGGCAGGGGAGGCGCCGTGTTGGCAGGGGGTGCGGGTGCCCTGGTGAAATCGTGCCCCACCGCGGAGCTGCAGAGCCATGGCAGGGGGTGCCAGCAGAATCATGGCCCCGCCACAGAGTGGAAGAGCCACGGCGGGGGAGCGCCCCAGCAGAATCCTGCCCCCCCACCATGGAGCTGCAGCCGAGGGGCACCGGCAGACTTGGGCTCCAGCTGTGGAGCGACAACACCCATGGCAGGGCTTGGCCCTGAGTCACCCTACCCACTCCCTAACCCCCCATCCCTCCATCCTGCCACTGGCTTTCCCGTGGCCAACCCCACCGTCCTGCCTTGCACTCTTACCTTGCCGCCAGAGCCAACAGCGGCCATGCCATAGGCGTGGTTGCTCCCTAAGCAAGCTAAGGGCAGCACGGGAGTTTTAAAAGCTCCCAGCCTGTGGCAGAGCAGCTTCCTCTGGCGTCTTTGGGCCCCAGCTCCCAGCCTGTCCATGAACCCCCTGCAGCCGCTCTGCAGGCCACCAGGGGTCCATGGATCACAGTGCAGGAACCACTGCTCTAATCCTCAGTACAAGAACCTCCTAGGTTAAGTATTGACCAGCAGTTCCCCTGCATTGGTCAAATTTTTACACTGTTGCTGTTGTCATTTAAAATAAAAACTAATCAGGGAGGTGTTTTCAGGCTGTGTGGTAAGACATGCAAAGATTTTAAAACCACAAATCAAAATCGTGCTCTTGCCAGCAGTTCAAGGCTGTCTCTTGATCAGACATAAGTGTTCCTTTCAGTTACACAGAAGAATTAACTTTGATTTTTGAAGGGCAGTTAACTACATGGATCACGATTTTTTCTTAACACTAACATCTATTCAGTGCACCAATTGCCAATAGTAACAGGTCAGATGCTTGTATGGTATGGTATGGCTGTTGGCTATTATGGTAATAGGAAGGTACTGTCCTTTATCAGCTGGTAGCACCTGGTGTTAGGGGTCAGCAATCTCTGGCTTCTGTCTTTGTCTGCATTCTTGATGTGGCTTTGGGCTCTCACTTCTCTGTGCCTCACTTTCAGTCTGTGAAATGGGGATGGTAATTCTTAACAGAGAAAATGAGAAACCTGTACTGTGAAACAGAAGCTTACATTGCATTTGTTACCTCAGCTGTTGAATGTAGACTAAAACAAACATGAAAAATAAAATCATAATAATTATGTTGGTTGGGGGAAGAAAGAGAAGTTTAGATGGTGGCTAGTGCTCTGACAGTTCAGTTAATTGGCACAACACATTGATGGAAACTCGTTTCCCTACACCTAGCTGTACCAACCAGCCCATCGCCTTCATGCTCATAGACTAACTATAGGAAACAATCCTGTGGAATTTCATCTCACACTATGCATGTCAGAAATTACTCCATTTATTTCACTGGTGTGAGAGGAGAATTAGGGCCCCCCTATCTTGTCCATTCCAGTCAGAGGTCCCTAAACTCTTGTATTGAAGCTGATCAGCTCATATTTTCACATGGCATATTTGGGTTTTTGGAGGCAAATTGTTGAATAAGTGCTTTTTTTCCCCCCTGTTCCACCAGCTGCCTACATGCTAAAATGTGGTGGGTGAGCTCCTTAGCTGATGTACATTGGCACAGATCTATTGAAGTCAATGGAGCTGTGTTGTTTTACACCAGTGGAGGATCTGGTTTCATTTGTCAAAGACATCATTCAGAATTTGCTCCCCTGCAAACAGTGAGTAATTCACTCAGGTGAAACATTTCAAATTATTTGACAGGCTCTGCAGTTGCAAAGTTGGACAGGTCCCATTTTCTTCTGCGTGACAGAAGGGGAAACATAAGCACAGAGCAGTTAACCTATTGCCAAGGTCAAACAGTGAGCCCCCAACAAAGCAAGGACTGGAGTGGAATCTGGAGTCTCTAGATCCCCATTTCAGTATGCTGGTGTATTGGGGCTGGTTGGTCCTTTCTGGTTGACTCAGAATCTTGTACAGCACTAAGTGGCTTTGTGATGGATGCCTTTCCAGTGGAGTATGTAAGAAAAATTAAGGAAGCAGTAGTATGGCACATACAATCTAACATTTCAAAGGAACCCGATAGGTTTTGGGGCTTTTTTAACCATGAGATAATTCATAACTGAAAAAATATTTGGGAAATGGCTCAAGTAAAAAGAAACTAAACCAATCTGTTAATGGATATTGTCCCCATTTAGCATCATCAGCCACACTGAAAAGTGACTGACCTCAGTTCCTAGAGTGCATCCTAATCTATGTGCTTCATCCCACAAGGCAAGTTATAAGGCTGCCTTCA
The DNA here is from genome assembly GCA_007922195.1 of Podocnemis expansa. Lineage (NCBI taxonomy): Eukaryota > Metazoa > Chordata > Testudines > Podocnemididae > Podocnemis > Podocnemis expansa. Next base: position 24,294,453 of record ML681991.1, read on the forward strand.
GCTCAGGCGGCTTTCTCAGTCTAATCCCCAGTCATCCTGATTGCGAAATCATCATGCAAGTTTGCACAATTGGACTTGTTTGCCAGAGTCAGGACTGAAATAGTAAGGGTGTTGTAACTTGGCATTGAGTTACATTGACTGACTTGGTTGGGGAACCCAGGACTAGAATAACAGGGGGCACTAAACGCCAGGAGTGAGGTGCTTGGGAAAGGCTACACACTGAGCTGTCTGCACCATGCTTTATCATAGATAGTGCTGTCATCTCCTTAACAGAGTAAATTCACAAGATTGCTGTAAAAAGAGATTTACTGTTGTTCTAAGTTCTGGTCTACAGGATGGAGGTGGAACATCAGAAACATTTTATTTTATTTATAAATAAGGATCATATGATGTTTACCAGGGTCATAATTCTTCTTGCAACAGGTTCTTTCCTTTCCCTTGACAGACTAATTAGAATAAAGTATGTTTGCCTGATGCACTGAGTTGCAGGACTGGGGAGGGCCAGTGGAAAACCTGGATGGTATGTTGTTCTATTTTCAGCTACCCAGCAATGTTGATTCTATATATAATGGATGAGAGTATAAATGACACCTTTCTTTTGCCATATCAGATTCCGATCCATTTTGCTTTGCAGGGTAAAGCTTTGTTTGCAATATCAATATTGCACCCATAATTTAAATCCTGCTAGTTCCTTCACTAGAAAACTTTCCCTGAGCCTTACATCTAGGAGTTAGTAACTGAAACACTCTTCCCCTTTCATGTGGGCTTAACTTTTGCAAAGTTCTGTGCTAGTATCATTGGGTGCAATTCCATTGACCTAAATGGATTTTTACCCAATTACACCAGCAGAGAATTTTGCTCCTTAAAATGTTATGCTTGAGCCCAGATAGATATTTATAGGTGTCCCACAATCATGAAAATTTTTCTCCGTAACGAGCAGAATTGGCAGGTGTTTTCTGCCTTTTTTTGCAAATGGAAAGACATGTAGACCCCACATTGGGGAGACTCATGCTCTAATAAAATAAATACATAGTCCCGTGGCACTCATAAAGACTAACAAATTTATTAAGGCATACACTTCTGGGATTACAGCCCACTTCCTCAGATGTATGAAATGAAAACTGCACTGTTTAAGGGATAGATATATACACACACACAGACACACAAGAAGGGAGCAGTAACAAGGTTAGTTCAGTTCAAACAGCGCAGAGGTGGGCCATTAACAACAGTTGATGAAAATGTGAAACCTGTTAATGGCCCACCTCTGCGCAGTTTGAATTGAAGTGACCTTTTACCTCTCCCTTCGTGTATAGACATCCCTAGCATACTGCAGTTTTCACTTCATACATCTGAGGAAATGTGCTGTAATCCACAAAGGGCTTATGTTTTAATTAATTTGTTAGTCCTTATAAGAACCACAGGACTTCTTATTTGTTTTGCTGAAACAGACTAACACAGCTATCCCTCTGCAAATTCTCATCATGCTCTAGTAAGAAGGTCTGGGCTGTTAACCTAGACTAGAATGAATGCTGATCTGGAAGACACAGAGTTAATAGCTTGGATTAGGGTTTAGATCCAAGCCACAGATGAAACTTCTTAATGGGGAAGAGAGGAAAATAGAAACCAAGTGCTAGTGAAGGAAAATAATTGCTGCTGATTGGTCAAGTTGGGTGACCTGAGGCTTAGAAAAGCCAAGAGGTGAGTGCACTAACCTACTGGTAATGCTCTTTAGTTCTGCTAGGCTATCTAGTATTTTCTGTTTGACTAGGGCTCCTGTGTTACTTTGTTTACACATGTTGCAACCCAGGAAAGTGATTTGAGGGTGTGTTGCATAGGGACTACTAAGGGGCAATTTAGGTCACCTAAACAAGATTTTATTTAGATCTTCAGAGCTGAAGGCTTAAGACAGGAATGCACTGCACTATTCCACCCTTGAAGCTTTTACACTAAGTCACACAGCAGTGCATTTTATTTAACAGATAATTTAACCAAGAGGGGAGAATTTTGTATTTATTTTACCTGTCCAGGAAGGGGTAGGGTCTGGGAGTGTCTTTTTATTTTAGAAATGGGGTAACAAATTAGAGTTCTTGCCAATTGCTACACTTCATTTATTTGTAATTGTTTCTATACTCCCTTTTGGTAACTTTTCTTAGGTAGTCCCTTTTGCTTCTTGCACAAATATAAACTTGAAAGTAAAAGCTTGTCACCCTCCAGTACTTTTTAACTTTCTTATATTTCTATAGTCCTTAAAAAGAGCCTATTGGAAAAACTCTAAGCAGGCACCTTTTGGCATTCTCTAAAAATACAGGCCAACAAATCCAAACAAAGCAGCTTTCTCAAACCAGGAAAACATTTCCTTTACCATTGATCCATACTAGCAGCTTATTATGGACTCCTCCTTTTCCAACAGCTAGGGAGAAACAAGCTGTTTAGTGTAGCCTGAAGATCAACACATTCAGGTTATTTGTGGCAAGGTACCTGTATGTCTCAGTACTTCTTTGGCCCTCATCACAGTGTCTGAGTGTCAATATTCTATGTACCTGCAAATGTTTCAAAACTGAAAAGAGGGACACTGGGCAGAAAACTACATAGAAACACATTGTTGTGCTGGGAGAGACAGAAGAGCAAAAGATGTTTTTTCAAAGAACGATAATGCCTTGGGCTGTCATTCCTTCGTAAAGAGAGCCAGCTGATGCGTGCAGTACTTTGTGCTTCAAAAGTTCACTCTCCCCTAATAAAAATCCTGACTAACTCATTCCACCCAGGACTAGCAATCTTGACCACAAGATACTGGAACAGTTTCCAAAAAGGCATAAATCTTTTCCTTCTCACTCAGCCATCAACTATCTGGATTTATGAATGTTCTAAGGCACATGTAGGGCCAGGTTAAATACAGGCTGGTTCCAAAACCTGCTCAGGCAGATTCTTCAGCCCTGACGCGGGCTTCCTCACTGAGGGCCAGATAGGCAAGGATTCATTTATTTTTTTTAATCAATCTGACATTTCTTTTTCTCAAAATGTGGTCCCATTCTGCATCCTGAATGCTAAAGAATCCAGACAGGCTCATTTTTATTTTTCTTCTTTCCTAGTGAATGATTCTGCTGTAACTGTTCCACCAGGCACGTTCTTTGCTTCCAAAGAATAAGAATCATCAGTCTTAGTCTTAATCCCTCCTCAAAATGCAGAGAGGAAAAAAACAACAAGAAACCCTTCCATCCAAGTGATTTTTATGCATTCATTTTACATAGCCAGAGTGGAATCAGGCAGTGGGTAAGGGCCGTGGGATTTGGCATTCTCAGCAGCATTCTTGCACCTGGGCAGAGGCAGTGATCAGGATAGCATGTTGTTTTAAAATCTTCTAATCCTGAGAGAAGATTCATGGGTTGGATTATTCCTTCCTATAGAAGAACCTACAAAGGAGCCAGCGTGTGTGCATGGGCGGCAGATCCAGCAGGTACCTCTGTAGAGGAAAGGATGATCTGCTGGTTTCCCTTATGGAGTTCATTCATCAAACCATTCTGTTTTGATCCATTTCATTTCCCCCTGTGTTCAGGTCTCAGAACCTGCAGATCTCCTGAGATGTCATGAGAGGTTTGGGGGCCACCTGGGGCTGTTCTGAGGTTCTCTGCCCCCAGTGCTCCGTAGCTGAGGGGTACTGGAGCCCAGTGCCAGGGATTTCACTGTCTGTTGCCATGCCTCAGAGGACTCATGCTGTAGTGAGCATTCAAAGGAAAAGCAAATGATGTCTGAGACTGAGTTAACTTTCTGGCAAATTCCCTTCAGGGTCAGAGTGTGGCCCTTTTGGCTGCTTCCCACTAGGATGATAGTGCACAGCAAGCCACTGACCCCCGCATCCTGAGACAGGCAGTGTGCCCGATCCAGCTGGGTTTGATGATTTTTCTGACAGGGAGGTAAAAGTTGTTTGTTTCCCATTACTTTTCTTGGCGTGCCTCATTCTCATTATAGAAAGGGGACCATGATATATCATGGTCATCATGGGACCTATTAAGGTTGCAGTTTAACTATGCAGCTCATATACAGTTACTCATGAACAGAAAAAGAGAAGTTTCCTGATTCCTTTCCCTACACCTTTATAGGGTACATCATTGAACACATTCTCTCCCTGCTCTGCACCCCAATCTGCCAAGAGTTAGCCATTAGCAAAAAAAAAACAACAACAACAACAAAAAACCAACACACACATTAGGGCTAGGCAGCTGCTTGCTGCTAATATAGAAAATAATATGAAGTAAACTATTTTCAGGACTCATCTCAATGATTTTAAAATCTCCTCTCCTGTGTTGGGTGATCAGATTGATTGACTGAAGGACCTGTGAAGGAGCCCTTCAAAGAATATATAGAAATAAATTTATCTACCTGGCTTGCCAGTTGGTTTCTCTTGTTCAGTTTTCCACAGTTGGACTTTTTCAGCAGACTCAGATCTGGAGTAATAGGATGATTTAATTGGGAGTGAAGATGCATTGATGGAGTCCTGGAAATCCCAGAACTGGAATAGTTGAGAGTGTGGCAGATGAAGAGTGAAAGTAGCTCAGGACTAAACTAGCAGCAATTGCTACAGGGGAGGTCCGTAGCAGCTGCATAGGAGAATTGTGCACTCTGGCCTTTCTGCATGTCTGTATCATTCAGTGCTGCTGGCACCCCTTTTTTGCCACAGTTCTTACTCAGGCATTGAAACTTGTGTAGACAAGGTAGGATCAGACGTTCGTCTGAAATTTGAAGGAGTCATTCTGATTTTAAAGATCTAGTGAACTAAAACATTAAATGGTTCTTTTTACTACTGAAATACAAAATGATTAGCATTCTTGTTCACTGGACTTGAGGTTCTTTGAAATATAGCCTCTTAAACTTCAATGATTCCATAGTTACTTATGTTCGTAGCTTATCATGCAGGCTTTCTTGGCTTACTCTACCTCGCTAATCATTCTTCATTTGCCCACACAGTGCTTGTCACCGGCACACAGCACTACTAGAGCTCCAGTGTCTGGAGCTGCTTCATCATTTGACTGGCAGCAGCTGAAACTGTAACATTTGTATGTGAGGTGGAGTCTTCTCAGTTCCTCTCCTAGCTCCCTTTTTATTCTCCCAACATCCAGGTTCCAACATTGACCTAAACTCTGCTTCTAGCTGTTGCAATATTTGTGTGATGCTAGCAGAACCATAGTGGCCAGGGTACCTCTGCAGATGTAAGTGTCTATGCTGGACACAGGGCTGACTGAAAGATGTCCTTTCGTTTCCAACAGTTGCATTAAAAGTATGCCCTTTGCATGCACACTTGACAGTTATCCAAGTCACTCTGCAAGGATAATCTACTACCAGTGACATATTACAAGACCCCAAAGCCACTAGTTTGCACTAGCCATGTTTACTAGTTCGAACTAAAAAGTTAGTTCAAACCAAGATGCTCAGCTAGTTTGAACTAAAAAGCTGTCATTAGTCCAAATTAAAAAAGCAGATGTAGACATAACCATAGACTCTAAGGTCGGAAAGGACCAGTATGATCATCTAGTCTGACCTCTTGCACAACGCAGGCCTCAAAACCTCACTCAGCCGCTCCAGCAATAAGCATCTAACCTATGACTAATTTATTTATATCCTCAAATCATGATGTAAGGACTTTAACACCAGTGGGTTAGCCATGCCCCATGCTACAGAGGAAGGCAAAAAAACCCCAGAGCCCTAGCCAATCAGCCCTGGGGGAAGATTCCCTCCCTACCCCAAATATGGCAATCAGTCATACTGGCACCAGCCAGTCACCCAAGAAACATTTCTCTGTAATAACTTAGAACCCACCCCATCTTCCCTCTCTTCTTAGGCCACTTTCATATCCACCACCAGTAGCCAAAGATCAAAGATCAGTCAATTTCTAAAGTAGGCCATCCCATTGTACCATCCCCTCCAGAAACTTATTAAGCTCGGTTTTGAAGAATTTTATGTTTTTTGCCCTGATAGCTCCCCTTGGATGACTATTCCAGACCTTTACTCCTCTGATGGTTAGAAAACTGTGTCTAATTCAAGCCTAAATTCCCTGATGGACAGTTCATGTCCATTTGTTCTAGTGTCCACATTGATGCTGGACTCAAATACTTCTTCTCCCTCACTGATATTTATCCCTCTGATGTATTTATAGAGAGCAGTCATATCACCTCTCAACCTTCTTTGGTTAGGCTAAACAAGCCAAGATCCTTGTCTCCTCTCATAAGGCAGGTTTTCCACTCCACAGCATCTTTGGAGCCCTTCTTTGCACTTGTTCCAGTTTGAATTCATCCTTTTTAAACATGAGGGACTAGAACTGCACACAATATTCCAGATGGAGAATAGACAGAGATAGATAGTGATTGGTATATGTGGATTTATATTCCTTCCATACTTAATTTAATGCTTTTTGCTTTTACTGCTATAAACTCTATTCCAGATGTACTTACAGATTGCTTTGCTTCTGAAGGAAGCTAGGGCATCAGGTACAGCAATAAATGGTGGTTGATGTGCTTTTAGTTGATTAATTTCTTCTGCTTGCATGGCTAGCTGGTTCACATAAATCTTTGCTCTCAGATGAGACTGGTGAATTGTTCTCTCTCTTTGCCCTTCACTTCTCATTTGAATTGTAATCTCAGCTAATGAGCCAAGAAGAATCCAGTGACAGTAACAATTACATTGTCATTCTCTCTGTGGCCTGCTAAAGTGACAGGAAGGAAACCCACTAGAAATAAATGGTGTATCACGAGCACACAGGGTGGGGGTGAGCAGGGGGGAAGGCCTAAACTGCCATCCCTCTGGCTGCCAGCAGTCGGGGCTGGAAGGAGAGTCTGCATTGCACAAGAGAATGTCTGTTGGGAAAAGAGAAGTTGGAATCATCTGGCATTCTTATTGCTCCATTTAACTGAACAGTCGTAAGTACCATGCAAGAGTCGTCATCTTCTGTCCATTTCTTAACTAGATCCAGTACCAAACTGTATCTTTTACAGGAGCCACATTTAAGAGCACTAGCTTGGTACTGTATCATTGCAGAAGGGGGAAGAGTCGCAGTACAGTATAGCCTTTTTTATTCCTGAACTAAATAGTAAAATAATCTTTCCTGAGTATTACTGCCTCAGAAGTCCAGGGATATATGGTACCATTGATTGGAGTGTGTCTCTAATAAATTACAAAATAGCACTTAGCAAGTGATGCAGAAATACTTAGCTCTGTTACAGAGAGCAAAGATTGGCTATGTCTATACTACAGGACTTTATTAAGACTGCTTAATAAGGTCTACTAGGTCACCCTTGGAGTGGTGCATTGTGGGTAGCTGGTGCACAGTGCACCACTACAGAAAGTGAGTGATCACACCACCCTCAATACTGTGTGTGGCAACAGGGAGCCCAGGGAGGATCAGGGAGCCTGATGTGCCCAGCAATGTGCCAGTGCAGCACTCCACAACCACTCTGTATTGCCCGGACCCCTCCGGCTCTGGACCAGGTGCCTCAGGGCAACTGCCAGCACAGGGACAGGGCGCAGCAGTTGTTAAGATTCAAACACTGGGAAACAGCACACAGAGGAAAGTGAAGTCAAATCTCCTGTTGAAATGGGAAAAAAAATCCATAGTCATGATTTAATCCTGCTTTCACACACTCTAATCTAAAAGAAATAGCAACTTTTTCTTTTCCTTTCTTTCTTTCTTTCTATGTGCTGTATCCCTATGTTTGAATCTTAACAACTACTTTGATTTGCTGTTACAGTGTGACCTAATCCTATGTTTTACACTCCCCTGCATTTATTTCCTACCATTCTGTAAGTTCCATCATCTTCAAACCATCTGACAAAGTGGGATTTTCTTCCATGAAAGCTCATCCAGTGAGTTTGTTAGTCTTAAACAGTGGCACAGGACTCCTTGTTTGTTTTACAACAATATCAGGGAGTTGGGCTGAGAAGGGCAGAGACTCGGGTTGGGCTGAGAAGGGGAGAAATGCGGGGTTAGGCTGGAGAAGGGGAAGGACACTGGATCAGGTCAGGCTGAAAAGGGGAAAGATGTGGGGTTGGGCTGAGAAGGGGAAAGATACTGGATCAGGTCAGGGTAAGGGGAGAGATGCAGGGTCAGGCTGAGAAGAGGGGCAGATGCCGGATCAGGTCGGGGGAAGGCAACATGGGCTGCAGTGCTAGGATGCAGGGCTGCAGGACTGGGGCTAAGACATGGTGGGGTTTGATGTGTTGCACACAGCTGTGAATACACCCAGCTGTGTTGTGCCTTCCCTTAAGCCCCATCCTCATCCCCATGTTTCAGATAGCTAGGAGGCCAGTTAAGCCAACTCATGGGCTACATTGACTTAAGTCAACTTAATAAAGTTGACTTAATAAAGTCGACTTAACTGCTGTGTCGACTTTACAAGTGAGAGTTATTAAGTCAATACCTTCTCAGTGTGGGCAGGGCTTTGTTTAAGTTGACTTAAGGGGCTTTAAGTTGACTTAAACCCATTGCGTAGACATACCCATGGAGTCCCTGAGCTCTCAGGAGGCCTGGGTTAAAATCCTAGACTTTCTACGTAAACTTAGGCAAGCCATTTAATCCCTCTGTGCTTCAGTTCTCTACCAAAAACTGTGATGATGTTTCTTATTTCCCTCCACTTTTTGTCTGTTTGAGTTATCCAGAAATGCTCAGAGAAGGGGCTGTCTCTTACCCCGTGTAGGTAACTCAGTGGGAGGAACCTGGTATGAGTTGGAACATCGAGGCATTACTAGAATGCCAACAGTAAAGAATAGTTAACAGCTAAAACTGTAATTAACTTTTTGGTATCATTCTATGCTTTCAAGACAAATATTTCTGCACAGTTTACAAACATACATTTTAATGTCACTAACCTCCCTAGATCATTATGTACATTTTACAAAGGGAGAGATTGAGCCACTGAGATGAAGAGAGACTTCCTCAAATTATTGCCAGAACTTGGAAGTTAATATTGTGGTGTTTTTACTATGTTGCTTACAAAACCCAACCGTAGGAAAGGGGTAAAGTTTAAACTACATGTGGTATGTGTATACTGTGTTGAAACTCCACATGGGTACTACAGATCTTAAAGCTAGCATTTGTGCTTTCTGGTGCAGTGTCTACTTAACGTTTAATATGAAATTTCTTTTGGAATCCTTTACTCTATGTCTAGGACTTGTGCGTAGTGTAAAATGTTAAATAACAAAAAAATAATGGGAGTTCCCTATGCAGACACAGCTAGTAAATGAAAAACTTTGTTCCTAGACCTTTGGTAGCACCCGTGATGAAGCCATTGCACCACTCAGAAGATAAACAATTAGTTCTGCAAATTTCATGACTTAGAAACAGAAAAACAATATTTATCATTTGCTAAATAGTAAAAACAAAAACAATTCCAAAATTAAGCTCTACCTTCAAGTTTTTGACAAGCTTTACTACCCTTAGAAAATAAAATAATAAAGAACAATAACAACTAGGCTATGTACAGTTTGTTTTGTTATTTCTATTGATTTTTAGTTGACTGCACATTTGTTGGTTTTCCTGAAATAAGAGAATGAATCATCTTGAAAAGAGTTAGAAATAATGCAAGAAAAAGGAACATGGAGGTGTGAGATCTTTTTGTATTGAGCCCACTGTTCACTATTTCCCCTGCTTTTCCATTCAAGGATATACTACCGCTCCTCACGTATCAGATTTGTAATCAGAATATCCAAAGATTCATGTTTATGTTAATTATTGGACATCTGTTCTCACCATTACTTTGAGTGGGGAGGGAAGAAAGGTGGAAAAAAGAAAACACAAGTGCTGACAAGACACTGGCACACACACAGGAGATTCTTCAGGCTGACATCCTTCTCATTAAGATTCACAGGTAAATATGTGGCATCTCAATTACAGCCATGCTCCATCTAGCCAAGGAGGACTGGGTACGAGTCAGTTTAGAATCTGCCAGGTTTGCCCTTTGGAAGGCTGAGAAGATGATACAAATCATGGTGTCTCACAACATATGCATACTTTTAGTCCACGGCACCCAAGTCTGTGAGAAGTCAAGGCTGCCCCGATAATTAAAAAAAAAATCCTCTGCCTTCCAGGTCAGAAGGTCAAAATGACATAGGCAGCTCATTCTCCCTGTGAAAAACTCAGATGTGTCTGAACAGTTATTGCTATTATTTATTACTTTGCTTGTGGTAAAGGCTAGAAACCACAGTGTCATTGTGCACACATGGATGGCAGAAAGGCAGCTCCTACACCAAAGAGCTTTACAATCCAAGAAAGAGCCTTCTCTTACTGGGAATTGAACCCAGCTGTCATAATGGAAGAACTAGGTCCTGACTACTAGATCCGTAATTAACTTGAGACTAACAGCTCATATGTCCACCTAAACCCCTCGGCAGGAAGGCAGAGTCTAGTAGATGCGCTTTTTAAAACATGCACAGTTGTATTATCTATGGTTATGTAGCTAGATACAAGATAGTGGTCCCAATTTTAGGTGGAAGAAGATTATTCAGTCTCTAAGGCTGTGTCTACACTGGAGGCTTAAGTTGACTTAAGCAGGCTTAAGCCACGGCCACATTTGGAGTTCATTAAGTCAACTTAAACACTTGCTTTAAGTCGACTTTAAGGGTTAAGTTGACTTTATTAAGTCAACTTAACAAAAGTGGCGAATAAAGTCAATTTAAGACAGGACAGCCATTTAAGTTGACTTAAGCCAGTGTGACCCATTTAAAGTTGATTTAGCTATCCTGCTGTGTCAACTTTATAAAGTTGACTTAAAGAAATGGGGACTCTCTAAGTCAGCTTAATAGTCGACTTTAAGTTGACCTTGTTAAGTTCACTCAACTGAGCCCTCTAGTGTAAACATAGTCGAAGACTCTTTCACATTTTGGCCTTCCTGCCAACAGAGACGATGGTAGAAGACTCTGAATTCCACTACCAGTCCCCTGAGCCTTCCTGCTGTTCTCAGGGGTACACATTATACACACACATGAAGAAAGCAAGAGCCTTTTTAACAGAAAAAAATTGCCTCATAGTTCTTTACTTGTTTGGATTGCAAAAGGGAGTTAACGCTATTGTGATGTCTGGTTAGCCTCACAGAGAAAACTGATAGCTGCTCAAGCCGGTGTCAGATATATCACTATCTTGCTGCATTTCTTTGCTAATGTCACTCTTGGTAGAGATGCTTGGATTTTCTAAGATTGTGAGCAGTTATTTTAGCAAAAATACTGTAGTTTAGACTAGTGAAATAAGATGGGAAAGGAGCGGGAGCCAGTCCATGAAGAGGCAGAGCCGGATAGTGCTTTGGATAGAGCTGCCATCAGGCTGTTCCTCCAAGGAGCAGCCCAGATTGAGAGCCACTTACAGGTGGGAGGTTCTGACTTGGCCCTGAATGTCTTTCATGCTGGTTCCTGCTGTTCCTAGTCCCATCTTTGTTTCAGCCTGTGTTAGTAGTGGTGAGTTCAGGGGGGCCCTGTGTACCCGCTTCACCACAGGAAAGGAACTATATAATTGAAAATGAAAGTGGCGGGATGGAGAGCAAACTGTCTTGGTGGGCTGATCTGCCATTGCCTGTGTTGGTGCCTTGAGGAACAGAGCATCCATTCCTGTGTGATTCACACTTAAAAGAGGTCAGGCACTCAGTTCCTTGCTCCCTTATCTCACACACACACAAATACTATAAAACCCAATTACTACAGAGGATGTGCATTATCCATCCTTCTCAGTTAATTGGTGAAAAGGGGGTGGCATTGATACTCTATGAGATTTTGCGTGGTCTCTTGTTCAGAGGGTTTTTTAAGTGTCCTTAAAGCTGATGATGGGCAAGAGAGAGTGAAGCTGGGGAAATGAGAAGGGGAGCTGATGAGAGTTTGTGATGTTAAAAGGATTTCATGTAATATCATATGAAATAGGTAATGCATTCTGGCCTCATTATGTTTCCATTCTTGGCGGCCAGGGGCTTGGAGTGTGATAACCAGGTGCTAATGAGGGCAGTTACAAGGAGTTTATCCCTATGATGGTGTTCAGCTCCGTGCTGTAGCCTCATGCCAGGCATCAGGGGAGAGATTATTATAACAGAAGTTCATAATGACTCTTAGTTGACACCTTTATTAGAGGTTGTTGGTGTGATTTTGCCAATGAAGGTCGACAATGTCAGAGAAGGAGCACAGTTGTATAATGGTAGGAGGCTCAGGGAGTAGTGTGAACTCAGCAATCAGCCCAGGGCACAGCAGGCAAGTAAATGACTGTGGGGTGCTCTTGGAATCTGGAGGTTGCTGATGAAGCCAGAGGTATCCCAACCTGATGGGTGACCTCTCCACTCTCATGCCGCTAACAAATTAGCCTGATCATTTTGGGGCTATGCTAATATTTGGTTTTATTTCATTCAGTGCAAGAAAAGTGAATCCTTTACTAAAGCTGTTAGGTTAGATTTACTCTTGGATGGTTCAAAAAGTGGGTTCCAGAAGCAGTATTGAAAGCCAGTTCGTAAGAATTCAGGGGAAACTATTATAGATAAAATTTGGATAGGCACAATTTTTTATGACTCAACTGCAGCAGAATGCATTGATTGTAAGGTTTCTTCAGGCATGAAGGCTGGTTCAGTTTTGGAGGGTCAGAGTCTAAAGTGCACCAATAAATCTAATTGACAAAGTGTGTTCAAGCCTGGCAAGAAAGCAAAATATGAAGCAATAGACAATACACTGCAACTGAAGGAAGGTTAATTCTAGGTAAAACAAACAAGGAGTCCGGTGGCACTTTTAAAGACTAACAAGTTTATGTATCACATGAGCTTTTTTTCCCAGTGCCACCGGACTCCTTGTTTGTTTTGCTGAACTAGACTAACCACAGCTACCCCTTTGGAACTTGTCATCATGCAAGGCAGTTAATTCTGATGTGTCTTAAGATTGATACATCAGGGATAAGAAGATAGTAACAATAAATATTACCATTTACAACTACTTTCCTTCCCTCAGAACTTGAAGAATGATGCTTTAAGATGCCAGCTATAAATGACAATAAATAATGGCCTGCTCAGCTCTTTATAGGCATTCATAAATTCACTGCTTCACACGAAATCCTATGTTAAGCAAAGTTAGTAGAAAATAGGTTCAGTTAAAATATTCTCACTCCATTGTGCTGGGAATGCTGTACAGACAACATATTAGCCTGTAGGCCTATGGGGGAACTTTTCATCACAGAGCAGTTACTTTCCTGACATATTCCACAGTGCCCAGCCCTCAATCTGAAGATTAGTAGCTATGGTTCAGAAACTGAATGGCAGGTTAAAGCAAGTGGGTGGAACAAATCATTTCTAATAAAAAAAATGCACTGCAAGCAGCATTATAATATGTAGGGACAGGCAGTACCTGAGGATTTATTCCACAATTCATAGAATAGAGACATGTATATTTATAAAGGGAATTGTGGTATGTTGATTTTAAGTGAAATGGGTTGAATATCCTACTGCTCCAGTAGGATCACAGGATGTTGGAGTCATGAGAATGAAAAGATATAGGACACTACAGTAAAACCTCAGTGTTATGAACACCCCAGGAGTGGAGGTTGTTTGTAACTCTGAACAAATATTAGGATTGTTCTTTCGGAAGTTGATAACTGAGCATTGACTTCATATAGTTTTGAAACTTCACTATGCAGAAGAAAAATCCTGCTTTTAACCATCTTTATTTAAATGAAACAAGCACAGAAATAGTTCCTTACCTCATCAAATCTTTTTTTAAAACTTTCCCTTTGTTAATTTTAGTTGTTTACATTAAACACAATACTGTATTGTGGGGTGGGGGGGGGCTTCTGCTGCTACATGATTTGGTACTCCCAGTTCCACGCAGTGTGTATTTGACTGGTTGGTTCATAACACTGCTGTTCGTAACTCTGAGGTTCTGCTGTATATGGTATAGAAACCACAAAGTACCAGAGAAGAGAGAGGAAGCTGTATGGGAGTGTGGGGCAGCTTGCTGCAGTGGGGTTTGCAATGCTCAGTGGTAGTTTTTTACTGTCTCTAAGAATATCTGTGTAGTCCTGCCGTGCATCTCCTATTGCCTATTTTAGTTGCCTTTATGAACATACTGTTTTACTCAAAGTCAGGAGTAGACTGAGAGAGCCAAACTCTGCAGCCCTCACTCAAGCAGAATTTGGCACAGAGTGATTAAAGATGGAAACACCTATTAGATCTGATCCAGGTCATGCCAAGTTAGCACAGGTTTGTTCTCCACACTGTTTCCTAGAGCTCTGTTCAGTTTCACTTTTAATGTATTGAAACAGAAGGTGTACTACATGGGCAATTATGTTGATTCTGTCACTGAAAATCAACAAGCCCAACGCATCTCCAGGCTGGGTCAGCTACCTACCTTCTTATGAACCATGCCCCAGATCAATAAAGTTAATGCAACCAGTGTTTGTTGTGGTGGTGTTGCTGGGGAATCACAGGTTGGTGGTATGATTGTTCACTCAACCCAAAGGCTGCAGGGAACTGACCTAACCAGCCTGTTCCCCCTTTTATGTCTGCAGTATACCCCAAAGGCAGAGGAAGTAACACAGAAGACGCATAGCTGCTGTCACCTCATTTTTCCTAGTTCTTTGGTTTTCTTTTTGTTGTCTTGTCTTTTTATTCTTATTTGCTTGCTCATTGCTAATGACATGCATGAGACAAAATATGGATTGTCTGTGACCCAAAGAGTTTACAATCTAAAAGACAGCCTTTAAAGTGCCGCTTTCGATAGATACATGACGTAATGTATCTTCATATCTAGCAACAGCCATTACTAACGTAAGAACAGACAAGAAGTCTGTGGCACTTAAAGAATAACAAATCTATTTATTTCATGAGCTTTTGTTGCAGAAAATCCCACTTCATGAGACACTTTGAAGATGGGGGAACTTACAGAATGGGAGGAAATAAATGCAGGAAAGTGTATGTCATGGGATCAGGTCACACTGATAACAGCAAATCAAAGCGTCGTTAAGATTCAAATGCTGGGGAACAGCATACAGAGGAAGATGAGGTCAAATCACCTTTTGTAATGAGAAAAAACTCCAAAGTCCCTCTTAAGCCCTGAAGCAATGTGAAGAATCATGTTTAGTATTTTCAATAGCAAGTTATATATGGCATCACAGCTCCACTGGGAGGAGATGAGGACCACACCAATCTGACTGGTTTTATTTGAAAGCAGCTTTATCTGTCTGGTGTCCTGATTGAGATACAGATTGAGTTTGCCTTTCCAGCAACTCTCCTTTTATGAGGAGGAATGGTCACAGTTCTCAAGGCCCAATGTGATGGCTGATGAGAGCTAATAATATTGCCTTCTTGGGTTGCCATTTTCAGATTTCATTCTCCAGATCGGAGGTGTTTCCTCAAGACAATATGGCATTGATCTTTTAACATAGCATTGTTCTGGCCCCCACACTACATTGAGTCTGCCACAACATCCCACACAATCCACATATATTCTAACCAGGAAAGTCCTGCAGATACTGTCATTACTGGGAGCCCTTTCTTACTCAGAATAGTTTTCTTTCTGTTTAAAATGCATCCTTTCTATGCAGTGGCTTTCAGCCTCCAAAATGAGCTGCAATTCTCTGAAAACTGGCCTTTTTTAGAAGACCCACAGAAAACTAAAAAGGAATGTAAATTTTCAAAACTCCCATTGACATCGGTGGGAACAGTGTCAGGTCCTTGCAGGGGTGCTGTGGAAAAACATGAGAGCTTGTCTTGACTGCACCTTTTGTCTGATCTGTGGAAATGTGAGGACCATTTTCCATCTGCTTTTTCTTTACTGTTTCCAGGCAAACAAAAATACCTGTGTGCCAGCCGGAACGATTGCACCATTGATAAATTCCGAAGAAAAAACTGCCCTTCCTGTCGCCTGCGAAAGTGCTATGAAGCTGGGATGACCCTGGGAGGTAGGGTGTGCTCAAGAGCACTCTTTGATGCTGGCAGATGTACCTGTATGATTTCTATAGTGCACACACACCTGCAGCACTTTTTTAGATCTCTTTCTAGATTAATATATCAGCACCCCAGCCAGTGCCTGTACATTGCCCTGTACTAAACTCTTGCAGTTTAACTGATAAGCATATTAGGGACATAATAGGGTTTCAAGTTGCAGTTGGAGAGGTCTAGGTTGGATATTAGAAAAAACTGTCTCACTGGGAGGGTGGTGAAGCACTGGAAAGTGTTACCCAGGGCGGTGGTGGAGTCTCTGTTTTTGGAGATGTTTAAGGCTTGGCTGGACAAAACCCTAGCTGAGATGATTTTGGGGGAGTGGCGCTGCTTTTAGCACGGGGTTGGACTAAATGACCTCAGGAGGTCCTGTCCAACCCTAATAGTCTATGATACAATGCACTCTTTTCGAGATCTCTTCTTTCAGTTCCCCCTGCAGGATCACTGATGTGCAGCAAAACTGCTTCCTGACACAAAATAGGCCCAGCTGGCCTGTAGGAGCAGCATGGAGGTCACAGATAACAAGTAGTCCCTTGTCATGGCAGCCAGCGAGTTAGGAGGACTCTCTTGTGTTATAAAGCTGGGCAGTAGGACCTCTTTAATCCGTGCTTTGCCAAGCGTCACCTTCTGTAATCTACAGAAAAAATGGTTCTCTCCCTTCCCACCTCTCACCAAAGTTTTGACAGAAGAGTGCAGTATCTCCCATCCCTGAACTTTCATTTTTTTCCCCAAAATTTCTGCTGCCCACTTTCTTGTAGATTATAAAAGTTATCATAATGCTCACATATTGTCAGATTAAATTGTTACTGCAGCTTGTAGTTGCAGTGCATTCTTTATTCTTTTGATGTTTTTGTTCTCTTACTAATTTATCAAGTTCAATCTTCCTCTAAAGGCCCTTTCCCCATCCCTACTGCCCTGTGTTGAAATTTTGTGGTTGCTTTTCAGTAACAAGAAACATTTTCAGACTTCTCTTGAAGGAACTTTGCCCCTGCTGTGGGTTTTTTTTTTTTACCTTTCTATTCTGAAACACTTAAATCTTGATCACTAAAATATTGGCAAAACAACCAAGGAGTCCTGTGGCACTTTTAAAGACTAAGAAATCTGTTTATTGCATGAGCTTTTGTGGGAGAAAATTTTCCTTAATCCCAGTAGGGCTGATTCACATTAGTTTGTGCCATCTCCAAGTGGAGAATTGTGTAGTTAGTGCTTTCACATACTTGAGATGTCAAATGTATTTTGTATATTTATTTTCTGGAAAATGATGGACGTGGATTAATCCCAAATAGAGAGCAATAAAGCTGATTGCTTTATAAACAAGTCCATCAGTCCTACACTATTGATCTATATTGGTGTAAATATATTGCTTAGAGGTATGTAAAATCCAAACCCCTGAACAATGCAGTTATATTGACCTAATATAGGCAGCACCATGTTGACAGGAAGGCTTTTCCTGTTGCCATATAGCTTACTGCTTCTCAGGGAGGTGGATAAATTAAGCCAATGGGAGAAGTTCTCCCATCAGCAGAGAGTGTTGTCACTAAAAGGACACACAGCAGCACAAGTGAAGACAAGCCCTAACCTAAACCTTCCTGTGTCCTGGCCATGGAAATAGTAGCCTTCTGATTTCACAGGTAGGAAATCAGGCACAGAGAAGTGAATGTCTCACATTTAAGTCAGAGTCCAAGCTAGCTGAGAACTCTCATGCCCCTTGTTCTCTGATCTGGGCTTGGCATCATCACTTGGCCAATAAGGGGAGTGCAAAGGTTTGTTTTTCAACAAGCTACTGCGATTGTAGGTAATCTGGCTTCATGTGTGGTTGCATCATATTTAACTTGAATGTTTCTGGAAAGGCCTTGAAGTTAGTTAAAAGCGGCAGGGCTGTAGAGCTCCCTGTCCTCATCAGCGCTTGTGTTTGCAGACCTTTAAGGCTTTGTGTTCATTAGGTAAAAAGGTATGTTTTTATCTCAAGTTAACAAACACAAGGTAAAATTCTAGGGAAGACAAGGCATTTGTCGCTTTGGCTGAGTTAGCAGGTCATGGTAAATTCTATGCTGCCCTATAGTCTCTAAAGGCATGTCTCCATTGCATTGTATCTCAGAGCCCAGGTCAGTTTATTCAGGCTCACTAGTTTTGCTCTCTAGGGCTAAAAATAGCAGTGTAGATGTTCTTCTGTGGGCTGGAGCACAGGAACTGAGATGCAGCCTGAGTGGGAATGTCTCCACTGCTATTTTTAGCTCTGTAGCATGAGTCTGTCTGTTGATCCAGGCACTGAGGCCCACTGCCACCACACTTTTTTTGGCAAGTGTAGATATATGTGACCTGCTGAACACTGGTGAAAGCTACTGACTGCCTCGTCTTCTGCAGGATTTTATTACTCCATGCTATTACGCAGGTAGAAAACACACCTTTTTCCTAGAAGAGAACACTTCTTGGTTTTCCCTTTGTGGACTGATCAGGGAAGCAGTAGATCAGGAAGGAGGAGAAAGGGGGTCAGAGTGGCTTCAATTCACTCTCACTGCTGGGTATCAGTTCCAGTGTGCATAACCCTACCATTCCTTGGAAACCCTGATGTGCCAGTGCCTTGTTTGCACTTCAGAAAGGCCCATGCTGAATCCAAGTGTCACCTGCTGTACTAGGTATGTGAGGCAGCAAAGAAGCGATTACAGAAAATCCCCACAGAAACTTTTAATTGCACTGAAATGTACAGCTCAGCAGGGCTGACAAAAAGTCATTAGAACATCACAGAGGAGACACTGTAATAGACAGATGTTTTAAAACTCAGGTTGGTGCCCCCTAGCTAACTGGGAACAAGACTCTGGGGGCATCACAGGCAACACTAAGACTTCTGTTGCTGCTGTTGGCTTATTACCAGGTCATCATGCTCTTCTAGTAGTGTGCAAGCAGCAATCGTTTAATACAGGAATGAAGCACAACAGACGGGCCATTGCTGGGTCAATTCAGCCCTTTAGGTGTTGTTTTGCACGAGGCCAATGCATTAGCTACTTTGACCACTTGAGAAGTATCATCAGAATGGTTTACAAGAGGGGAAAAAAAAGTGAAGCTTGCCCATTCATTGGAATGGCGGCTGAAGCTTTCTAATTGGTTGGCATCTCTGCCCTCCCTATTGTATTGAGTCTGATCTGTCATTTTATTATCAGTAAAGGTTTTCCTGGCGTTGTCTTCCTGGGATCACAAAGTGCTTTCATTAACTATTTGAGCAATTCCAGGAACCTAGAAGCCCTCAGGTTATTATCCAAATATTCTCTGAGAGCAGTTGGGAATGTCAGAAAAGATGCACCAGAGTCCTAATAAAAATATCTGAAAGCTCTGAAGTACAGACACCCATGCAACCTGAGATACTGTGAGTGTCTCTCTGTAAAACATGAAGGAAGAGAGCCTCAGCACTGAGATATTATAGGTGCTCAGCAAATATGGTCCAGAGAGAGAGAGAGAGAAATTACATGCAGTTTCCTATGCCTTTGCTGTCACATGAAAGTTCCACTGCATGTTTTGACAGATTTTGGAGAGAAAGAACTGCATTGTTTTCTGCCATGACCTTCAGGATGCGCTTTTCTGTTTTATAGGCCACTTATGAGAAAAGCCTTAGTGTTTGTCAGCAGGAGAAAATTATGAGGATGTTAACACAGTTCAGCAGTCAGCAGACAGAGGCCTTCATGTTTAATGCCAAGTTAGCTGGCCATGGTTATCCTTGTGGTTCCTTCCGTAGCAGGCACAACATTAAACCTGGTTTGGCCATGTATGCTCTAATTACAGAGCTGGTAGTTAACATAATTCTTCAAGGCTATATTGTTACACTAACCACTTAATTTTCTGGTTGTGCCTTAAAGAGCCACACGTGGAGTCTCCACCAATATTTAAAGCAGCTAATGTTGATCACAGAGCCAGTCAGTCTAGTCAGTGTACCAGTTTGTATCCAGTAAATGGCTAAGTGGATCTGATAGACCCCAGTGATGTTGAGTTTCATGAAACATCTGGAACGTGTTAATTTAAATTCTGCCTTTGATGAATGTTCTACTGAAATTCAAGAAACATTCCTTCCTTTAATTTAAACTCTCGTTAATACAAGGAAAGTTAATAAAAACTGAAGGGGGGGCGGGGGATGGAAGCCTCTACTGTGCAAGATCCATGTCTGAGAAACATTCTTGCCTGGTCTGTAGGTCAACTGCCATAGAAAAATAAAAGATTAAAAAAAAGATAGGGTGCAGCTTTGTCAAAATCAGCTTGAACTCAAAACATTCAAAGTTTGAGGCAGTGTTTGAAATCTAGAACCAATAACTTGATTGGCCAAACCTACTCTCTTGTCTCTAGAAGCACTTTACCAACCTCAACTGCAACATTTCTAGGTACAAGTATCAACAAGTCCAACAGCTGCCTCATTTCCTTTCAGCTTTATACTCTTTACATTTTAAAATACTGTTATTTAAATGTATCGTTGATGACCCATCTGTGGTGAATTTTAGTATTTATTTGCTATGTTCATTGGGCAGAAAATGCCCTGAATCCTGGGCTGATGGAACTGGTCTGAGATGAGAGGGCCTTTAACAGCCAAAGCAAGGGAAGTGGCACTTAGGCTACCTATGGTATAATGAAAATGAAAGAGACTGGCAGCATTAAATGCAGCACAAAATGAGATATGGAAGCCTTCGTTAATGATCATTAGCCACACAACCCCCATTAATTTCACAGTGTTTTCCATTGCTGAGCTGGATAGTATATGATGGGGATTGTTAGGCTGCTGTGAAATCCTTGATTCAGTTTGGCTGGCCTCCCGGGAGCATTGATTTAGACTGGAGTATTTATTCCCCATCCTGAGGGCTATTCTTATGTCCCCTCTGACCCCAACTTGCACACACGCTCAGCAGAGCAACAAGTGGCCAGCCTGACTCTTCTGCTTTTAGACCAACAAGTAGTGTATTTGCAGGAATACTGGTGTCACACCTCAGTGCAGGGCAGAGGAAGGTTAGAGGTGAGCAGCCAATGCAACCACCAAAATTCCTTCCTTTCACCAGAAAACAAGGAGGAAAAATAAATAAATTGCCAAATGTAAACATGCTCTGTTGCCCTCAAGCTCACTCTCTGCTGGATTATTAGTACACAAGACCAGGCTAGCTGTTCAGTCATGCTGTGCCAGGTGGGGGAGAGGCAGGCTGTGTAACCTAAAAGCAAAGTCTTTTGTAAATTAATATGTAGACTCAGTCGTCACTGCCTCTCTTTCACAATCAAACATTACAACACAAGCAAGATGTGGGAGAGCCCAAAAGTGCAGGAAGTAAAAATGGTTGGGTTCTGCCTCACCATATGTAAGAAAATCACAGCAGTCCTTTATAAAGGGAAGACATAGGTTACTGTCTGCGCAAATGAATGCGTTGTTAAGGACAGTCAGCTGTTCTGACCTTTTCATCCACAGCACAGTTGTGCTGTAAAACATGATGATAAAAATGAAATAGTGGGGGTTCTTTTTGTCTCTCTGACTCCAAATCCAATTTGCTATGTTACAAGTAGAAGGTGGAGTTTGTTTTTACTATTTACCAATGCTAGATACTCATGCTGGGGTCTCCTGAATCAAGCTTGAATTTTACCCTGCTCACTCATTGGTAACGAGGACCATTTTGTGGTCAGAACTTCACTCCATTTCTGCCGATTGCGCACAGTCCCATTTGGAATCCTGCTTATTCCTCCAGAACTCAATTGAATGTGAAGGGCTAGCAGGAGCAAACCCATTCATTCAGCAAAGTGAGCAGTGGTGACCGCTCATATGGGGACCAGATCGATGCTGTTAAGAAGATTCCATTTGGGGCACGTTTTGGAGCAGAAATGCGTCGTGAAGGAGAATCCTACCAGCCCCTGAGGGGTCATGATGTTTGCACAGTCCATTTTTACTGTTGCCCATGGCCAAGAAGCTGGGGTAACAAGACTCAAGGATAATTGTGCCATTGGATGGGCTGGAATTTCTGTGGCAGTTAATGATACAGAAAGGGTACCGTTCAGATTTTCTGCCTTCCAATGTCTTATGACATCCCTTAGAGCCAGTGTAGAGGACATGCTTGGGAGGAACTTTTTTACATTCCCTACGTGTGCACTGGGGCTGTTAATTGTAGGCTCCTGCCTTATGGCCCCGAGACCCCCGTTGATTTTATTGGTGCAGGATCAGTAGATGTACCCCCTGCAGGCTCATCATGGCCATTCTTGGAATGCGGAACGTGAGGGGGAGAGACTTCTTTGGCAGCGCTTCCTGAATTGGCCAAAGGGAGTTGCTGTTGAACACTGTACTGTCTGTATCACAGCCAGGGAAAGAAAGAAGCAAGGAATCAAACCTGGATCTCTGGTGCAGCAGTGCAGAGCACTCAGCCCTGGAGAAAACAGAGCAGCCTTTTGTTCTGTTTGCAATAGCTAACCTGCCTTTATTTATTTTCAAGCATTTTTTCTCTTTACTTGAAAATTCATGATGAAGTTTCCTTGAAAAAAAGTAGCCATGCATCAGTGCTAAGTTCTCACATGCGACAGGCTGACAATTGATGCTGCTAACGATGGGGTGTAGTTTTCACTCTCCAGGTCACCCTGACCTGTTCTGCCTCATCTGTTTTACATTTGTTTTTAATGCTGGTTTAAAGTAATTCTAAAGCCACGTATGCTGGGAATTCACGCACAGCTATATTTTCCCCAGTAGAAAAACAAAGCATTCAAGAATGTTTCTAAGCTCAAATAGTTAGTTTTAACTGTTTATTAATCACCAATCACGTCTGAGTAGAGGACTATGTATCACCAGTGAACCTGCTGTTTGAGTATTTATAGTGTTGTAAGGAGACAAAGCAAATGTCTTATTTAAAACTCTCTCTGCTTTGGCACAGAATGGCAGTTTCAAAGCCTTCGTTATTGATTTAGTTCACTCTGACATGAGTGCTGAAATCCATTAAACAGGATCTCCTCATGACCCATGCCATCAAACTGAAAAAAGGAGAAATGGAAGAAGTGAAAAAGTTATAGAACTTGGTAATATTCGTAACATCTCAGGAAAGGCCTACCTCAGTTCTGCCAAAATACATCCCACTCCTGTCCAAGAGTCCCCCTTGTTAACTTCAGACTTGATCATCTGTATACAGCTGTTCTGATGCATTTCAGCCTCAACTTGTAGTAACCTCTGCTGTTCCATTTTTAGGCAACCAAAAGTCTCCGCTGGTGTACCTCATGCTGTTCTGGCATGCACCAATCTATCAGAATTCTTGTAGATCAACAAACGTGGACAAGGGTGCTGCAGTGGATCTAGTATGCTTGGACTTTTAGGGAGCTTTTGCCAAGGTCCTTCATCAAAGGCTCTCAAGCAAAGTCGGCAGTCATGGGATAAGAGGGGAGGGTCCTCTCATGGATCTGGTAACTGGCTAAAAGACAGGAAATGAAGGGTAGGAATGAATGCTCAGCTTTCAGGACGGAGAGAGTAAAATAACAGTATACGTCACAGATCTATACTGGGACCAGTGCTGTTCCATATATTCATACATTCTGGAAAAAGAGGGAAACAGTGAGGAGGCAAAATCTTCAAACAATACAAAATCACTAAAGATAGTTAAATCCAAAGCAGACTGCAAATAGTTCCAAAGGGATCTCACAGTAGTGGGCATTAAAATGGCAAATGAAATTCAATGTTGATAAGTGAAAAATAATGCGCAGTGGAAGACACAATCCCAACTATACATACAAAATGTTAGCTGTTACTACTCAAGAAAGAGATCTTGGAATCATGGCAAATAATGTTCTAAAAACATCTGCCCCATCTGCAGCAGCAATAAAAAAAGCTAATGGAATGTTTGGAACCATTAGGAAAGAAATAGATAATAAGACAAAATATCATATTGCCACTGTATATATCCATGGTACACCCACATCTTGAATAGAGCATGCAGATGGGGTTGCCCCATTTCAATAAAGATACATTAGAATTGAACAAGGTTCAGAGAAGGGCAACAAATATGAGTAAGCTTTGGAGCAGCTTCCATATAAGGAGACATTAAAAAGACTAGGACTTATCAGTCTAGAAAAGGAATGACTAAGAGGGGATATGATAGAGGTCTATCAAATCATAAGTTGTGTGGAGAAAGTGAATAAGGAAGTCTTAATTACTGCTTTACGTAACACAAGCACCAGGGGTCGTCAGATGAAATTAATAGGCAGCAGGTTAAAATCAAACAGGAATATATCTCTTCACACCATGCATGCTCAACTTGTGGAACTCATTGCTGGGGAATGTTGTGAAGGACCAAAATATAATAGGGGTCAGAAAAGAATTAGGTAATTTCTGGAGGATAGGTCCATCAATCATGATTAGGCAAGGTGGTCAAGGATGCAACTCCACATAATCAGGATGTCCCTAGCCTCTGATTGCCAGAAGCTGGTAGTGAATGACAGGGGATGGATTGGTTTACACTTGTCTTGTTCTGTTCATTCCTTTTGAAGGACCTGGTCACTGTCAGAAGATAGCATATTGGGCTATATAGAACATTCGTCTTACCCTGTATGACTGGTCTTTTCTTATAATTCTGCCAGTCCACTTCAATCCTGACCTGCAGAACTCTGATACCCCAGTCTAGAATAGCTCTTGAGTAGGATTTCCAATCCACTTTCATCCTGAGCTAGAATACTCGCACACTATTTCATGCATGTGGACTACACACCCTCTGACAGTGGACTGTAACCACAACCTGTAGAACCTGCTGCTATTCTGTGCCTTGGTTCTCAGCTTGCAACTTTGCCTGTGCACCTCATTCCTGACCTTCAGCACCTCCTGCTGTTCCAGGATTTCTTCCTGAACAGAGACTGAAATGTGACACACAAAGCGTGACTCTTTTAAAGCCAGAATGAACCATTATGTTCATCTAGTCCAACCTCCTGCATAACACAAGCCACAGTATTTCCCTGAATTAATTTCTGCTGCAAGTACAATAGCTGTGGTTGAACTAGAGCAGGCGTCTGCAACCTGCAGCTTCAGAGCTGCATGTGGCTTTTTGGTTGCTTATTTGCGGCTCTGGCCCTCCCCTCTGCCAATGGGGGACTCTACAAGGGGGTCCCCGCTCTCCCCTCCCAGAGGCTAAACTCATTGCAGCTCTCAAAACACTTGGTTATTGAAAGAATTTTTAAAAATGGCTCCTCTTAGGTTTCACGGTGCTGACCGCCAGGAGCATATCTTTTAGAAAACCATCCAGTCTTGACTTAAAAATGTCCAGTGATGGAGAGTCCATCAAAATCTTGGGTAGGCTTTTTCAATAGTTGATTAAGCTCACTGTTAAACATTTGCATCTGTTTTCCTTGTCTGAATTTGTCCAGGTCCAGCTTCCAACCTTTGGATCTCGTTACAGCTTTGCTATACTGAAGACCCTCTAATATCAAATTTTTTTTATCCCTTGTAGGTATTTTATAGACAGATCAAATCACCCCTAAATTTTTGATGAGCTAATTAAATTGCACTCCTTACGTTTCTTACCATAAAGCACATTTTCCAATCCTTTAATCCTTCCTATAGCTCTTTTATGAACCCTATGTACAATTATCAATATCCTTCATGAATTGTTGACACCAGAGCTGGACAGAGTATTCCAGAGGCATCTGCACCAGTGTCAAGTACAGAGGTAATATAACCTCCCTACTTCTACTTGATATTCCCATTTATACCTTCAACAACGCTGTTAGTCCTTTTTTGGCCACAGCATCATACTTGGGTGTTCATGTTCAGCTGATTAACTACCATGACCCTAAGTCGTTCTCAGAGTCACTGCTTCCCATTCTACATGGCTGGTATTCTTTGTTCCTAGATGTATCACCCTTACATTTGGTCATATTGAAAACATAGTGTTTTATTGCAGCAAGTTTATCAAGGGATCCAGATCATTCTGTCTCAGTGACTTGTCCTCTTTATTATTTACCACTTTCCCTATCTTTGTGTCATCTTCAAACTTTTATCAGTGATGATTAATGTTTTCTTCCAGGTCACTGATACAAAATATTTAATTGTGCAGGGCCAAGAACCAATCCTTGCAGGATCCCACTAGTCCCTCACTCACTATGTGATGATTCCATATTTACAGTTATATTTTGAAACATAGCAGTTAGTCAGCTATTAACCCACTTAACATATGCCGTATAGATTTTGCATCATTGTAGCTTATTCATCAAACTGTGGTGCAGCAAGAAGTCAAATGACTTACAGAAGTACATTACATCAATACTGTTACCTTTACTAACCCCATTTATTACAAAAATGGTATTAAGGTACCAGTAGTTTGAAAAGATTTCATAAACCCATGTTGAATTTTATTAATTGTATTACTACTTTTTTTCTACCATTCCATTATTTTGCACAGCTTTGAAATCAGTCAGACAACTCTATTCTTTTGGGTCAGTCCATTGACCCATTTAAAGTATTGGCATATTAGTTTCTCTAGAAGGTCCCCAATGTTTCAAGACTTATTAAAAATGTACATTAGTGGTCCACGAAGCTCCTCAGCAAACTTTTTCAAAACTCCTGGAAGCATTGTATTCCCGTCTAATGACTTAAAGACGCCTTCCTGCTGTAGTTGCTGTTTAATGTCCTCCTTGTTTACTGTTGTAAAGTGAAGTATCATCATCATCATCATCATATGATGTGAATGCATTATCCAACTTTTCCCAGGTATACAATGGAAACATTTATTGAATGAAGAATAACATGAGCATACTAAATATATGATTTGTGATTTATAGTCAGCAGATCAGTGCATTTAACTGAGTATTTTATGAGACTCCCAGGTTTTTCATATTTTCAGTAACAGCAAAAACATTATCTTTTCATTGTCATTATTCATCTAATTATTTAGCCATAGTGCATTTTATGCTAGAAACACATAATTTACAGATTGGGATGGGGATCCAAAACCTCTTCTTGTAATAGATCTTCACTCTGATTGTTTTTGCTCCTATGCATGTGCAGAACAACAGTTGCTATTAGGGGAATTCTGTGCACGTAAGAAGAGCAATCTAGAGGAGCTGTTCTAACTTCAAGTGGGCAGAGGCCAAGTGTTTCTTTTGGTGCTGTGTGTTCCCGATGTCCGAATGCTTTCTCCGTGCTCACACTGGCACAACCTCTCATGTTTTTAGACTTTAAAAAAAATTAAGTAAAAATTTGAAAAGGACTATATAGGTCCCATGATATGGGACGTTGCTTGTATAGCCCTGGAGGAGTACCCACCCATGCTATGGAAGGAGAAAGACTTTAGAGAAAGCTGCTGCTTTGTCAAGTTGAATACAACATAATTTTTTCTCCTAAGAAAAGATCTGAAATTCTCCTGAATCTCAAAATCAGATTTGCATCAGTGACTGGAGAAATCAAATTTCTCTCTCCCTGGCAATAAACATAAATGCTTGCATGGTATCGTCATTCTCTAAAATTTATTTGTATCACTGACTCTCCTTTTGGCTAGGAGCACAGTTCTATGTGGAGTCTAGTGGCACTTTTAAAGACCAACAAATTTATTTGTCACATGAGCTTTCATGAGAGAAAATCCCACTTGGTCAGATTTCTCCCATGAAAGCTCAGGTAATAATTAAATTTGTTAGTCTTTAAAAGTGCCACCAGACTCCTTGTTCATTTTGCTGGATTACAGTAACCTAGCTCCCTCTTTGGTACTTGTACATGTATATTATAGCACACAATAACAGGTCCCACTTTATATATGCAGTACCTATAATAGATGTCACTTTTCTTTATTTGTCTTGATTATTCAACACTGAAGGGATTGATCTGAAATTTCTCTTTCATTAAATTGGAAAGACATTATTCTCTCTAAGCACACACACCTTTAAAAGTACAACACAGGGTTGAACTGAAGGACATCAGCATGCCACCGTGACATTGACTTGCTCAATCACGCCTCCAGCCTCCCCTAATTTTTGTTGATTATTGTGGGATTTCTGTAACCTGGAACTGGCATTTTGTCTCATGTCTCTTCTTGTTTATCCAAAATCAAACCATCTGTTAACTTAAAGTGCACAGTTGTAGTCGTCTGCCCTGATGACAGATTTTTTTGGGAAGGGGATCTCAAGGGAGGCCAGCTACACGAGAGTCCTGACAGTATGGCTGCCATCAGAGTTTTGGAGGAGCATGAAGGGAGTGATTTTTTGTTTTTTGTTTTTTGTTTTGCTTGTGACCTACAAAAATAATTGCTAGACAATGTCATGCTGCACTTTGGTCTGTTTTCCATGGTCCTCTCTTATTTTTATTTCCATGTTCTCATTTTCACAGAGCAGCCTCCCTAATTGCTGTTACAGTATATCATCCAAAGCATATTATTTAAAGATCAGCCTTTGCATTGATTTACAAAACTGCACTTTGACTTGACATTTTTACGTTTTGAGGCTTATTTTTCTAATTACAGCTGAGAGGAAGTTTCAGATGAGTATCATATAATGTAGGAGCCAGAACCCCAAGGACAACAGATTTTGTGTTATTTTCTGTGCTTTAACTAAGCAACCTGCTTTTTATTATGGTTGATTAATTTTCATTTGGGGGCTTTTGGGATAAAAGGTTTACCATCTAGAATAACATGCTCAGCTTAATAGGTTTCATACATATGATCAGGTCAACCATTGAGGTAAACACCAGTACATTATCAACTAAACTGAAAACTAAATACCCAATCTCTGAGCATTTCTAAATTGTACCCATGAAATTCTTGGTATTTTGTTCATGGACTGTATAATTTGTATGTGAGATGTAGGGATAGCCATCTGTTCATCTACTAATGTGTCTGTCTGTCTAATCCATGAGGTGAATGCTGTAGTGTGGAGGTGCTGTCTTAGAGAATATCTTCATTGTGGTATCCTCTATACAGCAGTTTGCCACCTGTGTCCTACCACCACACATACGCAGCTCCATATGATCCTGGCTAACTGTTACCTTGTCCTTAGTGTTCCCTGTTTTGAATATAATGATTGAGATGGCTGGTGTTATCAAGTCTTTTGATTTCCTTGATACATTCATAAAGTAATTATCAAGTAGGAGTACCTGAGTTCTACAGTGTCTAGTTTAGATTAGACCTCCTATACATGTCTTATTTTCCCCTTTTGCCTAGTCTTAGAATAATGTCACACTATTGGATTTCCATGGCAGTAGTGCCTAGATACCATGGCTGAAATATAAATTTCCAGCAGGACAAACTAAGATGTACACATTGCACTATGTTGTAGTGGAACAGGGTAGTGGGTTTCAGTGCTTCAGAGCAAGATGATGCAATGACATATTTGTTGATGGTCATGTGTTGTGCCATGCATTTTTTTTTCAATTCACCTTGCACTCTTTCCCCACCACAGACATGCATTGTGTTCTTCCTCTCTCCCCCACCTTTCCAAAAGAAAGATAACTGGGAGTAACACCATGCAGATGGCATCTCTGTTGATGTCAAGCAACCACACCCTTATCATGCTAGCTCTGCTGCTGTGTATGAATTAATGGGTTGAGTGCTTTCTCTGAATAATCAATGCCCATCTGTGTTCTTACACAGTGCCCCTCACCATGGCACCTGGATACCTTTCAGGCTGTGGCTGTTGCTAGAATAAATGTGAAGGCACAGCTCTCCCAGCTTTGTAGGTGGTGGGGCTAGAAGGATAAGAAACTTTGAGGTTGTTTTTTATGTAACTATCATGCCAAGTTGTATCATTCTCCACAGCCCGCAAGCTGAAGAAACTGGGCAACCTGAAGATGCAAGAGGATGTTGAGGGAGCCAGCTCATCCAGCCCAACAGAGGAGCAGGGCCCCAAGATGGTGATGACACGCATTGATGGGTTTGACTGTCAGCCCATTTTCCTCAATGTCCTGGAAGCCATCGAGCCTATTGTGGTGTGTGCAGGCCATGACAACAACCAGCCGGACTCCTTTGCTGCCCTGCTGACCAGCCTGAATGAGCTTGGGGAGAGGCAGCTGGTGCATGTGGTGAAATGGGCAAAGGCCTTGCCAGGTGAACAGGAAAATGACAAATTCCCGTACCTTCTCTACCCCTGCATCCTTAACAGATGTCACACTTAAAGCATGTCCGAGATGTTTTTCAACAAGAGAATCATATAATCTGAGCCCCAAAATCACAGCATTTGTAGGAGAGCATTTTCAGAATGCTTTCTGTGAACACAGTTTACACGCCCAAAATTAGAGTTTAATCCTCCCTCCCCGTCCCCCCATTGCCAAAGTGTGGGATTTGTGCCCTGTTAGTGGCTGGTCAGTGAGTCTGCTGCAGAATGAGAGCTCTTAGGTTCAGTCCATGCTAGTGACCCTTGGCAGGTGGTTGTCACATGAGTATGGTTGTATCACATTTGAACAACTTCTACAAAACTGAGTGCTAGGCTCTTCAGTTAGCTGAATGTTTCCTTGACCAGGAGGGACAAGTTGCTGTAGAGAAGAGAAGCTTCTCTATTCTTCTCCATGCAGTGATCTCTGTCTGCTTTAGGAATGATGTTAGGTTCAAGCAGCACCTCCTTAAAGGAAAGACTAACACCATAACACAGCCCCTGTGAGAGGATGGAGGGAGTAAATCCTCTGAGGGAAGAAATTAAAGCAGTGCTGTTTGGCAATATGGGAGATGGAAGGTGTGCAAAACCAGGCTGACAGTAGTTGGGGCACAAAACATTCTCTTGAAAGAATCTATACCCACCTAGTTTGTTTCACACGGTATCTCGTTCAGGTGCTGGAATTTCATTTTATTACAATTTCTCAAAAAGCTTTAAATGCAAAAGTCCTTCCGTCTCATAAAGCTCCAGAAGCACAATCAAGTCCAAAGCGTATGTGTGCCAGAAATCCTTGGAGTATGGATTATTTAGCATAAGAAGCTATAACGTTATTAGATGCCTATCATGAGTAGCAGTACTAAATTAATCAGTTATTAGCAGATTAACACCATTTCATGGTTTGCAGGAAAGAGCTACAGGAGAGAAGCGAGCTGCAGAAATGGTTATCCTATGGCAAGCATCAACAAGACCTAGATTCTAAACACAATCTCTGACTTCATTAATCTTCTGGCATCCGAAAATGCCTGAAGATGTCCTGTTTTACACATTTGGCTCTTAGAGTGTACAGCTGCCAGAAGCCTGATGGTCAGTGATTGTATTTCTGCATGCCTAAAGTACAGACTTATGGTGACTCCTGTAAAATGTGGCATTAATTAGCACCTGGTAGTAACTCCATAGTTAAGGGCTCCATTCTAAAATGGGCTTAAAATGAGGCTTTCATTCTTGCTTTTCTCCTGAAGCAGGTGGCCAGTCAATGTGGCCCAGTTTCACACATGGTAGTGTTTCTACCCTTTTAATTTCCTATGGCATTTTAGTTATATTTCTCTCATATATGTTTAATAGGCATGCTTTGAATTTGGGTTCTAGCTGAATTTTTTCCTTAGCAGCCTTACTTCTTGCTGTTAATAAACATTTGGGTTTTTTTCTTTTTTTTAAGAGTCTGCCTACACAAAACTTGGCAAAGAGGTGGATCCTCAATTGGTCTGCTTCAGTAGGTTGTTGTTTTTTTTCCCCATGGGTTTCCATGTTGGATTTTGGTCATTTTTAGTCATGG
Organism: Podocnemis expansa; assembly: GCA_007922195.1. NCBI lineage: Eukaryota > Metazoa > Chordata > Testudines > Podocnemididae > Podocnemis > Podocnemis expansa. Next base: position 24,325,977 of record ML681991.1, read on the forward strand.
CTCACACTGTAACTGAAGATTTATGTGCTGTGGACATAAATTTGATTGATTGGCTCTGGGGAGGCTAGATTAATGGGGTAGCAGTTAGACCTGGATGCACATAAAACCTTCCCTCTCAGGGGCTACACATCAATGTCAGATCTTATCCCACAATAGATAGTGTTTCAGTTAGAGTAGGTACACAGCCAACATGCCGAACACAAACCAGCAACAGCCAGGGAATCAAAAATTAGGCCTCATAACTGTCCACACCCTCCACTCCTCCTCCACCCGTTCACATATATCTTTTAATTACTGCAGCTATCAAAACCACAGGCCATGCACCAAAATCATGTGCCAAAGAGGCAGCCATTTTAGTCTAGTAAAGCAAAAAAAGCAAGGAGTCTTGTGGCACTTAAAGACTAACAGATTTATTTATCGCATTAGCTTTCATGGGAGAAAATCCCACTTCGTCAGACGCTTTGAAGAGGGGTAATTTACAGAATTGGATGAGAATAAATGCAGGGCAGTGGTCAGGTCATACTGCAACAGCAAATCAGAGCATTTGTAAGGATTCAAACTCTAGGGAACAGCACACAGAGGGAGGGTGAAGTCAAATTGCCTGTTATAATGTGAAAAGCATCCATAATCACGATTCGGCTCTCCTTTCACACCATCTAATCTGCATGTTATTTGAATTTCAGCTGTTTCTCTTTTCAGTCTTGATGTCCCACTGATTTTCTTGAGAACCATCGTTAACAAATCATCAGTGGAGTGATTAGGAAGATGGAAGTGCTCAGCAACTGTGGGGGGGTTTTTGTGTGTGTTGTGATTTCTGATGTCAGTTTTTTGTGCATTTATTCTTCTGCGTAGGGACTGTCCTGTTTGTCCAATATATAAGGCATGGAGGCATTTCTGGCACATGATGGCATAAATCACATTAGTGGATGAGCTGGTGAAAGACCCTTTGGTGAAGTAGCTGTCTTGATTAGGTCCTGTGATGGTGTCTTTAGTGCAGATATGTGGACAAAGTTGGCAGCGTGGTTTGTTGCAGGGATATGTGCCTGCTTTAATATTTCTGTTGTTAAGTCTGTAGTTGCTAGTGAGTATCTATTTAAGGTTCAGGGGTTGTGTGTAGGAGAGGAAAGGCTCACTCAACCTGTGTGACCACTGTTGCAGAATTTGCTTTTCCCACCACAGGCATCCAAAATAGACACTCCTGCCTAGAAACCCAGCCCCCAGTATAGCTTACTGACACAGGTATAGGGCCTTACGTCAGGTCACATCTTGACAGTCTGGCAAAGCCTCCATGGTCTTCCCTATTGTGGATCTTTTATATTAACGAGATGCATCATGAGTAGGGCAATATTGTTGACTGGGTACAAGTGAAACACATGATGCTTGGATAAGGAAAGTTTCCATGGCCACTTCAATGTTTTTTGTTGTTTGGAGTTTGTTAGGAATCTTGTATCTAATAATGTGTTTATACAAGGTCACTCATTTGTTGTAGGGGTGTTAATTTAACTGAGGGTGTTTACCATTGTCTGGATAAACTTTCCTTTCCACTTCCTGAGTAGACACTGTTTTTGACTGTCTAGACAATACAGCTTCCAGAACCCAAAGTGAGTATTCAGTTATATTAGAAACCTCAGTTTAATATAGCATGTGATTAATCAGTGCTGAAAAGAGTAAAATTTAATAAAATAAAATAACTGATTTTGATAAGAAAGGAATATTTCCAGTTGTTAATAAGCAAACACATAAGCTGCCAAGCTTGTCAAAAGAAAAATATCTAGTTGACAAATAAAAAATTCTTTGAGACAGAAGCTAAAACCCATCAGCTGCCTATCCTGTAAAAATAAAAAAAAGAAGTCTAGTTGACAAATAAAAATGTTTATTAAGAGAGAAGCTAAAAAGAGCACTCCATAATAGTGTATTACGTTAGCATTAATTGCAGGAATCCATCTGTGCTTTCAACTCTTAAAAATTAAAATGAATGATGATTTGAATCTTAAGATTTAACTTTACATGTTTTGGGTTAGATTCCCAAAAGGATGTAGACAACAAAGTGCCACTTTAGGCCCCTCAACCCGGAATCAGGCCCCACAGAGATTCACCAAACTTCTGCTCAGCTGCCCTCAAAACTTGTAGGTACCTAAAATCACTTTGTGCCTACATTTTTGTAGTAAAAGTTCCCTAGGCATTAATATTTCTGCTCCCAACCATATGCACTGCTGTCCTACACCAGGGACCTGGACGCCTAAGCCCCAGGACAATGTATGACTGAAGGAATATAAGTATTTCTCCACCTATGTCTCCCACATGCTCAGCTCTTGCCTACCAGAGCTGGCACCTATAAGGAAGCAAGAACAAAATAGCTCTGGGGTTTAAAGGAGCTATCTCCTAACAATTATCCCAATGTCCACCTGGTACATGGACGGTAGTACTGATCCCCTATCTCCCTAGCAGCTTCTTAAAGTGGAATAGGCACCTAACACCAGGGAGGGCTGAAACCAAGAACTCCAGGCAGAAGGAATTGCTTCCCTGCAAGGTGGATTTAGGTGCCTGTCTCTAAGAGAGGGGTGAGGTTTAGCATGCACCCTTCAAGTTGTCACCTCCCATGGGTTAGCCTAGGCAAGGAGCCACCAGGTAATAAGTTAAAAGATAAATCATACTGCACTATTAAACTAATGATCATGAATAATCTGAATAATAGAAAACCTTTGTTCCCATCTGAGTGAACTTTCATTCACATCATTAAGAGCCAAGAATTTAAGTAAATCGGATTTTTTGAATAAAATCCAAATCACGTAAAGTTAGTCCTTCACATTCTGTATGTTGGGGAAGAAATCTAGTCTAATCTTAACAAAAAGAAATTGCCAAGGTATCACTAAGATTATATTAGTTTAAATATGCTTAAAAATATGGGAGGAAATACTAAATCTGATGCTTTTAAAACTATGAGGCAATAAAGTGAACATTATTTAAACATTTAGCAATACATACTGACCTCGGTTTCAAAAATTTTCATTTGGGGCATCCAGCTTTTGAGCACCTTAAAGGGGCTTCATTTTCAAAGAAATCAGGCCTTTTGAAGGTGTCTTGAGTTGGATGCATGAAATCATTAGTTCCTTTGAAGATACAAGCCACTGTGTTCCCAGCATAGCAAAATTTTAGACTTAAAGGTACTGAGAAATATTCCTTTTAAAGAATGTTCTCCAAGTATTAATCCTAAAGATAATGCTAAGTGACTGCTCAGCAGAAGTCCTATAATTTTAGTAAACATACTTAACAAATAATGAGCAAAGGTGCCAAACAATGTGCTACATTAAAGAACAGGGGAACATTTACTAGTAAGTTGAAAAAGCCAGTCAGGGCTGGCCCACAATATTTTGGCTCCTGAGGCAGGGAACTCAAATGATGCCTCTATGCACCCTCACTTGGGCCAAAATATTGAAAGGTCTCAATTCTGCCATCTTCATGTTCTACTCCTCTCATGGTACTGCTCTGATACCTACCCCAGTAAAGGAGAGCTAGCAACTTAAAATGCCTTGTTCAAAAATTGTAAGTAACTTTCAAATGCTTAAACAGCAAATGTAACTTTTCTTTTCCGCATAGTAAACAATGGCATTTTTATCTATTTGAATAATCAAAGTGGTGCCTTCCATGCCTTCTTGGCTGCAAAGATTTGAACTGCTTCCCGAAGGTCCACAGTCTGGGCCAGCTCACGCTCTGTTGAGGTCATTGCAAGGTGACCAGCCTCTCCTGCATCATTGTGGAGCATAGATGTTTTTATTAACTTCAGCTTGAAGAAGCTGCATTCTCCACTGGCAACTGTTACAGGAAGTGTTAGAAGTATGTGCAGAGCAACAAAAGTATTTGGAAAGAGGGTGGTCATCTTATTTGTACACATATTCCGGAACAGCCTTTGGAGCTGATCCTGCTGAAATATATCTTGAAAGGGGTTCAAGTTCATCGCCCAAATCACTCGTATCAATATTGCGCAGGTAATCATGTGTCAACACTGTCTCTAGTGCCCTGCATTACTGGTGTAGGTCTTGGCTTCAGGTATAGTGAGGAGTTTTGTAATATCATACAACATCCCAAACATACTGCTGTGTTCCTTAAGCCACATGAAACATTCTTCAGATGACTGTATTGCACAATCTTATGGTCTCTTATGGGATTATCCCATGCCTCATAATCAAAATGTCTTCTTCTTCAGTGACTCGTGTACTCTTGAATGGGTAGGAAAATAGCTTCACTGTGAAGTTCCTCTGCCAACTTCTGTGCACTCTTCAGAACATTTTGAAATCCCTCATCTGACTAGTAAGACTTAGCTTTGTCCAGTTGTTCCATTGCTCCAGATGTATCAAGGTCAACACCTTGGAGTCTCTTGCTTACAACATTTATTTCAAACAGTATGTTATGTCACAACACCAAGCCACACTGAAATTTGAAGGTATGTATGTTTCTGGTGATTCCATTTCCCTCTGCCACTGTTCTCTCACAAACAGTTCCTGTCATAGCATTGATTTGCCTTCCAGTTTCAAAGCAGCACCCCCTCTTGAAATATATTCTTTTGAATTTTTGCCATGCATGGTGGCTCAGGAGCTGCAGGTCTATCAGCCACTGATGACACCACATCTAGAAAATCCATTGTTCCAAGGGGTTGGGCCAGCATCTAAGAAGCAATCGAAGCTGATGGCTCCAGATTGCTCTGTGGTAGATTTTCAGGGATGGTCCTTTATTGAGGTCCTGCCCTGTGCAGACCAAGTATCTGGAATGCAATTCAATAGCCTTTCCCAAGGCAAGGTTAAATATATATTCAGCACAGAATACAAAATGGAGATCCTAATAGAATTTGGAAGTTATGCTACAAACCAGAGTCCATTATTTGATCCAGATATGTTGCTCTCTATCATGAGTGTGAGGAAGAGAAGGTGCTTTAGTAAGATTTCTTCCTTTGTCACATCCCCTCAACAGAAGGCACTTGCCCACGTATTGTAAAGAAACTTCACAGCTTCAGAGTCCTGTGCACCTCAGTGCAAGTGAATGCCCAGATTTCCATGTGTGTTGGTGGCTTTCATGGAGATGCAGCCATGGGCTCTTTTCTTTTGGCTACCAAGGAGTTGAGCCTTTTGACTGAGCCAAAAGATCATCCCCTTTTGTGGTAGCAAAAATTCAAAATAAAGAAAAGGAACACAATGCCTAGTGATGGTCCAGTCCTCTTACCAGTCACTGGATCTCTCATGAGAGGCAATTTGCTGTGTCTTTTCATCCTAAGGTGTAGAGGTGCATCTTCATCCCAGACTCTGCCAAGCCATTAATGGCTGCAAAAAATGTTCTTTCCCACTGTGGCTGGGCAGGAGACATGCCCCACCCTATTAGATAAAGATCTAGTAACAGCAGTCCACACTTTCTTGCCTTTCAGGTTCAAGTCAGGCTACTCATTGTATTTAGGAGTGAAGTCTAGAAGCCCATGGAATCTTTATCTGGTACAGAACTAGGGTGACCCATTCCTTATTTTAAGAGACCATTCTTTATTTCATTGATTTATCCCTTAGGTCAGTGGTTTTCAAACTTTTTCCCTCAGAACCCAGTTTAAAAAAAGAATGTGGGCGCACAACACAACAATTACATCTTTGAGCAATGCATTCCAGTCTTTCAGCAGCAGCAGGGGGCACCACGATCCAGTACCTGAAGGTCTGTGACCCAGTACTGGATCCCAACCCATAGTTTGAAAACTACTGGCCTAGGTGACCACCCATCCCTTATTTTAAGATGCACTGAAAGATATTAAAACTGATAAGTACCATTTTAAATATTAAATTGAAGCTATGATAATTGCATTATATGTTTGAGGGCAATAGAAATGTACCTTTGAGAGAAAAATAAATGATATGCTAAAGGAAATGGCATTTTCCTTTAAAAAAGGCAATATTCCTTATTTTTTCATGTGGCTTTCCTCTATTTCCATTCCACAAAGGTGGTCACTCTATATAGATCATGTGTCTGCCCAGAAGCACAGGTTATCATGAACGGATCATTCTGTGCATTTCTCTTGACACTCTTTTCCTATTGAATGCAGAGTCAAATTCAAGGTCTGTTTTTTAATACACAAAGCACTGTATGAGAAACCTGAGACATTGGCTTTCACTCCATGGCCATGCTCTGCCAAGGCTGCTATTTTCCACAGCAGCTATGAAACTGTCAACTAGCAGAGAGGCTGCTGAGTGCGGAAGGCATCATCATTCATTAGACAATGAAACTCACTCTCACAATGACCACAGGCAGACCTCACTCGCAGGAAGCAGAACTAAATGCAGAACCCAGTGCTTTGGTTGCTGGGTTTCTACAAAGCTCTCTACGCAGACCCTTGCTTTCATACACATATAATATATATAAAATACGTATAATATTTTAATGTATATATTCTCCTAGCTTTCAAGCTGCCCTTACTGGCTGAGAAGGGCAAGAGAATTGGTTGTTTTTCTTTTTACTCCAGGAGACACAAAGATACTATGGGTAATAGAGGCCTATGTTGGTAGAGCTAAACCTACTTGGAACGAAAATGAGGTTTCTTCTGTTTCAAGAGACCAGTCATTGTAAACTGTCAAGCTAAACTGGAGATTCATCTACATGCCAAACTCACTGGATACACAGGAAACATTTTTACCAAAAAGAAAACTTGGTTATTTTAAGTTAAATATGTTTCAGAAAACACATACTTGGGTTTATAAAGCCTGTAGAGGATTGAAATGTATAAATCATTTACTCGTATTTTGCTAACGAAGTTTCATCCTGGGGTGCCTTTTAGTGATTAAGACTCCTGACAATAGAAAATCTCATACTAGTTCAGCAGAGCACTGTTTAAACATGAAGTGTGCTTTTGTGCAGTGAAATGAAAACTGAAAGGAAACATGCAAACCTAAAACAGTTACATCAGAGAGATAGCACATGGGTGTGCTCACTTGAAATTAACAGCTTCCAAGACAGGAGACGGAAGCTCGAATTTGAGGGGTCATTGTTATATTTTTCAAACTTTACCATTGTTTTAATATTTGGTTGAAGTAATATGAGAATTCATAAACAAAGAGTCTTGTGGTACTTCTAAACACTAACAAAATGTATTAGTTAGTCTCTATGGCTATGTCTACACTGCAGGGCTCAGTTAAGTCAACTTAAAGGCCTACTTAAATTGGACTTTAAGTAGATCTTATTAAGTCACCATAGTGAGGCCACATTGCATTACTTTATCAAGGAGACTTAAATGGCACCACTGCACTATGTCGACTTTATTAACTCAACTTTAATGGCCACATTTTGTTAAGTCAATTTAATAAAGTTGACTTAACCCTTAAAGTTGACCTTAAGGGCAGGAGTTATTAAGTTGATGTAAGGAAGCCCTTAAGTCAGCTTAATGAACTCCAAATGTGGCCAGGGCTTCGCTTAAGTTGACTTAATCCTCCTTAAGGGGAATATGTCAAGAATTTATAGACAGCTAGGATCAGGGTTGCAAGTTATCCATGGTTATGTGTGGTGGCATATGTCCAGAGAAGTTAGAAATAGCTTTGAATTTCTGACTGCTTGCGGGGTGTGTGTGTGTGTCTGTCTCTGAATCACATGTGTGCCTGTGGCTTGACTATGAATCGTCATAGGAACACTATTTTAAACTGAAGTGATACTTTCAGTATGCTCATAAGCCACCAAAGTCTGTTAGCAGTACTAAGTTGCATAATATTAAACATAATGAACAAGGTGTCCGGTGACACTTTTAAAGACTAAGAAATTTATCGCTTAAGCCTTCATAAGCTTTCATGTGATAAATAACTGTTAGTTTTTAAAAGTGCCACCATCCTTGTTTGTTTTCCTGGACTAGAGTAACCTGGGTACCCCTTTGGAACTTGTCATCATCCAAAGTTAAACACATGCATGAATGTGCTGCTGACTTATGGGCTAAAATTTTAAATTTTATAGTTGTTCTTGATTGAACCACTACTAACAGTCCCATAACTTCTGACTGATATAAAGCCTGACTAGCACATTGATAAGAACCTACATTAAGTAGCCTAAGTTGGTACTTAAATCACCATCCCAGAACAGTATGAAATTTGAATAAATTTACCACTGTGCAATAAGATTTTTGGGATTCACTGTGATCTTCTTAAAAGGTTTTTAACATCCTGTGTTATATTCATTCATAAACAAGCTGAGTTAATTGATGACTCCACTGAAGTCAGTGGTAATCTTGCTCTTGAATTTAATGGAGCTAAGATTTCACCCACTAGGAGTAATTTGATTTAAGTATAGTCTCATTTTTGCCACGATGGCTATGGAATGCTGCTAGCGGATAATGACTAAGCATGTGAAAAACTTAAGACTGCTGCTACTGATCAGCTTATTTGTCTTCAGCAACAAAATAAAACCAACTAAACTTCTGTATCTGCAAATTGCGTGCAGAACTAGCCTATATAAAACCTTGTTCATGTTACTATTGCCTGTTTCCTGCTCCACTTGCTCCCAACCATTTCAGTAACATGGCACACTTCAACGAGACAAACACTCCCGTGGCATACTCACTTTTATCAGCTGAATTGATTGCTCATAAACATCACATTTACTTACGTTTATTTACTTTGGTTATGGTTTTACTAGAGAGGTTTTCAACATAGTTCATACAACAAGCTAAAGGATCAAATGCATTAATGTTTCAAATCTACCAGGAAAAAAATACATGCCATCTCAATTTTGCCCTTTGGCTACCTGCATTTCAAACATTCATGTTTCAGAATCAAAAGAGCAATACCTTGCTTTTAATTTGATGATTAATTTTCACAAGTTTTATGAGTTTTAATTTTGGTCAGATATAATATTGTTTAAGATGAAACAAAGTTTGTTTTACATTGATTTTCATTACCTTTGTACAACATTTCAGGGTGCATTTGGGCAGCTCTCACGGCACACTAGTTGAAAACCACTGCACTACAGCAATATAACAAATGCTAATGCATGATAATAATAACTAAACAATGTGTATTTCATACTAAACTTACTCTAATGTTCTCACAATAGGAATCAGGAACTCTGATCTCTTCTCTGTCACTGAGTTGCTATGTGGCTTTGGAAAGGTCACTTAAATGCTCTGTGCCTCAAATTTAGTGTGCTAAGTGGTATAATAATGGTTACCATTTTACTAGCTATTTTTGGAACTTAAATACTCTTTATAAAGCTCTTCGAGACTCTCAGAGAAAGGTTCTCTGTAAGTGAAACTCATTGCCCTATTTTAATACCCCAACTTGTTCGTGTTTTCACCTGCTCTTTCCCTTCTTCTGACACTGAGAACCCATCAATTGCACCTTCAGGTTTGGAGACTGCTGCAGTTTACTATCAGTGTGTCAGTGCCGAGACTTCCAGGTTGCAATATAGTCGCATCTCTGTCAGCTGGTACAAGGAAGAGACTGAATTAGTAGCCATCCATATGCACCGGCTCATAGCTGAACACACTGGCAACCTGACACACATGGAGATTAGGCTGTGGGCCACCTTACCCTAACTTTTAGAAGTCCACAGGCACTCAGATTGGGAATTAAAGCACTATATTAACAAAGGAATTCTGGTGAATTGTTTGAATCCAAACTGATTTGACCTTTGTGTCTGGCCTCTTGTAGGTTTCCGTAACTTGCACGTGGATGACCAGATGTCTTTAATCCAGTATTCCTGGATGGGTCTTATGATTTTCGCCATGGGATGGAGATCTTTCATCAATGTTAACGCCAGAATGCTTTACTTTGCTCCCGACTTGGTGTTCAATGAGTAAGTGTTAAATAGCAGCCAACTTGATATTTTGCATTGTTCATGTCAGAAAGTTTGTGACAGAAATAGCGTGAAAGAGAAAAACTAACTAACAGGCTCCCTCCCAGTACAGCTCAGATAACCTCACTCTGAGGTTTGGTTACAACATTTCAAAATTCAAGAATGATGCTCATTTTCCCCAGTTATCTGCCAAAATCTCCTGTAGGTGATTCAGGAGCAATAAGTGGTGCTACTAAGCCTTTCCCATCCTTTGCCTCCGGGCCCGGAGTTTACACGCACATATGTGCAGAGACAGGTGCTGATGTCTGGAGGAGATTGATCTGTGAGACCCTGCTGTGCTTCAGAGAGCCAGTGCAGCTCCCCATTCACTGCTAGGCAGGTCAGAAAAACACTGCTGTGGCAAGATGAGACATAGCATGACCTAAAGTGCATAGAGGGAGGAGGTGCTTCCAACTCCTGCGAATCCTCAGACTCTGGCTTGCTCTTTTGTAGACGCTCTCACTGCTGCTAGAAATTACTAGACCAGACTAAGAATAGCAACTCTTTTATGACACTTTTCTATTATGCCAAGCAACCAACCTGCATTGGTGCCTACAAAGAGTGGTTCACAATGCTCTGCTCCATGAGATTCATTCTGAGACCACCAGCTCTCTCCTTTGTTTGTCTGCCTGTCTTCCTTGCTGTCTGGGTTCTTACACTGCACCCACAGCCAGGGATCCAAGCACTAATGCAATGCGTAGTTAAAACACATGCTTTTGAGTTGTCTTAAATAAGGAGTCTCCTTTAAATCAAGAAGTGAGTGGGTTATTTCATTTCTGCTCCAGGATTATTGAGTTCCCACAGCACAGTTGTGTAAATGGAGACATGATAAACTTGTTAACTAGCTTTACTGACAGCATGTAATCCTCACAGAGCCAATGGCTCCAGGAGAACTAGCATAAAGCACCTCACAAAGTGAAAGATACGGAAGCTTTGCATAGTTGTCGGTGAACTGATTATTATAGCAAACAGCCTGGATGAGTAATGATCTGTCCTGGTACCACATTAGGGATTAGTATGTCAGGTTGTTAATCAACTGCACACTACATGTTCTGGGGGGTGCAATGTAACAACCAGAAGTATTTTTATAGCATGAGGCATCTGTGACCTTTTCTTCACTGAATTGTCCTATTCCCTTTCATGTCATTTGGAAGCCTTGAAAACCAAACCTTACTTCACTCAAGAGTTGGGCCTCATTGTCCACTTTGGTGTCAGGGTCCTGAATCCCAATGCCAGGTCTCGCTTCACCAAGGCCCCCCAGAAGGGAGGGAAGGGTTGGCAATGCCTGGCTCTTTGCCCTTGCAGTAGTGGAGGCTGAAAGCTGAGAAGGCAGAGAATGTCTCAGAATCGATACCCCCATGAGACAGGACTCACTACTGTTCTCCAGACAATTCCCCCACTTCTTCCTTCTAACATTTTGTTGTTTTCTCTCCCCTTTTCCTCCCTTCCCCCATCAGAAACCACCATTTAGTTTCTCTCTTCCCTATTTTTCCCCCTTCCCAGCCTCCCATGCTGCTGCCTTCCCTGTGTCTCCCTCTTTGGCTATGTTCTCACACAGGGGGTTATTTCGATACAAGTTGTCTCAAAACAACTTGTATCGAAATAATGCCTTATTTTGAAAAAACTTATTTCGAAATAACAAAAAGTTATTTTGAAATAAGGAAAAAAGCGGGAATCGAAATAGCATGTTCACACTGTGGGCTTGCTATTTCGATTCAGGGGCAGGGCACCATGGGAGGTGTGGCAACATGGCCGCCACACTGGGCCATGTTGGCGGCTATGTTGCCAGCCAGGCATGCCTAGGCAGGAACTTCCTGTTCCCTGGGGTGCTGAGCACCCTGGGAGGAAGGTCAGACGGTTGTTTCAAAACAACGGTTGTTTTGAAACAACATGTTCCGACAGTATAGTTTCAAAACAACTCATTTCGAAACAACGTTGTTTCATAACCAAATGGGGTTTAAGTTGTTTTGAAACAACGGTACGTCGTGTGAACATGGTTTTTCTTATTTCGAAACAACCTCTGTTGTTTTGAAATAAGACTGCTGTGTGAACACACCCTTCCATCCCTATCTCTCTGACTTCTCATGCAGCTGAAGTCCTTGTTCTCATGGTACAGGATGAGGGTCATGCATGTTTCCCTCCCCAACAATGCACATCTTCAGCCAGCACTGGTGCTGTCTCCAGTGCCTTGCCAACTAGGTCATCAGAGCCCTCTGAGTTTAGTGTCAGTGGCATAACTTCAGCTAGCAGTTTAGATCTCTGCTCACTTGGAGGAAAAAAAAACCCAAAATAGTCATGCTGAGGGGTTTTGAGATTCCTCTTCCCCCATCACTCAGACCACAGACATAAAATGTGAGCGTGGTGCTGGCACAGAGAGTGATTCTTTCTCTGAGAGCTCACACAACGATACTTGCCCAATGTGTTTTGAGAAAGATGGCACATTGTTGCTGTAATTTTCCAGTAAGTGAGAGGGATCCGCTGAACCTTAAAATTCCATGTGATCCTCCATTCCTAGTCAAGCAGTATTCTGGAAAACTCTTTTCCTGAATTAAGGCCATGCTGCTGTTGAGATCTAAGTGAGAGCTGAAGAGTAGCTCCTTTTCAGACAGAACATGCTAGGATAGATGCAAGTTTGTTGAGTCTTTTTCTTTTCAAATAGCTCAGTCAAGAGCATAGTAGACCAGCTGTACTTTAACCTTCTTGGCAATGTGTCTTCCCAGGTACCGAATGCACAAATCCAGAATGTACAGCCAGTGTGTCAGGATGCAACATCTTTCTCAGGAGTTTGGGTGGCTTCAAATCACTCCCCAGGAGTTTCTCTGCATGAAGGCTCTTCTCCTCTTCAGTATTAGTGAGTGGCAGCATCCATCTCTGAGCAGACTGGTTCATCTGCTTTGTGTGGCCCTGTATGTTGTTGATTCCCCCAGATCATATAGAAGCCACAGTGAAGTCAGCAAAGACCGTAACAGCCACCCAGTCCTGTCCTCTGCATTTTGCTGGCATCCCCCTGATGTAATTGCCTTATCTAACCTGCTCTGTGGTCCTTCTCTTGATTGTGCCTTGGCCACCTGCCTTGCCTAATTGCTTTTGATAAATGGACCTCTGAGTGGCTGAGCAGGAAATTCTGAACCTGTCTATGGTGGATTTCAGCTGCTGCCTTTGTTTTGTAATAATGACAGCACCAAACAAAGGCTGTGTGCATACAGGGACAACAGCCCCTCCGTTTGCCCCCTTCTGTCCACCCAGCTAGCCAGTGACCCTCAATCATCCACAGTGGAAGAAAAGATGAGGGGAATGTTTAAGGGTGATTTTTTTTTCAATCTTCCTGTTGCTCATTTTCTTTTCTCTCTGTATTACGATTATTTCCTCTCCTTATCCCCATGCCAGTTCCAGTAGATGGTCTGAAAAATCAGAAGTTCTTTGATGAACTTCGAATGAACTACATAAAGGAACTTGACCGTGTCATCGGTTGCAAGAGAAAGAATCCCACTTCCTGCTCTCGGCGCTTCTACCAGCTCACCAAGCTCCTGGACTCCGTGCAGCCTGTAAGAGAGGGGATGAAATGGCCAAAAACCTGGAAGCAATAATAATTTTAGCTGGGGGCTAGCAGACTCTAGTGGGGTTCTGACATTTTTGAGGAGTGGGGCCGGAATATTGCAGGTACCAAAAAAAAAGGAGCAGAAGGAGACAGCTTCATAAGTGGCAGCTGTAATGTAAGAAAAGAGGATTAGTTCTTTAATTCATTTTTTCTTTTATTGGCATTTCTATAGGCAGTTGCTCAGAAGCAATGAGACCCTTGATAAAGATCCCGATTCAATGCCAGAGCAAGGGAAAAAAAACTTTCAGGAAACAATATGAGCTATAATACTAGCTGGCACCCACAAATCTGTCAGTTGCCTCAGATGACTAAACCAGATTAGCAGGTAGCTAGCCTCAGTGTCTGCATTCTTAAAAGGTGTTTCTGGCGTTAAGTATAGGGAAGTACAAGGGAACAGTGCAGAGTCTAAAATGAGTTTATGTATTTATTTTAGGTAGAACTTGCAAATTTTTGAGCACTACGACTATAGAAGGTAGTTCTCAAATAATACGTTTCTCAAAGCTTCCTGTGGTTTGCTAGCTGCTCTTTAAGATCATAGAGCAACTAGCTCCAGTCAGTCAGTCGATGCCAATTCCCATGCTAAAGTATGGTTGCTCTCTGAAAAGTGACTGTATAAAAATGGAAATTACTCCATGTCAAATCTGCTCATTTACAGATAACTTTTTTCTTTTTTTAAATTGCCAGCACAGTAGTCTCATCCTGAGATCTGGACATCAAGCTGGGTCTTATCTGGCTGGCGCCTCATCAGCAATACCAAAAATTCTGCAGTCAGAACTTACTTAGCAATTCTGTTGGTGATACACAAGGCAATACAGAATCCATCTGCTTCCAAACAGCTGTTCGTCTGCAGGGAAACAATAAGAGAAATGGGTTTTACTCGATAAAGTCAGCAGTCGTGATTCTGCACACACACAAGGGTCTGGTTTCTGAATGGGATACCATTCTTACACAGTCAATTTTCTTAGCAGCACCATAGTCTAGCACACTCTGAACTTAGAACAGGAACCTCACAGCACACTTGCTGCCTGGATTGTTCACTTGCTCGTTGCTGGGATGAATAATTGCCACCTAGTGGCTGTTCCCAAATGCAGAAGAGTATGTAGCATCCAAACAGCGGATATCAAATCTCACTGCGCTGCAGCCTGTCCTGTAACATGGTACCTGCTAATACTTCCTGTAAAGTCACCACAGTGTTATCAAGATAAAAAGAGCCACTTGTTAGAGAAGTTAAATCATTCATTTAACCTTCCTGCTTTCTCTCTCTTTCTTAGATTGCCAGGGAGCTGCACCAGTTTACATTTGACCTTTTAATTAAAGCTCATATGGTCAGCGTGGACTACCCTGAAATGATGGCTGAGATCATCTCCGTCCAGGTTCCCAAGATCTTGTCTGGAAAAGTCAAACCCATCTATTTCCACATGCAGTGATGACCCGGAAGGAATCTCCTTTCCCTGCCACTCCCTTTCAGCCATCTCCTGCCTGTTATCTCTGCACTACTGTTCTGCAGTGCCTTGGGGAGCCCCCTCTAAAGATACTGTCTGCTGTGAAGATGTACAATGCCAAACTACAGCCTACTGGGATTCCTTTGATTTCTGTTTATTCTGGGGTACTGCCAAACTGAACTACAGTACCCCCCCATGGCTTCTGCCTATGTCTGGATGGCTTTGTATCTCTTTAAATGTCGTGGCATGGTGACTTTGTGCTCAGCATTGGGTGGCACTTGTTTACATCGTCGTGCTTGTGTATTTTCTGCAGTGACTTACAGTGGCCCAGGGCCATGGAGAGTTTCAGACCAGGAAAAATTCTGCTAATTGTTTTCTCTTTAAGACAAGACAAGACGTGGGCTAAACCTGCAAGTTGGGGGTATGGGTTACTTTTCTGACTAGCCTGTGGGGTTTTACCTTTATTTTTACCTTCAAAGAGGCAGGTGGATTAAAAGGGCAGAAGTAATGAGACAAGAAGGGGGACAGGGAAAGAGGGCACTAGTTGGTGAAATTATAAAATCTATTTCAAAACCAAACAGCCAGCATATCGTGAATATACAGTCTTGTTGGAGAAAATGTCCTTGTTATTGTCTGCTCCACTCATGCACACAAAACCATAGACCACACCACTGTGGCCATAAGTGCAGACTCATATGACGGCTTCAGTCATGCCCAGACCCATACACCCATGTGCCTTCAGCATCTTAGAGCAGCATTAGGTATTTACTTACTGAAAAAATGCCCAATTCCCAAGAGTATTTGGAGTGTTGTCATTTCAGTAAAGAAGGCTAACCAGGATTATGACTTTTGGAACCCCTGTAGATTGGAGACAGCTAACTTCCTTCCAGGACATTTTTCCTGTGGACTGGGAACCAAACTGGCTGTAAATCTGCCCAAAGACTGTCCAGAAACCTAGTGATCACATTCCTGTTTTGACCATCTTTTTTCTTTCACACCAGCAAACAAAGAAAATACCCTCTAGTATTCATCTCTCATCTGTGCACCGTGAGTGCCTGAACTCTCCTCTCACCTCTGCCTCTACCCTACTCACCTTGCATGTCTAAGGGCTCCGCTTTTCTCTCCCCATCTCCTGTTCTTCTCACCACAGTTGTCTGAAGGTTTGGATTTTCGAGAGGTTCTTCTCATTTGCCCTTTACTCAGGTGTTTTGCAGATTCTTTCAGATGCCAACAGAAGATAATACCAGAAGCAAAGCAATGGGAGCTTAGGATCTTTGGACCCTATGAAGCCAAGGGACTTTGAGGTTATCCCTTTTCTTTTGGAAGCAATACATGGCCTGAGATTCCCAGGTGTTCCAGGAAATGGTGAACAAAGCAGGTAAAAGGCTTGTCCTCTTCCTTACAGGAGCCCACTTCTCCCATTAGTGTTAGTAGTGGATCTTCACCAAGGAAAGAATACAACCCCTCTCAATGTCCCTAAAATCCCTACATTGTAAAATCAGCACCCAAACAAAGTCCACAATCTCCGTCCATAGAGATGACATTGTGTCTCCAAAATGCAGCACAATTGGTAAGGTGCCTGCTGGAGAACTCTACCTAAAATACACACAAACACTCTGTCATTCAAAACAAATAATGAAAGGTTTATCATTTGCTGGCAACTTTCAGAATCAGGAACATTTCAGAAAGGAGCGCATGTTTCTTCAGAGCAGGTTAACAGTTGCTTGCATAATCCCTCTGAGTTCCTACAGACATAGTGATCCACCTAAAAATTTTATTCAGATTTGGGGGTTTTCCCCCCTGGGGTGGTATTGCAAATGCAGGGATCTGACCCTTTGTCTCCTGGGGGCTCTGAGTTCCCTCATGAGCCCTTTCCCTCATTTCAGGAACACAACAGAGCAACAAGAGCCATGTGGGCAGGATGGGTTGGGGAATCAGATTTTTGAAGAGGTAGATATGGGTAACTCTACTGTAACAGAGCAGCATCCCACCATCCCTGTGTGATAGCAGCTGTTCACATCTTCCAAATGCCTCCTTTATACATTGGAAAAGTCAGAGGTGTAAGCCTGTGGATCCCCACCAGCTTTACTCTCTTCAAGTATATGAGCCTTTTCCTTGCCTCTTTTTCCCAATCCTCCCCCAATCCCAACATGTAAAAGAATTCTGCTGCTTTTGGGGCCTGTTGTGAGGTGGGGTCAGTCGTCAGCCTCAGAGAGCATCAACTAGAAACAGCTTTCTGAGCTTCATGGCAATATGTCTGGGGTTCCATGTGGGGGGTTTGTCAGCACAGAAAGCGGCCGCACACTTTCCATGATACTTCTCCATACTTTTGGGGTTGCATTTTTTTAAAATACCTTTTCAACACATTTTAAATATGTTTTCACCCCCTCAGGGGCATGGCTCTGCAGCCTTCCTGTGCTCCTCCTTGTGAGTTACGGGAGCTCTTTTTGAGACTTACCAGTTGTTACTCTGGTGTTATGCAGGGCTGTCCCTAGGGGTGTGCAGGACCCTGGGCAAATCACCCTCTGTGGGCCCCCCACACATACCCCCCAGCACTGGCGGGGAAGGGCTGGACAGCCCAGGGGAGTGGCAGACCCCTGCACCAGCCATCCCATGCCGGGGACTAGACAAGCCAGCCAAAAAGGCAGCCCTGTTCAGCAGTGCAGGTCTGCCCCTCCACCCCCATCCTGCCATGCATGCTGCTTTCAGCTCTGTGCCGGAGCAGGAGAGAGGGGGCAGGAGGCAGCATGGCCAGGGTGGGGGGTAGCCATACAGGGCTTTTGGCCAGCTCGCCCAGTCCCCAGCATGGGGGCGGGGGGGGGGGCAGTGGTGCAGGGCCCCCCCAAAGCATGGGGCCCTGGGCGGCTGCCCCATCTCTCTCTACCCTACGGACGGCCATGGTGTTATGAACAACTTTTTCTCAGTAAAGGCCGATAAAAATATTGAACTGTTAATGCGATTGAAACCAACTGGTGCAACATGGGCTCCCCTGACTTTGAAAATGTACCAGTTAAAAGATCATTGTACGCTTACACCAAAGCCTACTTTTTTCATTGCAGTTTTCAGTTAGTTAGCAGGTGAATACAGTGAATGGCTGGCTGGTCACTGCACAGCTCGCTCAGTAGTGAAATGTGAGGATGCCTTGAGTAGGCAGGAAGGCATGTGTTTTGCATGCGTACATGTCCATGTGAGGGTTTCACCTTTATATGCTAAGGGAGCTGGTTTGTGTGGTACCATTCTAGAACGTCAATGGAAGGATTGTCAGTGATCCAAAGTTAATGCAAAACAAACGAGGAGTCCTGTGGCACTTAAAGACTAACAAACTTGTTAGTCTTTACGTGCCACAGGACTCCTCGTTTGTTTTGCTGAACTAGATTAACAAGGCTGCCTCTTTGGAACTAAAGTTAATGGATTGCATGCCTATGAACACCCTTGTCTGATGGGCAAAACAGGAGAGGAGGGAGAGAGTGAGAGGACGCTGTCTGTGACTGGCACCAAACATGCACAGGTTGCAAACATTTTGCAGCAGAATCCTTTACAAAAGATGAATGTGTTCACTTGAGATCTATGCCACCCATCCAATACTGTACATCACAAATAAGTTGTCTTCCCTCACTTGCACCAGTAGTTTCTGTACCATATCAGATGTAATGGAAAGTTAGGATTTGTTCTGAAGCTGTTGAATATCAAGAGACAGCTCTACACTTTTTGCTTCGTTTGAAAGCTGGCTTTGTCTGACATTGTTAGAGGAATTACTGGAGGATCCAGTTTCAATAGCATGTCTGTTGGCATGTTCATCCACCAGCGATTCTAAACATCTTCTTCAGTTTACTTTCAGTGGTTTTTGCAGGAATAGAAAAAAGTGTGAGATATGCCAAAGCTCTGACTGCCATGTTCTTCTATACTTCATTTTTTATTTTGCATTTTTATTTCTACTTGTGCTTAAAAATACCAAAGAGAACCCCACAGCCCATGCAACAACATAGAACAAGTTTTAAATACTACTACACAGTTTGCTTAGCTTCTGTTTATCTGACTCTGGGAGCTTATGAAGCTATTCGCTTACTTGGGAATGCTTTCCAGAATTGAGGTACAAATAGCTTGTAAGTACCCTCCAACTTCACAGAGGTAAATTCTCCCTTCAGATACAAGAGTGCAGTTGGAGCTGGAGTTACAGGCATGAGGAGGCAGAAGTCTTAACTTGGAAAGAACCCTTTAACTATGCCTTCCTGCAGGTTACTTGGGAGGTGCATGCAGTGATTGAGAGCAAACATAAAATCCAGGTAACCAGCACTATGGGGAGAAAGAAGACTGGGTGGGATGGTCTGTATTCAGTATTGGTCAAACTCCATTCCCATTGAAATCAACAGGAGTTTTACTGTTGACTTTAAAAGGGCCAAGAGCTAGGCTAATGCTGATGTGCTTTTGAAATTGATTTACTTTGAGCCATAACTGGAGGGTCTGACCTTGAACTCAGTCCTTACTCCCATTCAGTTTGCCTGGGCAAGGACTGACTAGATTCTCCTTTCATTTACAGTATTGTAAACCAAGAATACAATGGCTAACAAGCATTGAAGCCAATGGAATTATCCCAGTATAAGACAGATCTGAATCAGGTTCTCAGGCTGGATTTGTCCCCTACTTACTGCCCGCTGAAGGAACTCTGGTAGATCACCCGTAAGACAAAGAGTCATTTCCCAAGTGATAGCCCTGCCACTGGGGCACGTCTACACTTTATGCAGCGGTGTGAATGCCAGCTGAAGGAGACATCCTTGCTCATCGAGCTAGTGCTCTTCAATGCACTCCGGCAGAATGAGCGATGAGATGGGTTAGCCACCCCAAGCATCTACCCTTCTGAGACTGCAGGTATTCAGTCAGGGTGGCTGTCCCATCTTTCTGCTCATGCTGCCCTAGCTACACTGAGTTTTAGAACACTAGTGCAAGTGTGTCTCCTGAAGCCGAGATCCCGTCTCAGCTCCATGCCCTAAAACAGTACTAGTTTTGTAGGTAGGTAGGCTCCATGATCTGTACATAAATGAAGATGAGGATGGTATTTCTCACCCATGACATAAAGTATTACGTGCCTCTTAGCAAATAGGATTGACCCTTCACAACTGCAGGGGCTCTGATTTGGCCCCTCTGACAAACCTATCCACCACACAGCAGGTGTCTTTTAGCAGAATTCTCCCCTGGCCTTTGTCAGATGCAGCTTCAAATGTCGACATCTCCCTTAATGTTTAAAACTAAAAAGAACAAGAGATCCATCATTTTTGTAGTACCAAAAATTTCTATATAAAGAAATGACTTGAAAGGCATTTTTTGTGAAATACACACTGAGAGAGACTAAATATCCTTCAGAAAATGGAGACTGTGTATGTGCCTATGTTAGTGCAAGCTTTTCTTTCATCATTTTTTCTACTACTATTGACCATGATTTGAAAGGTCCATCTTTGCACTGTGTGAATAGAGTACGTACTGGTTGGCATCCTCTATTTGAGGGCCAGTACTAGTTTGATCCCTGCTGAGGAGCTGTATATTTAATGGACAGTATCTGCACTAGAAGGGCAACAAAGAGAAACCCATGTTGTTCTCTCTTTGAGAGTGCAAATCTTCTCTTTAATCTAAGGCAAGAGAATTGTGCTGTAAACTGGGATTTGTTTCATAACCATGTTTCAAAGTAGATCTATAGCATGAGAGAAATATGTCTGGACCGTCCATGTAGACCTATTTCTGCAGCTTCACAGTTTGGGTCCACTTGAGAATGAATATTGCACCTGGGAAGCAAACTGTTAATTGCATCTTGAGTATATGAGAGACCTGGGCTGGCTCTATTGGCCTACTATTCTCACCTAGAAGGTAATGACTTTGGGCACTCTGCCTGCAGGGTGCAGGGAGAGAGGTTGTAGATGTGATGTTTTCAAACCTTCCAAACTATGGGGAGGTGGATGGCCACTGGAGATGGTTCATCTTGTCACGTACTACACTTTACTAGCCTCGAGCTGATGCACATGCATAGTATTGCTGCAAACTCTTTGAACACTAACTAGCTTTCCAGCTAGAGCATGTGTTTTATTTCAGTTGCACCTACTGTGGAGGATGGACAGACTGACATCTGGAAAGGGGGGCCTCAAAAATCAACATACATTTCCAGTTCAGCCCAACTCCACCTGTGCATTAGTCACTGCCATGTGGAAGTGAGAAGGAACCTCCCTTTTGAAGGGACGGGTGGGCTGGGTTGTGAAGAAGAGCCTGCACTTAGATGCCTCCATTTACCAGCACCATGCACAGAACCACAGCAGCTGTATGCTGACTTGCTTTCCTTGCTGGCTATTTTGGATTATAACACTGGGTTTAGAAGATGGTTTGGAAAGTCGGTGGCAAATTAAAATGTTTTTATTTGTTAACATGTCTGTAATTATAAGTGCTGTACATAGATATATTTTTCTTTGTAATAATGCTAAAAGCTTATTGCTGGGGTGGTCTCCTACCCCACAGCTGTTTGTGTGAAAGCTTGAAAGAATAATGTCATTATGGTCACTCATCTTACTACATCTGAATGGGGTCACATGATAAACATCTTCAGTTCGGCAGGGTTCCTGATGGGTAAAGAATAGCAGCCCACAGACTGATCAGAAAGGTTATTTGGGTAGAGAAATGCAGCTAATTCACCAGATCTCTTTCCACATTTGTGATTCAAAGTTGATATTTAGGCATTGGGCTTCTGAGCCATAGCATCCAAGCAATCCTCTCTCCAGTTTCAGTAAGGCTCTTACTACTTTTGTTAACGCTTTCCTGTTCTTTGCAAAGTTTGCAATTATGTAAAATGTATAGTCATCTTTAATTACACATGCAGAATTGTGACTTTCTTTCAGATAATCCGCTTTAAAAAATGGTGTCATATAAACTGACGCTACTAAGAGCCAAATTCTGTTCCTGTGGAAGCCAGGTGGGAATTTTGCCATTAACATCAACGGAGCCAAGACTGGGCTCTAAATGCATTTATATGGAAAGCCAAGACCCATAATGTTAACTGTCTTTGAGGCTTAACATTGACTGACACTCTGCTGCTTCAGCCCACAAAAGATATGGCTGAAAATGTCACCCCAACAGAAATCAGTAATTAAGAAATTACTGTGCTATTGAACTTCATTTATTTTTCTTGTAATGAACCAGAAAGAAGCATTTCTGCAACCAAGGAAAAAGCAACCAACTGAGCTTAGCATGAGGGAAAATAAAAACAGAAGCATTCATTTTGCTTTCGACTTCTTTAGTCCATGCTTGAGTTCAGTGTAAGCACCCCGCCAATGCTTGAAAGCAGGACAAACCATTCAGTAGCATTCAGCTCACTTTTTATAATCTTGGAATCTATTGTTGCTCTGAATTTAATAAAAGTCAGAACCTTGTTTGCTGGAAAAACCAGTTTGTGTGTGTTTGGGATTTCTTTATTTCAGATGTATATTTGGGAAATGTCATCTAGTGTGAAAAATATTTGCTACTGGGCTTGCCAAAGTAAATAAATAAGTGATTGGCCCATTTCCCAGTGTCAAAGCCATATGCTTGGGCTAGTCTTAACAAAAGCTGACAGTGAAAAACTGTCTGTTAGTGCCTTACCTTAACTGTTAATTAATTTATACATAAAATAATTAAGCTTTTTTCATCTCAGCCTCTTTGAATTGTTTTTAAGTTGGCTTTTATTTTAATATATTTATTGAAGTCGGTGTTCTTATTTTTGTTGTTGTTTAATATTTACCAGCAACTGTAAAGCTATTCTGCTCTAACTTCATTAGCAAATTGACAGTTTGACCTTTGATATCCAACTACTGTGTTTATCAGCCCATTTCTTAGTTCAAAGAGGAGAAGGGAATTTTATTCAGTCTTAAATTGATCAAATTAAAGCTCTCAAAAGCAAAACCTCTTTTTTATACAAGTAACAGAATGTTTACCATGTGACAACACAGTAATTACACATGTACACATGCCCCAAAAACAGAAATTAACATGTACTCATGGCCAGGGCCAGATTTTGGTGTTCATAAGCCCTAGGCACTTTCACTCTGAAATGTGCAAAAAGAGAGGTAAACGCCAACTGAATTACGTCAATTGACATGATGCACTTTAAACTATTCTAATGCTAACCCATGTGATTTTCCTTATTTTTCCTTATTGTTTCTGCTTTTTGAATTTTTTCTCTCCTTCACAGGCCCTAAAAATTTCGTAGGCCCTAAGCACTGTGCCAACAGTGCCTAATGGAAAATCCAGCACTGCTCATAGCTTAACAATATTTAAAAAAAGTGGAGCAGTGGGAGGGCACTGTTTTAGTTATCTATGGAGCATCTAATTCCAAACCTTCACTTGAGTCACATCTGACAATGAATTGCTAGTTTCATCTTTTAAGTGCAATTGCCATACTAACTGACAGCCTAAGCAGTCACTGCACAGTAAAGCTCAACATTGGAGTAGCCCCAGGACTCTGTAGTAGCCAAGCTGCGTCGGGCATGTTGCTCTGGAATATAGCAGGAGAGGCTGCAGTTACACCAGGTTTTATTGAGGGACTAGAATAGAAGTGGGGCATAGTAGCAGACCAGAAGTAAAGTCATTTAACCAAGCTTTCAGGGAGCCCAGAAGCAGGACGGGTCAAGGGTGTAATGAGCCAGATGACGGGAATTAGGTGGGGAGTGCTTGATTGGTGGAGATGGGCATGCAGCCCCCTGGAAGCATTAGAGAGATGAAGCTTTCAGCAGGCTTGCCCGTGTAACACCAGGGTCTAGGCCCCCATTACTAGTCCCTCTTCCCCCAACCACTGCTGCATGATCTTTTACCCCAGAACAGCAGTTTGTTCCTACACGTTGACCTTGTGCCAGAGGACAGTGATGGACATGCTGTGGTCTGCCTTTTGCCACCCCGCTGCTCTTCCAGAGATGCAGAATGGCCCATTGACCGCCCAGGCTGCCCACTTTAACCAGCCAGACTGCTCTTGGTGCAAGCTCAACAGCTGGGCCAGGAAAACATAAAAAGAGCCATGCAGGGCAGCAGCAGTAGTTGCCCACTCCAAAAGGGCCAAAGGCTATGTAGGGCTCTGAGCCTTGCTGTACCTGTGAAGCCTGAGATGAGGCTGCCTGTGGGATTCTCATAGGACTGCATTTCCCATCCTCACATTATTTCCCCTTTTTCTATAGCCATCTTCTCCCTGCTCAGCAGCACAAATTAGCTTTTTACAGCCTGTGTGGGAAAAGAATTCATATTAATCAAAGGTTACATATTTTCAGGTACAACATAACCTTTCCAAGGAAATTCCTGTGTGGCAGTCTAATTTATTAGCCTTAGTGCAGCATCTCTCCAAGCAGCAGCCACTTTCCACTTTTATTTCTTGTACGTTAAAGCCAGTAGACACTAAATCTTTTAGTTTTATTTTTTTTAAAAAGGGAAAAATATCACATCTACAAGCAATGCATCCCCGGATATTGTGCTTGGACAGAAGTCCACCTTTTGCCACCCCAGTTAACATCAGTACTTGACATCTCATCTACTAGAATTCCAGCCTCACAAAGCTTCTGAGCTTCTGCTTGGATAGTCACCACCATGTTCAAACTATTTGAACCACATCAATTTGCAGCTGTGGGCTGGCATAGTCACACAACATGGTTATTGAGAGTGGAAAGCAATTTCCATTAATTCTAGGCTGAATGTGCCACAAGAACGGCTTCTCTTGTGAGGTTTTTGGCCCTTCCAATCCTGGTTGCAGAACTGGGGATCACACAGGCAGCTGGTACAAACATTAGAAAAGCAAATGAGCTTTCTTGAACATATGCAAAGGTTTAAGTTTGATCAAATGTGCAGGCCAGTTCTTACTTTTTCTGAACTAGCGTGTCTTTAATTTAATCCCACCATTTAGCACCATTGCTGTATTGTCCCTATGGCCATGTAAGGCTCTATCCTTTTGCTTTACCTGGACAAAAATCATACCTATATTGCAGATTCTCCAGGGCAATATTTTTGACCGCCTAGACTCTAAGAACTAGAGGCCCTCTTTCTTAGTGTCATGGGACAGACGTGTTCCTACCTTAGTATCTTTCCATGCATGGGTAAGTTGCAAAGTCCAGGATTCATGCTTTATTTAAGAAGTAGAAGAAAAAGAAAAGGCCCTGTGTGATTCCAGAACAACTACCTTAAAAAGTCTGTTTGGTTTTTTTTAAAACAGCATAGGGAGCATGTATCTCCAACCACTGTCTCATTTCTTGTTCAGGGGCTTTAAAGAAGAAAATAATTACACCATAAAATCATGTTCAGAAAAAAAATTCCTCCAAGAAACAAATCGCAAAACTGGTGGGATGCAACTACTGCATAGTTGGCAGGGACAATCTCCCATATGAATCATGTAAATTATGCAGCTCCCCGCTCTTCTGTTGAATATGGAACACATGGACTCTGGATCAAGGCTATAAGTCCCAAATTTAGCCTACCACTTATTTTTCATGTATGGGTTTAACAAGCCCATTTATTGTTTATTGGTTACTTTTTCACAAAACAAAAATTTCAGTGGTCTTTTCTGGTTTTGTATTTTTCATTCAAAGGCTCACTCAGGACCAAACCTACAATGACAAAGCAATATATAGCTTGGTAGTAACAAGCAACACTACCATAAACAACTGGGTTGGTTCGTTATTAAACCACACAAAAATTTTCCTAGTCAGGAGAGGATCAGAGAAGGCTTAATATGTGAAATGTGCCATCCACATCATTTAATGCTGTCACATGATGCACAATGAACTATGATCTATGTAACTTCTGTTCACTTTTGCAATGTAGGTGCATAGTTTGATGCAAAATGTGTCATCCAAGGTTCCCTTATGAATGCTTTAATTTGTTGTGGTATCATGGTTCCTGCTGCATCATGTATGTGCGCAGATATGAGGCATGTTTTACAGGGCTCAGGAGGGAGGGACACAGCATTGTCTTCCAACAGCATGAAGACACTGGATTTCCCAATCAGCATGGCACACATACACGCAGAGAAGATGACAAACAAAGATAATGGGATTAGCGAAATGCCTCTAGCACCTTGGCCCAGGAAGAGGGGGAGGGCGGAGAGGATTCAAAAACAAACATAGATGGGTCGAGGGCAAGATGCTGCTGGCTTGGGCCAGAGGAAGACCAGTTTGGGAGCAATTGTCAGAGTTGGAGCCTGTCCACTTGCCTAGGGGGGCCTGGGCTGCCTGCACACCACCAACAGTCAGTCTTGTAGGTAAGACTGAGGAGAGTAAACTAAAGTATAATCTTGAAATAGTTTAGCATGTGTTGTATACCTTTTATTTGTTTGTGGGTAACTCTTGACGCCTTTCTTAAATGATTGTGCATTGGTTTACTATATCTTCACTTAAAACCATGTTCTAATCCAGGGATCTCAAACGCAAATCACCATGAGGACTGCAAGAGGACTAATAGCGGACCACATAAGAACTAGTACATTAGCCCGAGGGCCGCATCACAGAAACCTTTTCATATAACTATATTGCAAATACTGGTAACAACAGTGTCCTTGAGGGCCACAGGAAATACCCTTAGGGGCCGCATGCATACCACGGGCCGCGTGTTTGAGACCCCTGTTCCAATCAATAAATTAGTGTTTGTTTTATCTAAAGCTGTGGATTTTAGAGGGTATGAATCAGAGAGGCTGGGCTGATCCTTTTCAATGTCAGCACATTGGACCAGATTCTGGGAGTGGCCAGTCACAAATGCATGTCTGGAAAGTGCTCAGCTGCTAGGATGATGGTCACGGCTACTAACAAACCAATGGATACTGTCCAAATTATCCCTTCAATAACAAACCGTCGACACCTTTTAAAAATAATAATAAAAGAACTTGGAAGGGTAGTAAAGTCATTTCAGAAAGACAGTTGGCCAGTTTCTTGCTATCTACCATTCAGTACAAGATACAGTTCCCAAGTCTCCATATAATTTGCAAGCTGCAGAGTTTGTGTTTTTAAATTTAATGAAAGGAGCCAAAATCAACACTGAAGGCAATCAACCAAGTACTGCAGAACACCAGGTTATACTCCCTCAAATGATAGTATGCTGCCTGGACCTTGTTGTAAAAGGACAGCAGCCTCCTGAAGTTGGGAGTGCTGCATTATCTCAACAAAGGGTGAGTGAGATCTCTGCCTTTCTTCTGTGTCTTCCCAGCCTTCAAGGCATAGTTTTTAGCCAGCTCCAAGCTGTTCCACATCAGCACAACTCACACAAGAGAACTGAAGAACAAATCGGTGCAGTATGTCTCTCATTACTGGTTCTCTGGGGACTACAATTCACGTTTCTTTGAAGTGTCTGTCATGACTAAAGTAAGCCTGTTGTCCAGGCAAGTTGGAAACCATCAGCTATCAGATTCCCCAGGGTTCACAAGAGCCAACGTAAATGCTAAGAAATGTCTGCAGAGGCCACTGTGAGCAAGACAGAGGCAGAGATCTCTTCAGCAGGAAAAAGCAGTTGTCAGAGTGAGTGAAAAAGTCTCAAGTCAAGTGGGTCCAAAGCCCAGCTTGTAAACAGCATCCAGACTTTGCTCCTATCTGCTAATTATTAGAGAACATGAGTAAGCCAATTATTAGCACAACAACTTGTACTAGCTCTGAGCTTCCAGCCTATCCATCTGCCTTCTCCTCTTTGATCCTGCTGTGAATTTGTGGACTCCTGATCAGTTCCAAGGCACAGCCTGCACTGCCCTAAACAGGGGACAAGAGCCTCTCAGCAGTCTCCTGTTGAAGAATAGGCTAAACTGGGTAGGAACAAAGCTCTCAAACTAGGTCCAACCTCAGCAGACGGACAAGAGAGGCAGTCTGGCCAAGTGCGTTCAAGTGCATTGGGTATTTTTTGCAAATGTTTGGCACAAAGCAGGGTGTGCCTCCAGGACAAACAGGATTAGAGTGGGTACCACCTTGAGGGTAGTTGGGAAGCGCAGCCACGATCCGTGACAGGCAAAGGGGTTGTGGGGAAGGGAATGCTGGTGTCCAGGGTCCACCCGTGGAAGAGATACTTCCTTTTCTCTGATTATTTCTGGGGTGGGTCCTCACTCCCTCTGGGAGGGGACTTTTAGGGCAGCTGTGCCAGAAACTTTAGACCTGCCCCCCCCCCCCAAGTGAGCTGTTTCTGTCTCATTTAAATGCTCCACCAGACAGAGCATTTGCTTCAGTTGCAGCATGGCACGGATGGCTGAGCCCAAAACAATCTTTTAACCCCTTGTTGCCCAGCATGGGGTTTGTACACCCCCTCATAGTGGCCTGTATAATTGAGAAACTGGCAAAACATTGTTTGTGCAACAACTACTGGACAGCACCACTCTGTATAGTTTCCTCATACATTCAGCTGTGTACTGTGGAACAAATTCCCCTCTATAATTTCATGGAGGAAAGTGGGGACATAGTAGGAGCTGCCATGGCAGATCAGAACAATGATTGTTTGTGTTTCCAGTGAATAATTTATTATAATAATAAGAATAATAAGAATAATAATATAAAATTCATGATGGACAGTTATGTACTGAGTGGTTTACAGAAACCAGCAAATTGCCTGGGGAGCCAGTTGCACTACCAGTGGGAAATGCTGGGGCAGCCTCAAATCAGTGGACTCCACCCCTTAAAAACAGCTAGGCATCTAACTTTGCTTTGCATTCTCAACAACAAGGCCTCTTCTGGAGTTTGTAGCCTAGGACAGGTCAGCCTTTTTTCATGCTAAACCAGACCCAGAAATCCTCTCCCTATCCTGCCCAGTCAGTAGTAACCAGGGAACTTCCCTGGAACTTGGCAGCGTCAGATTCAAAGTACCAGCTCCCAATTAGCCTGAGCAGGGATTCAAACATAGGCCTGCCCAAGCCCAGGTGAGTGCTCTCGGCTATTTGGTGTAACACCACATTCCAGCCAGCTCCAACATTTTCAAACTAGCTCGTGTCTGCTGTCTTTTGCAGAAGGCCCAGCCTGATAAATGTTCTCTAAGAACAGCTACCCCAGGACTGGGCCCTGCAGGCAGGCTCGACCTGGTCTGAGAATCCTGCAGGGACTTAGGCAGAGGCTAGGGCAACCGAACACCTCATCAACATCAGGACTGAATAGCTTTTCATGTGGTCACTGTGGCACAGTGGCCACTCCCCCAGGTTTCAGCTGCATCCTGGCTGAAACATAACAGCTTTGGTGCTCTGCTCTCCCGGCTACACCCGTTCCTCCCCCTGTGTTGCTACTGTTTTTTATTTTTCCCTTTATTTTTATAAATAAAATAATTTGTTTTATTATTCATAATTTGTTTTATTACTTTAATGGATTGATTTTAGTTTTATTTATTTTATAAGTAATAGTCACAGGCACAGTAGTGGCTTTTAGACGGTGTTTTGCATTCATATGCGTGCAAACACACATACACACTTCAGGTTTCACAGCCTGTTCTGCAAGTGAATTTTTTTTTGTTTGTTTGTTTGGCTGTTCCAGAAGCATTGCTATCAGGCCTGTAGTTAAGACTCATTTACAAAACTGAATTTGTTCTGAACGGCAGCAGAAATAGTTTATAAAGATTAGGTCATTCAGTCACGGAATGGAAAGACCATGTGACAGATGTGACCAACCTATCACACAGCTCGCTATGTGACTATTGACTAGAGGGGCATGTTGCAGTAAACAGTTTGGAATCGGCCTGGAACTTGCACAAACATATACAGCAAACAATTTCCAGTAGTGAAGAGACTGATGAGAACTTCTGGCCAGGAAAATTCCCCAAATAAATTGCCTATTGAAAATCGTCCACTCAGTTTCAGTTAAGAAGTTCCTCCTGTTTGCTAAAGGAAGTTGCCAGAGTTCCTCTGAGGACAAACTGAAGTGGTTCCAATACAAATTATGCAAATCTGGGATTGACTCTGGGAAGCTGCTGTGTACCTGCAACTCCAGTTGCCCTCTTTCAGAGATAGATACATAGCGTCTGCTCAGCATTTCTCAAGATTAGGCACCTTATTACATGATACTAAAGATGCACAGGGTTCCCAGAAAATGTTCTATTTAAAATCCTGCTTCTAATCTATATCATGGATTTTCAGCAAGTGAGTGGTGCAGCTGGACCAGAGGAAATTAAGTAACTTAAAGCTGAGGTATTGTTGCTGCAGTGAGTTCTGTAGGGATACACCTAATAAACATTGTCTAAACTTAGGCCAATAACCCAACACACACACACACACACACACCAATATACATAACCACAGCAAAACTACAAATAATGCAGGTGGAAGTCCAGCCGCAGAGTGAGGGGCTATCCAATTTAGTGCACTGACTGCAGTATAGCTGATTACCTGTCTTGTGGGCAGACGGCAACTGTGTGCAGTCAGTACATGGCTCTCAGAGACCGAAAACAGGCTTTGCACCCAGAGTGGCAGAACTAGAGGAGCGAAAGGAGATGGGGGATTGTCGCGGGGTAAGCCCTCCCTAGCGTCCCCTGCTGGGGAAGCCACAAGGGGTGTGAGCAGGGTGGGCGCTTGTGCAATCTACTTAATGCTCAATGTCCACAACAATACTAGGTCCTCTTGCCAGGGCAGCACAGCCTAGTGGCCACAGAGTCAATCTAGAGTCTATAAGCATCCCTCAGATCAGGACAGCACAGCCTAGTGACCCCAGAGTCACTATGGAGAGTCTATGAATGGCCCTCAGGTCAGGGCAGCACGGTCTAGTGGCCACAGAGTCAATGCAAAGCATCCCCTATGGGGTACAGTGCCCAGGTAGTGGGGCTCAGGCCCTCCAGCTCTACTGAGCCCCAGCCCAGGGCCCTACTGGTGCTGGGGGGTGAGGCACCACGTCAGTAGGGATCTCCACCAAAATATGCTGAGTGGTTCTCCATCCTATCCTCAGATATGTCTTTTGGGCCCCCTGGGCTACTTCCTACCTGAGATGGAGATCAGTTCTTGTTGGACGCTGGTCTGTGTCAGCCTCCTTCTTCAGACAGCTATAGTCAGTTTCCCTGCAGATCCTGGGTGTCAGCCTTGGGGTGCTCACTGCGGGGCCGCTGCTCCTTAGGGCTCTCCCTGGAAGCAGTGTCTGCGGTGGGCAGGAGCTTCCAGCATACTTCCTCCCTTTTCACTGGCCAGTTCAGACTAAGCTGAGCTGCTCCCTTTTATACTGGGGCAGCAGTCTGAGCATGCCCAGCAGGGCTCAAGAGGCAGAGTTTCCACTACCAATAGAGCTTCCTGGACTTCTGCAGTGCAGGGTAGGTCCACCCCATCACAGGGATATGCAGACGAGACTTTTCGGGACCCAGCAGTACTGAGCAGGCCCCTCGCACTTTGACAGTATCTGAGCTGTACAGTTCCAAAGGGGCAGCTGTGTTAGGCTAGTAAAGCAAAAAAATGCAAGGAGTCTTGTGGCACTTAAAGACTAACAGGTTTATTTAGCGCATGAGCTTTCGTGGGAGACTATCCCACTTCACAAAAGCTCATGCGATAAATAAATCTGTTAGTCTTTAAGTGCCACAAGACTCCTTGCTTTTTTTGACCTGTAGAGGAGGATGAAAGTCTTGGGGAAGGAGAACATCAATCTGCAGTGGAGGGAAATCACCTCCTTAATTGGGACCCTCCTTCCTGCTGATGTCATGATATCCTCTTGTGCTGAAGCTACCTGTGACACTGGGCCAGAAGGGTTAAGCAATTGTGCAAGCTGCAAGACCCAAATCCTACCTGTCAAGACATAGGAAAGGAAGGGAAGGCCCTTCTGTTTAAGCAGGTTAAAGCTTTGAGCTGTAAACTAGTATTGTCAGAAACTGACAGTAGTGGTCACCTATCTCTTGACAGAGGTTAACAATTGAGGTAAACTGCTTTCCTGTTGCTTGCTATTGTTCTATTGATTCAGAGCTCAACAGTAACATTGAGATGACATTCAGGTGTAATAATATCGTTATTTTATTTCTCTTTGAAATGGGTAGTCATCTACTTCTGACCAAATAATTATCTTATGCCAATTAATGCAGCTAACTACCTGTAGGTACACAGGGAATAGGTTTTACTTCAAAGCCATGTGTAATTACCTATGATCCAATCAAAGTGAGGTTGAGAGATTACCAGTGGCCTGCCAAAGGACTATAAAGAAAGTTTGAGGACCTAATTCTGTTATATTAGAGCTGCTTAGATTTCATTAGCAGGAATTCAAGCTGCAAGGCTAAGATCTTCAGGAATGCTCTCAATCATGCTACTAATTCTCATGGGAGAATTTCAACAAACTTTGTATGTGGCTTATTCTTATCCTATAACCTGTGAAACTGATCCTGAAAGAACTTTTGTATCTCAGTTTAACATCACTGCTAAGTAACTGACCTTTGGATTTTACTCTCACCTGTATATACTATGATCTTTCAACTAGCACTCTCTTTTTTTAAATAAATATTATTGGTTTAGTTAATAAGAACTGGCTATAAGTGTATATTTGGGTAAGATCTGAACTTTTCATTGGCCTGGTTGGTGAAGTGTCTGGTCCTTTGGGATTAGTAGTATTTTTTACATATGACGGTCAAAGATTCTCAGTAATTTCCATCATATTTGACTTGGCTGGAAACTAAAGCTTGATGGCTTTAGGGAAACCGTGGTTTTGGCTTCTGGACAACCAGTGAGGTGATTAGAAACTTTGTTACTGGCTTGATGAACCTAATGTTTAGTAATAGTCACAAGTGTTTGGGGGTTTGCATGTCACATTCTGTGCAGTTTTGCCCTGATTAAGCAAGCTGAGTGTGGTTTCCCTTGGAGGCCAACATCGCAATACCTCTCCAGTGAGGGGGACCCTTTTTATTAGGAAGAAACAAGTAATAGTAATGAGGAATATTTTTATTAAAAAAAAATAGATAGTTGCATGATGTCTGGTAGAACTACAGGGTAAACATTGGCTGCTGGGCGTAAAGGTTGTGGACCTCTTAAGACAACTAGGGTATGTCCACACAGGCTTCTTATTTCGAAACAACAGAGGTTGTTTTGAAATAAGAAGTGGCATGTCCACACAACGCACCGTTATTTCAAAACCGTTAAACCTCACATCTAATTGAAATAGCTGTTGTTTCAAAATGGTTGTTTCGAAACAACAGCATTTGGACACGTTGTTTCGAAACAACAACATTGTTTCAAAAGAACTGTTTCCAAACAACATGTCTGAACAGCCTTGTTTCAAAATAACCATTTCGAAACAATGGCTATTTCGAAAGCAGGCTTTCCCTTAATTCGAATTAACAAACTGTTAATTCGAATGAACTTATTTTGAAATAAGGACTTTATTTTGAAATAATGATGTATGTGTGGACATAGCCCTAGACAAGCTAATGTGCCGAGTGAGGAAGGAACCAGGGTCATGGGATATGTGCATACCAATTACATAGGGAAAAGTATGCAAAAGGTCTTGGAGGTCAAATTTAGGTTACTAGGTAGAAGATTAAAGTCCAAAACCTCTATAGTAGCATTCTCTGAAATGCTTCCAGTTCCACACACAGCATCAGTTAGAAACACAAGGTCTTAATGTGTAGAGCAGACAGTGGTGTTGGACAGAGGCTCTTAGGTTTGTTACAAATGAGGGACCCTTTCGGGAAAGCAGGAGCTTAGGATGGATTCTATCTAAACCAAATGGATTCCACCTAAACCAAATAAGAACCAGATTCCTGGCATGTAAAATTAAAAAGGTTGTACAGAAGTTTTAAACTAAGATCTAGGGGGGGAAATGACAGGTGTGGAAGAGAACACTTCATACAGACATCTTTTAGGGGATGATTTATTAAAGCAGATACTCTACAACCGAGTAAAGGTTGAGAGGATAGAAGTTGATAAAATAGAAGTAGGAATTGCAGAGAAAGAGTTGAACAAAAAAAAGAGTCTCCTTCAATTACACCACATAAGTGCAGAGAGCGAAATATTGACAAAATTTGATGGGTTTGTATGCAAATACAAGAAGGCTAAATATTAAGGTAGATGAACATTAGTGCCTGGTATTAAATGAGCATACTGCTGTAATAGGGATCACAGAAACCTGATAGGGTGATGATGATCAAATGGGACACCGTAACATCAGGATACAAAATATGCAGGAATGAATCACTGGTGGGGAAGTGACACTTCCTATGAAAGAAAGCATGGAATCAAATAGAGTAAAAGTTTCAAATGACTCTAAAAGTTCCATAGAATCTCTAAGGATAAAAAAATTTCCCTGCTTGAATAATAAGAGTATAGCAGCGGGTGTGTAACATCCAGGGGACCAGGATGGTGATGGTGATTGAGAAATGCTCAAGGAGATCATGGAGGTGATGATGAGAGAAAACACAATAAGAATGGGGGATTTCAACTCCCCTGTAATGGCTAGGAACATATCCCCTCACAATGGGATGCAGAGAGAAAATTTCTAGTCACTATTTATGATGGCTTCATGGAGCAGCCAGTCCTGGAACCAGCACCATCCTTGGGGGGCATAGCCAATCAGCCTGTGGGGGGCATGCCCCCTCAGCATGGGGGGCACCATGGGGCAGAGGCTGGGCTCTACACTCCCACCCACTCCTGAGTTGGCTGCTCTACCCCCAGGAACAGGCCTGTGTGTTGCTCTGCTCTGAAGGTGGAGCTGGAAATGCTGCCAAAGTGCGGCACCCACCCAGCCGGGGAGCCCAGGGAAGCGACCCCACTTCCAACCCCGCCAAGGACAGGACAGCCTGCCTGGAACTGACAAAGTAGAGGCAATTCTTTACTCCAAGTAGTACACAGAATCTGATCCAAGAGGTGACTATAGCTAAGCCACTTGGTAACAGCAACCATTACAACATTAAATTTAACATCCCCGTAGAAGAGAACATGCCAATGAAACTCACCACAGTGGCATTATACTTCAAAAAGGGAACTACGCAAAACGAGGAGGCTAGTTAAATGGAAATTAAAAGGAACAATCACAAGCAATCCCTGAAAGCTGCATGGAAACTTTAAAAAAACAAACCATAATAGAAGCTCAAACAAAAGGTAAGCCACAAATAATACAAGAAGTAAGAGGACCAAATAAATGCCACCAGGGCTAAACAACAGAATAAAAGAAGCTGTTAGATATAAAAGGACATCTTTTAAAAACTGGATGTCGAATCCTGCTGAGGAAGCTAGAAAGGAACAAAAACTCTGGCAAGTCAAATATAAAAGTATAATTAGGCAGGCCACAAAAGAATATGAAGAGCAACCAGGAAAATAAACAAAAAAAAAATTTCTGTCCTCAGCCACTAGATGATGGAAGTGCTGAAGGAGCACTCAAAGAAGATAATACTTTCACAAAGAAGCTAAATGAATTCTTTGCATTAGTCTTCGCTGTAGAGAAAATGAGGGAGGTTACCACATCTGAGCCATTCCCTTTAGGTGACAAATTGGAGGAATTGTCCCATCTTGAGTTATCAGCATAGAAGGTTTTGAAGCAAATTGATAAATTTAACAAAAATTAGTCTCCTTCCTATGTCTTTTAAGCAAAGTAGGCTGTCCTGGAATAAGACGATAACTAGTTAAAAGACAGGAAACAAAGGCTAGGAATCAATAGTTGGTTTTTATGGTAGAGAAAGGTAAAATAGTGGGATCCCTCAAGGATCTGTACTGGGACCATTCATTAATGAGCTGCAAAAAGGGGTAAACTATGAGGCAACAAGGTTTGTAGATGATACCAAATTACTCACGATAGCTAAGTCCAAAATAGACTGCAAACATTTACAAAGGGAGCTCACAAAGTTGAGGCACTGGGCAACAAACTGGCAAATGAAATTCAATGTTGGTAAAAGCAAAGTAATGTGCACTGGAAAATATCATCCTAACTGGACATACAAACTGTTGGGATCTAAAGCAGCTGAACACATTTAGAACAATAAATCTGGTGCGGCTCAGAAGGGGGACTTAGAGGACATAAAAAAAGCAGGCTCCATTCCGTGAAACACTTATGGTTGAAGGAAATAAACAAAATCTCTGGTCTAAAAGCAATTTTTTTTTTCCAGCCTATTCTGAACAAGTGAAAACAGAGGGTTAGAATGAATATCAGCCTGCAGTCTTAGTTAAAGGCTTTTCTATCTTGGCATCAGTAATAAATGTGGCTTGTAAAAATATCTTTTTCAAAATTTTCTACAGACTTAAGGGGCTTGTTAAATGTAAGACTGCCAAAAGCTGTGAGGCAGGGCTTAGGCTAGTGAAAGTAAAGCAGCTAATTTGTGTCATTTTAAATATTTCCCCTGCTTGCTAGGAAGTTGTGTCTGTCGCTGTGTGTGTGTGTGTGTATGTGCCTGTGCCTGCGTTTTTGTGATTATGCCACATAGCTGAGCTGCATTACATCCCACATAAGACTGACAGGGTGTGGCTTGGTTTCTCATTGGCTATCTGTTGTTTTTTGCTCAAGAAGCTTTCGATAATTCAGAATTTCAAATAATTTCTGCTTCTCGGACTCCAGCTGATTTACAAGATGAAGATCACTACCAAGCATAAAGCCACGTCTGTGGTTACAAATGGTTCTTTTTGTAAAACAAGAGAGGGTGAACTATAACATGATGAGAGATTTGGCGAAATCAATCAAGAGCAATTCTAGCTTCTCATCTTGCCAGAGAAATTTCATCTGGAATGGTGGCAAAACATGTTCTCTCGCTCCTGCACTCTTCACCAGCTCTGCCTCAGTCCTAAACATTAGCGTTCTCCAGCTGCCTATGCTTTCTTGCCAGTCAACCATTTGCCTGACTTGCAACATCCCCATTAAATTCCAGCCCCTAGGTTACATGCTGCAATTCCATCTAATCCTGCAGTACTGCTGCTCTTAAAGCCTCTATGACCAGTTTGCCCCATGGCCAAACAAACCATTGCCTATAAACTATCAAGTTGAGCTTCACTACTTCATGTTATTACAGTCCATGCATTTCAAAGATGTATTGCAGCACCCCCCACTCTTTTAGTCCTAGTCCACACTACATCAAAAAAATTCTAATCTCAGCCGGAGTGGGCGCATCCCCACCATTTAGGTGATCAAAACCACTTAGGACCTAACCAAAGGATTTTAAGCCAGTCTTCAAGGGAAGGGCTCATGAATTGACTAGCTGGCTGCTTCATCTACACCTTCAGTTGTAAACAGCGACTCAGCAGGGTTGGAAGGGCTCGGAGTAGTTTTTTACCATAGTCCCCATACAGGGTGCTCTTTGTGGCATTAGTTTGATCCGAGTGGCAAGCTACAGTGCACTGCTGTACCACAATACTAAGCCAGGTTGCCTTGACTGAAAAGCAGGAAACCATTTAATTTTAAACAGATCAAGAGAAAAAGCAAAAGAAACACTGAGCACAACAGGCTGAAAGCTGAAAACAAGCATTCAGAGGAAAAGTATTATTTGTACCTGCCTACAGGCTATTAGCACACGTGAGAGTTCAGCTGGGAAAAGCCTAAAGCGTCAATACATGCTCAGTAACTGCAAACTCATTCATCTTTTGTAGCCATGCTCTGAGAGGCTGTCCCGAGGAACTCCAGAGTGAACCCTGCCACTGGGGGAAATGGGACAGAGAAGCCTCTTTGGCTCATATTTCAGGCCTGGGATGTTGCAGTCTCTTTAAAAGTCCCATAGACCTATGTGACCATCACAAACAATAGCTGGTGGTTTCCAAGAATAGGATGCAGAAAACATACAAACACAGGCATGCCAGCAGAGGCAAAGAAAGACATACAGGCACACAGTGTCGGGTGAGAAAGCCCCACAGCAATGCTTCCCATGTGTCTTGAACCATTCTTTTGGCAATGTAAGTGCTGCCCATTTGACCGTATAAGCCTTTTGGCTGGAAAATCATGTTCCATACTAGAACTGGTCATTAGCCAGTCCTGGCAGCCATTTGGTTGCTTCTGAGTGAGGGATGCCACTTTCACAGTAAAAAACAAGGAGTGTGCTGGCACTTTTAAAGACTGACCAGATGAGCCACTAAACTGTGCTCATCTGCCCCACCTCTACTCAGTGGCCATGCAAAATCTGAGGACATGTTTCAGAAGAGTGTTGGGGGATAACTTTGATGTCCCAGTCAACAATCCTCAGCATAATAAGCAGGTTATATTCAGTGGTTAAAAATATAATTTGATGGGCCCTGGAACTCTCCGGACCCACCTCCCTATTGTCTGTATTGCCTCTCAAATTTGTGGACTCTGGAACTGCATTCTGGTGCATTCTTGCTGGGCTGCATGTGAGCTAATGCTGGAGGGAGCATGGTTACCCTGCAGCCACATCACTGTAGGTATTTGTCTGCATGCTTTGCAATAGCCCATTATTGATATAACACCACACTTGTGCCTGGTGCTTGATGGAACAAATGCAGAGGGATTGCTGACTTGGTAAAGCTTGCAAACTGTGTGTGTGGGGGGGGGGCTATTTGTGAAAATACATAGGAAAACTTTCTTCCAAGGGGAGCCTCGTTTTCATCTACAACCCCTCGCCCAGTCAGAAGGCACTCAGCTACCATGGGAGCAGTAGGTGGACTGATAGGACATGTTTGCAGCCTTGGGCTGTAGAATAAGATTGGAAGAATAGGAGGTAACATGCGGGAGCCTTAGGAAGACAGGGAAAGGCCCTGGCAAAAATGAAAGCAATAAGATAACAGCCACATGAGGCTTCAGCAAGCATCTAGGAGGTGACCATTTTTTTATATGGTGTTTTAATTTATTAGCAGAATGGCATGAAATCCTGGTCCCAATTGAACTTCAGTGGTTTCAGCCACTGTCTTATAAGAAACATCAAAGAAGTGAGGTTTGAATTCATTCTTCCCTCTTAGGCCAGCTCTGGTCTCAATTGCTGATGCTCTGCCGTCCCAGCATCACTTGCTGTATTCAGCTGTTGTGTAACATTTCTGCCTGCTGTTAAAAGACATTGTGTTCTGCCCCACAAATGGCTGCACTTCAGCAGTAGCAGTCAAAATATCTAATAAGGTATGACCTGTTTGGGGCTCTGTTCAGTTGCAAGGCACAGTGGGACTGCTATAGCCTAGTAAAGGCACCAGAGGCAGTTGTTCAGCAATATTGCAAGGAGCTGTGACCAAGCTAATTCTCTGCAGCTGCAAGAGTTGCTACGGTTCATGAAAAGTGTTTTGGCGAAGCCTTCCCTGGAAAGTCATTTGAAGTTTCCCTGCTGCTGTCTAACGGTGTCCCTTCTGTACACATAGATGAAACAGGCAGATGGAAATTATTTATGGATTTGACTAGATAAAAATCAGAGAACTGATTGAACATAACAGGGGTTGTCTGAGAACTGAGCCCCTCCTTTCACACTGGCCTCGTATGGCTATTTCCTAATAAGGGCGATTAAGAAAGAAGAACGTGAATGCGCATGCTTAAGACAAGCTTGGCCAGACGCTGGCCCTGCTGTTTAACCAGAGGGCATGCGTAAAGCTTGACAATAGACTAGACAGGGCTGGCTGAGCCCTATTTGTGCCCTAAAGGATGTTGGGCAGGATGGGAAGGACTGAGAGTCAGAGAAGCAACGTCCCTGTGAAATGAGCACACACAAAGGCGAGCAGCAAAGGAGGACACTGTCCCCAACAGCCACCCCCACGGAACATAGGTTGAACCTTTTAAAAGAATTACTACAGCATGTGGCTCCCTGCCAATAACACTGGGGACTCGTTTTATTAGCTATTTCCATCTTCTGTTTTACATTCGCAGCACTGAGCCTGCCAAAACCACTGATAGCCCAGACCCAGGCAGACCTAAAATATTGTCAGGTTATGTTAGGTCATTGTTAAGTTACGTCTTTGTTAGCTTACGTTTGGTTATGTCTTCAGCCACTGATAGTGCTGGCTCCAGCTGCTATTGGGAAAAAGCCTTCACAATCAGTGGTGTGTGTGTTTGGGAGAATTTATGAGAACCTTATAGCCAAATGACATTAAAAGCAGAGTCAGGTGGAAGAAAGAGTTATATGGGTTAGAGTGACACACTGTACCTCAAAGAAGCTCCCTGTAATCCCCATATTAATCATTTGTATGTGGTTGTAATCTTTGGTACAAGACTTGCCATATCACATATCATATGATAAAGGTCATGATCTTCTAAAATGGTCTGTCAAAATATGGATAAAGTTAGTGTGTATGAAGTTACACAATTTTTGTTCTATGGTTGTTACTGAAATGTGTTGAGTTGGAAGACACTCACTGCTAGCTGTCCAGTGCCAACAAAGGTGGTGATCCATACTGGTGTTAAATGACCATCACAAGCCATTGCTCAGTGGGGGAAATATAAACAAGAGATTTACAATTCTGCAAGAGACAGTTGTACAAGCACCACACAATGAGGATTGCTCAACTTTGCAACTGCAAGGCCCACCCAAGAATGACTGGGCCACTATCTTTTCTGGGACATGAATTGAGAGTATAAAATAAGAGACAGCGGCTATGTCTACACTTAGATTGTTAAATTGATTTAACTTAAAGCAATCTGATTGAATCAAAATAAAAATCATTAAATCAATTTAAGTTAAATCAATTTAACATGGCCCCACTAGAAACCCAAATTGAACTAGCATGTCCATGGACAAGACTTGCTAGTTCAATTTAGGGGAGGAAGACCATGGGAGGTGTGGCAAGACGGCCCCCAAGAAGGTCCATACCCCCACCCTCTATATAGAAAGAGGAAGGCACCCTGGGAGGAAGAAAGGCAAAAAGCGTTAAATTGAAGTAACAGTTAAATCGAACTAATGCAGCTACACTATTATTTTGAAATAATTATTTTGATTTAACCGCCATTGATATAAAGCAAGGTTTTATTGTTTCGAAATGACTGTTCCTTATTTCAAAAGCTCCTCATTTCAAAATAAGGAAAGCTAGTGTAGACATGCACTACTTTAAATCAAACTAATCATCATTTCGATTGAAAGTGTAAGTGTAGATATACCCAAGGGCACCACAACGCTACCTCACTCCTCCATTACCTACTTTGATGGCAACAAGAACACAGTGAAGACCAAGACTTTGAACAGAGTTGACTGAGCTCGGGCTGAGAAGGGAATTCAGCATGTGCATTAACCTGCCTGCAATTTTATTTTTATTTCTTAGATAACTGTCTCTGACTCCTTATGTCTACCACTCATCATAACTTAAAGTCTATTTTTCTGTGGTTAATTCATTTTAATGTTTTATTTTTACCAGTGAATTTGTTTTAAATTCTTGGGGAATCGTTGCAGATTTAAAAGGCTGGTGCACGCCCACGTGATGAAATGGTAAGCTATTTAATAAGGACAACAGAAATAAGAAAAAAGAATTCAACAAGAGTTGCAGGCCACAGGGAAAGAAGAGGTAGAGCAAGAATCAATATGTGACATTAAAGGAAAATTAGTTTAAAGACTAGGCCACATAAAGGCTGTTGCTCAGTACAAATCCTCTACCCCTGGGCATTATCTCACCAGCCCGTATATATTTGTCGCATGTGCGCTGGACCTTGGTTTTAACAACCCCCTGTTCATGTATGTCTTCGCTAACAACTGCACAGTCTCAGCTAGCTGCATGAGCTTGTAAAAATTAATAGTTGTGGAACGTTCACATATTAAAGAGTGAAATCGCCCAGCTGTGACCAGCAGCAAAATGAGGCAACAGTCATGTAGTCATTCTTAAGCCAACAAAGGAAATACTTGTTTTTCCTTAACACTACCGCCACAACTACAAATTCAAATAAAAACTCAACCTTCCAAAGCTGTCTTTTTTTTTGCTGTGTCTGATCCTATTTCACTTTAGTTAATAACTGTGTCAGCACATACAGGTTCTGGTCTAATAACGATAATAGACTTTTTATAGGTCTATATATTTTCAGCTCTTGGATTATCATCAGACAACTTTTAGAGCACCCCCAAGTCCTGTGGCACTTCCTGTGAGTGATGTGCCCTGGAGTGGTAACCCCCTCCATCCCACTCGTACCAAAAAGACGAGAGGCTTGGAGATAGATATGTGACTGTGGTCCGTTTTCTCAGTCTTCCATCTCCCGTCATACAGATAGGCTTCTTAGAGTTTGCCCCACAACTTCTGTGCCTAAGGGCATGTGAAGCAATGGTGTCTGGCAGCTTTGAGTGAATAAGCAGAGAAGAAACACGCTGTCAATTGGCCCAGTGGGTGGCAACTTTAGCTCCTTGTTGCAACTGGCTAATTCTAAAGCTTTAATGGTTTTCCTTACTGAGCTGATGCCTCACTTGCTGCATTCCCTGGCAGGGCTCGGTTGGGCAAATTATGTCTGAAGGCTCCTCAGGCCAACTGAAGCTGCTTCCTGTAATCAAAGTAGGAGGAAAAATGAACACCGAATAAGAAAAAGGCTGCAAGTAGAGATGCGCTTGAGGCTCCCTATTCAGCACAGGATCCAAAGTTCAACCACAGACAAATCTGCAGTTTTTTGGTTCTGGGTCATCTCTAGTTATAAACATTCCAGAATGAAATGAAGAGCTCTTTGCTAAGAAAAACCTGTAGCAGTTTCACAAACACACACAGAATCACCCTTTCATCTTTGCATCTGTTTCCAGGGGCTGTTTCAACTTCTAAGGCCCTCTTAACAGCTGTTAAAGGGATAGTAGAGTAGAGAATCATTACTCTGCTTTAGCTTTTGCTGGCTGGAGAATACCGCTGGAATTTGGTCATCTTTGACACTTAACAGTCAATGCTGTTGATCATGGCTGGGTTCTAGGTGGGTACCACACTGCAAGCTGCTCTTCTTGCTACCATCGGCTGTAGCAACCTGTATCCCACAGTTTGGTCTGCATGTGAAATGAGCACACAATTCACCCATGGCTTCTGCCACATTGTGCTCAGTGTCAAACCACTCAGTTGTTTTCATACAGTGGTAGAATGCCCACCCTAAGAACAAGAGGAACGAGCTAGGAATTACATCTAAGACAGCAATGGGATGAAATTAAGGAAAGGAGAACTTATAGGAAATAACAGGGAAAAACAAAACCAAACCTTCCTGTATTGTAGAATGTTTTCCTGTGGGGATTGGTGGAAGTCCCAGCATCTGAGATTTCTATACTAGATTGCACACTGGAGTTGTCAATTTCAAAAGGGATAGCCGTGTTAGTCTAGTCCAGTAAAAAAAACAACAAGGAGTTGTGTGGCACTTTAAGACTAACAGATTTATTTTTTGCATGAGCTTTCGTGGGAGAAGATCCCACTTCTTCAGATGCTTCGAAGATGGGTGAACTTACAGAAAGGAATGAAACTAAATGCAAATTTAGTTTCATTCCTTTCTGTAAGTTCACCCATCTTCGAAGCATCTGAGGAAGTGGGATCTTCTCCCACGAAAGCTCATGCAAAAAATAAATCTGTTAGTCTTAAAGTGCCACACAACTCCTTGTTGTTTTTTCACTACAGTTGTAACTAGGAACCAACACATTTGGTAGAAGGATAGACTAGATGGGGCTTGTTAGGCAAGCCCCACTGCCATTTTCTGTGATCCATATCAGAATGTGCAAAGATTTTAGGAGTCTGATGGGGCCTGGAGTGTTAAAGATTTTAAAATAAAGTTCATATAATTAAAAAAAGGGAGAGCACAGGCACCTTGAAGGACATGTGTTCTGGCTTTTACTTGACAGAAACTTAACAAACCACATGTAAGCTAATCCTTTTACAAGACAAAATGAATCAGATGGCTGACATCATATGCCATCTTGAACTTGAGAACAATGCTGTTATCATCAGACTCTTTCCAGTTGCTTTCCTCATGGCCTCAGGCATGAGGAATGTCCCCCAAAGCCGCATATAGCAGGATCTTACATATGAAAGTCATGATAGACTCATCCCAGCATGCAGTTGGGTTTAGGGAGAAAAAGAGCAGAGACACATGACAGCTAAATTTAAAAGGACAAAGTGAAGTGGTTTTAATTAACTGCTGCCCTGCATTGTTTAGAATTTAATAAAAATTTGAAAACAACCCTTTTCCCTTGCGGGATCTTGTTCTTTTTCCCCACGGACAAACAGCAAATTCCTCCCCT
This sequence comes from Podocnemis expansa, assembly GCA_007922195.1. Lineage (NCBI taxonomy): Eukaryota > Metazoa > Chordata > Testudines > Podocnemididae > Podocnemis > Podocnemis expansa. The sequence continues at coordinate 24,369,798 of ML681991.1, forward strand.
AAACCACCCAAAAGAGATTTTTCTGAAGTACAAAGGAATCTGCCTCCGTTACTTTATTTCATTCTATATATACGAGATTTATCAACACAGTGCTGTGGTTAATCGCCATATTTTTTAAAGGGCTGCAGTTTCTGCATGTCTTTGCTTTTGACTGTCTTAGATTTAGATACTTGGGGCCTGGGTTTTAAAGTTGCTGAGCATTCACTGCTCTGCTTGACATCACGAATTTGGGGTTCAGGTTTTCAAAAGTGCTGAGCATACTGGGTGTCTCAAAATTGGGCACCCAAAATTAAAGGGCACTTTTGGCAGTGGTGCAGCTCCATTGACATAAGATAATATTGGTCCACAAACTCTGGTGAAGATTCCCCAGATTAGCGTAAACGTGCAGATGAAAGCACTGTTTCACTAGCTTTCCATTCCCATTACACACATTTGCAACTGGACCATCCTGTCCTTGTTCATTTTTAACAACTTCACCTAAGGAAAGGGTTACTTTTTTGGAATTGATAATGACTTTCTTTTAATCACAAGAGCATGTTGTGGAGGAACTTGGCTGGCTGGCTATGCCTTTGAAATCCCAGATATGATACAGATGTTTATTTTCCTTTTTTAAAAGCCCCTCTTTATCTGTCACTGCTACAAGTTCACCTTCAGCTCTGAGCACAGAACTGCAGCCTAAGAAACAGGCATACCATTTACACACCATGGTCGCTTCCATCAAAAAAGAGAATCACAGTCATTAATAAAGGTGGTTTCATACTAGAGGCACAAAAAACAGGCAACAAGGATGGCTCTGAAAGCATCAGCAATCTGCACCCTCTGATGCTCTGCAGTGGTCATTTGGTGAGTCACTCTTTGTACACCAGGCACAGCTAGAATACGTGACATGGAGGTTGCTTTGGTTCCCAACCCAGACTTTACAGAAGTGTGTTTGTAATAACATGGAACCTCTTCTTCCTAGCAATGGGAAATCGGGGGAGCAGATCCACAAAGGCACCTGACTAACAAACTGCTGGCTCAAGGACATTTGCAGCACAGAAGGAAGCTCAGAAATGGGCAAGGTGCTGCCTCACGTCTGTGGGGGAAGGAAGTGAGACTGAACATTGCACAGCTATCACATGGCTGGCAGACTGGACTGAACACTGGCCTTCAGTGGACCCAGGACAGATGATTAACAGAGATTCACAGCAGCCAGGGTGGAAGAAACATATCTCCCTTCCAGTGGTTTACAACAGGCCACTGCTGAGGAAAACAGATGCACCTCAAAAATGCTCTCTGCTTTGTGTCCCTGATTCATTCAGCATCATTCTGCTAGAACTAATGTAATAGGACTGATACTCCTCTCACTTATAGCCACATAAAATGGAAACAGGAATAACTGAGACCAGAGTAAGGCCAAATAGCACAGAAAAGCTGATATTTTCAGGTTTCTGCAGTGTGTCCAACTCTCTCTTTCTGGTGGATGCTGATCCCAGCAGCTGTCTTTCAGACAAATCCTGCTTTCATCTGCAAGATGCTTCCACATCTTTAAATTCTCACAAAAACACCAAGTGTAGCTATTCTTACTAGCACATGGAGATCTGCTTCTCCAGACAGAGGCAGCCAGGGATAGGCTAAAGAAAACTCCCTTAAAGGAAGGAAGGACACGCCCATCCATCCTTATCTGGACCACTAGCAGTGTTCTTATAATATACACTGCTGTTCTAGTCACTGAAACAATACAATATTTACTTAAGCACACAAAACATTTTTTCTTTAAAACAACATGTCTCTGGAAAGAAGTTTTCAATGGCAAAAGGGTCTGATTCACATGTCAGTCTACTACACCCACGTATCCAAGTTCTGGTCATTGGCTGCTTGCATTTTGGCCACACGGCCATCCAAGTTCAATATTTTTCCAGGGTGGAATTTCCAGAGGGCCAGAGGGCAGACTGCTTTCAATGCTCTCTGCTATCCCTTCCATGTCCTGACCTCTGTCCAGTTCTGGAGATTAGCTCTGCTCTCCCCACACTATCAGACCCATAGTTTATCACCCTGTGTAGGAAAGACAAGAGTTCTTTACATGCTGCCCATGGCAGGAGCTAGTGGAGCTGCAACAAAATGCACAAAATAAACATTTAATTTAACAGGGACAAGATCTGGTCATCTTCTATTTCACCCCACTCTCTTGTAAGCCCAGGAGCTATTCACATTGGTATGCTCCACAGTCAAGATTCAACAGAAAAGCTGCATTCCAGGATCACATCACAAAGATTTAAAACAGTCTGAGGATCAGGGGAGTCCATTATGGAAGCAGGAAAATCTCCTGGAGCCAGCCAGGTTTATGTGGTTAGAAGCCTAAAAGAAAAAAACAGTTGAGTGAATTAGCAAACACATAACAGTGTGAGCATCAGTGGTGGGAAATACAGATTGATCATTTAATTCTTAGAAACAAGCCTGGACCAAACATGCCCAATATCCGGGGCTGGTCACATCTGGCCATGAATTTGGTGGGTGGCCCCTCACAAGTACTCAAGCAAATTCTTCTCTACTTCAAAGTGCAGTAGGGCAAAATAGTAGTGACCACAGCCAGGATTCACAGAAAATAGGCAGCAGCTTCAGCAGCAGGTTCCAGTGAAATCTATGCCATGGAATAGTGGATTAGCTGGCAATCAAGGAACAGACTTCTCTGGTTTATCTTGCGCTGCTACACTGCACCAGAAAAGAAAGCGGGCCACTTCTTGTGGCCTCTCCTCCCAACTCTTCAGCAGGAAAAGGGGAAAGGAGGCCACTATCTGTCTCTCCTTACAGATTCCCAGCTACCCCTACTGGTCACCCTCCCATCCAGTCTGCTGAAACGAGGTTAAAATTATGCAGCTGGTTGCTTTCTTTGATAGACACATACCTTTAGCCTCAGCTCTCATCACTCAGGAGTCTGCCTTGGGGTGATGAGGAGCTATAAGTGAGGGGGTGGAAGAAGGGAGAGAAGGAAAACCAGTTTAATAAACAAGCCTAAAATAAAGGCCATGAATCTACAAAGAGGACTGGGATGGCAGGCAAGGTTAATGTACATTGCTCAGTATGCTAGGGTAGGAAATCCTACTCATCACTAAGAGAGATCCAACATCTGTCGCTCTCTCAAAGATTTACACACAGCCATAATTTCACTTTGGGTGCATGCCCAAAAAAACAAACTGTGGTATGGGTGATCTATGAGAATGAAGAGATGAAGCCAGCATGCACAGGTACTGCTCAGAGCTAAAACTACAGCTGTGAGAAAGAGTGAACTCCACCTAATTCAAAGTCTACTCCCCCCTCCCTGCCCAGGAGATCTCGCCATCTCCCCCAAAGTTACCATTAATGGTGAAGTTCCAGAAAATCAGTTATGTGTCTAATCCTGTAGAAGGAAGTTACACTCTGCATGTGCTAGGGGGCAAATTCAAGGAACTCATCAGTTTCAACTTTTTGTTGGTTTTAAGTTTTTGAGGTACTGGGTATTGTGAAATGGAACATAACACCAAATTCAGTGGCTCAGACCTGAATTCACAACCCCACAAGCCAAATCAATTTTATTACCTAGCAGATGTGAGCTCAAGCTACAGAATTCAAATCCCAATCTGGAATTGTGATGACCTCTAAGTCTGGCTTGTTTGGATCCAGTGTTCTGGTTGGACAATGTCTCTGCTACCCAAAAATACTGAAGCCCAGGAAAGAATGGCTATGTCTACACAATGCCTTTAAATTGAAACAACGACCATTGTTTCGATTTAGAAGCTGTCATGTCCAAACGACGTTTTGTTATTTCAAAATGACAAACCCCATCACTTCGAAATAACAAACCTTATTTCGAAATAGCAAAACCTAGGCTGAAATTGAAATAGCCATTATTTCAAAATGGTTGTTTCGAAATAACACCATTCAGATGTGGTTTTTTTGAAATAACCATTATTTCGATTTAACACTTTTGCCCTTCTCCTTCCCAGGGTGCCTTCCCTTCCCTATATATTGGCTGGCAACATGGCCCTGTCAGGGGGCCATGTTGCCACACCTCCCATGCTGCCCCTCTTCTGATTCGAAATAGCAAGTCCTGTATCCGGACTTGCTATTTCAAATCAAATCAAATCAAATCAAATCAAATCAAATCATAGGGCTGGAAGGGACCTCATGAGATCATCGAGTCCAACCCCCTGGGAATTGAACCCAGGACCTTCTGCATGTTAAGCAGAGGTGTTAGCCACGATTTGAGGTTTTTGCTTATTTCAATTTACGTTAATTCGAAATAACGATTTTATTTCAAATTAACTTATTTCAAAATAAGCATCTATGTCTGGACATAGCCAACCAGACTGGGGTCTCCAGCCTGCACTGCCCACCTATGATTCACAGGATTACTTTTGTGCTGAGTGCAGGCTCTTTTGTTTGTGTGTGGCTTTGTAAGAAAACACCTTAGCTCCTGGCATCTCTTACCTGCTTGTCCTCTGGGAAGCTGTCTCGAAGAACTTTGTTCTGGAGGCCACTCTGCAAACAAAACCAGCAAGGTTCTTTAAGTTTCCCCTAGGCAGTTACTTGGTGAAACACTATTTGTGTCAAGGAACAATTATTTGGTGAGAGGGAAGAAGACAGGCTGTCACTAGAATGCACCGAGTATGGTCAACAATAGCCTCCTATCCTCCTAGCATTCTTCTCTGGCCAGGGATGCTATTTCTGCTCCCATACCTCTTTGTATTGCTCTTCCTGAGGCAGTTCTTATAGCAGAAATGATATTTAACTGCAAGCACCCTGGCAGCCTAAAATCCTTCACACTGACTTAAAACTGTTTACCTGCAGCCCCCTACTCCATCCTTGATTTTATGCCCTATGATCTCCACTGAACTTGCCAAAGACTTGGCTTCATATTGTAACTGTAAAAAAAAGAATCACAGCAAATAATTATCACTAACAGGCCAAGACTATGCAGTCCTTCCTCAGCTATGAGGCCCATTGAAATCAACAGGAACTAGACCTGAGTAAGGCATGCAAATTGCAGGATTTGGGTCAATTACATAACACTGTTTAACTGAAAGTTATTCATCAAATCAAGCAGGGCTTTACCAGAGATACTATACATGTCAAGAGCCTAGAATGGAGAATACAGACTCTGCTCCTCTCAGAACAAAGACACTGTATTCCCCAGGTCCTGCTGTGGCAATTTGGTATCGCATCTCTTGTTTCATGGACAACATGACATTTCATTGGCTTTTATTGTACTTAGATGGATTAAAGTCATCACAAATCATGCTTCATCACAGCAAGTCAACTATGGTGGAGTATGTGGGGTCATAAAGGGTAGAAATCTCAAACCCCTGACCCAGCAATCTACAGCGGGTGGGTAAAAATACTAGCATAGAGACCATGACAAAATATCAGGCAGCCAGTGTTACTGTCGGCCCACGTAAGACATCAGAGCAATGAAAAATGTAAGCTAAATATTGTATTTTAGCACATGCAGCCCAGAATAAATACTTTGCCGATCACACTTAGAGGCCCCTCTCCAAGCAAAACTCCAGCTAGAGTCAGATGTGAAATCTTGAGCTCCTTAGTCATACTTAATGTAGGAAAAGTCCCATTTACTCCATTTGGATTGTTGTCCAGTTCTGACTTGAGTGAAATTTCAGTGCATAGCTCAGTTTAATTAGTGGTGAACTCCCCTTTTATTTTGGTTAGAACAAATATGAGTAGCATCAACACTTTCTTTTTGTTCTTCTAGGTGACTTGTTCTTCAGGCAGAGGTAAGAGGTTTTTCACTCCATTGTTACTGGACAGAGTTATGGGGCAGGACACTGAGTCCCCATCACTATATTACAAAAAGCTCTTGGTTTTATTTTACTAGTTCCATCATCTGGCTTTCATCATCTCTCATCTTCCTCTCCCATGTTGCCAGGGGTTAAAATAAGGGGGAATGCACCTGAATGTTGTACTGGGCCCCACAAATTTTAGGGGCCAGTGTTTCAGGGCCCCTAAATATAGAAGAATGGGGTTGAACGCAGTGTTCTGTAATGTTCCCCCTTACTTTAACCCCCTTCACCTTCTGCTTTCTCTTTGGGCTTTCGGACTCCCCGAGCAGCAGGGCAAGCAACAGTGCGGCCAGGAGCAGCAAGTGCGAGACAGCAGTGGGTGGAGACTGTATGGCATGGGGCTGCCAGGAGCAAACGGGGGAATCACTTGTGCCAGACATGTGATCCCCCAATTGCTCCACTCCCAGTCAATCTGGCAGCCCCACACCATGTGCTCTCCCGTCCACTATTGTCTTGTAGTCACTGCTCCTGGCTGCGCTGCTGCTGCTACTCGCCCTGCCACTTGGGGAGTCCAAAAGCCCAAAGGGGAAGCTCAAGGCGCTGCGCCAGCAGGAGGTGGTGGACATGGTGAGCCAGAGACTGGGGGTGGGAATGGAGGGGTCTGGAACAGTGCAAGTCGCTGAAGCAAGAGGTTGGGATGAGGGCACTGAGGACAGATGAAGGTAGTTAGGGGAGCTGGGGAGGGGCGGAGGAGGGCATGGGGACAAGGAAACTGTGTAGGGGCTGGTGGGGCAGAGTGTGTGAATGGGGACAAAGGGACTGAAGGGGGCGGGGGGAGTTTGGAGGGGATTAGGGGGCTGAAGTGAAGATGGGGAAGCTGAGGGGTCAGGGGTTAGGAGGGCTGAAGTCGGGGTTTGGGGGCAGGAGGCTTAGCGGATGGGGATGGTGGCTGAGGAGGACATAGGGAAAGAGATGTCTGATGTGGACAAGTTTGGGATGATGTTGTGGATTTGAGGCTGTGCTTCATTTGTGAGGAAAGAGCTGGTGGGGCTCAAGCAGTTTGTTTTGCACTCATAGTATAACTGGGGCGCACATATGCATGAAGGGGGCCTGGACAATAAGGGAAGGGGATCCAGAGATTAGGAGGGTTCCAGGGCCCACCAAAATATACTTTAACCACTGCACATTGCACTGGAAAGTTGCGGCTGCTGCTAGGATTCAGTATCCCAGGCAGTCTTAATCCCATTCCTTCCACACATTTTCTGAATCCTTTGGCTACTGGGAATTGACTCCCGCTGGGCTGTTAATTCAGGGCTGTTCATGCAGCTCTGGAGAACATTTCCTACTTACACCGATGACAGCATTTCCTCTGTTCCTCCCACTGTTGGCTCAGGCTTCTGCTCCAGCTTCTGGGATGTAGGAGCTCTGCAAGGAGGGTCTGGAGGTCTCACTGGGGGCCGTGTTATCACTGGCTTATCCCCAGGAGACCGTGCTTTAGTGAAGCTGTCATAGTCACCTGAAAGGTAGAAGATGACCAATGCCGTCAACAATGCTTTGGAAAGAAAGCAAAAGGCTGTGGAGAAGCAGAGGTTTCAGGCTCATTGAAAAGAGGGGCAGCATGGGACACTAACAGAACAAAGAGAGTGGAAAATACTGTTTTGCTGCAAAATGACCCTATTCAATGGCTCTGGGGATATTAGTGCATTATTTGAGATGAAAAACTAACCTCAGGCTTTTCCAATAGAAAACAGGTTTCATGGTTCTCTACAGAATCAAGAAGGGGTTGATTAAATTCTAACACTGAGTCATATCTGATATTATTGCAGTTCCCTCTTGGGATCTTCTTGAGCCTCTGTTTCTCCAGACTTCATACTAGGCCTTTAGTTCAGGAATCTAGAGTATATTTCCCCTACCTCATATGTCTTCCTTTCCCTTCCCTGCTTCCTATGGATTCCCTTCACCAGCTTCTTTTTCCTTCTACCCTGAACTCCTTGACTGTTTTCCTATCCATCTTAGAATCCAGGTGAGCATTGCCATCATACCTCTCAAAATTCTCCATGGCCATGCTCAACCAAAACTCTCTAACCTGTTATCACCATAGTCCTGCTCAGTCCCTGCATTCCTGCTATTTTGGACTCCTGCATCCTTTACCTTGTCTTACCACCACAGTCAAAAGGTTGTAGGGAAAGATGCTTTTTCATTTGTGTTGCTCAGTCTCTCCAAAACCATTTCTCTCTCATTCCTCTGAGACAATACATCATTCTTCCTCTTCCCATCTCATCTTCCAACCCACTACTCAACTTTTCTGGGAAGTATTTTGATTGATATGAAACCAGAAGACACATTGTGATTGTCTAGTCTGACCTCTTGCACCAGAAAGGCCTGCTCTGAGCTAATTCCTATTACAGCTTGGCTATGTATGTTTTAGAAAATCATCCAATCTTAATTTAAAAGTTTCCAGAGATGGAGACTGCACCACAAACCTTGGTAGACTTTATAATGGATAACTGCCCTCACTGTTAAAAATCTGTGATTTATTTCTAACCAAAATTTGTCTTGTTTCAACTTTCAGCCACTCAAACTTGCTATACCTTTGTATGTTAGAGCAAGGAGCCTTCTGTTATCACAATTCTGTTCTACACGTAGTTATGTATGGATTAGGATCACACTACCCCATAGCCTTCTCTTTGATAACTTAAAGAGATTGAGTTCCTGGAGTCTCTTTCATCATAAGGCGTGTTTTCTAAACCTTTAAATCATTCTGAGGCATTTATTTGAACCCTCTCCAATTTTTAAACACCCTTCGTGAATTATGCTCACCAATGGGCCAATGTGATCTTTGGATGTATAAACAGGGACTCAGGTAGGAGTAGGGAGTTTACAGGAGACAGTATTCCAGTGGTGGTTGCATGAGGGGTTGCCAAATATGGATGTCACATAAACTCTCTAGTCCTATCCATGATTCCCCATTTATACATCCAAAGATCACATTGGCCTATTTTGTCAATGTGTAATACTTCGGACACACCACAGAGATGCAGTGTGCTACGCTATAACACCATAATGCCCTCAAATGCTACATAGCTGGTAAACTTCACCCACTTTCAACTGTAAAAACCAGACTACTATGCAAAAAGCAGATTTCTGCCTCACATTCACAGGGCAGATTTAAATGAGAAGAGTAGACTAAATTCAAATTAACTTCATGGTTTGTTATGCCAATTCAAACCTTGTTCCTCCCAATAGTGTGGGCAGCTTATTGTTTATTTTCTCAAATGGGACTGTGAAGGTTAATAGGGTATGAAAGTATCTGATCAAGCAGTTTGATGAACAAAGAAAGAGCTGTCAAAATGCACAAAACAATCATCTTTCTTTTTTATAAGCAACCCATCTGTATGTCATTGGAGTGATCTGAAAGTACAAACTTTAAATGGACAATTTCAACTTATAGTTAGTCCTCAATTGTTTCTTTTAAATTACCAAAAGAAAAAAGTTTTTTTTTATACAAAATAAATAGAGATGCTGTCTTAATTTTTTTTTTAAATTCCAGTGGAAATGGCTGAAATAAACCTTCCCCTTCTATGTGTGCAGTGCAGACATTGCAGTACCAAGAACCTGAATGAGAAATTGACTAGCAACAGTATAAGTGACTTATTAATTTTCTTTATCTGCACTGAAAGAAACACAGAATACGAGCATACCATCTAAACAGCTACAAGCCTGTTGCATTGTCCGAGTTAGTCAACTTTTTGATATCTAAAGTACCCATCTTTGATGGTCCTGAATCATGTCTATTCAGATTTGAATTTTGAGTTTACAAAGTCCATTGGGCCACCCTATGATCTCCAAATCTAAGTATCAAACCATTTTATTATTTGCCACCATGGTTTGTGTCCATGCCAACTCTAATGCTTCAGAAGCCTAGTCTACAACATCAGCTTTGCTACAGAAAGCTCTGAAACAGCATAGGCCAATGTATGTCCTTTCCATCATCAGCGAGAGACAGGCTGAGCTTACGCACCTGTCTGTAATAAAAATGGGCTGCACCCATGATGTCTGGAAGTGAATCAGAACACCCTCAGAACGAGGAGGGTTCGGATCCAGTGTTCCATTTAGGGCCTACCTCTGGCTTATAAGAGTTTTGATCTCAGGTCTCTTATTGCTGAAGTGCAGGAAAAGAGACACAGATTGTAAAAACAGTACCTCCCTCACCCAGCCCCGTTCCCCGTAATCTGACACAACACAAAATATTTGGGTGTCTGTCACAAATCTGGTTATGACTTCTGCAGTGCAGCAAGATGAGTCAGAATTTCATCCAAGGCCAGCTGAGACCAGTGTGAGAGAAGAAAACTCACCTTCCTTACCACATATCATGGGCCTGGGAGCAGCCCTCTTAGAATGGAGAGCAGAGGTCTTCAGAGCAGCAGCACCAGTCACCACTCCATTAGCAGATTTGTTGCTGAGTTTAGCACCCCCTTCCTGTAGCTTGGACACCAGCTTTCCCACATCCACCTCCAAGTACTGTTCAGACTTGCTGTCTGAGCTAGGCCTCCCAGGATCAGCCTCCCCTGCTCTCCGTGTAGACATCCTGCTGCGATATAGTGGCTTGGGGGTTTCTGTGCTATTAGAGATGATGGTGCCATTAGGAGTCAGGTCCCAGCTGTCACCTGGGAACCAAAGGAAGAGGGAATAAATACATATATCATGTGAAACCTGGGGACACAGCTCCTGATTTTCACAAGTGCTCATGCAGCACTCGTTGCTATCAGTGACTCTGAAAAATCAGGCTCACGGTGACAGTAACTTGAAATAAGCAAAATGGACTGGTCTAGCCCTTTCACTGTCCACACTGAGCATAGTGCAAAAGATCAACAGCTTGCACAGGGAGAGGGAAAGAATGGACACTGACACCTCAATTCAGTTTCACTAATCTAAGGTGTTAGCAAATGAGAAAAGGAAATCTGGTCATGAACTTTTAAAATCTAAGGCTATGTCTACACTTAGAACATTAGTTTGAATTAACTTACTTCAAACTAATTAATTCAAACTAACAATTGTTAATTCAAACTAAAGTTAATTTGAACTAACATGGCCCCACTAGAAATGCAAATCAAACTAGCATGTCGGACCTGCTAGTTTGATTTAGAAAGGGGGCACCATGGGAAGTGTGGCAACATAGGACCCAAGAAGGGCCATGCCCTCACCCAATACCTAGAAAGAGCAAGGTACCCTGGGAGGAGGAAGGGCAAACCGTGTTAATTTGAACTAATGGTTAATTCGAATTAACATGGCCCCATTGGGTTAATTTCAACTAATAAGTTCAAATTAACTGTTACTTCAAAGTTAATCAAGGTTTTATAACTTCAAAGTAAGTGTTCATTATTTTGAACTAAGAAATTCCTTAGTTCGAAGTAATGAAAGCCAGTATAGCCAGGCATTAATTTAATTTGAATTAATCCTCATTAATTCAAACTAAACTGTAAATGTAGACACAGCCTAAGATTTTTTTGAGGGACACTTCAATTTCCTAGTCAATTTTCAAAAATAGAAAAAGCAGTTTCTGCTAATACACTTGCCCATGAATCCCCTTGACAGCTTTTGTGGTTTTATTTCCAGGTTTTCACAGTTTTGCAAATTATTTTATTTTCCTTGTTTGTGTGTGAAAGAAGCCAAGCAAGCACCAGGTCACACAACAGTCAAAGTGACTGCACTACAGGCTCTGCCCTGCAAAGTGCTGGATACGCTACCACGACTCAACAAACATTTAAGCCCAAGTGTTTAACCTTCAGTATCTGAGTAGATCCGCCAACTTTAAGAGACTACTCTAATGCTTACAGTAAGAACTTGCTTCAGTGAACTGGTAGGTTGGGTCAGACGCTCAGAAACTCGCAAGCTCAAGTCCAAAGTATTGTCAAAGGCACAAAACAAACAGAAAACTAGTGAGAAAAACTATTTTTTCCTAATCACTTTCAGCAACAGGAGTAATGATTTTAGGAGTAACTTGCAACAACAACTGGTAAAACATTTACAGACAGAAGCAGGATTCAAAGTTGATGGTTGGTGTCCTTTCAAGAGGACAGCAGTGTGCTTTTGTATTAATAAATACTTACCAACAAAATACATTAAACAGGGGACTTTGGACAGGGAAATGCTTTAATCAGGGCCTGTTAAACAATCATTTAGTTCCTTGCTCTAAATTCCAAAGGGGCGCAAGTGTTAGTCTAGTTCAGTAAAACAAACGAGGAGTCCCGTGGCACTTAAATACTAACAAATTTATTTATTGCATGAGCTTTCATGGGAGAAAATCCCACTTGTCAGATGCTTTGAAGATGAAGGAAGTAAATAAATTAGTCTTTAAGTGCCACAGGACTCCTTGTTTGTCTTGCCCTAAACGTTTGTCTTGAGATGCCTCACTTGATTCACCCCTAATTGCCAGGGGCTCAGGCACCAGCACAAGTTCTTTCAACACTGAGTTTTAATCAGCAAAAGGTAAGTCAATCCTAGGACTTAAAGGAAGCACTGATCAACTTACTTTGCCTACTCCATGGCTCAGCACTGCGGGACTCCACATTAGCTCTGCACATCACATGCTATGCTAGAGAAAATGTTTTTATTTTTGGAATCTATTTACGTGTTTACATTACTCTTCACTTTTATCTGTGGAGCTGTGAGCATCACTCATTGGAAGAGCTGTGTGTTTAATTTAGCTCTCTGGAGTAGCAAGCTACCAGAAAACCCTGCCCCCAAAGTAGCTTAGAAGCAGGTAGATCAGATGCTGCCTAAGTCCTGGTATTTGTTTCCTTCTAAGCATTTTCTTCAAAGTGTCTGATGAAGTGGGATTTTCTCCCACAAAAGCTCTTGCAATAAAGAAATGTGTTAGTCTTTTGACTTTTTGTTTTTCTGAAGTAGACTAACACCCCTACCCTTTTGGAACATGTTTTCCTTCCTCTTTCTACAGGGGAAACCAAAACCTCAAACAATACAACTTCCCATCCTACATGTTAATGCCTAGGACAAGTGACGATGCTGCTGCATTTTCAAATTCCTCTCCTTAACGAGCGGGAAGCTGGATTCCAACATACAGTGCTGACAAGAGACATGTGGAAGCTGCAGACTGATGAGGTGTCAGTGAACAGCTGAACTGACCTTCATTTTCTTCCACGAAACCACCATAAAAGACAGGTCTTTCCCTCAATGGGCGCTTGGAAATTGTGATAGGTTTGTGCCTTCGGGCAGCTACCCTGGGAGGAGGCACTGGGGGTGCAGCACTGTCCTCAGGTGGGCTGGAGTAGATCTGTAGGGAAGAGTGATTTAGAAGGATATGATTTCAGTTGATCTTCTGCTCTGTTGTTACTTATTGATATCCGTTATACTGGCCCCTGACCAGGTCAAACTCCTGAGGTTTCTCCTGAGCGCCTTAGTCAACAGGAATACAGCCTCAAACAGACTATATTTAACATCAAAATTCAAAGCTTTGAACAAGAAGGAAAAATGATCTTTGATTAACGCACAGAATTAGGAACCAAAAGACAAGGGTTCTACTCTTGACATGTACATCAATATGCACGTGACCGAGGGAAATTCAGTTGGCTCCTCTGTGCGTCAGTTTCCCCCTGTAAAATCGGGATTCTATTATTTCCTCAGGGGTGTTGTGATGATCTATTTACAAAGCCCTGGAAGGTGTTATAAAAAGACAATCTCTTATGCTTTTGCCAATGGCTAAGCTATGTTAATAAGCTAAGCGGCATCTGTGGATTTTTTGCAAAGCTTCTGCTCTGTTTTAAGATGTGCTGATCAGGTGTCACACATTTCATTTCCAAAGGAAAAGGCAGCTACGTTTTGCCATCTCTATTCTTTAATCCTGCTAATGATAAGTGCAGTCATTTCTGCTAGGTCGTAAGCTTTCATTAATTTGAACTAAGGATTTCCTTAGTTCAAAGTAATGAAAGGCAGCATATCCATGTATTCATTTAATTCAAATTAATCCTCATTAATTTGAATTAAATTGTAAGTGTAGACATACCCCTAGAGATCAGTCCTCAGCTACATCCAGTAGGCACTGGGTGCAGTTGACTGGGGGAACCGCAAAGAAGCCACCTACGTCCAAGCAAGCCGGGAGCTAATTTTACACTTTCCCCAATGTAGTTTAGAGGTGTCTTAGTGTTGCTTTAAACTACACTGCCTAACTACATCTCTCCCCTGCCCCCATCCAGCTGGTAAGTGAGCCAGGGACCACTACAGAGGAGCAGAGCTCTGGTCATGCCTCTTTTCTTCCGAGCAGCTGCCAACATCCTCTTTACACCATGGCTGGTGGGGTAGGGTGGCGAGGTAGCATATGAGCAGGCTATGGACAATCCTACAGCACCCAGGAGTTCTTTTATGCAGGTGGGTAATCCCTAGCTCTTTGCTTGGACCAGCTTTTTGGTCCATTTGCAACATGTGAGCAGCCCAAAGTGCTGGAGCATGGCTGAGGATCTGCCAAATGCTGTATTTACTCTCAAAGCAACCACTGAGCTTTGGGGGAAGCACTGATGTGAGTCTTGATGTAGATGATTTTTCTAGACAGATTTCCTGTTATGCATCTTTGCACACATTCCCTTCAAAAATGAAAATGTTAACCTAGACAACAGAGTAAAGGGGGGGGGGGGAAGAACCCCCAACCCCCCCTCTCCAATTACTGCTAAAACCTGCCTTAGCACATGATGGCAGGGCACATTAACCTGGCCTCAAAGTAGACAACCGGTGAGAAATGACTAGTAATGCTGACAAGAACAAATTTAATTTTCTGCAGAAACCACTCAAACAACCCCCACATTAGCACTGAAAGAAACCCTCAGATCCATGGCTGCTCTGAGCTACAGGGCACTGTTTGCGCTGAACTTATCTCAGTTACTAATTTGGCTTAGACAATTATTGATTAATAAATCTAGTTTCCTGTCACACTGGTCATCCAGCCCTTATTTCGGACTTGGGTTGGTTTTAATTTAGCTTCTCATTCATTCAAGTGCTTTCTTCACAGTTTAAGAAGCATTAATTAACCTTTGGGCAGATTTCTGAAGAGGTAAAATACTGTATGAAGGTCCCAATCTGACTGCTATTGAATTCTTTCCACTGACATTGTAGAGGAGTGTATCGCACTCTAGATGCTAAAAAATTATTACATAGGCAGGGAATGGATGGCCCAGGGCAACTGTAATGGGGTCCAGAGATATTCCTTTGTAGATCACTGATCTAAACTCAGTGGGTTGATAGCGACTGAAAATCATATAATCTGACAGTTAGGTGGCCTGTGTGGAATGGACTGCTGTTCATGGACAGTAATTCCAGTCATAATAAAGTTTCATAACTGAAGTCTTTGTGAACAGCACTGGCAGAAGTAATAGAAAGTGAATGAAGCATGGAGACTGAACCACCTTGTCCCTGGAGAGGAGACACACTCTTGAGTGGGGAAAAATGCTGGACCAGTGCCCATTCTGAACCTGTTTTTGGTTAGGAGACTTTTGGGGAGTCCTTCAGGGCTGTTTTAGCAGAACTAATCATTGTCCCTCCTGCATAAAATAATATTTTCTTTTAGCAAATTGATTTCTTTCCTCTTTCAAACCAAGAGAAATTCTGTGAGGCCAAGCAAGAGGGATGAGACAGTATAACACTCCCCAGCTTCTTTTTTCCTGAAATCTTCTTGGGTCATGAAGACCTGGCAGTATGTATGAAATTGATGACAGGTCCCAGGCGTCTCTGCAATCAGACTCCCAAAGGTCTAACTTACAAGATCAGCATATAAGCAGTAGGGAGCCTGAAGTCTCACTACGGACCAAGCAACTTACACAGGGATGTAATATTTTTAGTGGCATTAAGCATTTCTCAAACTCCCCAGTCAGTTTGGTACAAATGCCAACTATTAGTTCTAGGTACGTGTATGTGTGCCCCTGCTTTTTCCATTCTGCATGAGCAATATTCCACACTCTGCAGCTGTATGCATACAGCTGTGTCTTTGAATTCAGGGCAAGAATTCAGGAACCTCTTCCAACCTCCAACCTCTTGCTTTTGGATCTTTTGCCTCCAGGATTCTGTGACATAAAGCAGCTGTTGATGCTTAATAGACTCTGACTCCAATGGTTCTGTCCACTGCAGATGAGGATAGATTTTCTCCACCCTAGAATACAAAGGTCCACAGTATTTCCTTTGCCTGGATGCCAAGGAGGCTTCTTTGGCACTATTAACCCATAATTTGAAAGAAACAACTTTTGGAGTCATTACAATACTAAAAGAAGGCTCAGTGCAAGGCTAGTTACACAAAACCTGTTGAAACACTAACCTCATTCTTGTCCACAATGCAGTGAGAAAAGTCACTTCCTGCCTCTTAGAGGAAGAGAGGAATCGGTCCTCCAGCATTAACTATTAAACTATAACCTCAGCAAGTCAACTGTAGGAGAGGCCCTCTCACTTGCTTTGTAAGCCATGCTGTAATATGCAGCCATCCAAAGCTCTCCAAGATGCTGAGACCAGCCCTTCTCACTTTGTGTATATTGAAAATGAAAATCAAATGTAAGTTATTCAGAAGAATAATGAATTGACCCAATCGTGGGTTCTTAGACACTATGACCTGTGCAGCAACAGGAGTTAATTCCAGAGGGAGCAAGTTTTTAGCTTAACTGTGGCATGGAAATGTAAGCTGTCGAAGCAATAATTACTCAAACAGATTTAATGAATTTCTCATCCCTGGAGTCTTCGGAACATACCATATAAGTAATTTATCTATCCTGCTTCAAACTCATTTGAAGTGTTTGCTTATGTCAATTGATGATATTTTAGACACTGAAGCTGCTTTTACAAGCACAGTCTAATAAAATATTACTAGCTTAACCTTATTACTGCAGAAATAAAAAGCAAAGAAGCGTAGGTCTGTCTTAATTAAAATTTCTTTCCAGAACTTGGAGATGGCAAAGTAATCATACACGTTCCCTAGCTCCCCTCTATATCGCAAAAAAGAGAGAGGCTGTACTGCAGCATACAATTTGAATAAACAACTAGTTGTTCAGCTGACAGGACTTCCTTTGGGATGGTTTCAATGAACTGTAATGAGACCAAGGTATATTATTTTCACTGGCTTCTTGTCAATTTCTGAATCCAATTAAAATTCTTCTGCAGGTTCTCAAACTTCCATGTATTTATCCATTTTACTATGATCCCCAACACCCTCATCTACTACTCACTCTTTTCTTTTGATCTCTGCACTACCTCTGATCATGTACTCACCTTTTCAACTACTACACTTCTTCACATATGGCCTACGCTCCTCTACCCATATACAGGGCCATTTTTCATTTGTGTTGCTCTGTCTCATGGGAGCTCTCTCTCCATCTTGCATAAAGACAGGTATTGTAACTATCCTTCTGTAAAGCATGCTTCACAGCTGTCTTCTTCCATTTAACCTATGACAGACTTTCTCTGTGAAACATTCTGGGATGAAGGACACTAAAGGTATGTCTGCACTGGAGCCTTAAGTCAACTTAACCTTCCTTAAGTCGACTTAATAACACCACCTGTTACGGTCGACTTAATAGTTAAGTCAACCTTATTATGTTGACTTAAGCCAATGTAGACACTTAAGTCAACTTTATCAAGTCGACTTAAGCCACTGCAGAGCTGAAGTCGACTTTATTAAGTTGACTTAAGCTGGCGTGTACCAGTGTGGATGCGGGCAGTCGGGACTCTGTAAGTCGACTTAACAGGAGTGTGGACGTTCTAAGTTGACTTAACAAGGTTGACTTTAAGTCGACTTAAAATCAACCTTGGTAAGTTGGCTTAACTCAGCCTCCAGTGTAGACATACCCTAAGAGGCCAAATTCACCCCTACTAAGTTGGTGCTGTTACCCAGGAATTAATACATCATGTTGCATATTGTAGCTGATCAGTTTTTCACATTTTATCACAAAACTCAATTATACTCCTCCAAATCACACCCCCAAAATACTAAATGATAAAATTTATACCAGATATAATTGTGATGGATCACTAACAAATAAGGTAGTGGACTATTCTACATTCCATGACAATGGACAAAGTCATTCTCAACATCAGCTTGCTGCTATCTGCGTGTAAACACATTTTTGTACCACACCTAGCATAATAAGGCTCCAATTGTGATTGAGGCTTCTGGCACCACTGTAACGCAAATATTAAACAAAGATCCCATGAAAATGAAAACTGTGGTACAATTTTAATTATGGAGCCACTGTCAAAACCTTTAAATAATAATAACATGAATTCTTTCTAAATTCTGTATTGGCATTTGGTGCTTTCTCACAGTTCCACTGTCTAGACCTTTACACCTTAATGTGATATTACTGCACAATGTATTACCCTAAAGAGAAATAAAAAGATGAGTTGTATTCTGAAACTTTCACTAGAGAATGCTTCTCCAATTAGCAGCTCCTCTCTCCAAGAGATCACTTTGAAGCAACATCACATATGGCTTTGTTCAATTTTTAGTTAAAGATCCAACAGACAACTTGTTAACTCTTCTTAAGTCTTAACCCTTCACTTAAGAGTAGTTGTACCTGTTTCAGACTACGTCTGATGAAACCTACTGTCCATGAATTTGGTTCTCTGTACCCAGTCAACATGAGTTGCTTCAGAGGAACGTGGATAACCTCCATATTGTGCAGTTATATAACCACTTTCCCAGTGGCAAGTTTCTTTCATTACAGCAATGAATGAAGCCCCTTAAGAAAACCCAGGCTCGGGAATGTTCAAAGGAGATTGTGAAGAACATGTGACTGTTACAGCCTTTGCTTCCACTTGGCACATCTCAGAATTGTGCAATTAAAACCATACGGAGAATCCAGCAAAACAAGCCAGTGCTCCAGACCACCCAGTGTGATGATCCATAAGGACTTGATGGATCACTACCTTGTCAAAGTGCTCAATGAGGATCTCAACCACAATGTTTTGGAACTTGATATTCATCATTGCAGCTACTGTGTCCTCCTGTGCCCGCATAAGGGTGGGACCAAAGATAACTCCCATGTTGGATGGAGACATCAGATTCTCTCTGCTGTGCTCACACACACTGTTGCCCCAGACAGAGGAAAAGAAAAGAAAAAGATGAGATTAGAAGTCAGTGTGAAAGGCAATTTAAAAATTACAAGATCAATTCATTCAGTTTCCTCCATATTGCTAAAGCAGAGCTTGTTTTCCAGTGGCAGTAAAACTGGTCATAAAACATGTATCTGGCTATGACAAGCGCATGCTTTGGCTGTGCAGAAAACTTGAGGATGTGATGTGCTTGCATTGTTATTTGATTCCTTCAAACGTCTGGCTCTTCTTTTAGCAGGATCACGACCCCAGGAATCATTATCCATCTGTGCTACACGCATGTTAAATGAACCATTTACTTTGGAATGATTTGTTTAGCCAAGACATGCAGTGGGATTTTTTTTTCCCCAAAGAAGAAGCCCTACATATAAGGATGGAATCTCGGTAAGATTTCAGAGAGATTTCGATGGTATCGTTTTTCTGAAAGCGTCATGGCTTTCAAGAAAGCGAGTGCTATTTATGTAGCTCTGTTGAAATTTTGGTGCATTACACAGCCCCACACCAACTGTGGAATGATTTATAGACTAATGCAGGAAGAGACCTCTAAACATTCAGGTACAGAACTGGAATCTGAACTTAGAGCTGGGAACAGAAATATTCAACAGCTGAGCGCTAAGAAGTTTTATTTCTGCCACTTACCTCCTACTGGTATCAAAGGGATTTCTGCCTGCATAGACAAGGTGGAGAATATGATCCTCCATGCAAAATTATGTGTAGGCAACAAGAGAGTTACTACTTGTAATGGGTCCAGCCTGACTGTAAATGGTGCTCAAAAAGAGGGAAACTGTGCCCCTTATACAGACAGATTTTTTTTAAAAATCATGTTTGCTCAAGCTTAGCCACAAATCCTAACAAGGACCACATATCTAGCTTTCTTATCTCTGAAATAGAGGGGTAAAGACCAAATGGCCCCATGATTTACATCACTCTTTGGGGAAGCAAAGAAAAGTTCCAGCTCCAAAGTGGCTATTAGGGAGGGCTTGAAAAATAATGTACCTGGCACCAACGATAAAGGACCAAAGAACTAAGTACACCGAACCCGTGTTCCAGAAGTGCATCCAGCTTGTGCTTAATCTCCAGTTCCAGGGAAGAGAGGTCTTAAAACAGCTTCCCGTTTCCAGACAGAACGCTCTGGTTAATTGGGCTGGCCAGACACTAGGTTTAATGCTCTGGTACGTTAAACCATTACGATGAAATTATAAAAAATTATAAAATAATTACTCTCTACTTGGTGTTTCTCACAAAGCAGCCAGTGGGTGGAAACTGCAGATAGGCAGGGGAACATCAGTTATAGAAATATGGTATCAAGGAAGGGAAAGCAGCACAATTTGGGCCCTGCTGTATGGCGGTTGACCAGACTTAATTAATTTGCCAGAAAAATGGGCTTGCTCCCTGATTCCCTTGTTCTCTCTCTGCCTTAACAGAATTCAGCTTACTTGACCAGGTGTCGTATGAGGAGCTCCAACATCTCTCTGTTCTTGTCCGGTAGTTTATAAACCAGAGAGTGAATGGCTCCCAGTCTGTAATCCAGGTTCTCAGACTCTGGAAAGAAATAAGAGAGAAGTTTGAGCCTACCTCAAACCAATCCAACAAAAGCAATTCTAGAGCCAAGACAGCATTCCACTCCCTTCTGCTGAGACTGTTAGCAATATAAGAATTTAGTACCTAACTTAGGGGTAAAATGCACAGGGTTAACAGCAGAGTCTCTGACTGACATAGCATACAGCCTAAGAGGCACAAACACTAAAATACATAATGCACACAGACCAAAGTGTGATCTGTATACCTGGAAAGTTTCATGGACTAGGTGAGGTTTCTGAAGGAGGAAAAGGGTTAGTATTTCCATCTATCCAGCTATAATTGGTATGATAAGAGAGAAATCTAGTAACTTCTGGGTTTGAGCACAGTCCTCTGGAGTGGCAGAATTTTTCTTTAGCAGAACAAGGAGCCATGTTATTAATTTTCTAAGGGCTAAATCCAAGGAGGTGCCACAGAGCTGCAGGAGCTCATCACTTTGGGTCTTAGCCCAAAAAGTGTCTTTCCCAGAAGGAGCAAATTTTAAAATGCCGTCCTCTCTTTCATTATGAAGGCTGGTCATGTAACCACATGACCAGGCTCCCTAACTCTCCATTGCTGCTCTAGATGTAATTATTAGAGTGCAGCTACTTCAAGATAATGGGAAACAATTTGGAAAGAGACATTCTAGCAGGACTGACACAGACCACTGGTTTCAAAGTGTCTTTGCTCAGATTATGCCTTGTTAACATACTCGTGCTATTTGCCTGACCTTTTGTCAGCCTGATCTGTTACTTAGTACTAAGACCTCCACCAGAAAAATGCATTTCACATACTTGACAGTACTATGGGTTCAGCATCTCAGGACAAATCCCAGTGCCAAAAAGGGATATCTGAGATATTATATGGCCCAGAGGGCCTGTCACCTCATGTCTCTATTTACAATTAAAAGGAAAAAAAAGCTGTTGAGAAAGGATTCTGCTAGCACGATTGACCAATTTGCTTTCTATGCATTATAATACATACAAACATATATCAAACATATAGACATACATATATATTTCAAAAGACCCCCTCACTCCATTGCTCACCATGAGTGTCTTGGAGGGGATCTAAACCCAGGCAGATGGAATCACATTGTAATATAAGGGAAAAGTGGGGAAGAAATGGAGACTTCCTTTTAGAATGATCCCTTCAAACAAACTAAGAAACTGGAAGCAGGAGTGAGTCTCTACGATAAGGACAATGAACCAGATCCTCCACTGGTGCAAATCAGCATAGCTTTGTTGAAGCTTCCTCAATTTACACTCACTGAGGATATGGCCCAACATACAGTAAAATGGGATAGGGACCTGATCCTGCAGGAGCGGAGCACCTCAGGTCCCATTTGCAGTATTGAACTCTAAGGTGCCATTCAGTAAGACACAGAGACTCTCTTCTGATTTAGCATCCCAGCAAGTGAATCATGATTTTCCTTTCCTACCAGTTCCCAGATGGAAGTGACTGGCTACAATGACAGTAACTTGGATCCTATACATTGCAAAGCCAAGATGCCTGTCATCAGGGATCTGTAACCTGGCTATAACATGTCTTGCTTGAACTGGAACGCCACATGTGAAACATGCTCAGCTTTGTGTTCAACTATTGAGTAATGCAAAGAAAAGTGCTACTCTTATGTAGGAGAGGGGTATGTGGAATATTGGGGCACATCAGTAAACTGTGAGGACTTACTGGCAGCTGAGACCAGCTCTTTATGGAGTTTGTACGTCATGACGGGTTCAGCTAGATTCCTGAAACAAATAAAAACAGTACTTAATTTGCAAAGAGCAGTGCAGCAGCTGTAAATCTGTTCTTAGTTATGTTGGAAGACAAACAGAAAGAAAAATCATGTTTTCCACGCCAGTTCCATGGATTCTCGAGGCTCCCAACTGGTACTTCAGCCAAAGTTTTTCCATTTACAGACCGCTTCAAGTGTATATGGAGTTTTGACAACAGACATGTTTTTCAAACAAAAGACACAATCTTTGGCCAAGGAGTTCCAGCACTGCCTTGAGAATTAAAGATAAGAAGATAATCTGCGAAGTTACCTGAGGTAGAATTTCAATGAGCTGGTAATTGTTTTCACGTCCCAGTCGCTGTTTTGAAGATCTACATCTCCTGGACATTTTGGATCTCAAAGAAGAAAAAAATATGGCAATATAAAATCAATTAGCTTTCAAACAAAGTCTGATGTTTTTAAACAAACTGTATGGTGGTGGGATATCCCCTGGTGACAGAGGAAAATACAGCAGTGTGTAAGCGACACTGATGATTCCTCTTGGACAGGTAACAATGACAGCATCAAGGCTTACTCTTACCTGACACACTGGTGTGTTTGTTTCATTTTTACAATAAGACAGCTAACTTGGAACATTTATTGCACTGTAGACTCCTAAGGAGAGCTAAGCACTGATAATGTTTACTGAGCAGTAGCCAAGAGAGGCCCACCCACCCACTGATGGTGACCTCAACTAGTTTACTTCATTGGTAAAACTACAATGGGATAGCTAACATGTTAATTATCCTATGGTAAAAACACACCTAGCCTGGCCTTGGCCTTTTCTTGAGTTGTGCAGGAGGATGATGTACTTAAGATTACTGGGGAAGAAGGGGGAAGGATAAGAATGGATTGCTAAAAAAACTATCAAGCCACGGACAAAGGGAATCACCTCCATTAAGAGTCTCCATGATCAAATATGCAAAACTCCTAACCAATGCATTCCATGTCCATTCTCACAATCAGTGAAGGATTATTCTCTACAGCTTTGTGGTCTATTCTATAAAGGGAAGTGGTGGAAGCCCCATTGCTTAAGTCCTCTAAAACTGAACATTCTACCAAACCTCAGTGTTAGGATAAAAATCTTGATGTTCCTCTTACAATTTCATTTGCCCAGTTTTACCCTATTACTCCTAGTTACTTCTACTGTAGGTTTCTGTGAAAAATTCTTCTGCTTGGAATCTGCATATAAGCAGAAGCATGGAGGATAATGAAGAGCAGAAAGGACCAAAGTATACTTTGTTCATGTTCAGATTGACTGGACAACCACAACATTTTTGTGGCACCATAAAATTAAGGATCTGGTTTGGGGGAAGGAAGGGTGGGAGGTAGGGGTTATGGGATTTACTTTAAATCAGAAACAGCACTGGGTGAAAAATCCAAATGGCTCATAACTCCTAGATACAGAATTATTATTTACTCGTGCTGGTTTCTCCACTCTTACCACAATGAGGATTTTTGTACAGAGTGATAACAAACTGGTCAACCAGACCAGTGTAAATTTACAGATGAGAAATCACCACTAGGGTTTGGAATGGAAGAAGACAGAACTATTTCGGGGATGCTAGAAATCATGAGATATTTGAAAGCTTCATCCTATCTAAATTATCAGGAAAGTGTGACTAGATAGATCTCATTTTCCAGCTGCATGGAAATTCAGCACAATCATGGGAGGATATAACAAACATTGCATTGTTTTAATAGAAATAAATAATAGTTATACCAAAGTTAATAGCAGCCCTTGAATAGTGCATTTATACTCAGTGGCTACTCAGTGCACTGCACACAGAGGCTTACATACCAGTCAGATGGATATTTACTATGAACACACACTTTGTCCTGTGTTCCAGCTTTAGCTTGTCTTCCTCACCAGACAAGCCAACCAGAATGGCTTGGTTCTTAGGTATCTTACAGCTCCATCTCTCTCTCCAAAGTTTGAGCTGCCTGTTCACCAGTTTGTACATTAAGATCTGGGAGCAGGATACACCCAGAGCAGATCCCTTGACTCGGTAGTGTATTCCCCACTTCAGCTTAACACAGCCCAGCACTGTTGACTTTCATGGCACGTTTCAAGGATTCTCTATTTACTCAGATTTGTCTGAAGATGTAGAAGATGCTTTGGGAGGCAGTTCTGTTGGAGGAGCAGTTATTTTGTTTGTGCTAACAAAAGATTAGTGGATGTACTCGGTGCTTTTTTTATTGTAAAAGGCACTTAGAAGTTGGCAGCATGTGCATCTTTTAAATGAAAACAACACTGTGCAATAATACATTGTAAACAGAGAAACCTAGGGAAGCAATAAGAATTCTAATCCACTTATGGCCAAATTCTGCTCTCAACTTGTATAGATTGGGAGCAACACCAGTGGCATTACGCTGATATAAGACTGCTGTAAACAAGGGGAGATCTGATTTTATTTACTAGAAGGCCTTTTAGACTGCCAGAGAGGAGTAAATAGGCCTTTATGTAAATGAGAATCAGGCGTGTTTGACAATTAGCAATGAATTCTCAGGTTTTGGGTCTGTTTGCACCCTACAGGGTTATCCTGTGTTGCATAAGCTTCCACATTTCCACTATCTCAATACCTTTTGCTTGTCACTTTGCAACTCCAAGTAAAAATGGCAACATTTTAGCTTGCAAGGAGACATGAGAGATGAGGTTGTAGAAGTAAGTAAAAAAGAAGGAAAAGGCAGTACATCAGAAAGACTGATGGAGAACAGCAGCCTGGAAGGAAGAGGGTGGCTATACCTGACAATGTGTAGGGATTCATTCCACTATGGAATCCAGTCCTCTTGTCTTACAATACAAAATAATTACACACCAATCATTCAAGAACTGGTTATTCTTACCAAAGAAGGCATTAAGCAACTTCTGCACCTGGATATTGCTGCCAACAGTTCGATACACTCCCTCAGTAGTGATCCCTGGGGGAAGAAACAAAGTGAAGAATTAGCCTAGTGTTCTTTCGTAGTTGTGGAAGTTAAACAGTGCCACCTAGTGTAGAAAAGACTCACAACAGATTGTACCCAAGTCTGCAACAGGGTGGAAAACACTTGGGCTACTAGCTGAGTAAATAATGCAGAAGAAAGCTTTTTTTTTTAAACTGCCCCTGAGCACATCATGCTAACCTGGACTTTGTTAGGCAAAATGATTCACCAAATAACTTCTACAAACAATTCGTGTTTTGTAGCTAATAAGTGAACAGTTGTGTGCAAGTATTCAGTATTCTGAAGCTGAGCTGTCCTGACTGGACACAGAAGTCATTCAGGTCATTTCTGTTTTTGACTAGATGAGTGTCACTGTGAGAACTGGAGTTCAGGGATGACTACTCTCAATCACTAATCTGAAATACACCTTCTGAAAGGTCTGCAATATTTGCTTAAAATCTGCTATGTCAGACCATTGGTTCATTTAGCTCCGTATTCTGTCTTCCATCAGTGGATGGTGCCAAGGTTTCTGACAGAATGAGCAGAACAGGGAAATTTACTGAATGATCCATCCCTGTTGTCCAGTCCAAGCTTCTGGCAGCCAGAGGTTTAGGGACAACCAAAGCATGGGGATTGTGTCCCTGACCATCTTGGATGGTCCTATCCTCCATGAACTTACCCAATTCTTCTTCTTTTTTTTTTTTAGCTTCCAAACACAGTTATAACTTTTGGTGCTCAAAACATCCCCGGTAATGGACTTTATAGGTTAACTGTGCGTTGTGTAAAGAGATACTTTCTTATGTTTGTTTTTAACATGCTGCCTATTCATTTCATTCGGTGTCCTCTGGTTCTTGTAACATGTGAAGTTATAAATGACACTTCCTTATTAATTTTCTTCACACCATTCATGGTTTGAGATATATCATATTCCCCCCTCACTCCTCTCTTTTTTAAAAAGACCAATCCCAGTTTTTTTAAATCTCCCCTCATATGGAAGCTGTTCTACACTCCTAATAATTTTTGTTGCCCCTCTCTGTACTTTTCCCAATTCTAATGTACCTTTTTTGAGATGGGATGACTAGAATTGCACATGATATTCAAAGGGTGGGCACACTACAGATGTCTATAGTGTTGTTATATTTTTCCATCTTATCTGCTCCTCTCCTAATGGTTCCTAACATTCTGTTAGCTTGACTGCTAGTGCCAATTGATCAGATATTTTCCAAGAACTATCCACAATGACTCTATCATTTCTTTCTTTAGTGGTAACAGCTAACTTAAATCCTATCATTTTGTATGTATAGTTGAGATGTTTTCCAGTGTGCGTTACTTTCCCTTTATCAATACTGTATTTCATCTGACATTTTGTTGCCCAGTCACCTTGTTGGGTCAGATCCCTTTGGAACTCTTCATAGCCAGCCTTGGACTTAACTATTTTGAATAATCTGGTCATTTGCAAATTTGCCACCTCACTGATTAACCCCATTTTCCAGAGCATTTATGAGTATGACAAACAACACAGGTCCCAGTGCAGATCCTTGGGGGACCCTCTTATTTTCTCTCACAACATTTTTACTCGTAAACTGGTTTGCTAGAAAAATCTGAAAAAGTGATGACAGTTAAAGCAACTTCTTTAAGTCTGAACGAATAGTTGAAAAAATAATGATGTTGTTTTCCCAGCTCTACTTACACTTTTATGAGGCTGGTGGTTATTCAGCATGATGGAATTTCTAAAGCAGTGTGGAAGATGTGTCATACTATTCTCATTCCTTTCAGAGGGAGTTATATGGCTAAAATCCTGCAGAATGCTTTGAAAATCTCAACCCACAGAGTATGTTCTTCACAAAACAAATCTGAATAATTCTTTAGGATATTCCCCAAACTCAGAATTGCCTCAGATATTTAATCAACCATTCACCTTTAGGCTGCCACCAAGCATGGGATGTTTCAGCCCCAAATGAAAAATTCTGAGAAATTCATAAGTGAGTGAAAACAAAATGAAAGTGAGAATCCAACCTTGACTAGAGTTCGCTACTTGAAATGTTCTAATGGGGCGTAAGGTTTCTATTGTGTTTTAGGCACATTCTTTATCCTATCACATGAAACTCTGATAAAAGTTTGAGAAGATATAACCTATGAGGAAAGGTTAAAAAAACTGGGCATGATTAGTCCTGAGAAAGGAAAACTGGAGGGGAACCTGATAACAGTCTTCAAAAACGATAAGGGCTCTGAATAATTATTGTCCATAGTCACTAGAAGCCGGACAAGAAGTAATGGACTTTACCTGCAGCAAGGGAGATTTAGATTAGATTTTAAAAATTATATAAAAAGCAAAAGGTTTTCCAGATGAGATGACCTTAAGAGAATGCACTGAAAGGAAAAAAAAACCAAGTTCTTCACACAAGTAAGACTTCTTATACGAAGAATTTTAAAACACTTGAATGCATTTGTCTGTGAAAGGTTGGATGGTCAGTGTAGAAAGGATAATGTCATGGGTTTTACTGGCCAGCTAAGCTTTCACAAACAAATGCATTCAAGTATTTTAAAATTCCTTATATAAGAAGTCTTACAAATGTAAAGAATTTGTTTTGGGGTTTTTTTTTTCCTTTTAGTGTGTTCCCTTAGGGTAACCTCATCTGGAAAACTTTTGTTTTATATATATATTTTTTTGAAGACCAAACACTGAGAAGGCATTGCCGGGGTGCTGCTTGACACTGAAACCTATGAACAGCACTTGCCATTGAAACCTATGACTGTTGTGCCATCTGCTGGAGAAACGTTAGAAAGCACAGGTAATACAAACAAGCAAAGTTAATATAAAGGTCATTAAATAATTTGGGAGAACTTTCTAGCTATAAAGGTAGTTAACCTCTGGAACAGGCTTCAAAAGGACCTTGTGGAATTGCCATCACTGAAAGTTTTTAAGAACAGGTTGGACAAACATCTGTCAGAGATGGTCTTCTAGGCTTACTGGTCCTGCCTTAGCACAGAGAACTGAATATGATGACTTTTCAAGGTTCCTTCTAGCCCCTACACTTCTATGATTCTGTTATTTTAAAATCCCATTATTATCATTAGAGAAATCACAGTGCAAATCAAGTGCCATCCAAGAAAGTAAATGCCAAAAAAAGCAAGTATGCAGTATGAGGTCTTACCTTTGGTCTCTACTGCATTGATGCATTTCCTTACAAACTTGAAGCCAACCTCATTCAATTCCACTATTTCAAACAAAGGGAAGCAAAGTTAGCTGCCAGAATGTCAACATGCAGTTACTGGTGGAAAAACCCAGCTGCTTAAAGAAACAAAGTGTATTATACCTTGCAAAAATTTTGCTACATTTTTAGGGACTGAGTTTCAAATCCATACACACATAAGTGCACAGGCACAATTCAGTATGCAAACATCTTGCTGTGTGGGTGCAAGTCAGGGTTTGTGCATGCATATAGCCCACACTGTGCACATACATTCAGGGATTTGCATATTTACATTGCACAGGTGGTTGTGCAAAAGTACAACCAGATTTTCAAGAACCTGCCTAGGAATTGTTCACTTCCACTTGCTCATCTTTGTTTTCCTTCTTGAAATTGTTTTAACAGTAGGTTTTAAAATGTTTAATTTGGAGAGTTAAACCACAACATGAATTTCTGCATGGCAAGAGCTCATCTATAGCTTCTGCAGTGCACCACAATCTGCAGTCCAACCTCTACGAAATCTCACAAGAACCCATAACTTCCATATATTATTTATCTACTGTGCTAGATTACAGAAGATAACAGGATTTCTACCTAGATACCCTATAGGTTAAGAAGAAGACAGGTTTTTCTCTCAACTGATTAACCAATAGGATATCAAAGTCTTCCTTGGAGGCTTCTAATCACCAGGCAGGTGGAAAACTAGTTTGCTTTGAGCTGGTTTAAAGACCATTTAAGTGAACCAGACTCTTTCCATTTACTTCGATGGGAAATGAAATGGATCTAGTCCCACAACTTTACTCAAACAGATCCCTAATTCTTTCACTGAATTCAGCAGAATTACTTGTGTAAATTACCGCTCACAAGATAAGGTGCGTATTTGTTTCTGTGAGTGTTGAAGGCTTTTTACAATTAAGTAGATATAAATGAAGTCTGCTGCAAAAAGATATTTTGGTCTTCTCTCAAATGTTATCATTTAATGTGTTTTTATTAGGCAGAGGAATGGGTCTCTACATTTTGATTCATATCACTTTTCAGATCAGAAGCAGGATTTTATACAGAGGAATGCAAGTCCCAGCTAGCGTTAGTCATGAAACCAAATTTTTTCTGGTAAGAAATAATAATTGAATGCAGATTTTTATTATTTTTAAAGCTGTGGGAATTTTCGAACAAAACTCCAACTAAAATTTTTGGTTTTGAATCAACACTTAGAAGTTAAACAGAATATTTTGTTTCAGCTTAAAAATGGTTTTTCATTTTCAAAAACCACCAAACCAAAGCTACATTTGAAATTAAAACAAATACTCTGGTTTCAAATTTTCATGCAGGAAAACCCAAATTTTTCAGAAGAAAGTGGCATGTTAGGGTGAAGAAAATTGGTTTTGACAAATTTATATTTTCCTTTGGGAAGAATGTCCAGAAGCCAAATTTAAACAAGTTCCAATCGTGGCACAAACTCACCACAAAACCAGCGTTTAGCTAACTGCATTTGTATTACAGACCTAAAATGAATGTGCTTCAGCATCTCCCAGTGATAACTGACCAGTTTCAGGGGTATGTCTGAAGGAGAGTCTTCAATCCTAGGCATATACTAATTAAAATTAAATAATTTAAGAAAGTGTTCCCCAAGCCTGAGTAACTGATTGGCCAATTCACCTCCCACAGGCAGAATGAGGATTTTTCAGTACTCACTGAAGATACCTGAGTAATAAATCCACATAACTTTCCAGTCCACTGGACTGAGATATTGGAGGCAAGGTGGCTGTGCAGACTTGACATCACTGACTAAGTGAATACAAAATGAAGAAGGAAAAACTAAGGGGAATAACGTTTCAGCAGGACCAAGACAGCTATAATGAGCTGTGGACATGTGCAGATTCAACTTATATGTGTTCATCAGAGACAGCACTCACAACTCACCTCTGTTAAGGGCAGATGGGAGAACCTATGTGCAGGGGAGTTTTAAGAAACCCCTAAAACTTTATTCTTTGTGTTACATTTATGAACCTTTGTCATGTATCATGGAACTATTATTTCCCCTTAATTGAAATCATATTTTCAAGTGAAAACTGAATATTAATGTCCTATAGTTTTCATTAACTGGATGTCTTTGCTTTGCAGACAAATATTCTTGTTTGGAAGCCATTCGTGTCTGACTTCAGTTGTAACAAGGGGGGTAAAAAAGAAGTTGCACAGCAGCCCAAAACTCATTTTTGGTTAAAGACAATTAGAACTTGAACCTCAAAGATTCAGAGCTCTGTTCTAAATTTGGAATATGCATTTTCCAAATGGGCTGAAATTTAGTACAAGTTCTCCTATCCCTGCTCAAAAGAACATTACTCCTGTACTTAGAGAGCTAAAGGCCTTATCCTGCAAGAGGTGATCAACTTCATCCCTCACTGAGATTTGATAATACTCATCACCCCTCAGGAGAAGACCTAAACATATCTTTGATTCTACTTGTTCACTGAGTGAAGGGAACCAAGGAGCATGTGAACAGGTGTGAGATATATTCCAGCTAGCAGCAACGTGCATACTTACAAACTAATATATTACAAAGCATCAGCACAATCAGGTCTTAAATATTTCAGAGGAACAGGATTATGAATTACTCACTTTCTTCCTGTTTCGTGATGGGACTGTGGTAGATCTAAAGAAGAGGAGAAGGAAACAAAAGCACAGCCAAGCCCAAGTTGAGAATTACCGTCCAAGAGACAGCAAGTCGCAGACATACAATATTGTTTAATACTTTGCTTTCAATAGCAAAGCATTAAAAGATTTTTTGTTGGTCTCTTAGGCACAGTATAAATGAGATCCAGGGGCTATGAAGCTAGATATAACTACATTTACACAGAATAACAATATTTGCTTTATTCACCATTACAGTAGTAACACTACTTGTATACTTACCAAGTAGTACCTTCCCTCAGAGAAGATCAAAATCCCTTTATGTACAGTAACAAATTATACTGCAGTAGTTGAATACTGGACATTGCTTGAATTCTGAATGGCTATTCAATAGAACTACAGGCATAATCTTTATTATTCAATATTTGCACATATTCACATAAACTACTTTCTGTTTGTCCATATGAAGGGTAAAGGAATAGATATTCTTCACATGGACACCCTGTGGTGCCTCTCGTGGTCCTATCACACTCTATCCCTGCATAAAAGCAGTAAAGTTGGTTCCTTGAGATATGTGTAGAAAGGCCGCAGGGAAGCAGTCATTCAGAGCTCAGTAAACTCAGATAAAAGGAACTGCAGAGCAGATCAGTTCCAGACAGTGACCAGAGAGACATGGAAGGTGCTCCTTGCTACAATTCAGTAGAGAGCCAGAGGATGTGCTCTGGTAACACTGGGATTCTGTGAGAAAGAACTTCAGCCCTGCGGTAAGGGCGAAGATGAAGGGGCTATGTGGCATGTGACCAAAGAAAAAGCAGCTGCAACTATTACAGAAAGCAACAAATGGCTGCTATTTACAGAGTCCTTAGGTCGGGACCGTGAGTAGTGGGGTGGACCAGATCTCCCCACTGGGAGGGTGATCTAAGCCCCAAGAAGATGACATGACATGTTTAGAGACCCATTGATGAATAGGCTTTAAGAGTCTCCAGGAAGAACACCCTGAGAGCACTGCTCTATACCAGATCTGAAGAGATTACCAAGCACTCAGGGACAGGCTATGATGGACTTTTTACCATGGAATGGGGTTTATTTGTTCACACGTTGACTGTGTGTGCATTGGCTAGAGAGCTGATACACAGAAGACCCACCTGACAAGGGCCACAGCCAACAGGGAGCACCGCGAAAAGAGCGGTTTCAGAAGGATAGCCATGTTAATCTGTTATAAACAAACAAGGAGAAGTCCTGTGGCACCTTAAGCTATGTCTACACCTAAAAGCTTATTTCAGACTTTCTTAGCCCAAACTAAGTAGTTCGAAGCTACTTCAAATTAACTGCAGTTTTTTTTAGTTCAAACTGAAAAAGCACAGCTAGTTTGAACTAAAAGTTAGTTCAAACTAAAAAATGTGGTTAGTTCAAACTAACCACTAGTTTGAACTAAATTTCAAAATAAGTTTGAACTAAGCAATTAGTTCGAACTAGCCAGCCGAACTAACCAGTTCAAACTAAGCTTTCCTTAGTTTGAACTAAAAAATATTTTAGTTCAAACTAGGCAAAGCCTCGTGTAGACAGGGCTCAAATTAGTTCGAATTAAGGATCCTTAATCGAGACTAATTTGCTAGCATAGACATAGCCTTAGAGACTAAGAAAAAATTCTGGGGCATAAATTTTCGTGGGCTGGACTAGAATTTCTCTAGACAAATTCTGCTT
The DNA here is from genome assembly GCA_007922195.1 of Podocnemis expansa. Taxonomy (NCBI): domain Eukaryota; kingdom Metazoa; phylum Chordata; order Testudines; family Podocnemididae; genus Podocnemis; species Podocnemis expansa. The sequence goes on from ML681991.1 coordinate 24,402,428, forward strand.
CTGATCTGATTAGGAGATCAAGTGAAGTGAGTTCCAGCCCATGAAAGCTTATGCCCCCCAATTCTTTTTTTTTTTTTTGGTTAGTGTCTAAGACTATGTCTACACTGACAATTTAGGACCAACTAAGGAGGCTTAATCCAAACTAAATTAGTCCCTATCTACACTAGACTTTCATTAAGTTGAATTAAGAAATTCCTTAGTTTGACTTAATGAAAGCTTAATTCGAATTAATAAGACCCTCCCGTTAGTTCAAACTAAGCCTTAATTCAACTCCTTAGTTCAAACATAGGATGATGTAAACCAGGATTAACCCTTAATTCAACTTTATTAAAGTCAAATTAAGGGCAGTTAGGTTGAATTAACGAAGTGGACTAAGTTGACTTAACTTTAAGTCAAATTAGTCCACTTTGTTAATTCAACTGAATAAAGTCAAGTTTAGTTTGACTTATACTTGAACTTATTGGCTTGAATTAACAAATTTGACTTAACTTTTTCTAGTGTTGACATAATCTAAGGTGCCACAGAATTCCTCATCACTCATGAAAAAAAGAGAGAGTAGATTAACCCACACCTCACAGGAGGTAATCACCAGAGGTGACTGTGCACTGTCATGCACTCATATTCACACAAAAATCACAAGCATATTCTGATCACTACCTGTTTTACATTGCTTATCATTTGTTATTCTACTGTTTGAGAAAATTTCAGTCAGCCAATCATGTAGGAGAACCAATACCATGTGATTTAGGCAATCAACCACGCTGCCTTAATATCAAATGAGAATAGTTTATTTTAAACTGTTCTGTAGATGAAAATTTGTTCTGAACTATTTTGGGAATAAACTAAATTCACAACAATCAGAATTGGTTTATGAGTGGTCTGGGATATGGAAAAAGTATTAATTTTGATGGTAATTAGAAAAAAGTTAATTCAAGCACCTCTAGAACTGGGTCTCACAACCTTGCTGTGAGGCAAGTGGGATAGTACCATCCCCTACAGTACTGAAGCACAGACACATAACGTGACTTGCCCACCCAAATAATTAATGGCAGAGTCAAGAAGAACCATTTTCTTTCAACTTCCAGTTAGCTGCTTTAGCTATAAGATTAACTTCTTTCTTTCCCCAGAAGGATGGAAAGAGGCAGTGGGCATTAAGAACAGTGCAACTCTAGGATTTGGGTTTTTTTTTAACCAAGTCCTAGATATAACCAGAGATGCTCCTGAATTTGCCCGAGCAAAGTTCTAATCATTACTGCTAGCTTGTCATTCCTTTGGTTATGCACTTCCATCCTAAGAAAGTCAGCATGTGGGATCCAGACAAACACAATTACAAGGGTTTCCAATTAAAGCTCCCACATGCCACAGTTCCTCATAGCAGTGAGCAGCTGCTGCAGGGGCTAATTGGCAGCCCATCTAGCATGCTCCACCAACACAGCTCTGCGTTACTCTGTTCACTACAAGGAGCATGGTTAGGTGTCAGTCTCTTTACAGAGCTACCAAATAATTCCAATTTGGTTAAGAAAAAGGAGCATGGAATGTATTTTGCTATATTGCATGCAGGGCTGTCCTGCGGGTGTGTGTAAGAGGGGCGATGGCCTCTGGCCCCACAGTTCTGTGGGCCCCATACTGTCCTGCCATGGGCCTGTACTGCTGCCCCCACGGCCGTGCTGTCTCACACCCCCTCCTCACTGTCTTCAGCACATAGGGGGCAGGGAGGGCAGATCAGAGGTGGGGCAGGAGAGCAGAGCCCAACCCCCGGACCAGCCCGCTCCACTCCTGGGGGCGGATAGGCTGGCTCAGAGGAGGGCAGGAATGTGGGGCCCAGCCTTTGGGCCGGTCTGCCCTGCCCCTCCTGGGGGGGCAGCAGGAGGGACCCTCCAGAGGCCGATTACCCCAGGCCCCGCACCCTCTAAGGACGGCCCCAATTGCACGCAGCATTCTCTGCTTACAGGAAATTCTCTCTAACAGAGAATTTTATGCTGGGCTTCGGCTAAAGGAAGAAAACCGGTGATGGAATACAGAAAGTACTGGAAAAGTCTATGGTGTCTGTCTCTCTCTCTTTCCCCCTCAGACACATGGATTACTATAACTTCAGACAAGAGACTTATAAGCAGGGGAATTATGCTGGCAAGAGCGAATGTTACTTTATACAGATCTGACAGCTATTTGTTTGGGCAACAGAAACACTGGCAGATTCGGCTCTAGCTCTCCATCCCTACAGATCACATTTTTATAGAGACCCCTGATGCCAGGATAAACAACATAACTGAAACATTGTATCCTTAGATACAAAAAGATAAGACAGTATGGCAACAGTCCTTAGTACGACTGTGTAAAATCTGTTTGTACATGCCTGCTCGCTACATTGATACCTCTGTTATGGACCACACAAGCGGTTCCCAACCTTTCCTTTATGCAGACCCACTACATCACCATTGAAAGCATTGGTTCACACTGATGTCGTGCAAAAGCACCACTACTTAAATTCAGAGATTGTTATATTACACAAGCATGTTTGTGAAGCAAATCACATTGTGATTAATAACATAACTTCCAATATGATATATAAGAGGAACATGAGATTATATTATTATTACATTATCTTTTTCCCTCCCCATGGACCACCTGCAGTATCCTCAAGGACCACCAGTGATTCATGGACCACAGGTTGGGAATCATTGGATTACTGCATATCCAATCTCACGGAACACCCAACAAGATGAGCTCTCCAAAACTGGCCTATCAATTTACTATTCATCTGTATGAAGTTCTACCACTGTATGACACTGCTAAACAGCACATCTATAAATCAGACAATACTTTGAATACTTACTGGCTCCTTTCCATCCATGGCCTCCATCCATAGCCGTCTATTAGCTTCTGAAAGTGCTTGCAATGTGATGGTCCCAGCCCTTTTCAGAGAATTCAACCAAAGGATATTTTTGAGAAGACAGAGGAATTTCATCCAAGATTTAACAAAGTTTGTTTTTCTGGAAACCGCTTGAATATTCAACAAGATTGAGTGCAGGCGGCACTTGCAGGAGGCCAACAAGCACACCATTCCCACTGTCTCCCTATTTACAGTATTTCTAATAAGTGTGATTATCACAATGGCTATGTCTATACTAGAGGGCTCAGTTAAGCCAACTTAACAAGGTTGACTTAAAGTCAACTATATTAAGTCAACTTAGAGAGTCCACATGTGTTTAAGTTGACTTTATAAAGTCGCCTTAAGACAGGGAACCCATTTAAAGTCACCTTTATTAAGTTGACTATAATGGTCACATTTTGTTAAGCCGATTTAATAAAGTTGACTTAACCTTTAAAGTCGACTTTAAGGATGAGAATTATTAAGTCAACTTAAGCGCTTGCTTTTAAGGGTGAGAGTTATTAAGTCAACTTAATGAACTGCAAATGGGGCCATAGAGTTGCTTAAGTCAACTTAAGCAGGCACCTCTGGTTTAGACACAGCCTCTATTAGTAACCAGGAGTAGGACACATCATAAAAAATGGATGTTACACATGTACTGACCATGCTGGCAAAACAGATTGCTAAATCATCTAATTTCCAGTGAATTAATCATGTGGAGTAGACTAGCACACCCTGGGATACTAGTCCCCATCAGATTCTCATAGTTACTAGCTTAGTGTACTTTCTGATGTGTTTTTACTTGTTAACACTGAAAAGTCTTGTGGTTTCTGGAAAAAAAAAAATCAGTCTGAGACAGGCTAATTGCTCCGCTCCCCCCTCTCCAAGTGCATTACAGAGATCACTTTCAGCTCCAGGTGAGAAACTCCTACTCTCCACTCATTAGTGCCAGGATGAAGTGGGATTTTCTCCCATGAAAACTCATGCAATAAATAAATTTATTAGTCTTTAAGAGCCACAGGACTCCTTGTTTGTTTTATAAATACAGAAAAAAATCCACAGAGAAAATGGGCAGAGGAGAGAGAGATACTAGGGAACTCTGATACTGGTAGTGAGTGAACCTACTATGGACACAGACCTTACAAGGTCCCTATGCAGAGTTCACCCATAAGAAAAACCCTGTTTGCCAAAAGATAAGACTGTGGTGCATGGGGGTCAAATTCTGCCTGGCTGCACCTACTGAAGTCATGACACCTGAGGGCAGATTTTGGTCCCTGTGTTCATAGCTAATTGCCATCTTATTAGTAGATTTCCCAGAGAGGAGACAAATGGTTTTAACATAGGAGGATGTTAGCAAACACATTATGAAACAGGTTCGTAAGAAAAATCAGAATGTGGAACTTTATCTCATGTCATGAATACCAGCACTGCACTGCATAGATTGACATATAATACTGACTCTTGGTGTCCTGTGTTGAGATGACTTCCTCAACACAGTTCCCTTCAGCATGTTAAGGATATGGCCAGAGATTCAAGAAGCCTGGCCAGTATAAACTGCTGAGCTTATGACACAGTCAAACATTTTCTACATTAACCCCTGCTGCTGTTATTAAATCACACTCTCTATTCTCATCAGTTGGCTAAACTACTTCACAGTCTTTTTCCCCATTAACGCAGGTAATACACCCTGCCATACAGAATAGGGCTTGAAAGACTTGATATATGGTTATACTTTTCAAAACACTGTATGATGTTACATCCCACATTCTTCTAACAACCACAAATGACAGGAATAACAGAGTCCCAAGCTCAGAAACTCAAAATCCCTGAAGTTTACTTAAGGCATTTTCACTTTGCTCATGCCACTTCCAATCATTTGCAAAGCATTTGGCTTCTTTTAAAAGCTCAGGATAATCTGCAACCTACTGATCCAAATACCTAAATTAATAACACTCTGACACTGTGCAGGCACAGGAGAATGAATGCAGGAAGGAGAGAAACTAGTCTGAATTTCAGAATTAAATGGGAATGCCAAAGGCTGAAAGAATAACAAATGCTTGCCTTCTGTCCTACTTTTTTGTGCAAAGTGTCCTTCTCTGGTAAAACAGGATCCAATAAATTAATTTGCAGTTTAGCTCTTTCTCCTTTGTTGTGGTTTAACCACACACCAAGGCTTCCACAGCCTGCGTGATATTACAACATTCATTTTCCTATGGCCTGATTCTGCTCCCATGGTAACAAATTAGCATTTCTAGGAAGTGCAGTGGGATCAGGATCAGGTTCCTACTGAGTACAATGAAAAATAACCTAGGAAGAGATTCTTCAGTTGTATGACTGAGAATACATGTAAACAGGGTGAAAGATACCTGTGAAAGTATGAGAACATGATCTTAATTGATGACAACCTGATTTGAGGGCCCTCAAGAGCCCATAAAGGATGCTCAGCCTTTCACAGGATTAGAAAGGCTGATAAAAAGCCCAATGTATTCAACAGAAAGACGTCCATTGATTTCAATTGGCTTTGGATCAGGCATGAAAATGGTGGACAAGTACTGCCCCCTTGTGCCTAATCTTCCTGCCTATCCAAAACAGATTTTAAGGTATTCAAAACACACACCCTCCCCAAACACCAGGAAATGGTGGCATGGTATTTTCAAAAGTGTTATATTCTAGAAAGCAGCAGTCACTTCAGCTCACCTTTCATTGGTCTCTATATCAAAACAAAACCTCTTGTCTATAGAATCAGTCTTTCTCCTTACACAGTATTTGAGTGTCAACTCTGAGGTGCCCTAGAAAGAGAGAGATATTTAAAGCCAAAATTTTAAAAATGTGTACAGTAGAGGTGAGACTTCTCAAACTCCTTGGACAGAAGGCAATGCCACTGTGTGCTGAAATATTAGGAGTGACTACATAAAATCTTAATGGGAGGCTTGCTAATCAGATGGCACTTGTAACATGATAACAGATGGTCTCTCTCAGTGCTCCCCAAAGCAGCAACCAAACTAAAAATCAGTGGCTTCCCAAAATAGGCTTCCTTCACAGAATATCAATGAATTATTGGGTTAATGGGATTACAGTATTTATGAATAGGTTGCTTAAAATAAACCCTTTTAGAGGGGAGCTGTTATAGCCCTGTTGGTCCCAGGACATGAGAAAAACAAGATGGTAGAGGTCAGATCTTTTATTGGACCAGAAAGACTCAAATGTTCAGACTACACAGGGCTCTTCTTCAGCCCCTGCTTGACATTTACATGTGATACCATCACATAAAATATCAAAGCAACAGCAATAAGAGCCCAGATAGCTTTATGACATACCTTTGAAAACAAGTAGGTAAAACTTTTATCGGCAAATTTCACCCTCATTTACAGCAATAAAATCCTAATGAAATCGTTGTGTTCTAGGGGTAAGCTTTGGTCCTGGGTTTTAATTACCACTGGCAAAAGGAAACTGCAGCTCTTTTATAGCACTTTCCCAGTGTCTTTAGGCCTTTACAGCAACCATGAAGTGAAACTTCAGTAGCTTTTGCAAACCCATGAGAAGCTAGCCATTGATGAACAAACCTGGAATAAATTCTCCACCAATGGCTGTCCTTTGTGATATACAGTCTGGATGAAAAGCAAAAAAAATTGGCATGAATGGATCAAGAAAAAACCAGGATTAGCAGTGTTGTTTTCTCTCTCCCTGATTTTGACTATATGTGTACTGTAGGCCTTTTGGTGAGTTTTTAAAAGTACTCATTCTCTGACTTCATTTGAAGTTCTGTTGGTCTGTTCTGCCAAGGGTTCCTAGGGATCCCTGAGAAGACGCGTTAGCGGTACAGTGGGCTATTCAACTTTGGAAGGAATATTAATCTTTGTTTTTGCAAGCCCCTAAATATTTTAACATTATTTTGCTGGAATTTTTTTCCTTTTTTTTTTTTTAATTGCTGCAGCAGACAACTAATCAGTTGCCAAAGAGCAGGAATTATGAGGTCTCAAACTGGAGAATTTCAAGCTAGGATTTGATGTTTTCCAAAGACTGTGGCCCCATTGAAAGATGAGAATGGATGGGAGCTGTAATTCAGAAGAATTCCTTGGACTCTAACTCACTGGCTACGTTTTGGTCAGCCATAGTCTATCAAGCCGTATGCCCTCTGCTTCACACTGTTGACAGACAGTGGCTGAAGCATCTACTGAAAAATCTGTAAGAATGAAAAAAGATCCCAAATTGTTGTTTTACAGCATGAAAAGATGCTCAACTCCACTCCATACACATCTTCAATTTATATAGCTAGTCTTTAGGAGAGGAATCTGTAACTGTGAGCGAAAGAGTCCTTCAACAGGAGCAGACAGAGAAAGGGCCCTATGGAAACATTCCAAAAACCTTGTTAATTCAGGTACTGTAAAGAAGCATCAGAGGTATCCATGCAAGTCAGGTTGTCTCTCTGAAGGATAGTGCCATGTGTTCACAACTGGTTTACTAGAAAAATATGCAAGCCTCCTGAGCTGCAAAGCCTGAGGAACTTTTGGTATGAAGCACACACTGCCCACACTGAGAGGTGAGGAATGGAGGGACTTAACTAGTCAACATGTAAATTACATGCAGCAGCCAGCAGAAGGTAAAATAGCTAACAGGATGTGTACGAAGGCATGTAATGAACAAGGGCTTGAGACTGGAGTGTCAGCTCCCTTGTTAATGGATAGATTTTCATGTCAAAAAGCTGCTACCACAACTGGAATTAATTGACACTGATGCTGAAACTGCTGACTGTGTCAGTGTTTGCAGATATAACAATCTACTCACTTGCTTAGCTCCAGGCTTCTGTTCCATGGGAGTCATTCTTAGCATTTTCGACTCCTTCTCATACTGGCAATAATATTTCACCCAAGATATGCCCAGTGCCCCTATAAAAATGCAAGGATGTCAAGAGTCAATAAAGAGAATGTATTAGCTTGATTGCAAACTCTTCAGGACAGGAACTATGTTTTCCTGTGTATCCCGTACTGCACCTGGCACATTAGGGTGCTGATCCCGATTGGGGCTCACAGGTTGTATCTCAATATAAATAATAAACAGCAATAAAAAGGGAGACCCCATTTGCTAGGTGCTGTACAGATGGACAGGAAAACATGGAGCCCTACTTGTAGCATTGCCAGGGACAGGAGCAGAAGTAATGAGGGAGGACAGAAAGCACTGAGTAAGCTAGCACCAGCCTCCTCAGAAGGAAAAGCTGATGAAAGAGTATTTGTGTGGTTTTGACGTGGCAAGCCAAACAGGATTGGCAAAGCTATGCCAAGAAGTACACAGGGAACATGTTGGGAAGTGATATGTATGTTTGTTTGTTTTAGAATGAACACTACTGTTTTTTCCTGTTTTTGCTTTCCTGACAACTTTTTGGACAGCATAAAGACAGCAGCACATTAAAATATCATCTTAAATCTATATTTATGTTACTCCACAATTTATTTTCTGTTTCCATTGTCTTCACTGAACCACTTTGTCCCTATCATGACCCAAAATTTTGTTTTTTAAAAAGAACATAGCTTCCAACTGAAATATTTCAAACACTTTGTTGTTTCTTTAAGCACTTTATAGGAAATTAATTTAAAGGCAGTAAATATAGTTTATCATCATGCAGGAATGTACAACATTTACTTGTTGTCTAAAAAGACTCTGTTGTGCATGCATGTGTGCTTTTTTTAAACACAAGATTAGCTGATAGTCTTCTCTGAGTAGCCCATATTTGTCCTGTTCATATAAATATATCAAATGGGGCATTTACAGAGCAGCAGCCCCAACCCAATATCCTACATAGTGGCATCTCCGGTTGGAAATCTAAAGCTTCCTGAGCTTCCAAGGTAGTTAATGTTTGGGCTTAAATAACTAAGCCACAGCCACATGGACATACAAAAACAATGATTATCAGCAAGGGATTGAAACACCACCGTCGGAACAGGCCCCTACCAACTATTAGTTGTCAGGAAGTAGCAGGCTTTTACCTCAGCATCTAGAAACATGATCACATGCACTAAGTGGGAGTATTACAACACGGACAACAAGTGGAAGCGCCTTGAACTGCCTGGAAGAAAGGCATGTGAGATGGAAGACTTAAGAGGCCAGAAAAATGTGACATCTGTCTTATAAATGTCAGTGCCTTACTGCTGTATTTTCAGGTTATGAATAAGGACAACTAGAAGATCAAAAGAATGGAATGTGCTTTCATCCACATTATATGTAACAGCTCTTCTGTCTTTCAGAGTACAAGAACTGCTGTCTTTGTCACATTTCCACCGGAGCACAGTCTAAATAAAATAACAGCTTGTCTGTCCCACGTATGCTTGCAAAGCCGTTTCAAATTGAACTGTCGTTCTCCTCAGCACAGCCCAAAGACAGAAGATACATCTAGGCCTTCTCATCTGCATGTGTTCCTTGAATATCTACTCCTGGAACACTTTTAATATTCCAGTTTGTTTATTTGGATGAGTCCAAATAAATATCACTCACTCAAACCCTCAATATGGCCAAAAGCTGGGTGAAAGAATATCTGGAGAGAATGACAGGACTTCAACACCCACAGCCATCTTTATCAAATTAACATCGGGAGCTTCATGTGGGCTTTCTCTGCAAAATATAAATTTATAGCCTCAACTGAACTATTAGCAGGTGTGGTATAATCTCAGTTGAAAAGGACAGTTGAGAATAGATTTGGACTCCAGCACTTCAGACTCAGGATTTAGACTCTGGACACTGGATGAAAGAGGGAGTTAGATACAGATTGCAGTTCTGCAGCCGTTCCCTAGCTCACACTGAGACAGATGGGAACTGAAACCTTCCTTATTAAAACAGAGAGCACTGACCAGGATACCAAGTTTATGCTGGCAAAGAAAAGCTAAATCTTAATCTCTCCAAGCCTCAGATCCTCATTTGCAAAATGGACTATTAAATCTCACCCAGACAGTCCCTAGAGAAGAGGCAATTAGCATCTTGCATATGGATCTCATCTAAAAGATGGTATCTGGAATAGACTGCACTGCACCCACAGATAGCTCTAGTTCATGATCATGTATGGCAGGCAGTAAGGACATGGCAAATGGAAGATATGAATCCACTGATTTTGTCTCCGTGACCAGCACACCCAATTGCTAAGGCACACCCATGCAAACATCCCCTATGGCTATAATAGCGCTTTCCAAACCACAGGTCGGGACTCAGTACTAGGTCACAGACCCTACAGTACTGGGTTGTGGTGCCCCCTGTTGCCACTTCCAAAAGACAGGAATACATTATTCAAAGATGTAATTGTTGGGTCACCGGAATAAATTATTTTTTTCAATGAGGTCCTGAGAAAAAACATTTGCAAACCACTGAACTATACGAACAGACCCCTTCCTGCGAGCTAAATGAAGCTTAGAGTCAGCACACAGCTGGGCAACTGTACAACCTAGAGCTGGACCCTACGCTTGTTGCTGGACCGTACATACAGATGTGCACACAGGCCATTACATTTTTCCTGAGTGTACAGATAACCCTCGATGGTTGGCTGCCCGGGTAACTTGCAGGTCAGAGGAGCTTCTTTCATCCTTTTCTTCAGGTCTTCCAATTCCTCTCGCGTGCTGGAAAAGTGATTCCTTGTCTAGTGAGAGAATAAAAAAGTGACACTTCAGCATGTGCAAGACACAAAGAAAAATATGACCCAATGTTTAGCCTCATCTTTTGAGAATTCTTGCACATTCATGTCAACAAATCTGACAACTGGCCTACAAGTTTCCAATAGGCACTCATAAATACATTGTTGGCATGCACAAAATGGCCACATGACCTGTGCCAGAGTGTTCTCAGTGACAGAGCTACATCCTGGAGACAGTCGTAAGCCCAGCTGAGGGCAATTATACACATTTTGGTAGGGGGTTGTGAGCACCTGGGTGTCAGTCACTGAGTTAACAAGGTAATTGGGGAGACTATAAGGAGAGGAAACAGGAAGCAATGACAGCTGAGAGGAAGCTGAAGAGGAACTCAGAGGAAATTGAGAGGACGAACCAGGGCTGGGGAATGAAGGCTGCACGGAAACCTGTCCTTGCCATGAGCCTGCATTGCATGTTATTGAAATATAAGAGAGAAATCAATGCACACCTTGGTGAAGGATAAACAGCCAAGTATGTGTTTATGATTACAAGATCCTCTGAATTCATCAGGCAGTGAAAATCACTGGGTAGTGATAGAGAAACCACTTTTGTGAGAACAATCAGATGCACATTGAAAAGATGGCACCAGAAATTCCCCATGCCTTGAAACTAGCAGAAAATGGTCAATGGATAGACAGGGCTGAAAATCATGTGCATGGAGCTGCCAACATAGTGGCTGAAGAACAGTGTGTCATGACCAACGGTAGCATTTTGTTCTTTAACATGAAGAGGTCATAACAGAAAATTTTAAGGCCAGAAAGATGCAGCACCTGAAATCTTGCTTTGAATTATCATTATAGAGTACACATAATTTACAACAAACACATTAACTTGAAACTCTGTCTCCAACCCTACATTAAGAATAATCACACAAATTGAAAATGCTTGCAAAGTTTTCCATCATTTTGGTCATGCAGAATCATGTCACCTCTCACAATAACATCAAAATTGATTATTTTTAACTCTCATTTAGTGCCCTTAAAAGGGATTCAGCAGCACACTTGGTTTGGCACAGCTTTGCAGCTCTTCTTCCTCAGGCTATGAATGCTGGCCATATAAAGGTACAAATCTTTTTACAGTGTAATCAACGATTGTAACAGCTTACTAAAAGATGTGGTAGATTCTCTGTCACATGAAATTTTTAAAATCATGAATGGGTGTTTTTCTAAAAGACATACGTTAGTTAAACCTCAAGTGAATGGGTTTGATACAGGAATTACTGAGTGAAATTCTATGGCCTGTGTTATGCAAAAGATCAAAAGAGTACATGTTCACAATAGTCTCTTCTGGTCCTAAATCTATGAAATCCTGCAGGCTGTTCTTTATAGGAGGAAAGGAATTTATGGACAAACGACATTTTTATGAAGGAAAGAGCATTCTGTGCCCCTCCTATCAAGCAAACAAGAGCTATCCACCCCATGTGGAGAAGGTTTTTATGAGAGTGCTATTTAGATGTGTGGCAGGACAGAGAGTGAGCATATGAAAGTGTCTACAGCTGGACAAGAACTTACATTCTGCAGGCTGAGCTGAAGCTGCTGTTTATAAGGGAGGAAGTCCTGTGTGAGTTCGACTGTCAGGTTGTTGTATGTAAAGAGGCTGTGAAGAAAGGCCAGCACCTGTGCAGGAAACAGAAATTATGGTTTAGCCTTTACTTCAAAGAAAGTAGTAGAAAATCAGGCAAAAGGGGGACAGAGAACAATTTTAGTTGAATCAAACCAGTTGTGACCTTTACAGTTGAAGAGACTTAACAGCCATAAAATAAAATACAAAGTCAGGCGAGAAGAAACCAGTGCAGATTGGCTTTGTACCCAGTGCTCTAACAATGAGAGTATTGAGGAATTCTCAGGCAGTGGTTTTTTTTCAAAGCATAATCTATGCACACACCTCATCGTATCACCTGCTCATGTTGTGTTTGTATTAGAGAAGACACAGGCCAGATCGAAAAGCCTTGCCCAGTTATGTTGTTACCAGGGAGAGGCACTGGTGATGGTATACACTTCACTGGGGGCAGATGACAATGTAGCTTACTGGCCACAACAGGAGAGCCAGAAGGAGTACGTGACCCCACAAATGACAACTGTGATCCCATGGATGTACATTGCCCGACACAGTAAAATATTACCAGAAATAAAAGATTTCATTGGAAAAACAAGGAAGGACTTAAAGATAGAATACACCATCCGTTACAGAGAGAGGCCTTCCTTACGTACACTAGAGGAGGTCCTGCTTCAGGGTGCTGCTGTTCATTTAACCAACAAAGTGTGCTGTGATCCACAAACTGCTTGTTACAGTGATGTACCTGCACCAGACAGACCTGTACCACAGCAGGCACCTGGGCTAGAGGCCAGGAGGCATCTCTTCCTGTAGTATCACTCTTCAAATTTTAAGGACTACTATTTCGCACCACATGCAAGGTGACCCCTTAGCAAATTCTATAGCAATCAACAGAATCTGGCTAATTGTACAGATTTCAATTTTAGTGATAAAGGAAGACCTCACTGTTCTTTGTCTTCAGGGAGCAGCAGCAGTGGAAGACAAACAAGGCAGAGCTAATGCTGTACATTTGGCTTTGCCTCATCATAGGGGACCTTGTGGAATTGCCAGGACAGGATCCAATCCAACAATTTTCCACCCCTCCTTGCTCACCTATGCAAGTCAATAAATGTGACAGTGTGAAGACAAAAAAAAAGGGAAACTCACTGGCTCCACAATGCTGAACTTCTTGCTCTCCTGTACCTCCTGGATCTGATACACATATTCAAGGGAGGATTCAAAGAAATTGTGTCTCTCTTTATCCACCTGCAAGTCAGCCTGTGTGAGAGTGGGATGGAAAAATCATATAAAAGATCATAATTCTTTAGTCCTGTCTGTATGTCTGCCAACAAGTGATAGCTATTACTCCTCAAAGCCACTGAAAGAATCCAATCCAGGTTTTAAATGCTTTATGGGGATCACATGTAACTGGAAAACGCTGGTCATGTTTCCTGTTAGAATGTCTCCTAGCTTCATCCCGTGCACGTGAATTCAGAACTCCTCAAGGAAAAGGGTTTGTTTGTTTGGTTTTTTGTTTTTTGTTTTTTTTAAGTGCATTAGTTCTTGTGGAAAGTGCCAGAAAGTGTCCTGTGAACCGCAGTTCCCTAGCTCACCACAGAACCAGTAAAGCACAGGCACAGAGAATGCAAGTGTAAGAGCATCCCTGACTTGTGCGCACCTGAAGGACTGACACCAGGACCTCTGCATATAAAATCAACGGGTTTCTTCAGCTTGAGCTAAAGGAGCAAGTTTATTAGCTGAGGCAGTAGCAGAGGCAAGTCTCTGTGTGACCTAGCCACTAGAGAGGGCCAAAGACACATCTATGTAAGCATGGATTACACCAGCTTCCTTATGCTGTCTTACCAGTATGTTTCAAACTTACTTTAATCTGAAATGACTGTCCCATGAAGTGGGAGAGAAGATCAGTCTTCATGGCCCATTACAATCAGAAGGAACTTTATGTAGATTTCATCCTTTTCATTACTGAACAGGATGCGTATTCGACAGAAATCCAATGCATCTACTCTTACTTTTTTTGGATTCCAAAGTACATAAACAAGTATGGATATTTTCACACTTACTTCCTGTAACTGGGACTCTTTCTTCTTAGATGATAAATGCAAATGGCGATCCAGCATGGAATAAAACTTTTCGCCATCCTTCTCAAACTTCTTCTTTCGTTCCTAGAAGTTGAAGAGTTGAAACAGTCAGTTTGGCCTCTTTAGATAGGAACAGTGCAACCGTGTCAAAATTCATTGTGCAATTTAATACTGCCAGTTTCCAAAGGGGTAGCCGTGTTAGTCTAGTCCAGCAAAAAAAAACAAGGAGTCATGTAGCACTTAAAGACTAACAGATTTATTTTTTGCATGAGCTTTCGTGGGAGATCATCCCACTTTGTCAGATGCTTCAAAGATGGGTGAATTTACAGAATGGAATGAAAATAAATGCAAGGGAGTGTAAAACATAGGATCAGGTCATACAGTAACAAGTCATACAGTTACTGTTTACAGTAACAGCAAATCAGAGCAGTTGTTAGGTTCCAGGGTTTGAACCTAACTGCTCTGCTTTGCTGGTACTGTATGACCTGATCCTAAGTTTTACACTCCCTTGCATTTATTTTCATTCCATTCTGTAAGTTCACCCATCTTCGAAGCATCTGATGAAGTGGGATGATCTCCCACGAAAGCTCATGCGAAAAATAAATCTGTTACAATTTAATACCACCATTAAAAAAAAAAATGATGGGCCCATCAAGGCAGAATGCCACCTTATATTTTCCATGTTTATTGTTATTTCTCCAGGCAATTCAAATATACTCCAGCTCTCAAATACACACAGTGACTGTTCTGGCAATTCTACACAGTACAATCAAGATAAATGTTTTCTATTATCATCAGCATGGCATAAGGCAGCCCTGCTGGAGAGATTGCTTTCAACAAGCTTCCAACTTGTCAACTTCTTTCCTTTTAACTAAACTTGAAACTTACTAATGAGAAAAAACAAATATAGATTGTTTGCTGATATTCTTCCCATGTACCATCAAACAAAAACTTGTGAACTGCTCTAATATCAGAGACACATCCAATATAATTAAGGGTTTACTAGGATTTCAGTGTTTTCCAGATTTTGAAGCTATTTGTACATATTTGCATTCTAAGCTGTATCAAAGCTGAAGTGTAGTGCAGAACCTAATCTATGCTTGTATACAAATATATACTCTCACCTATCTTTTCTTTATAGGTTTAAGGGACCATATTATTATGCATATATAAGACAGTATATACATTTTATAGTAAAAGCTGTAATGCAAGATACCTTGCTGGCTTGTGAGGAGATTATACTAGGCCTGTATGAGACGGCTAGAGGCCCAGGAGTTTATAACTGGCATAAAACAGACTTGTTTGTGCACTGGACAGTGATGGGAAAATTCAGGAGTTATATTTTGACTGTGAACTCTGTCTGAGTTAGGTCAGGAGACACCAAAACAAGAAGGGATTTACCTATCTGGGCCCTAAATATCTAAAACTATATGGCAAAACCCGCAGTAACAGCCAGATGTGGCCAAACTGTGGCTTGTGAGCTGCATGCAGCTCTTCAAAGAAAAGTTGCGGCTCCCCAAAGAGCACGGCAGGGAAGGGTGGCGTGGTGGGAGATGGGGCGAGAAGTGAGCAATGCTCTGGGACAGCAGAGAGGCAGGGGCCTGGTACAAGCCAGCAGGGAGGCAGAGGATGGTGAGAGCCGGCAGGGAAGGGCTGCATGGTTTGGAACTGCAGGCAAGCAGCAGCAGGGTCAGACTGGCAGGAAAAGGCGGCACCGTCAGAGCAGAGCGCTGCACGAAAAGGCAGCATGGTCAGACTGGCAGGGAAGGGCTGCACGGTCCAGCCAGCAGGGAAGGGCAGCAGGATCAGAGCCCTGCAGGAAAGGGCAGCATTATCCAGCAGGCAGGGAAGGGGCGGCATGGTCGGGGTCAGGATTGGGGGGCAGAAGTGTGGCACTGTCAGGGAGAACAGAGAAGCAGCAGTGTGGTAAGAGACGGCAGGGAAGCAGCAATGGGGGTGGGGGAGAGAAGCATGGCATGGCTGGAGAAGCCACTGCATGTTCAGATTTTCTCATAGGCCCTAATACAGCTTACTCATTGTTAAAATAAAATCATGTTTTATAAGTCCTAAATATTATGTGAAATACTAAGAAATAAAAATACAAAGGAGAAAAGTTTAAAACTGAATGTAGATTACTTTCAATTTTTGGCACAACTTACTGCTGTGAAGCATTGTATTCCACAAGGAAATTCAAAACGTTGTGCAATACTGTACTTAGAGATCAGCATCTGAGAGAGCTTTTAGCTACTGCATTGACAAGTTGCTGCCCAGATTTAAAAAAAAACTTGCCACAAGCCTGTAGTGCTCTACATCTAGTGACAGCTAAGTTTTTACTGTATTATGGTAACCTCAAATAATTATTAGAATCTGACATTAGTAGTATCAATATTTGCCCTGTTTTTATGATAAAATTAAAATGTGCAATGAATTTTAAGCTTAGTAATTTTTGAGTAGCCAAAAATATGTGGTTGTATTCCTCAGTGCTGCTTCCAAAGGTTTAATAATTGATTTGTGCTGCTCTTGAGTTCCATAAGTTTGGCCACTCCTGGTTACATCTAATAAAAGGGAAGACAGAACAACATTCTGGAAGGATGGTATGCGTCATTCATATGCGCAAACCTGCCAATTTATAGAATAAACGTTCTCCTACAATTTTGGGGAGTGAAGAACCCATATTTGGGTAAAAGAGGAGGACCCAAACTGACCCATGCTATATAGGGCATAAAGGGAGCAACCCTGTTTCTGATGCTTTTGAGCTTTAGCTTTTAGCTTCAGCTTCAACTTCAGCAGCAGTGCAGGCCCTCTCTCTTCCTAAGCTATTCAGTTATTTTAGCTATAGATGTTCAGTTTTGTCAAGCTTACCACCCCTCCTTCAAGACAAAGAACTGGAAACCTCTCTTAAGCAACCCGTTGGAAGGGGTGTGAGTATATTAAACCAAGGTATATAACATAAACCTTAATATCATTTAAATCCTACTGCATAACATTTCCTGTGTGTATTAAAGTAGAATTTGATTGTCATCCAGTTATTACTCATCTGTTCATTTGATTTTTTTCAGTTTTCATTTTGTCTATCATTTATGCTAAATGCAATAAAAAGGTTTTATAAATAAATACTTTTGAGTATCCATGTAACACTTCCTGTTAGGCATCCCCAAGGCCCCTGTTCACATTTTTCTGTGGTCAGATTCAGGCAAGAACCCCAGCCCCTTAAGAAGGTTCATTGGTAACTACATCCAAATCTGAAATAATAAAGAATCAGGCTACAGTAGCAAAAAATTCCATAAAGTTCCGAAAGAGCTAACATGGCTTTGACATCACAGTATATTTATTTACCATCTTCGTCAGACTCAGCGATTACAAGCCTTGCCTTTATTACATATATAATTGTGCTGTTTGAGGAGACTAGTTCAGAGGAAGGTTACATCAATAATGACTTTCATCTTTCATGGTCATTATGAGATCCTCAAAACCCTACCTGCTGTTCCATATATGTTGCCCATCTCTTCTTACTGATTTCTGTTACATATTAAACACATAAATTCACAGACTCATCTGTAAAGATTTGTTTCTACTGGCATGCCCATAGAGGAAAGATGCACAGGAAGCCAGAAAAGAGATATTGGTATCAGGTGGGTGAACACAGCCACTCTCAGAAAGATGCTGAGCTGAGAAGTTCTTTAGTTGTCCCACTAGCACACAATGGCTGTGAAATCAATGAAGAAAGTGGTTTCCTCAAAAGGCTAGTCTTTGTTTATCGGTGTGATAATCAATTCATGCCAGGTTGGAAAACAAACCGTTCTGTGTCTGGTGTTTCTTGGTAGACCTCATTAGGAAAAATCAAGCAAGACAGCAGCCTCAACTATAGCGTCAAGCAAACAAGAGAGGGCTTAAAAAGGACAGATCCTGAAATGCCCCAAAAACCATCTTTCTCTCTCCACAAGACTGCTTGGTCTATTTGTCAATTCAAGTATTTGAAAAGCCAGGCAAGCAGAAACAGAGCTAGAAAATCCAAAACCAAGGAGGACTTACGGATCCCCATCACATATTCACACAAAGCCTTGCCATTCTCACTCTCCTGTTCCGGGTGCTCCTAGTTCAAATGTCTGTCCCTCTATTTATTTTAACAGAAGAATATTTTACACAGGGCCAAGCTTGACTAAAGAAAACATATATACAAACAGCAGATTGGTTGGCCAACACACTGATGTGCTCCCTTAGTTGCCATTTCAGATATTGGTATGTGAATGAGGGCATTATCTTTCACAGTACAGCTTCTTCTTCTGCCTGACCTTGCAGCGAGGTCATAATTCAGCATTTGCTGCAGGAGTTCACTAATTCAAACATTCTGACTTTGCTATGGGATCACACAATGCCAGGGCTGGGAAGTCAGGGAGGAGAAATCCCTCAGCCTAACAAGAATATTTTGAATGACCAGTAAAAGAAGGCTCAGGCTACGCCTCTCATAACTCCACAGAAATGGAAAGGAGATTCTGCATCTGGCTGTTCCTGTGATATGATTACCTTAATGCTGCTGGGCTTTTTTGATGTAAGGGCACTTAGACACTTGGATAAGCAACTTTTTATATTACTAAATTTGAATAAATAAAAGTAGCAAGGATTGTGTTTTAGAAGCAGGGTTTTGGTTTTGGTTTGCCAGTATCTCATGTGAGTTCTTCAGCAGAAGTCCTTTCTTTGCAGATCTCACTGTTGCTCATTCTTCCTCTTCCTCTCATCTACTAGACTTGATGTCTGCACTTTCCTTTAGTCTGAGGAATCAATTTGATGACTCTGAATTATTATGCCCTAACCTTGCAACTGGTGACACTTGAGAGTACAATACTGGATCTTTGTTTTACAGGAACTATAAGTACCAACATTTCCAAAACCTCACCTATTTATGGGAACTTCAAAGTGGCCTCAACCTGGCCTCTAGTTTTGTGCCCTCTTGCGCCTATGGGCACAAATGATCAGGCAGTAGCACAGATGTAATCAGCCAGACATCAACATTCACTGATTGCTCCTGAAGTTGAATGCTGCCTGCAGTTGACTGCAGGAGCAAAAACCCAGACATAAAAGTAAAGACCTCTTTTGAAAATAACATCCTCTTCTCTTCCTTTAATGAGTCTTTGTTCTGTGAGGTTTCCTCTCCCCATTCTACTTCCGCAGTCCACTGTAATGGCGTATACTTCCCACCGGGTCCTGTGGGGGTCTTTTGGCCTTGGATTCACATGGGCAGCCTCAGCCCATCCTTCTGATTTCCTGTCCTCACCAAGAGTACAAACAGACAGGGAGAGAGATGTACAAATAGACAGCCCAGCTGCTGGATACAAAAGCAGAAGGAAGGAAGTGATGAGAATCTGTTAGAAGAGAGACCAGGCCCAAGAGAAGAATGAAGATGTGCTCTCGCTTGAGTGCTAGATGGGCATAGCTTTCCTTTTCAATAAATCTGGGAAATGAAGCATGCTTATGGGGACTATTGTTGGACTGTTACTGCATCCTGGAAACAGGAAGGCCATTTGCTATCAACCACAGACACTACTCTGCCTCCCACTGGAAAAGGCAGTAAATATTTTAAGTCTCTTTTGTCACAGGGGGCAGAGACAGTCCTGGCTGCCATTCTCAGAAAAATACTTCTGGTTCTCTTCAGACGTTCTGTTTCCCTCATCTTCCATTACTGTTGTCAAGACAGTAACTATGAGAAAATGAAGCCAGAAAAGAGGCACCAGCTGTTGCAATCTTTGAGCTTGAATGGTTTCACCTAGCTCCAGAGATGGTGATAAGCCTCACCTGCAAAGTTATTCAACTGGACATTTAGTTACTGCAGGATGGAAACCCCATACTGTACTCCCAACTGTCACAGTTTGCAAGGTCAGGGCATAATATTTCACAGTCAGCAAATTTAGGCCTCTGACCAAAGAAAAGCATAGTCATCAAGTCTGGTGGATGAGACGAAGAGGAAGAATGAGCAACAGTGAAAGCTCAAAAGAAAAGCACTTCTGCTGAAGAACTCACATGAGATACTGGCAAAATAAAAACAAAACCCAGGAGCTACAACAAAGCCACACAGACCAAAGGGATGTTAAGCTCAATGATTATTTAAACAATCACAATATCAAACCAAACAAGGAGTCCTGTGGCACTCTTAAAGACTAACACATTTATTTATCACATGAGCTTTCATGGGAGAAAATCCCACTTCATGAAAGCCCATGTGATAAATAAAGTTGTTTGTGTTTAAAAGTCCCACATGACTCCTTTTGTCTTTTGCTGAACTAGACTAACATGGCTAAACCACATATTCGTATCATGAGGTACCACACCAACAAAGTTAGGAGCCTACATATTTTATTTTTTGAAACAACAATCCATAAAAATGTGCTAGGCTCCTTGCCCTGCTTTTCACAGAAGTGTTTTAAAATAAAGTCATATGGATGTCCAATTACTGCTTGGATATTGTTACTAGATTACAGCTTCCATCCTTCCCTTCAGTTCACTGTGTTAGGCAGCAGGGTTTGGCAAAGATGGATTGGTACATTCACAGGACAAAGATGAGGTCATCATGTACAAACTTATAGTACATACACAATCTTTAAAACAGTTCTGCAAATACCTTTCTCCAAAAAAATATCCTGCAACACTGGAAATGTGTAAAGAATGGCATGAAATACCTGTGGGACACTGTTCTAAGCAGGCTTGAGAACTCCTACCCTATTCCTAAGAAGTAATAAAAGTAAATAGCTGAAAAAAATTAATTCAGCTGGCAGATTCCTGCTTCTGTTCTGTGCTCTGGAACATCCATGCCTGTTTCTGCTGGCAAGTGTCACATGTTAAGACAAGTACTGTTCTTGCTCTACCCACTTGGAATAAGACTGCCAGTTTATTCAATATTCCTCATCCATGTGGAACTGGCCACTGGACATCTTAGCAGTATTAGCAACAATCAGAATAAAATTTAACTGTGTTTTATTATTAGAATATGTTAAAAAAAATCACAGCAGATATAAAACAAACGAAAGCACACTACTGTGGTGACACTAGTAAAAAATACTATTTACATGCTGCATACGGACTTCATTCAGTGGAATCTTTGATGAGGAAGAACTAGGGTTGATATGACAACCAAAGTAAGTGCAGGTTTGCATGATAGGATTGAATGTTCTGGAATAACATGCCTTCCCCTCTTCCATGACTCCCACAAACTTAGTCTCTCATCAATGTTTCCAGAATATTTTAGCGTGCACAGAGTCAAGTGATACTGGCTATGTTCACACACGGGGTTATTTTGATACAACTTGTATCGAAATAACGCCTTATTTCAAAATAAGTTAATTCGAATTAACAGTTTGTTAATTCGAATTAAGGAAAAAAGCAGGACTCGAAATAGCAGGTTCAGACAACAGTTATTTCGAAACAAGTCACTGTTGTTTTGAAACAACATGTTCAGATGGCATTGTTTCGAAACAATCATTTCGAAACAACGTTGTTTCATCCCCACATGGGGTTTAAGTTGTTTCGAAACAACACCGTTGTTTAGAAACAATGGAACCTGTTGTTTCGAAACAACGGTGTGTCGTGTGAACATGGCCTTTCTTATTTTGAAACAACCTCTGTTGTTTCGAAATAAGACTGCTGTGTGAACACACCCACTGTATAGCAGATGCATGAACATGCCAGTCAGAGAAAAACCATTACTATGTATACACACAATTAAGCTAAGGATTTTCATGGAACATCTGCTGCTAGCTCAGAGTTGGGTAGCTCTCTCCAAGCACAGCAATCGGCCTTTAAGGTGGAGGAATATTACTTCCATATAAAAAGTGTGCAGAAGTCAGAAAATGACCTTTTGTATAAAAGGAATGGAAATGCCAACCACAGTCTGTCAATTTTTTCAGCCAACGCTGTTTTCTTTCATAGTTTACCTGCCATCTGGTGTAATGAACATTCCACACCACAATGTGACAGGGAAACAAAGTGAGTGCAGGTTTTCACCATGATTTGAGGAGATCAAGCAGACACACATAATGAGCTAAGATTTCTTGTAGAAAGGAACTGCTGCCATGTGAAAATATGGACAGCACAAAAGTGAATTTTTGGCAAATAAAGACAGCGGATGGCAACCACTGTGCTCTCAGGGTACTTAAAATGCAATTAAAAACCAGGACGACACACTCAAAACACTTCCTTAATTTGAAGCCAACGTGTCTAGGGACTCACTTGCTCATGCATTCAGTAGCCAAGAAAAATGATGGAAGCCCAATCTGCAAATATAAGCATAAATTAACTGCTCATGAATATTCAATGAGGGCAGCATTACCTTCCCTCTGGTATGAGCCAACATTCATTCCAAGAAACCACACAACTTCCATGTACTCACTTCCTAACAGAAACTATTCATTGCAATTGAATGCAAGACTTAGTAGCACAGTCAGTGTACAAGTTGACAAAAGAAACTGCTCTTCGAAAGCTCTTTGAAAGCTGAGCTCTCTAACCTTCAGAGGAGGCATGCCTGTTTAATCAGAAACTAACACGAATCCTAGAAGTAGTACGAAATGCCTGGGTAAGTGGTCTGTGCCACAGCAGCTAGGGATAACAGCATTACAGAAAGGTGACAATTCCTTTGGCGTTCTTCCACACATCATCTAATGCTGACAGATTGTAGCACAAAAGCCTAAGCCTCCTGGAAAATGGCTCAGCTCCAAACTCAAGCTGAGGAATGGAGCAGTGGGATGGGAGGAGGAGTTTGACTTGCAAAACTTTCCCTTAACTATTTCAGTGCTAATTAGGGTCCTCTGAAACTGCCTTCCAGCAGGAGGCTGGGGGAATTATTGTGTGAAAAATCTAGCACTGATGATTATTTCAACTCACTGTGAGGATAAAATCTAGCTTGTCTACAGGCATCATCTTCACCCTCCTAATGTACTTGCATGGGACCCAAGCAGAATGCCAGCTCTGTGTACTACAGATGGGAGGCAAGCCCACTTGAAAACACAGAGAGACAAAGGCCTTAGGGCCAGTCAGGTTGGTGTGAGGCCAGACACTCTCCTACCTGCTACCATCTGTCAGCAGGCTCTGGACACAGGGTGCAGAAAGTGCAAGATTCACTAGGAGGTGTAAGGTAAGCTGCTCTGCTCTTTCCCCATGGAGCATCTCCTGAAACCTGCCTGCCTGCCATTGTCTTCTTGTATCTCAGCTTGGTCACTTCAATCAATCAATCAATCAATCAAATCAAATCATACAGGTTTCATCCACACTGCCTCAGAAGAACAAGGCTACAAAAATACTGCACAAGTAAATATCTGTGAATATTTGCTTGGATTTCTGAATTAACCAGCAGAATCATAGAATCATAGAATCATAGGGTTGGAAGGGACCCCACGAGGTCATCTAGTCCAACCCCCTGCCAAAAAAAAGCAGGACCACTCCCATTAGATCATCCCAGTCAGGGTTTTGTCCAGCTGGGACTTGAACACCTCCAGAGATGGAGATTCCACCACCTCCCTAGGCAGCTTATTCCAATGCTTCACCACTCGCCTAGTAAGGAAGTTTCTCTTAATATCCAGCCTGGACCGCCCCAGCTGTAACTTGAAACCATTGCTTCTCGTTCTGCCCTCTGTTACTACCGAGAACAGTCGAGCTCCCTCCTCCTTGGAGCAACCCTTCAAGTAGTTGAAGGTTGCTATCAAATCCCCCCTCAGTCTTCTCTTCTGCAGGCTAAATAAGCCTAGTTCCTTCAGTCTTTCTTCATAGGGCTTGTGCTCCAGCCCTTTGATCATTTTGGTTGCCCTCCTCTGGACTCTCTCTAATTTGTCCATGTCCTTTTTGTAGTGGGGAGCCCAAAACTGGACACAGTATTCCAGATGTGGCCTCACTAGTGCAGAATAGAGGGGAATGATCACATCCCTCGATCTGCTGGTAACACTTCTTCTGATGCAGCCCAGTATGCCATTGGCCTTTTTGGCAGCAAGAGCACACTGCTGACTCATATCCAGCTTCCCACCCACCATGACTCCCAGGTCCTTTTCTCCAGTGCTGCTATTTAGCTGATCACTCCCCAGCCTGTAGCAGTACATGGGGTTTTTTCGTCCCAAGTGCAGGATTTTACACTTATCCTTGTTGAACCTCATGAGATTCCTCTTGGCCCACTGCTCCAGTTTGTCTAGGTCTCCCTGAATCCTGTCTCTGCCCTCTAGGGTGTCTACCGTTCCCCCCAGTTTGGTATCATCTGCAAACTTACTAAGTGTGCAATCTATCCCATCATCCAGATCATTAATGAAAACATTGAACAGAACTGGCCCCAGGACCGACCCCTGGGGCACACCACTTGCTACTGCTTGCCAACTTGACATGGAGCCATTGATTCCTACACGCTGAAACTGTTGATCTAGCCAGTTTTCTATCCACCTTACAGTCCATGCATCTAACCCATACTTCCTTAATTTGCCAATGAGAATGCTGTGGGAAACCGTATCAAAAGCCTTGCTAAAGTCAAGGTATATCACATCAACGGCTCTTCCCGCATCCACAAATCCAGTCATCTCATCATAGAAGGCAATGAGGTTGGTCAGGCATGATTTACCCTTGGTGAATCCATGCTGACTGTTCCTGATTACTCTATTTTCCTCCAAGTGTTTCAGGATGGATTCTTTGAGAAGCTGCTCCATGATTTTTCCAGGGATTGAGGTGAGGCTGACAGGTCTGTAATTCCCTGGATCGTCCTTTTTGCCTTTCTTGAAGATAGGTACTATATTTGCTTTTTTCCAGTCCTCTGGCACCTCCCCCGTTCGCCACGAGTTTTCAAAGATAATGGCCAACGGTACTGCTATCTCATCAGCCAGCTCCCTCAGCACCCTCGGATGCAGTTCATCCGGCCCCATGGACTTGTGCACATCTAGTTTCTTTAAGCAGTCCCTAACCTGACCTCCTGTCACCAAGGGCCTCTCTTCTTCTCCCCAGTCTACCGTACCTAGTGTAGTGGGCTGGGAGCTGACCTTGCTTGTGAAAACTGAACTAAAAAAAGCATTGAGCACTTCAGCTTTTTCCTCATCCTCTGTCACGAGGATGCCTGCCCCATTCAGTAAGGGACCTACACCATCCCTGATCCTCTTCTTGTTATTGATATACTTGTAGAACCCCTTCCTGTTATCCTTCACATCCCTTGCTAGTCGCAACTCCATTTGTCCTTTGGCCTTTCTGATTTTATCCCTGCATGAATTTATCCCCTTACATGACTGGTCGCTTTTGGTGAACATGTAAACAGTCCCATCTACTGGCAGACTGATTTGCAGTGAGTGAATTTCAAACTCATACTGCAGGTACAAGCATGTTTATCCATTCAGGGATCACGAACAGTGTTATGTAACTTATCTCATGAACCTTAGCTTGACAACACAACTAAAAATATCGAATACGTACACTAAATTGTTCAAGGCCGGTAAAGAATAAAGGCCTGTTGTGTAAATTGAGACAATGAATCAGTATGAAGAAACCACAGTCTGCTGGTAGATAATCTGCTCAAAGGCACTAAATTCACAAGATAAATTATTTGCCAATTATATGTCCTGTTCTAGCCCTAGCTAGGAATCTGGTGGCACTTAAAGACTAACATATGTATTCATCACATGAGCTTTCATGGCAGAAAATCTTACTTCGTCAGACACTTGATGATTCCCATCTTCCAAGCATCTGACAAAGTGGGATTTTCTCCCACAAAAGCTCATGCGATAAATAAATTTGTTAGTTTTTATAAGTGCCACTAGACCCCTTGTTTGTTTTGCTGAACTAGACTAATATGGCTACTCCTCTGGAATTACCCCTAACTATTAATCCTCTAGCTCATTTTTGTGTTAACAAAAAGTTTGAGGGAACAGTAATGAAAGGAAATAACAAGAAAACACTGATGTTTCATGGCTGTGTTTTTAACTGATTTTTATGATGCTTCAGGAGATATTTAAGACTTAATGTTTGTTACATATAAAAAATCCATGCAGCTGAAAGATGCAGTGTGAGCATTTCTATAAATATTTTAGCATATTTGAGGTTTTTTCTCTCCACTCAGTTCCTCAAATTTCTCTCTCTCTCTTCTTCCATCCTCTTTTTAAAATATTAATTTCAGAACTACCTGCCAAATGCTGATACCAGCAACTATGGAAAATGAGCTGGTGCATATCTGAACACCAGAAAAAGGGTGTGTGAAAATGACAAACTGGGGGCCAATCCTGCTAACATTTCCTATGGCTTCAGTATAACAGCTTACAGTAGGAGGCAAGTTATCCACTAAACGGCATTTGTAGGATTGGGCCCTACGACTTCAAAAACACACAGACACTTAAGTTCCATTTCCTACTCTCTCTGCATGATTACACCTAGTGTCCTTTGAATACACACTATCGACCATTTTTTCAAACTTCAATTCATAGCATGCACAAAATCCCAGGTAGAAATAAATATTCTTCAGGCTACCCAGAATTATATAAGGTAGGTTTTCAAGAAAGTCAGAAAAAGACTATGTCTGTGTTGATGGCAGCAAAGTCTCCACTGTTGGAGCAATTTATCCGGTTTGACTGAGCAGCAGGAAAACCTCAGTCAATCGATCTTGAAATCAATCTAATAAAACTACCTCCTCAGATTGCATAATGCTGCATCAACAGGAACACTTTTTCTGTCAGCACAGTGTAGTGGAGATATTGTATAAGGGAAGTTACAAAACCCAAGGCAAGCTATTCTGAGCAGCTTGCATAGCTCCCATCGACTGTCACCAATTTCATCACCAGTGGAGACCCAGCCAAGAATTGTCTCCATCTAGAATTAGGCCCTGTGAGCCTGTCAGCTCTCATAAGCTGAATGAGTTCAGCAAAGCTGTTAGGTAAGGCATCCTGAACCCAGCATACATCTTGGCCACTGCTTAGATTCAGAATGACAAAGCGGTTAGTTGGATGGACATGAAAGCTGTGGGAGGAGAAAGGAACAGACAAATTCTTTTAATGCGGAAAAGCTTTTAGCTTTCATGTGTGTCATTAGTGCAACATCAATCTTTAGAAATATTCTGAAGTGGTTTCTGCTGCTACAGAAGATCAGAAGCTTTTCTTGAACTCACATAAAGTGGTTTCTGCTACACTGTGTATGTGTTCCTCAAAAGAAAAGACTCATAGATCAGGACTAAGACTTCTAAACAGCATCTTCTCATTTAGCCAGGTTACTGGATGCCAGACCCCAAAGTACACTTTCCTTCTTTCAACTCCTATTTGTTATTTGGCACCTCTCTTTTCTCAAAACAGCAGTGGACTTCCCCAGCCCCTTTCCTTCTCCTTTTGAAGGCTACTGCATTCCAGAAATACCAGGAGTTATGACACAGTGTCATTAACTTTCAAATGCCATAGGTCATAAAATCCAGACACAGCGCTTCACCTGGCATGCTCCGTACCCAAGGCATACTCCAAGGTAAATGACATGGGGATTGCTCCAAAGTCCAGTGAAGTCTGTGGAAATATTCTTATCTTCACTGGGGCTTGGATCAAGCCCATGACCTAGCCAAAATGAATTTGGGCAGCTATAGATTTAAAAGCAAATAAACCATCATGCTTCTTTCTCTCATAATGGAGTTGATTGAGGAAGACAGCTCTGGGTTTTCTCCTCTTAGATCTTGCCTGAATTCATCCAATGATCTTCAGTGAGCTCTTTTTGCACACCACTCGAAACCCCAATAAATCAATAACTCAAGATCTAGATATGATCTTTCACGATCTCCTTTTAAAGTGGATGATTCTTTCAAGCCAGGGTGGAGAGAACAAAGTCAGTTCAGAGAATCCCACTGCCATAGAGTTGGCTTGTAGAGAAAGGCAATGCAGGCATCCTTGCTATTCCCACTCTCCTAGCCTTCATCCAAACTAACATTTTATCTACAATGCATGAAAATGGTGATAGTGCACGGCTTTGCAGCTGGTGAAAAGGGCAACTGAAGGAGTATCTGTGTCAGAATGCACCATTTTGCAGACACACTCCATTTATGTTCCAGGAAAAGTGGGCAAATGAAGACTCAGATGTCTTAGTCAAACTATCTGGCCCCTTTCCAACCACAAACTTCACAAAGAGCCAATTCAAATGCCCTTCCAATTGGGCATTGGTATCCTTGACAAAGAATGGGCAACATCTTACAGGTGACTGACAAAACACTGAGAATAGTAATCAACGGGTTACCAATTATCTCTGCCATGCCTCTGCCCTGCATGACTAAAGACCTGGTTCTGATCTCATCTCTGCTGGTGCAAATCAAGAGGAACTCTACTGAAGTCAATGGAGTTACAGGAGAAAGGGCACCAATCACACCTTGATATCTCTTTAATTTTCATGTAGTCCAGTGCCATGATCTCCTGTGGAAAACCCTTATAATTGTGCTGACTGTGATCTGTACTTCACGCTGTCTCTTAGTGGGGATGCAGATACTCAGGGGGCAATTTTGAAGTAATCCAATGGATAAATGTGCATGTAGCCTCAAAAGCACTATGAGCTGGGCTCTGATTCCCAGGTCACATACACATGCTCATGGTAGGTCTTATCGAGCTAGCATGCGAAGGCAGCATGGGCAAGCTGCCCCAAGTACAAACTCACACCTGAAGCTCTTAGGATGGCTAGCTTATGCACCCACTGCCTGTGCTCCTGCCGCAATAAGAAATAGTCTGAACATGTGAATGCAAGCTGTGAATCACTAACTCATAGCGTGGATGTAACCTAAGTTAATGCTCTGAAAACTCTCCTCTGAACGTTGATGCTTTGGAGGTGCTGTGACTTCAGCCTTTGATGGGCCCATCTCCATAAGTGTGGGGAAAGGGATCTGAAAACTGGAGCAAGGAGGAAGGAGAGAATTCATCTGTCATTGGATGTCTCCACTTCTTCTTGCTTTTCACACACACAACCTGCATCTACTGTGGCACCCAATGGCATCCCAAATGGACATGTATCCCCTTCAGAAACTCACATCAGTTGTGCACTTCCCCACTTTGGCACATCGCAACAACATTCAGGATAGAGTCACACTTAACAGGCAGTTTCCAAACTTAGGTCGATGATGTGGAGTGTTTTAGGCTATGTCTACACTAACAAATTAGTCTGGACTAAGCAAGCTTACTCCAGACTAATTTGAAACATGTCTACACTAGCCTTTGGCTAGTTCAAACTAAAAAAATTTTTTTTTAGTTTAGTTTTTTTAGTTCGAACTTGCTGCTTTGGCTAGTTCAAAACTAGTATGATGTAGTCATGCTAGTTCGAACTAATTAATTTTGAACTAGTGGAGTTCAAACTAACTGTGGGTTTTTTGTTCGAACTAGCTGCACCTTTTTAGTTTGAACTAAAAAGTTAGTTTGAACTACAAAAAGCATGGCTAGCTCAAACTAAAAAGTTAATTTAAACTAAAAAAATGTGATTAGTTCAAACTAACTTTGAACTGATTAGTTTGGACTAAGCAAGTCTGAACTAAGTTTTTAGGTGTAGACATAGCCTTAAATGCCTCCCCATCCCAGTTCACCAGACCACAACGCACTTCGCAGTCTAGCACCTCTTAAAAACTTATAAAAAGTAGACAGAAAGCTATATAACTCTGAGTTGATTCTTTCTCATAGCTTCTTCAGCAGCGCCTATCTGAAACACCTAACCCTGACCACAAGCATTGATCTTTCTGGGAAAGGGTTAAGTAGGTTCTGTGAACTCCATGAGACAGAAGGCTTGTTATTCTACCCAAATTAAGGAGGTGGGAGTGGCTGTCTGGGAAGAAAGGATGGGTCAAGCTAAATCTAAACTCCAAACATTCTCCAAATGTCTCCACTTTGGAGCTGGTTCAGAGCCAGTCTCATTTCAAACTACGGCTGAATAATATAGAACCTTGACCTCCTGATTGTAGACAAGGAAGAAATCTTTTCTGCTCCCCATATGCATGACATGACATCACTTGACATGATGTGTTGTTTTAAAAATCTGGTCCATATGAAAGGTCCGTTAGAAGCTGTATTTAACTATTTTTTAAAAACTGGCCATATTTAAATCCTGGTTACTGGTCTCTATAGGTCCCCCTCCTCCTGTCTCTGATATACTTCGAGTGAGGAGAGGGAAGGTTATTTTATCCTAAAAATGAATTTAGAATTAAATAAAATGTCCAACATGGACTTTACCAAGAATGGGGAGGGCAAACAGTATGGCAAAAGAGGATTTTCGTGATCTCTGATGAAAGAGGTGTAACTTTCTTAGGAAGACCTGTGTTGGGATTAGGTCAGTTCTGAACCCCATGAATTCAGGAAGTACCCTTAAGCACAGTTTATGAGAGAAAAATCAGATTAAAATCGTTCTTCTGGCATGCCTACACTGGGAAGGAGAAATATCTTTAATGCTCCTGGTAGACTTGAACACTAAGTCTGAAATCTCTGCCTTTAATTTCTCCAGTACCATCCTAACACTAAATAATGCATAAATACATAAAAACTTACCTTGGTGAAGCCTATCTGTTCCTTACGAAAACTTTCCAGTGGCTTGATCAACAAATCACTAGCATTTTGAACCTGCAGAACATAGAAGGAATCAACAGATTTGTTATAGTCTATAGGAGGGCAAACTGAAATGCCTGAATTGTAATCCTAGTTCAATTTATTGAATGTCCTTAGTCATTTAACCTCTGTGTCTTCTTGCCCCTCTGTAAAATGGGGATAATATTGACTTACCCCTCATAGGACAGCGAAGAAGCATTATGACAATGGTAAGTTTATGGAGGGGATGGTATGATGGCACAGACTACTTTGGAAATTGACTGGTCTTTAATCTTTGACTACTGGTGACAGATATGCCAGTGGCCTAAGTAGGTAGGGTAGATGCGGTGGGTTATGAATTATTACAGAGAATTCTTCCTTGGGTGATTGGCTGGTGAGATTTGCCAACATGTTCAGGGTTTAACTGATCACCATATTTAGGGTGGGGAAGGAATTTTCCCCCAAGGCTGATTGGCTGGGGCTCTGAGGATTTTTCGCCTTCCTCTGTAGCACAGGGCATGGCTCACCTGTTGGTGAATTCTCTGTATCTTAAAGTCCTTAAATCATGATCTGAGGACTTAAATAACCCAGTTATAGGTTAGAGCAGTGGTTCCCAACTTGTGGTCCACAGACCACTGGAGGCCACAGAGTTACTTAAAGGGGTCCACAGATGTGCTGGGAGCCAGGGCCAGATGACACCAGGGGAGGGAGCCAGATGCTGCAGTGGGAGCCAGACAAGGGCAGGCAGCTGCTCTGCCCCAGGCTGGGAGTTTTTAAAACTCTCCTGCCGCCCTGAGCATGTTCAGATCATGTTCAGAGCGGGAGAAGCAGCCTGTGGCATGGCTGCTCCTGGCTCTGGCAGCCAGGTAAGGGGGCTCTGGGTAGGAGGGAGGTCAGACTCGGGGATGGGCAGCCAGGGAAATGGTGCGGGGGGTTGTTCCAGGGCAGAGGGGGGAAGCCAGTGGCAGGGCAGTTTAGGGAGGGGGCTGGGGTGACGTGGGGCTGGACCCCGCCGTGGGTGCCACCAGTCTGAGGCAAGGTTGGATCCCACTGGTGGCCCCCCCGCTGCAGCTCTGCTGCTTGGCGGTGGGGGCCGGATTCCTCTGGCCACTGCTCTGCCACTCAGCGGTGGAGGCCAGACCCCACCGCAGCTCTGCTGCTCCATGGTGTGGGCCAGAGTCTGCCAGTGAGGGCCAGATTCTGGCTGCTGCGTCACCACCGCAAAGAGGTTTTTTTCTGTAGAAAAAGGGTCCCCAGCCTTCAAAAGGTCGGGAACCACTGGGTTAGAGGCTTATAGCTGGAGTGGGTGGATGAGGTTTTAAGGCCTGCATTGTGCAGGAGGTCAGACTAGAATCTAGGTGATCATACTGGTCCCTTCTGACTTTAGAGTCTAAGAGTCAGAGAGTTCAGCATTATTATTAGATTTCCACAGGCCCACAATCTCCATTAATACCATAGGAGGGCAAGTTAACACTCTGCCTTAAGTTATCTGTTAGCATCCTCCATAATAAATTTCTAAGTACTGCAAGTGTGGCACTTCCTATTAGATTACAGGAATCAAAGGGGCAGACTTTAGAAAGAAGAAGATAGGGAAATTATCTTATAGGACCTTTGGTGCAGGGATTCTTATTATAATTGTCCCATGGTTGCAATCAGGAATACAACAGTATGTTTAATACAAAAGGAAGGTTTGCCTCAGCACATCTTGACCTTTCTAGCCCAATTACCAGACAATCCCCCAACATCCTATAATAAAAACAGGATTTTGCCATGAATGGGATCTGAACTTGATATCTAGCTATTATCATTCACAGTCTAGAGTTGGCATTTAGTCTATAGAAGGGAGAACTCCATTTTTAAAAGGGGGGAAAAAAGGGCTTGGAGGACTATATACCAATCAAACTAACTCCAATACCTGGAAAGATCCTGGAAAAAGTTAATAATCTATGGCTTTGAAAGAACCTGGAGGATTATAGGGTAATAAGTAATAGTCAACATGGATTTATCAAAAAGAAAATCAGACCAAACCAATCTAATTTCCTGCTTTGACAGGGATACTGGCCTAGTGGATAGGGAGAAAGTAGGAGATACGTTATATCTTGATTTTTGTAAGAGTTTTGACAGTCCCACATGACGTACTTATAAATGAACTACAGAAGTGCAGCCTAGGTGAAATTACTACAAGGTGGGTGCACAACTGGTTGAAAGACTGAACTCAAACAATTAAGGTTAAATATTGCAAGGGGACTGACTTGATGACTTCTTGTGGTCCTACCATCCAGCCCTACATTTCTAGGGGTTTTTGTTTCCCCTAAACAACCCCTATCTGATCACTGTTCTGCAGGGCATCCAGGTTTCTTGGCTGGAAGACCCCACAATTCAAGGCAGGGTGACCAGACATCCTGATATCATCAGGATCATCCCAGTATTAAAGGCTTTCTCTTAAATATGCAACTAAGGCGCCTCCCCCGAAAAGAAAAGGGTTCAGATTTTTCACACTTGTTATAAGGTCACCTTAATTCAGGGCCTTTGAAACTGTATGGGGTGCTGCAAAAATAATGACACGTTGCCTTGCTTAGAGCACTAATGGTGACCACAACTCATGCAGGATGGGCTGACAGGCATGTCTGCGGATAACAAACTAGAAGCACCCTGAAGAAGACAAGGCTGTTTGCTTACTTTTCTTGGGGAAAAAGAAAACACAAAAGGCAGGAAACAGATTATATGTATTTTAAACACGGTGCTGAGACCCCAGCAGCCAGACAGGACTGGTTGGCTCTGTCCTTGTAACTATGCATTTATATTGATTCCTACCTAATCTTGCAGGGAGAAAGGAACCTCTGTGCAGCAGCTTCTCCCCGTCCCTGTCTTTGGCCATTTTGTGTGACGCCAGCTGAAACCTCAGTCATCCTCACTGCAACATAACTCAGCAAACCTGCTGCTCCAGCCCTGCTCTTCCATTACAGCATCTATCCCTTTTTTCAGTGCAAGCACAGAATGATGATCCCTGAATATACCGAACATGTGAATAGGTGGATAAGATCCCTGATCCAGGAGACTAAGTGAACTGGGGCTGATGAATGAAGTCCTAGGGAGTAACTGCATCAGACTTCAAATGAGCTGTTTTTCAGCCCTACCCACCCACAGTAACTTGTGCCCAAGATGTCACCCCAGGAAGGTCCTCAGACACAGCATGAACCGGGAGCTCAAAATAACATGTAGGAAAGGCAGAGGAAGAGTAGAACGCTAGTATCACATCCTTGGCATAACACTTTCCAAAAAAAAAAAAAACCTCAGTTTTCAGATCCAATATTTTTGATTGCAATAAGCAAACATAGGGAAAAGAGGAGATTTAAGAAGTGGATCTCAGTTAAGGGAATTTCTCTTACTGAGGCACAGTTCAAAGTGTCGGGAAAGCAGGTGCCTATGTATAAAGGCTACTGCCAATGTTGTTGCACATAATGTCCATCAGGAAGGAACGAGTGACAAAAGGCATGATGATTTAAAAAGCTGTTCTCAAGCTTTCTGACTCATATATTCATGGAAGGATGTCTTCTTTGGGTATTCCTTGTGACTCTTCTCTGGCAGTCCTGGATGGGAAACTGTATCTACTTTGTGTCACTGTCCCCAATTCAACCCTAACCATTGACAGGTACCTCTGTTCCCTGCTGTCAAAGGTAGGGAGATGCACACAGAACTGTAAAACCTTTGCCAGAAAACCAGCTGGTTGGCAACTGAGAGTACAGAATACAGTATCAGGACTGTGCAATGGAGGACAGTGACCTATAGTTTAGTGATTTTTTTTTTAAATGAATAGAGTATTGTAAAAAAGCAGGCCATACTAAACAATGCACCAAGGCTGGAAAAAGTTCAAGGAAACATTGCAGGTGGGATCCCTAAAGCATCTGAAAGTTGATGGGGACCATAGCAGTTTCCAGGAGCCACCCCTTAATCCCCCTGACAGAAGCTAAAGGTGGTTGCCATACCTGGACTGGATGCAAAAATTTGATGTTGCCTTCTTTTAGTCTATTGCTGGTTCTATCTCATCTGTTACCCAGACCCTTGGCAACCTCTACAGCCACAGAGAGCAGAGTTCTGGCACCTCTTGAGACGTGGCTGTCCCTAACCCCCTAGTTCAGCCAGATAGCATAGGAAGAGCTCTTTCATAATTGTATTGGGGCACAGGGGAGCAGAGCCAAATAGTGAATTTTTGGCATGCTGTGAAAGACTTCCACTGATTCTAACATTCATGTTTTTCCTGGAATCAGTATGAAATAGGGAGCCAACTTTCAATAAATAATCGAGGAGTTCTGGAGACAAAGGGGCACAATGTAATGAGAGACAGAAGGGGGTGAATCACATTGCTGAAGTTGCATGCCTGGAGAGGCAGAAGCACAGGGGGGACAACTGCTCCCTTATGAAAAAACAGAAGTGTACATTACTTCATATTTTACAACTTTCTATTTTACTAAGTAGAGTATGAAACATTTTGTTCCCAGGCATGGCCCAGCTGGCTCCATCTTAACTCATCTGCCTTCTGAGTGAAGGGGGAATCCTTCACAGAACTTTGGGATGTCTTCAATATGCTCTTGGATGCTCAGTGCCAAAATCTTACTGGTGGAATGATTGCCTAGGACAGGTTCTGGCAAATTGAAGGCGACCTGTCTCTTTTCCCCAAAAACTCCTTTATATTGTAGAGATGGCAAAGTCTTTCCTCTCCTTCAAAAAATAGTTCTTGAGGAGGATATTCTACATTCCTTGTAAGCCCTGAAGGACTTCCATTTGCATTTGTCTTTCAAGGCTCAGCACAGTAGCCATGATGGAGATGATAACATCCCACTCAGAGGCCATCACCTATCTTTTACAGGTCAGAAGAATGATGTCAGCTCCATCCTTTCAGCATTCCTAGCCCACAGCCTTGAGACAAGAAGAATCTTACTATTCATAGTTGCTTGGTATTTTTATTGTATGCTTTGGCAGTTATACATTGTAACTAGACCCATGAATTTCCAAAGCACAACTGAGCTAGCTGAGACTGGGCCATAAGACCTGAAGAAGACCAGGTCATATGATCACAGAACCTAAAACTGGGAACCTTTAACTGACAACATAGTGCTGGGTAAGCAGGTAAACTGGAGATGTATTTAACCTAATTCTGCACTATGCAGCATTTGGGGAGCAGTTTCTGTCTCTTATGAAGCTACACTGTCAGAAAAGTGGTGTCATGCAGTACAGTGGTGTAATGTGGTGCAGAGTCAGACTCCAAGAGCGATAGATTGATGTCCATAGATTGAAAAAGGGAGGCATTCATGAGACAGGCTTATTATTTCAGCAGCTTTCTAGAGCCCTTAGGATGTGCTACAATTAAGTATTAAGAAAAACCTTTCCATCCCTGCTTTAATATCAAACACCAGTTATAGGCATTTGAGAAAGGTACACTGTCCATCCAGTTATGACATACAGTTATGTGAAATCAAGAGCAGGTAACAGGCCCTTCATCTCTGGAATTTCTCTGATGACAGTTTTGTCATATCTGTACTCTATATATTCTAACGAACCAGTTTGTCTGTGTTATTTTTTGCTGAATGGAATGACAGATCAGCTATGTCCTATGCTTTATATACTTCATACAGCCAAGAGAGATCCCAAGAGTGAAAGCTGGTGCTTTTAAGGAATAGGATACAAGTTCTGTTCCATGGATTTCTTTGTGGTCCTAATGTAGCATTATGACAACAATATGGTCCTACATGGCCATTGATTTGGTGCAGTAATTTTCATCCTTTTGCATACTCCACTTATACCTATGGTACAAGTAGGCACACTCACTGTTACACTTGAAGGCCTGATAGAGGGATTTGTTAAGCAAATCAAGTTTTGCAGTTAAAGAGAGAATAACAAAGAAACCACATGTCTGCCATGAGCAGCCATGTGAGTTCTAGCCAGCAGAAGGTGTTCAGGGTGGGTCACCTTACCATCACTGATCTCTCAAGTTCTACCTCCTGGAGCAAATCCGCAAATTCCTTAAAGGATTCAGCTAGAAAGAGAAAGAACAAGGAAAGAGCTGATTAATGCAGATCCTGGTCAGATCAGTGTCAAATTTTAGCCTCCTTATTGCCACAGTCAGTACAACACTCCAAGCAGAGCCAGAAAAACATGTGGGTTTTATTGGCTGACACCCCATCTAAGCTGGATGTTTTCAGCTCCTATATAACACAAGAAGCAAGGAGACCTATGGCACTTAAAGATTAACAAATTTATTTATCGCATGAGCTTTCATGGGAGAAACAAACACAAGCTTTCCTTTCCTCTTACCACTACACACACCAAAGCCATGCCCATAATGTGCCTTTTAGACTTAAGTGGCAAGTTGAAAGCTTTACAATTCAACTTTAATGTAGGTCTCTGGACAAGCTTGAAATTCTTCCAGCATCTTTGTCACTTTGAAGGCTCCCTGCCCATTCTCTCAGGATTAACCAATTGCTTAATCATTCATGGTAGGAGAGTGTGATCACAACTGACATAATGCTGCTCCATGAGTTGGCTAGAAGAGTGGAAAACTGATGTCCTTTGGCTGCAACTCTGCTTGAGGCAGAAAGCACTGACTCCATCAGCCATAGAAAAAGCAGCAGGACACTGCTCCTGTTGTCAAATTCTGATCTCTTATGGAGCAACATGCAGGTTTGTCCTTCTTGAAGCTTCCTTTATTTAACCAAAAAGAAAGCAAATTCAGTCCATGACAGCTCTCTCTGCCTCCCACTCCCCAATGCTGGGCCTTGAGGAAGATAGATGAAAACCACAAAAAATACTGAGGGGCAACACTAACAAGAGCCCATTGTCATGCTGCACAGACTGATCTGATCATTTTAATAACCACATTCTGGGGC
Source organism: Podocnemis expansa (assembly GCA_007922195.1). Classification (NCBI taxonomy): domain Eukaryota; kingdom Metazoa; phylum Chordata; order Testudines; family Podocnemididae; genus Podocnemis; species Podocnemis expansa. The sequence goes on from ML681991.1 coordinate 24,439,985, forward strand.
AAAGACACAGTGTTTGTTCCCTCCAAGTGAGAAGTTACCAAGGTGACATAACAGAATTAATCAAGGCCTGTTAGATCTGTCTCAGAAGAACTGGAAAAACTGCTGCTGTAGGTTTGATTTGCTTCATTGTAGAATAATGAGGAAACTAAAGAGTGAACAGGGAAATCAAGCAGAAATATTTCATGCCCGATGCAGCTGAACATGTGGAATGAGTTACCAAGCAAGCTCTGTAGAACAAATTATGCCAAGAGGGTGGGAAAGTGAGAGAAAAGTTCAGTGTCCCTTTCTACTATTGTGGGACGTGGTGGGTAGAACTCACACCACCTGTTCCTACACCTGTGCAGCCTAATCCTCCCTCTATAGTCACAGCAGTGGATAGCTGGCGCCTATGAGACCTTGGGGAGGGGAATACCACTAGGTGAGAGGTTGGAGTTGGAGAACAGCTACCAGAGGCACTCAGGTTCCTTTGTCTGCTACTGTCATTGCTTGTAGAAATGAGTACAGAACTTCTGCTCCATGCCATCTGCCCAACCCTCTGGAGAGGTAAGGTGTCACATGAAAAACTTTGGCAGTAAAGCTCCAGAGCAGGCCACGCTACTGGGGGAGATCATGCTAGTGGTTAAAGTAAAGGAGTCAGCACTGTGTAAAAACACCCTGAAATCAGGATGGGTTTATCTGATTAGCTCTTCACTGGGATTCCTTCGTCTGTGATGCTTGAGAAACACAGGGGGAAGATCTGAGAATGAATTTACATGTAGATACTGCCTCAGTGTCTGTAGGAAATGGTCATGCGCATGATAATGAGTGTGGAATACTGCACAGAGCCCTGTGGAGAAGCCCTCTCCACCAGCTTTGCAGATATTCCTCCTGCCCTCTATTCAGACTCACCCTTGGCGTGTTTACAGTTCAGGTCCTCTCCTCTTAGAAGTGTTATATGTAGTCAATTCACCCTAGCAAGGTAGATTGGAAAATTAACCCACTGATAGTTTTGGGGTTTTTTTTAGAAAAACTTTGGCTTTTGGCAAAACAGAAGTTTAGAGCACTTGCAAGGGAGAACGTCAAAGGCAACGGCTCTAAAAACTGATCTGCGTTACCAGTGGTTTAGCACATCCTTAGCAATATGCCCCGTAATGAAGAATGGAAGCATCCAGGCATGCAGGGCTTTTTATACACCAATGTCTTGTTTATGCACACATCTCCTCAGGTACTCTGGAATTACCCACATAATTTACCTATGTGTCAATGGAAGAAGAAGCCCATTTAAACTGGTAAAAGGTGATCTGTGAGTGACAATAATTCTTACAATCTTTCGGTGCTCATTTAGACAGTGCAACCTGCAGGTATGACCAAAGGACCAAGAACAATCTGCTATTTAAACAATATACTATTCCAATAAAGGTGGAGTCAACTTGTGCTCTATCCATTTGGAACACTCTTTAAGATGGAAGGTTGACTATTAAGGATTGTGTCTAGAGCATATTTCACTCCTGTGGTGATCTTCTCAGCCACACAGCTGTTTATGTTTCTGGGGGCTTTCTAGAGAGCTCTGTCTATTGCCTTTTTGCTGTGGATATATGTGAAAACATGCCTCTATATTATTGATGTTATTTAGGGACACTATAATGTTAGTCATCCAAAAGTATGCAAAAAAGAGAGTTTAAAAGCAATTAAGTGACCCCCATGGGAAAGCTCCATCTACAACAGACAACACCAGTAAGGCGTCTTCCCTGAGTCACATTTGAAGCATTCAGCTTCATTATTTCAGAACAGTTCATTTTAGCTTTATCCTAATATATCTGCTGAGTTTGTAAAGAACACAGGCCTTGCATAACAAGTGTCACGTTGCTCACACTTATAAATCAAAAATGCTCCCCTAAAGTTTGATTTAAAAATATTCTATGGATTTTTAAGCTCCACCTCTAGTTCTGCATAGCACATCTCTAAACTACCACATCCTATGACCAGGGACAATCTTGACACCAATTATAAATCATCATGTCTTAAGAATTTTAAAAACAAAATGATCAAAACTTCTGCTGGGATGTCCATGCCATGCTCCCATTTTCAGACTAGTGGGAGATTTTCAAGAAGGCTTTCTTCTCTCATCATTTGGAGAGAGACTGAAGGAACTGGTGTGGAAGGAGAAATACAAACTATACTTCTTCATGATGAGTGATCAGAGGATCTCCATAAAAAGAGATAAATGACTTGCTTTGCAGCTAAGGAACTAATTGGTATTGTTTACATTTGTGTGGCCCAAGTTCTGACCCCTTCATCTTTCTCAAATCTGTTTGCAAACACCTTATATAGGAACTAATTCTTGATAGTCCTCCTCACTCTCCCAAACCTTCCACAACAAATGCTTTACTGTTACTGTGCACCTAGTGCTAGGGAAAGGTGCCAGTCTGATAGCTCGAGAGACTGAAGCTCTTTATTCACAGAACAGGTGGTCCATTGAGCAGATGCATCCATAGTGCATGCATCCCCAATCTGACGGATGAAGAGGCTCTGTTTTCTTTCCACCACAACCACTCTAGAGTAGTGAACACACAGGCTACGCATTCAGACTGCGCTGCTGAGCTGGAAATTTCTTTTCTTTTGCATTAACAGGAAAGAGACACTTTCTTCTTGGATAGCTCTTTGCCTCAGATCCTTCCGTTCCCAGAAGGGCTGATTTATATGCAGTTTTCCTCTCCTTTATCCAGCATCACATGCGTTTGGAAATTCAATATCTCTTTTTCCGTTATAGTTGGGATCTGAATTGTTTTCAGAAGATTTCACCTATGAGTTTTATGCTGAAGGAAATCAGATGATGAGGGGAAAGCCACCATGTGTTTATAAAAGGCAGCCTTTGCTTTCTTTCCTTCGTTTCCCCTCTGATGCAGGCTCCTAGAATCCCTCTCAACACAGATGCTGTCACATTTCACACACTAACAATAATTTGATAAACCTGGCTTGAGCGTGCAATAGTAGGCTAGCTATTTTCCTGTCTTTGCACCCAATCCTGCAAGTGCTGAACACTCTCAACTGCCACTGATGCCTCTGGGAGTGGAGGCTATTGGTATTTTGCAGAATCAGACTCTATGGCATTTCCATGGGATAAAAACCAAGTGGGATTTTCACCCATGAAAGATCATGCAATAAATATGTTTGTTGGTCTTTAAGTGCCACAGTCCTCCTGTGTGACTCATGCAGATTCATGGCCTATACTATCTTATTTCCTGTAGCTTGAATTTTCCAGCACAACCAAAGAATTCCTCAACATTTTACAAAGCCCTCACATACTGGTGTCACCACAACAACAGTTCCCAGACTTTAAAACTGCTAGTTCACAGTGATGGTTAATCCAAGGGCAGATGAATGCAAAAAATGCCTTTTTTAGGAAGTTTTGTTCATTACTTTTAGCTCTGTGAATGCAGCTGGCAGATGTTTAACTAATGAAGAATTCACTGGGTTGGCAGGAAATAAAATACACAGAAACCAAAGCAGAAATGGAGGCATCGAGATCAGGGAAGCTCTACATGCTACTGGCTGTTCACAACAAAGCTGCAGCTGCAGGGGCACCTTGGGCACCTTTTTCAATGGACTGATGCATGTTAATCTTTTTCCCTGTGAGTCACAGATCAGTGCTGATTTCAAGGTCACTGTGAGGACTGCATAGCACATTTTGAACCACAGCAAATTTAGATGGAAGAGCACTATTAGTCTGCTTTGGAAGACACAACAAATATAGATGGAAGAGCACGGTTAGTCTGCTTCAGAACACAAAGCCAAGTGCTCGAGTCACACTGTCTGGCCCAGGTGAAGAGACGGAGCAAGGCAACATCTGATAGCACTCTGAAGAGGTCACCTCCGGGGTACTGCATCACTGCTGGACTACTGCAAGTCATTTCCAATCTCTGGCACTAAAGTGAAGGATTAGAGCTAGCAAAACAATCAGGGAAAAATTAGTCTACAGCAATGTGTGTCAATTCTAAACATTAGTCCTTGAAGACTTATAAGATGTGCTATGAATTTTATTTATGACTGCAACAAAGAGACCCGTGTACTATGAACCAAATGGTACCACAGAAACATGGCTTCTGATTCTGTGCAAGGACCGGAACAGTTATCCCTGCTATGCAGTATCATAACAAAAGAAGATAACTTTTTTATGTAGCTGCAAATCTACATTAAAAAAAAAGCACTTACCAATATTAATCTCATCATCTGTTAGCGTGTCCCCAATAAAGTCAAACTGAAAGGACTGTAGAGTCTGAGAGAATTTCTGCACAGCATAAGAATAATCTGAAAAAGAAAGATTAAAGTTTGGATATTTATGTAATCAATAGAGGGGGGTGGGGAATAAAGTTTTAGGAAATGGATGTTGGAAGAAAAGATTTATAGTGAAGGGATAGAAAAACCAGACCAGATCTTTGGGCTTCCCATGGATTTCCAGCTGTCTTGGAAAAAAATGTGCATTTTATGTGCTGATACTAGTGGCTCCATTTTCCAAGAGTCTCTGAAAGTGCACCTGCAACACTGGCAGATGAAACAAGTTCTACAAGCAACTGAACATGTGTCTAGATATCCTGGCAATGAGTGTAGGAACAGTTTTCATCTGCAGCAGGGCCACAGCTAGGCTATCTGGCAGCTGGAACAAGCAGTCCCCAAGGCGCCCCCCGTGCATCCCAGGCCCCGATCCAGCCCAGGGCCCGATCTGGATCCAGCCCCAGTGCCTTGGCCAGGCAGGTGCCTTCCCCGTTGCCAGCAGATCACGGCCAGGGCTGGAGGGTGTGGGGGTTTGCTGGCTTTCCCTGCTGCCGACAGATCATGGTCAGAGCCAGGTGGGGGGTGCTGGCTTTCCCCACCACTGGCAGATCGCAGCCAGGGCTGGGAGGGGTTGCCTTCCCCAGTGAGTGCGGCACAGGGGCAGGGCAGGAGATGACCTGCCCCAGCCTGGCCCCTGGAGGAATGTGCCTTTGGCAAAGGCACATTCCTCTTCGGGGCCAGGTAGGGTCAGTCATCTGGCGCCCTTTAAACTTTGTCGCCCAGGGCTTTGCCCCATTGGCCCCACCCTAGTTACAGCCCTGATCTGTAGAAACCTGTGCAGTTTCAAATACGCTGTTCTCCATTTTGGGATACCATCAGAGATTTTGATACTATGAGTATTGTTTATGGGGTCCAAGAGAGGTTAGACATTGTGGGTGGTAGATTGGACCTTTTCTCTCCATCCCTTGTGAATAAATAAAATGTAAGTTGAACGTTCTGGGTCAGATCTTTTACTAGTGGAGATCAGTATAGCAATATTCAGATCAGTGGAGTTACTCTGATTTATATCTGCTGAGGATTTGACCTGGCTGGGTGCTGAATTTGTTATCCACAGAATACCTTAAAATGTGTTGTCAAACACTGAAGAACTACCCATCCTGGCATTTTAAACCAAGATTCTCAAAAATATAACAAAGCTCTTTATATAGCTGCTTTATCTTCCGAAGTACCAAGTGTGCAACAGCTCCCATTGGAGTGAACAGATAATCTGTACTTTTCAAAATCAGGCATTTAAGCTATGTCTACACTCTTGGCAGCAAATTCGCCACCGTCAGTTCGCTCTTCCAGGTTTGATTGAGCAGTCAGCGAAGACGCACTCAATCGATCTGAGGTTCGACTCAATAACTCCAGCCCTGGATTTAGCTCAGGCTCACTGGGTTTACAGTACAATTTCACTAATGCAGAGCTTGGACCCAGGATCCCAGGACCCTGCAGGGCTGGAAGGCCTGAGGTCAAGTTAAACTGGAACTCAAGGCCTAAGGCCTATTGCTTTGTAATGTACGTGCAATCCTGATTGATTTGGGTCCCAGGAGTCATCCAGAAATACCCAGTAATTCCACAGGACACCTTCCTTAGTCCTTTCTACCCCAACAATTCTGCAATCCACTCTACTGAAAAAGGAAGCCCCATGGCAACAGCTCAGGTCAGTGTTATCATATTCTCTTCTGATCACTACCAGGGATCCTGCAGGGTTTGTATCAGAGAGCAAACTGATCCAAGTCTTTTGCAAAGCATGCTGCTTCAAATGTCCTGTAATGCGCAGGGAGGGCAGTAAAGTTTTCTCACAGTCTACCATGGTTAGGGTTACCAGATATCAAAGTATGGAAGGGAGGACAGGGAAGTACGAAAAGGAGGACACATGGAGAAAATGTAGTATTAATGTAATATTCTTCTGTTTTTAGGGGGCCCTGGAACGCTTTCCCCTAAAAATAAGGTATTCTGGGGCATTCTGGCATACCTTAACCCCTATAGGCAAAAAGCCAGACAAAATCATATATTTTTAAAATGCCTGCTGGACGGAGGACGTGAAGGTAAAAAGGAGGACATGTCCTCCTTTTGCCTGATGTCTGGTAACCCTAACCATGGTCCTAAGACTAGACTGGCCACATTTGGTGGAGTGGTATGAGGGACTCTGGGATACGGTTGCTTTCATTCAGGGCTGCGCACTGCAAGGTGGACACCAGAACCCTAGGTTCAAGCAGGGGTTGGGAAAGTCTTAATGTAGAGTTAAAATACATGGTACGTGAATAAGCCCATGGTTACCTAAAACAGGTCAGCTAACTCGAATCACACTAACATTATGATTGTGTGGGATTACATTGCAGGGTAAAAATACCTGTAGAGCTTGTCAACACAGAGATACTCAAGTAAAGTTATCTGAATTAACGAAAGGTGTGAATTTAAAATTGATTAGTTACACTGCATTAAACCCCTAAGAAGAAGCGCTGCTGGCCCGGGAAATGACCCGGGGCTCAGTGCACCGCGACTTAGGGCTAAAGCCTGGTGAGCATGCCACTGCTGCTGGTGGCCTGGCAGCAGTCCCAGGGCTCGGGTGCTGGGATTTGGGGCTCGAGCCCCATGAGCCTGGCGCCAGCGATGCCCCTGCCCCTAAGCAGACAGACACACTCAGAATTAAAGTGAAGTTCATTACACTAAACCAAACAAAGGTTGCTTTAATTCTAAATAGAGCAGTGGGTCTTGTGGTATGTGTACCCCTGATGGTACGCAGCAGTCTTCTGGGGGTATATCAACTCCCTAAATTCCTGCCTTGTTTTATAGCAGGCTCCGTAAAAAACACTAGCAAACTCAGTACAAACTACAATTACATACAGATAGTGACTTGCTGATACTGCTCTACATACTATATGCTGAAATGTAAGTACGAGTGCTGGGAACAGGACTCCATGACCTCTCATGCTCCCTTCCAGTTTCTATGATTCTATGAATATTTATATTCCAGCTGATTTATTTTATAATTATGTAGTAAAAATGAGAAAGCAAATGTTCAGTAACAGTGTGCTGTGACACTTTTGTATTTTTATGTCTGACTTTGTAAGCAAGGCCTTTTAAATGGCAGTGCCTAAAACAAATCAGATTCCTGAAAAGGGTACAGTATTTTGGAAAGGTTGACAGACACTGGAAGAGAGTATCCATACAGGGCTTTAACGCAGTTTAAATAATCCACTTTAAAAATCACACCTTTAGTTAAGATTCAAAGGGGCAGTCATGTTAGTCTAGTTCAGCAAAACAAGCAAATGAGCAAGGAGTCCTGTGGCACTTAAAGACTAACAAATATATTTATTGGAGAAGCTTTCATGGGAGAAAATCCCACTTTGATTTTCTGCCATGAAAGCTCATGCAATAAATATATTTGTTGGTCTTTAAGTGCCACAGGACTCATTGTCTGCTGGCTTGTTTGTTTGTTTTACCTTTAGTTAAAGCAGATTAATTTTTCTAAGGGTGTCCCCACTGATGATAAGCCCTTAGATACTCAGGGCCATAATTTCAAAAATATCCTCTGATTTGGGTTCCTCAATTTCTGGATGCCCAACTTTAAACACCTGGGCCCTACAACACAATCTCCTATTGATACTTTAGCATCTAGGGAGTGATGTCCTTTCAAAAAACTAAGGAACCCAAAATTGGAGGCCACTTTTTAAAATCTGGGCTGTTGGTTCTGTAAGAAAGTGTGGCTACACAAGGGACTTGCCTATCGAAGTGACCTAACCTGCATTAGAACAACACATATCCACAAACATGCAACTCTAACTACCTGTTTAGGGTTCCTTTTCCCCATATGTTTTCTTTCCATAAACAGCAGCAGTTTTAGATGCATTCTTTAGTTTTGATGGAATACTGGCTTTGTAATACCACTTTTGGTTGGTATTTGGAACACCTAAACAAAAACAATCTAAGATGTTTGCCAAGTGCCTATTATCTTCATGATGAAGCCTGAGAGTATCATTTTACATCTATAGTGCATTTAGAAAGTACTACAAAGACTAAATCCTTATTCTCTCAGGACCTCAAGCTATTGCCTCAAATGATGAGACACAGTTCAACTGAGATCAGAGCTCACCTAGTTATAGATCAGTCAAGAGTATTCTTAAAATCAGGTTTGTATGTGTGTTCTAAAAGGAAGGAATGGTGAAACATGGTGAAGGAGGTTGCAATTCCCTTGCAACCTGCTGTGAAATTCATTTTCCCCCCCTTACTTCAAGAAGTCTGGTCCCCTGGTGATTTAAAAAATGACTTTAAATATTGACCTTAATCCAGGTGACCACCAACAGTTTTGAAAAAATCTTTTACAACAGCAGCAAGGGGAGCAAAAATATTCAGCTCACATTGCTTCTCTCTTTCCAAATTGCAAGCAAAAATCAGGACTGAAATTTGTCCACTCTTTACCCCTATTCTCCATCTATGCTTCATCAGGAAGCAAAAGGCAAAAATGCTGGCTGAATCTGGAGAGTGGGGGAAAGTTATCCATAAATTTTCATTTGCCTGGCCTCTTAGCTTTCCTACTCAATAGTCCACCTAATCAAGAGGAAACAAGGGTAGAAGGAAGAGCCGGAGTTCGTCAGATGCCCTCGGCTTCGTTTCCGAAAGTTTTAATGAGGCTGATGATTACATTCTGCTTCACCCATACACAGAGTTTTCAGAAAATATGAGCAAGAGGATGGGCACAGTAATTAAAGCAGAGTCCAACTCCTCCTCTGTCCCATGCTGAACTGGCCTGCTAACATGGTAATCTCCCAGATGGCCTAAACCCTGCTTGTCTGGGATCCAAGGCAGCATTAACAGTGAGCTTTCCATCTCCAAAGGCCCTACGTACATCCGGCCCCTTATGGTGCTGGAAGAAATACAATCGCTTTCTACTTGTCTGTCTACTGACAGTAACTAGGAATGGGGCGGGCTGCATCTCAGTGATGCAGGGATTTCAGCGAGGGTTGAACAGTACCTGCCAATTCCTTCCTTCTGTCCCATCCTACAAGCAGCAAACCAGCTGGCAACTTGATCTTGGTTGCAGTGGTTGTTTTTCCTGCTGCTGCTAGTGCAAAATTCTAGACAAAGGAAGCAGTGTCTCTTTAATGCACATTATATCAGAGGTTTTTAGTTCACTGATCACTGGAATAAGTTGGCCCTGACTGCCTACAGAGCAGCCTTGTAGTCAAGGTCCTTCACAGTTAATCACAGCAAGGCTGCCCTCTTGCCCCCAGCCTGTCCTGTGCTCTTTTCAGTGTCAGAGAGCACACAATGACACCGTGCTTCCTGGCTATGCTCAGTGACTTCAAAAATTGAAACTCCAATATGATTAGATGAAACCTGATTGCACTGAGACGAGATGGTGACTACAGTGAGACAGATGGCCGGTCCCAGCTCTGTCACAGACAAGTCACATCACTCCTCTGTGCCCCAGTTTCCTCATCTGTAAAATGGAAAGGACAACCCATAACTATCTCAGAGTGAAAGTGCAAGGCTTGCTTTGTCAATGCTTGGAAAGGAGCTTCAGGAAGCCTAGATGACTGGTGCTAAAAAAGAGTGGGGTATTATTGAGAATTCTGGTGTTTGACTGCTGTATAATTTATTTCACATGGGGGCAGGAAAGGAGGTTCCAAGGAGATCCTAACCAGTAATTTCCCATTCCTCCTCACAAAACTAGGGAACAAGACGAGCCATTCTGCTAGCTGAGAACGGAAGGACGTGGTTGCCTCTTGGAGCATCCCTTTGGCTGTCACTAGAGCAGAGGTCTCAAACATGCAGCCCATGGGCCATATGCGGCCCCTAAAGCTATTTCCTGCAGCTTGCAATGACACTATTGTTACCGGCATTTGCAATATCGTTCTATGAAAAGGTTTCAGTGGTGTAGCCCTCGTGCTAACATGCTAGTCTTCATGCGGCGCTGTACTAGTCCTCACGCAGCCCTCATGGTAATTTGATTTTGAGACCCCTGCATTAGAGCAATGCTCAAGTTTTTCCCTCTCTGACCTAGAGCACAGGCATGCAGCTTCTGCAGTGGTCTGATCCTGTCATTCTAGAGCAGGGGTGGCCAAGCTTATGGAACTCAAGAGCCGCACAAGTCGATTATTAAACCTTCGAGAGCCACACTGAGACATATAAGCACATATTTTTACCTACTCCAAAATTACTAAGCTTAAAATTCATTGCACCCTTTAATTTTATCATAAAAATAGGGAAAATATTGATCCACTGTCAGATTCTAATAATTATTTAAGATTACCATGAAACTAGGCCTATACAGTAAAAATTTAGCTGTTGCTAGATGTAGAACACTACAGGCTTGTGGGAAGTCTTTTTTTAAATCTGGGCAGTAACCTGTCAATGCAGCAGGTAAAAGCTCTGAGATGCTGATCTCTAAGTATTGCACAATGTTTTGAATTTCATTGTGGAATATGCTGCTTCACAGCAGTGAGTTGTGCCAAAAATTGCAAGTAATCTACCTTCAGTTTTAAACTTTTCTCCTTTGCATTTTCATTTCTTAGCATTCCACATCATGTTTAGGACTTGTAAAACATGATTTTATTTTAACAATGAGTACGCTGCATTAGGGCCTATGAGAAAATCTAAACATGCTATGGCTTCTCTGACCATGTCATGCATCTCTCCCCCGGCCCCCGTTGCTGCTTCACTGCTATCTCTTACCACACTGCTGCTTCTCTGCTCTCTCCAACCATGCCACACTTCTGCCTCCCACCCCATCCAGGCAACCACCATGCCCCTGCTTCACTGCCAGGATTTCTGCCAGTAAACTTGTTCATTAAAATACTCATGGACAGTGAAGACAAAAGGTCTGAGGACTCAGACACAATTAATTTTAAAATGAGAGTAATAGTGAGGGAAAATACTGCTTTCATCTTAATCCTGTGAAGAGATGCACACAGGGACACCTTTTCAACTGTTCAGAATCACAACAGATCAGTGAGAATTTAGGGGGACATAAAATGCAAGATCAGAGCCTGTTTCAGTAAGTGCTTTGGAGTCCATGCACAGAAGACACTATGGAAAAAATCTCATTGAGTTTATTCAGTTTGGGGTCAGGCCCTGTATAAATTCTAAATATCAATATTTGGTTTTTATAATACAAAGTAAAATTGTTATTGGTGAGAGATTTTTTTTTCAGAAAGTTTACAACACAATTTTCTGTCCTCAGCCCTTCACAACAATCACTCTTGTCTAATGGGCTCAGATACCCATAGAGTCATTCATGAAGACTGCACTGAAATGTAAATAGATTTTGACTATACAACAAAAAAAAGAATTAATACATATTGAATGCTGTTTAATGAGTAGAAGTATAGTGCTGCTATTGAACTTTGCAGTGAATGTAAATTATCTTGGTAATTGACTTAGTTATATTAATTAAAATTTTCTTATAAAATAAATGTGCTAGCAGTTCCTTCTGCAAACAGATGACATACTGATATCTCAGGCACACTCGTTCAATGGACTTAAGGAAATTTTTTTTCTAAAGCCAGTTTTCTGTAGTGGTGGTCTATCCTAAGTCTAAATCATTTTGCATGCTGAAAATGAACCATGATCCATAATAAACACTTGTAACATTCTTTAAATAGAGGGTTTTTTTTAATAACCTTTTGACGGTAGTCAGTGGTTTTGGATGTAACACTTGTGTCAATTTGCAGTCATTTCTGATTATTCTTATTTAATTCTCAAAATAGAAACACAAGAGAAATAATTTTGCATTATATTACAATATCTGGAAATGCCAGGTGATTTTTAAAAAAGAATTAATTTGCAATTGCTTTGCAGATTTACATTGCTAATTATCATCACTTATCTGTAGTTCATTGTAGACTTGTTCCTGATCAATGTATGTTGTCAGTTTTAAAAATATTTACCCAGAAAACAATATCAAAAAAAGAAAAGTATTTAAAAACCATGCACTGATATAATTAAAGACTGTATCATTATGCACACAGACAAGGAGGGTAGAATTAATATTGTGGGGGTAAACTGTAGAATCTGGCAGGTACTTGCTCTGAGTGCTTGACTTTCCACCTAACTGCTGGCTCTGACAATGCTGCCCCTCCCCTCCCTTCCCCGCTCTGACCAGGCTGCTTTTTCCCTGCGGGCTCTCCCAGGGCTGCCCCTCCCTTGGCTCTGACCAGGCTGCTTTTTCCTGCAACTCTGACAAGGCTCCTCCACTGCCGCCTCTCACCCTGCTGCCGCCTCTCTGCTGTCCCCGACCACTGCAGATTTCTCGTCCCTGGCTCCCGCCACATCACCCTTCCCTCCTGCGCTCTCCTGGGAGCCCCAATTTTTCTTTACAGAGCCGCGTGCGGCTCGCGAGCCAGTTTGGCCACATCTGTTCTAGAGCTCATTTAGCAATTTGATATCAACTAATAGAATGTCTGAACTGACTGCTTTGTCACTTTTAGAGGGCCCTCTCCACTTTTGGACACCAGACACCTTGGTAAGTCACTCAGGTACATTCCTGAATTCTCCTCCCTACTGTTATGCTGGTGTCATAAGAATTGATCACCATGACTGCAAAGGGAACATGAGACATAGGGTTCGCAGAGAGAACATGGATGCTTGTAAAGGTCAGAGAAAACGAATGCCTGAGTTACATGGAGTTTGCATGACAATACAGTACTGTTGAAACTGGTCTTCTCAAAGGACTAACTGGGGAACCTAGCCAGCCTCTCTTCTCTGTACTCCTCCACACAGTGCAGTCACTCTTAGAGAATCTGGACAGTATTTGCTTCTGGTAAGCAGGCTGGCCTTGAGAAAGCTGGTCAGCCACTCTTCATTGTTATTTCTGTCTCTAGTGTTGAACATGTCCTTTAAACCTGAACAAACTTATTTCTGGGTAACAAAAACAACTAAAGTAAAGCCTCCATGACAGAGCCCAGTGTATCTCCTTTGTAATAGCCTGCAGTGGGTGTGCTCTTTGCAGGCAGGCAGATTTCTTAGAAATGTAAGCACGCAGCAGGCAAAACAAAGATCTTGCAGTTTCGTTGCATACACCATACCGTAGGTGCACTCTGGGCTTGAAGAGCTTCAAGTGGAACACAGGCTACACACGTAAATGCCAGGTGCATCAATAACACTGTATGAATCATGGTATCACAACGCAGCTGGCTCCAGCAAATGAAGAAGGTCTAGCTACCTGTGCCAGGACAGGTATGCCTATTTTGCCATTTAAAGAGGGTATGATAGAACATCCCAGTAAAAGAGATAAATCTGGTCATAAAAGGACAGATGAGACCTGCTTGGAAGTGAGGAAAAGGGCAAGCAAGACCTGTCACATTGCCTGTATATTCAGGACCTGGGAGATGACTGAAGACAAGCAGACCAGCAAGAGGCATCCCCAAGCCAGAGAGCCAAGGCAAGAGAGCTGAAGACAGGAGAAGCAAGAGAGGGAGATCCCTGCTGGCTCCAAGCCAGAGAGCTAGAGCTGAAGAGTACAGAGGGCTGAAGGCAGGGAGGTAGCAGAGAAGCCTTAACACTGATGTCTCCAGGGTTGAAGAGCTGGACCCAGAAGAGCCCTGAGATGCCCTGACAAGGAGGTCCCCCAGCAGAGAGGCTCCAGTGGTTCCCACAGGGCAGAGCAGGGCTGCACCCCAGCTGGAAGGGCTGAGGTAGCTGTCCTGGTACAAGAACAGGGGAGTCCTGATCTGGGCATCGTCACTGGGGTGTGATACGTGAGGTATAATGGGACAAGACATTAGGTGACCTTAATAATTGTTTGCTTTGGGGTGAGAAATGGACAATATGTTTTGGACTTTTACTATGGATTGTTTTGAACTATGTTCAAGGAGGGAAAACTGAGAGATGGGCTTATCATGCATTAGCCTGCCACAAGCAGAGCCGTCCTTAAGGGGGGCTAAAAGGGGCAACCGCCCTAGGCCTCGTGCTTTGGGGGTCCCACACAACTGGCGGGAGTAAGGGAGCAGGGACCTTCTTCAAGCTGAAGAGCTAGCCTGGGAGCAGCTCTGGCTGGTCAAGGAAGGGGGAAGGGAATTCAGACAGGCAGCGTTTGGTTACAGGAACTCTTGACTTAAGTAGCCACCTTCCCACAACTGCTCTCTGAGGGGAAGAGAAAGGGCAAGTGTTGAGATAAAACTTAAGGAGCCAGCCTCAGTCAAGGAAACAAGGACAAAGTCAGGAGAATGTCACATCCCCAGCCTTTACAAATCAGGACCTTCTCTTTGAATTTACATCAGCATCTCTAGAAAGTGTTCAAGATACTAAGGAACTTTTTTCCTTCTACACTTAACAAGAGTTTTCAGTCTTCAGGGATGTCTTTTTGAGCAAACTTCTCTGTGAAGATAATGATCTATTATACCTGAGAGAGAAGACCCCAGGCTAGCACTTATATGGAAATACTGGGTTTTTAGGGTTAATGGCCATCAATCAACACATTAAAGAAGTTTTTTGTCCTTCCTTCTGAACTGTAAGCATGCCCCATTGTCATTGATTGCAGTAAGAGCACCAGTTCCAAAGCATGGCAAAGAGGAAAGCAGCTGCGGCCATGTGGGTCTACTTTAGTGAAACAAACATGGAATCCCTGATGTAAAATAAACAAGGAGTCTTGTGGCACTTTTATAAGCTAACAAATAAATAAATCTTTAAAATCTTTAAAAGTGCCACAAGACTCCTTGTTTGTTTTACATTAGGCTATCTGAGAGGAGGCCAAAGGTCCCTTGTTTCTTCTTCTCATCCTCAAACAGTACTTGAGTTTCATTACTTAGATCACCTGCAGAACAATGAGGAATGTATGAAATAAAATAAGACGGGAGGGGAGAGAGTCAGGCTGCATAAAGGAAATAACATGCATTAGACAATTGGAATCCAGTGCTTTAAGGTGAGAGAAGACCTAGATTTATTTCTTGATATTATCCAAAAATAGCATCTCCCTCTCTCTGAATTTTCAATTTAACAAAAACTTGATCTAAGAAAAATTATTAAACTTGTAAAATTGTGTGCCCTTCTTGAACAGAAAACCAGAACCACAAAGAAGAGTACCTCCAGATGTTCCTGTCCATTTGGCTGTGAGGTTGATGAAATATCACCGACACATTCAGTATTGCCTACCCCAAACATCAAAAATAGTCACAAGTCTGGCTTAAATATATCATTAAAACTCACTTAAAAATAAAGAGATGTTTAAAGAAATAATAAATGAGGGGGAGCTATTTTCTTTGACTTCTGGGTTTTGAGCCTTTAGGATAAAGTCAGGTCATGTTTTTCTGCTTCTCTCTGCAACTTTTTAGCCTGAAAGCGCTAGACATTTATGATTTTATTAAAGAAAAATGATGACACTGCCCAGTGTTCCCTCTAAGCTGATGATGCAGCTGAACAAGTTATGGGTGCACTTGGGGAGCCAATGGGCAGCAGGGAAGAAGCCCGTTGGGGCCGGGAGAACCAGCAGGGAACTTGCTCAGCTGCATCGTCAGCTTAGAGCATTGGTTCCTGAGCTTTTTCAGATTGGGGACCCCTTTGAAACAAACAAACAAAAAAATCTTTGCAGACCCCCCCCCCCCAGCTGATTATGTAATCTGGCCTGCATGGGCAGACTCTGGCCCGCACCAGTGGGACAGCTGGTGAGCAGCGCTGCCACCACCATTGCCTGCACCACTGGGTAGCTGAGCCGTGGCAGCTGTGGTCCCCTGCCCTTGGCCCGGCTGGGGAGCTGCTGTGGCTCCATCCACCTGCCAGGATACAGCCACAGACAGGGAAAGGCAGCCCTGGCAGGGAGCATCAGGGCTGTAGCTGGATTCTGGCCCTGGGTAGGGAGAGGCTCTGCAGACACCCTGCAATGTGTCCATGGACTTCTGTGGGTCCCCAGACCACAGGTTGGGAACCACTGGCTTAGAGGAAACACTGCAAAGTTTAAAATGGGAGGGCCCCTACACAAACTGATTCGTCCTGGGCCCTGCTCCCCCCTAGGGACAGCCCTGGCCAGAAGAGGGTGCTTCAGATGGGCCACCCTGTAAAATGTGGATTTTGGCTAATTCAGATTAAGATGCAATCAAAGTAATTTTGCCGTATGAAATAAAAAAATGGGGCACTCCAGGGGAAACATTAACATATATATACATCTGCAGCCACCAGTGCACAGAACACAGATGTCAGTGCCCTTAATACTTTACAATGGTTCTCACGAGTAGGGTATTTAAATGGGTTATGTCATTGCAGAATCTCTTTCCTGACTTTTAGCTAGAGTCCCTGGGGCTATAAGAGGCTCTTGGATAACAGCAGCTCTTACAAGAACTCACCCTTCACTGGAAAATTCCCACCCTCTTAAATCAAAACAAGAGGGCAAAGGCCAGTGAATTAACAGTTTCCTAGAGGGTGTTGCTGCTAACAACTCTCAGGGTTTGTAGCATGCTGGAGGCTACTAAGGGAGAAAAGGACTCAACTGGATTCTCTGGCTTTCCTGACATGATTCTCAGTGTGCCTACTTTTCACCAGTGCCCCGACTACCCAAGCCATCACACCATGCTGAGCCACTCTAGAAACTTGTGGGCAATCAGCAGACCATGGGACAAGTGAAAATCCTGTCCCAGGCCAAAAGAAGAATGGCTTCTTCATACGCATGTGAGAAAGCCCTGTGTCATGAGATTGATGGAAACAGAAAGCATAAAATCCCTTCCTTCCAATCAAAAGCCTTGTTCAGCAGTTTCCTCTAAGGGGCCAACTCTTAGGTCCTGAATGGAGAGATTCAAAGCCTGAATGTAGCTATTTAATTACCAGCTGCTAAGAAAGTCTTGAGAGAGAATATGAACTGGTGAACTCTAACACAAAAGTGACTCAATGGAAAGCCTGGGCAACTAACTCACTTTCAGCCTTTAGGAATTCACATACTTTAGGCCACATCTGAGAGGCCCTTATTCAGTTTTTACTCAGGCAAACTCTCCTTCTTCCCCACGCCAACTTCTCTCCTCTCTGCCTTTAAATTTTAACTGACATTTAGATGTAGCCATCCAATTTTTTATCTATCTTAATACCTTTAATGGCTCTCCCGGAAATCCTCTTTTCCTGCCTTGGATCAAGTTAATGTGCGGCTGTGTTCCAGCTCAGTGTTTCAAGGACAAGGATATTTCTCTTGACCAACAAGTGTATCCTTGAATAACTCCATCCAGAAACCAATAGGCAGCCAGTGCAGATCCTGCAACCCTAACACCATTCTCTCCCAGAAACAAACATTGCTTACCAATGCCTCCTGCAGTTTCATGATACAGCTCAACATGCGGCCTCAAGCACAATGCTTTGCAGCCACCAACACCTAAAGTGACAATGCCACAGGTGAGGGCAGGTCAGCTGACATCTGAATGAAACAGTTGTATTAGCAGTGTCACACGGCAGTGCAAAAATCCTCCTGGCCATCACAGCTCATCTACTAGCTCTTGGGAAACTAAACAGACCTATAAATTGTAAATTCAAACAACTCAAAGGTGGGTATACAGCTCTCGGTACAGGAAGCAACTTTATCCTCACCCTGTCTTTTCAAAAAACAAAACAAATGTCCCCCTCTCAACCTATTAGTTCTTATTTATATGCAGAGTACAGGCCTGTTAGTAGCAACAGATAGGAGCAACACAGCAAAAGGGCACCAAAGCAGGCATGTCATTCACCCCAAAGCATATGAAGAGTTAAGGGAGTTTCGAAAGGGGTGTGGCAGCCATCTTATGGGGACGAGTTGGGGCATGGGATAGGAGAGAACCCCAAGTTTAGGAGGAACAGGGCAGGGGTACCCTGAGTTTAACAGAAGAGCCCCTGGTTGGGAAAATGGCTGAGCAAGCAGAGGTGCTGGGGACAGGCTGAGAATGCCCCCGCTGGCAGCTTCATGTGCCACCCTGGCAAGGGCTGGGTGGCTGAAGAGGGCTCCATGTACAGCCTGCAGTGGAAAAGAGGTAGATTATAGCACAGACAGATGAGATGGAAGTGGTGGAACGTGGCCCCAGGGAGGAAGGGTGGCCTGATCCCCCATTGCAAAGCAGCACACCCACCGCTGGCAGTTGAAATGGAGAGGACAGCTGACTGCACAGCTGTCAATACACCCCAATGCAAAACAGCTGCAAGGCTCCACTGCTGGCAAGCCAGATGCTTAGGGAGGAGAAAAACTTCCAGGTGTAGCTCTGTTGCTCCCGAGCCCAGATTCACCCCCGACTCAATAAATCCCACTCTTCCAGGCCCTTTCCCCAAATGCCTTCCCTACACACGCTCTTCGCAGGCTCTGTCAGGCAAGGTAAGTGAACGGGGCTGCATGAATAGAGCTGCACTGAAAGGCCAGGATAAGGAGAAAAAGATACAGGGTCTTTTTGGGTGTGTGTGTGGGGGGGGGGACACCCTACATCGTCCCCCTCTCCAATCTCCACCTCTGGATGTGACATCACAAATCTTTCTCAGCTGTGGCAGTGGCAATATTGCTGTTACTGAGCAGGCCATTCATGGTAGGGAAAGTGTTCCCAGAGGAAATTCTGCTTGTAAGCAGCAGCTAGCTGCTCTTCCAAGGTGTTGCAGCAAACAGGCAATCTACTGTATTGTGGAATGAACTTACAGTGCAGGATATCAAGGCCCAAAACTCCTGTCTCCAACAGCCTGAACTAAAAGAAGAAGCAACATTTTCCTGCATACCCACATTTCCAACCAATCCTGTCAGTGAAGATCAGGATTTGATAAAGCCGGACAGTTCAGTGGTTTGTGGGCCAGCCCGCTCTCTTTATAAAAAAACAACACGCCTTCAGTCATAGCGTGTGTCCTGGCATGTGAATCGTATACATCTTCCAGCACATTCATGTGAGCTGTGGAGGGATTTTGGCTGGCCACTCAGGACAGCCTGGAAAGGACTCAAAGGTGACTGCTGCACCCTTTTGCTAGCTCATGTGCCAGAGCAGGATTGAGCCCTAAAAGCCATTTGGAGAAGTGCTGCTGCTTTTGCCAATTTTAAATAGATAGCTGGGTTTGGGGAGCAGTGTGGGAGAGGGGACTTCAAAATCCAGAAACAATAATTTAACTGAAAAACACATTCTAACTGGCTTTAAGTTACATTTTCCTTTTGTAAAAATTAGTTTGTGCTGAAACTTTATTTGCCAAGATTCAAGCAGAAACAAATTCAAGAGGACACATCATAAATCAGTTCACAGATGAGCTTAATGATTAAAAAAAAGATAGCAAGCCTTTAAATGCAGCAATTGAAAATTGTTTTGCTTGGTACAGGAAAAGAGAAAGACGCGCATATTTCTCTTTATGGAACAGATGTATTTCCATCCTTAACAGAGTCTGTGTTTGTGAATGGTTTTAACAGTGAGTATATACAACCACCATCCATCCCAACTCCCGACTCCAGTCTGCTTTTGTCATTTGAACAAGTTCTGTGCCTATTATCTCAGCTGAGACACTGTCCTCTTCTCCCTTAATTTAGCAACCTCTCCTCCTTTGCAGTGGCCCCATCAATATTAGTAATATGGCAGAGAAAGCACTTTATATGGCATCAGTTCATTTTTCATAAATGCCAGAATGGACAAAAGAAAAATGATAGCAAAGGTTAAGAAATAGCTGTAGTAAAAATAATCACCAGTTCCAGAGGAAAGTTTAGTTTCCAAACTGCAGGAAGTCTCTATGCTAGCTCTCTAGCAGTCCTCCAGTCCTAGTCACCCACAATAGACTATGCCAGGTTTCCATCCTGGCAGACTCATTCTTGAGCCTCTTTGAAACATAACAGAGTGGGAGCTTTGCCCTCCATCTCCTGAATCATTTTGACTAAGCAATTAAAGTTATGGCAACAGAGCAGTGCTTCCTTCCAATGATCCATCCTGTAACACTGAAAGCGGGTTTTGAGACAGCAGGGTTATCTTAATACAGGTGAGGTGACTTCTTCATCAGCCTAACAGGCCTCTAGGTTCCCCCATATTCTAAAGCCATCTTTTGTTTGCTGAGTTAGTGTTCTCGTGACATCCCTAGACCACTAGACCACAAAGGGCATTAGTTCTCCTTCTTGTGGAAGACAGGGATACTATCAGAAGACAAATAAAAAAAACATAATGGACAGATTTTTAAAAGGGGCCTTATGCTTGTTTCGACTTTGTGAATACAAATAATTGCAGCTATGTGCAAAACCCACAACAGCGTGGAGGCGTCAGCATTTAGATGACAAACACTGACAATTGCCCCTATAGTGAGTTGTGATGGAAACACCTGTAGAGATTATTGACAGCTGTATGGATAGCATCTTATGCACTAAATTAGTATTTCCCAACCAGTGTGCCATGGCACAAAGGTGTGCTATCAGGTCTGAGCAGGTGTGCCACAAAATTTTTTGAAAAACTACTCAAAGAGATCTGGATTGATTCATAGGCTCATGAATATTCATAAGTTCACTTGGAAACTCTATGGTGGTGTGCCTCAAATTAATTAAAGGTAGCAAGGTGTGCCATGGCAGAGAAAATGTTGGGAACCACTGCACCAAGTAGTTGTAGGAGTAAAGGTAGCACCTTATGCACAAGTGTGATGTCCAAAGCTCACTGAAGTCAAATAGAAGGCTTTGGATTAGACCCTATGTTTGTGTCATACCCACAGAGCCTGCCAGGTCTGTCTTCCTCACACCCCACTCCCAAGTTAATATACAATGCTGACATTGCGCATCCAGTGTTTCCCCAACAGGCATTTTCCTTCTGTAACTGTATTTATTTAATTAAATTTATACGAGGGATGAAAGTGACTCCTGGAATTTTGATGGCACCTGAACTGAAACTTCAGGTGACCATGCAGTTTTTGGTTTTTTTGGGGTCCTCCCCCAATAGGAGCTACAGTAAATTCTGGTCGCTCAGGAACACGTGGTGGCCTTGCCTACTTGGCAGTGTCCAGGGCTTGATTTGTCTAGGGTGGAGATCCAACACCATGAGCCCTGGCAGGTTGAAATCCTGGCACCTCCAGGCTTCCTACATCAGTTATGAAGTAAAATAATTGCTTGAGCCCCAGGATCCTTTTCTTTACAAATTAAATATTGCTAATGTCTCTTAAGTCCCATATAGAAAAGTTAACTACAAAATGCATCATTTGGGACAAACAGCACAAGGGGAGAGTTTTACACTGCCTTAATATGTATTATGTTGCCAGGATAAAGCAAGGTCTCACACATTCTTATATATGCCTGAGCTACAGGAACACACAAAGAAAGACAGAGGGAGAAGAGCAGTGAGTATTTTAAAGCAAGGGAAGCTCTTGATATATGAAATGGTCTTATTTCCACATTAAGCCCAAATCTCAGAGTGATAAACTGAGCATTTGAATCTTACATAGCAACTCAGGAAGGAATTATTTACTAAAGTGAAAATATCACTAGCAGTTTCCATTCCAAAGTAAAAATGACAGGTTTAGAGGACTGATGATCAATTTTCTCCTACAGAGGAACATATTCTCCATTCTTATTAGGCAGTATGGCCTATCGCAAGAGTGGCCAAACTGAGGCTCGGAAGCCGACATGTGGCTCTTGAATGAAAAAGTGTGCCTCATGGAAGAACGTCAGCAAATCAGTTTAGTAGGTAAAAGTATATGGCTATATGCGTCAGTGCAGCTCTTGAAGGCTTAATAATCAACTTGTGTGGCTCATGGGTTCCATAAGTTTGGCCACCCCTAGCCTATAGCATTATGCTCTAGACTGGGATACAGTAGATCTGAGTTCTACTCTCAGCTCTACCGTATTGGGTGATGCTGATTGAGTCACTTCACCTCTCTGTGCCTCATTTTTACCATCTGTAAAATGGGGATAATGGTATTTATTCCTCTGTGAAAGTACTTCAAGATCTAATAGTGAAAAGTATGGGGTGAGGTGCTGTTATTTATACAATACCCAAAGTCTACTAGAAGCATTATGCACATATACAGCTGCCCCAAAGTAGTCATAATCAAAACAGACAATAAGAAATATAGGGCATGCTGCATTTGAACTGTATTCCACAGGTAGTTCCATAGTCAGAGGAGAGTGAAAAACTGAAGAGAATATCCCCATCCCCTGACCTCCTCACCCAAAAAAAGGTGACAAATATGTGATTGTGAGCCTGATTTCTCCATGAGTTCCACATGCTTAAAAGAGATGGTATGGAGAACCTAATATTTTAAAAATAACTATGGTAATGTACAATTATATAAGGTTTAGAAAAGAAAAGAATGAAGCTGAGGGGGAAAAAAATGGTTGCTGATGTCTGTAATGTTTCTTGAAGACAAAGATCATTTAATGAAAACCAGATTCCTACCAGACCCATGTTATTGGACTCCACATGTTCAGAGCCTTGGCTGAGCACACATTACTCACATATTATATATGCACAGAAAGAACAGTCTTGAGTCTATTATTATGAGGGACATATTTAATGACAAATAAAAGAGGAATGATTTTGGCAGCTTACTCTTCTATATAACTGATAGCTCATTAAAGTCAATACAACCAAGAGAATCCAAAGACATTTTATCAGAGACAGGCAAAAGCTTTGCAGTCCAAGGCCATATTCATGGATTATACAACAATCTTCAAGCACAGCATCACCAAATTCTTTTCAGAGGAGCTCAGTGATAATATGAGGAGGGAATGAAAGGTTGTAAGGAGAGATGCAGTTTGGCTCATAAATAGAGGTGAGATTACCTAAATCAGAAAAATAAGCAAGGATTCCGTAGCAGTTAAAGACTAACAAATTTATTTATCACATGAGCTTTCATAGGAGAAAATCCCACTCCACCAGACACTCTGAAGATGGGGGAACTTACAGAATGGGAGGAAAATGAATGCAGGGAAGTGTCAGTCATGGGATCAGGTCATACTGTAACAGTAAATCAAAGCATTTATTTTCCTGCCATTCTGTAAGTTCCCCCATCTTCAAAGAGTCTGACAAAGTGGGATTTTCTCTCACAAAAGCTCATGCAATAAGTTAATTTGTTAGTCTTTAAATGCCACAGAACTCCTTGCTTATTTTGCTGAACTCCCGTAAACTAACATAGCTACTCCTTTGGAACAAAATCAGAAAGTGACCCCCTGCTTTTGGGAGTGAAAGACAAGCAGATAGGTTGGGAGAGATAAGTCTGAAACTGAGGGCACAAAGTGAACAAGCTGAAGAACAAGTAGCTAAGAGAGGGAGGGAAGGGAAAAATCAGTGGCAAAACAGACCCATTCTGATTTGGGTTTGTAACTGGCTCATGAGAGTGTAGAGATACTGCCCAGTTGGGACTGCACAGAAAATGACCGTGTCTCTTTCTTATTTTAAATGGAAAGTCATTAGTTTCTTTGACACATCTATCATTGCTAAATTTATTTTTCTATATCCCCCACCCTTTCATGATGAAGCAGAGAGACTGCATGAAAATGACAGAGGCTGGAATGGAGATTCCAGTATCTATTTTCACATGATCCCACAAAATATGTGGGAAGCCTAAGAGTCAGATGGAAGAATTTTCTGTTTTCAGGCCAAGGATATTACCTCAAAAAGCATACAAAATTTAATTACTGTTCTAATGCAGGAAATGTACTATGGCTTTGTTTCAGTACTAAAGGACTCCAACTCCTCCTGGCACAACTCCACCAGTTTCAGTACCAAAGATCGGTTTGGTCACAAACATTTTAGACTTATTTTTCCTAATAGTGTGTGGTGAATCATAAGATTTGTTTCACAATTTACAATCATATAATTTTATTTTATTTTTTCAGTAGGAGATCTAAGCTCTCTGCTTTCAAAAACTGGCACAGGATAACGTTAGTTACATACCATCACAAAGAACTGGTGATTGGGTAATGAATGTCAGACAGTTACAAAAATAATTTAATTACTTTGAAATGCAACACTAGAAAAATTCAAAAGGCACTGTCATGAATTTACATGTGCTTTTACAGCCCACTGCCCTCTAGTGGACGGAATCTGAATTGCACAAGTGTGTGTCATACACTCTCTATTTCAATCTAAACATTAATGAAAATTCTTTTTAAAATTAAGTGGTAATGACCTAGACTTCTGAACAAGGAGAAGCAGGGTTCCCTCCTGGCACCATGAGTTTCTGAGAAAGCATATTGTATAGCTTAGTGACAGCTGAGAAGCTCTAATACTGCCCTAGGTTTTTTCATACTAATAATTAGAAAAAACAATAAATCATAAGATTCTAATCAAGATTTCAACATCTCCCCTACCAAAATTTAAGAATGCTTAAGTCTAGGGAGTTTGATTAGGGTCAAACTGTACTGAAAAATTCCACGTCAGAATAAATTAGTGGTCATGTTCAGGGGTTAAAGTAAGCCAGAATGCCCTGGAATGCCGTTCTGGGGCCCACTATTTTTAGGGGCTCAGCGTCCTGGGCCCCCTAAAAATATAAAACGGTGCTGGAACACCACTTTCAAGGGCCCACCATTGAAAAATAGCAGGCTCTGGAACGCAGTGTTCCGGTTCCACGTTCTATTTTTAGGGTCCCAAATGCTGCGACCCTAAAAATAGCAGACATGGGAGCAGCGTTCTGCTGCGTTCTGCCCGGCAGGGCCAGGGGCAGAGGCCAGGGGCAT
This sequence comes from Podocnemis expansa, assembly GCA_007922195.1. Classification (NCBI taxonomy): domain Eukaryota; kingdom Metazoa; phylum Chordata; order Testudines; family Podocnemididae; genus Podocnemis; species Podocnemis expansa. The sequence continues at coordinate 24,464,817 of ML681991.1, forward strand.
TGCTGCAGGGCTCAAGCCCTGCCCCAGACCTCCCCCTTCCATGCCATGCCCCCAGCCTGGGGGCTGCTCCCTCCACCCCAGGCACATCTTCCCTGGGATCTGGGGCCTACCACCCCCCCCCCCCCCCCCCCACCCCGCTGCCAGTGAGTGCGGGGCGGCTCGGCTCGTCCTGGGGGGTATTGGGGCAGGGGGTGGGGTGCTGGCATGGGGGGGCAGGAGCTGGGGTCCAGGGGGCCCACCCACTTGGGAGCATTCCAGGGCCCCCAAAATTATACTTTAACCCCTGGTCATGTTGAATTCATCAATGAAGCTTTTAGAGTCCAGACAACTGTAACGGAGTCTTGTGAAATAAAAAGCTTATCAATACAAATTATTGCAAGAAAGCATTAATTTTGCATTATACTGGCAAATAGGACGAAGTAACTGGATACAAATTACAAATCACATAAAAAATTGCTATCACACTGAAGACTGAAGTGACATTCATAAAACAAGCAAGAAGAATTACATTTTTTTATTTCCTAGCTACTGAGGACTTTATTCAGTGGTGTTCCAAAGACATCCAACACCCAGAGGCCAAGCCATATTTACTTTCGAGAGCGGGCTATGTCTACACTGGCACGTTAGTCTGGACTAAGGAGGCTTAGTCAGGACTAACTTAGCCCATCGCCACACTAGGCTTTCCCGAGTTCAAACTAAGAGATTTCTTAGTTCGAACTAAGGAACGCTTCATTCAAACATCTTAGTACTGGGCACCATGTGGCCACGGACTGACCCTTAGTTCGAACTTCAGAAATTTGAACTAAGCCAGTTAGTTTAAACTAACCACATGTTCTGTTTGAACTAAGTGTTTGTTTGAACCAGAATACGTGGTTAGTTTGAACTTATAAGCATGAGGTTAGTTCAAACTAATCCGAAGTTAGTTCAAACTAAGCTCAAACTTGTTAGTTCAGACTAACGAGTCCAAACTAACTTTGGCTGATGTAGACATAGCCTTGCATCCCTCTTCCTGTGCCTTGTGAAAGATCAGCCTGGCACTCCTCCCACCACAACCTAACGCCCAGGGCCTGTCCCCCCATGTCCACCCCAACCTCCCACCGGTATACCACTGGCTTTATTATGGACCCTTCATGTTCTCTTAGCATCATATTTTTACAGAATGTATATTGTATGTGGCAGGACATAAATTTTAAAACAACTCAACAATAATGCAAAATATTACACACATGAAAAGTAACCAGTTTTCTGTAACTTTATGACTTCTTGCCTTTTTGTGCATCTAAACTTATTAACAATGGACTTAATTCTTGATATTTAATCAGTCAGTTATTAGACTAAGAATGGTCTTATTGGGTCACACAGTTGGTCCACTTAGGGCCAGTATTCTGTCTCTTGGCAGTAGCCAGTGCCAGATGCTTCAGAAAGAATGAATGGAACAGAGTAGTTCTGAGGCAAAACCACAAGTCACCCAGTTCCAGTTTCTGGTAATTGGAGCAAAGAGCTCATGACCAAGCAAATCCACATACTGCATCTCACGTTGTAGGAAGAATCACAAGGCAGGCTCCAGAGGAACCTCAGCTGCTATTAGAAAGAAATTGCTTCCTATTTCTGGAAAGGTGCAAGCTAAACGCTTTCAAATCCACTTTGAAGCTATTGAGTCAGATCAACATTCTTATGACAGACTCTCATCAGAAATCCTCTTGTAGTTTTAAGCATGGGACATCACAGAGGGATTCCTCAATTGCAGCTGATGCATGAGATTCAACAGCTGCAGATTTTAATTTAACTTGACATTCCTCAAATGAAGGTGACTCTTTGTACGTTTCTTTCTATGTGCTTAGATGGTCCTCAATTACTGCAGTATTTGAGCAACTCCCATGTACGTAAAAAAAACAGAAATAATAATGCGTTGGCTAAAGCTATAGGAATTATTAGCATCTCTTCATCAATTAAATGGAAATGGAGGCCCCGTGCCTGATTTCATACTGAGGAGCACAATACAGATAGAAAGAAACATTATATTTTAAGCATACTTTTTATAAATCCAATGTGCGAAACAATTGCAGTGTACGTTTCAAACATGTAGAATCGCAACTGTCCCTACAATTGTCTAGGTTTAATAATGCATGTATATATTATTAAAAAGGTATCAAACCACTTTACATAGTTAGCCTCACAATATACCTGCAAGGAGATCAATTAATTTTTTTATCTGCATTTTACAAACTGGAATATGGAAGTACAGAGAGAGCCCACATTCCAACAGCAACTCGGTAGCAGTCGTGACAATTAAACCCTGGAGTCCTAATTGCCAATCTACTCTATTTCCATCACACTAGAATTTCAGCAACTGAAAAACAAAACAAACAAACAAACAAAAAACACATGCACAGAGTGAATAAGTATCAATAGCAGATGCCACTTGCATGTATAAAGCACTAAAGCCTGAATGTCCACATTCTTAAGTCATTGCTTTATGTGAAACTTCTGAAACCACTGTGGTGTACAAAACCCTTGCTGAACTCCACAGATACCTAAAACATTTTGCACAAAAATTTCCCCAGATTACTATGCTTCTGCATCTAGGCACGCTCACTGCTGCCTTATTCTAAGCATTCAGGTGCCATTTCCTGTCTGTGCCCCAGAGCGATTCACAAATGAGGGGAAGAAAGGCTTTCATCCACTTTACTCCCACCGGGATCCCAATCCTACAGGCATGCTCAAAGGGCACCTCTTTCACACAAAACAACTGAGGGCAATGAGGAGGAGGACTTCCCTCATGATCTTTAGCCATTAGCTATGGTGCTGCCCTGGGATGTAAGGGGAGCGGATGCTGGGTCTCCCCACTCCCAGGTCAGTGCTCCAACCAAAAAGCTAAAGGGCACCCTGCTTGTGTTCTGTCTCTTTGAGTCATTTTAGAGAGCAAGCAAGTGACAGCTCACACAAGCATGAGAATAATGACAACCATCAGGCTATAAAGTCACTCATCTGGAAGATGACAGATCCCAGGTCCAATCCCTTCTTCCCACTGAGGTGAAAGAGGAGACTTGAACTGGGGTGTCTCCCACATCCCAGGTGAGTTCCCTAACCATTGGGCTCAAAGTTACAAAGGAGTACTCCTCCACTCCTCAGTCTAGCTCCTTTTTTAATAGTATACCTGCCTATGGTCCTTCATAGCTCTTTATCAGGCCCTGGCCTTTCGAGCCCTCTCAGCCACCCTCACCCCATGCACCGAGTCAGCTGCTAGACAGCCAGCACGCTTTCAAACCACATCACAAGATTATCTGTACATACTTGTGCTCCATACCACACTCTTCCTTGCCCTTGCGTCCCGTCCAGACACCTAATGGTGGGACCCGAAGCCACCAATGGAGGGTGACGATCCCTGGTGGGCGAGCTTGTACTCTACCCTGACCCTGCGGCCCATCGGAGACATCAGCTGGTGGCTCCTTCACAGAGCCTTGAGCACAAGCGTGTACTTGGCGTGGTTCACCTCTTACCCTGCCACCTGCCGTTTTTGTGGCGTAAAGGAGATCCTGGCACATGCACACCTAGAACGTGCCAGGTTGCAGTCCCTCTTCTGGCTCCTCCAGAACTTGCTCCTGAAATGCTGGCTGCACTTTTCCCCTCACTTGTTCATCTATGCATGCCCTATCTGTGGCTCCACAAAGTTGTGGGACCACTCTGTCAAGCTCCTCTCAGCCTTCACCAAGACCGCCTTCTAAAAGACCAGGGAGAGGAGGTTAGCTGTGGGGGGGTCTCTGCAACTGTGGCGCCTACTTCTGGTCCCTCATCCATTCACTCATCTTGGCAGAGCTCCTCTGGGCAGCATCCGCTGGCTCCCTCAACACCTTCCAAAAGCAGTGGGCATTGTCCGGGTTTCTCTGATTGGTGTCACCTTCTGAGTTCCTTGGTTTGACCCTATGACCCCCATGCCTCTTCCTGTTTTTATTTTTTTGTCCCATTTCCAGGTGAATCTGGGACCAGTGCAGGCTTCCACCTGCCCACTCCCAGCATTCAACTAGGCCAAGAAAGGTTGTGCAGCTGGAATGCTCAAACAGAAATAGGTACCCCCCTGTAGCATGAACTTGGCACCCATCTCCAAGACAAGGGGAGGGCTTAGCAGCACATATCCCTCTCACTGGCATCTCCCATTGGCTAGTTTGGGCGGCTTCTTCCCTGGTGTTCTGGCTTACATGAATCATAACCTAAAAGTGCCTCTCCCTTTCTCTCTCTCCTCATTCACTGTACAGAATCTCAGCCTCCTACCTCAGACTGCAAATGGCATTGATTTTCAAGGTGCCTAACTCTTTTGTGCATTCAGGATTACAGCCCTTATCTTAAATTCAATCAAGTGCCAAGTAAATATGAAAAGACAAGAATAATACTCTAAACATATCACTTATACACAAAACAACCTCACTAATTTAGCAAACTTTAAGAAAGACAGCAGCTGTAGAGGTAAGTCAAATGTGGACTGAGGAAGAGTCCATATCTGACAAACTAACATTTTGAAAGAGTTATGTTTTACATCTCTATTAGTTAAAACCAACTTAAAAAAAAAAAAAGGAAAAAAATAGTTAACTACCACTTTGCTGCCTTCCCACAGGAGCAATAACATGGTCTGTGTAGCAAAACAGGCAGTTTCCTCATCCAGCTCACCCACATATCTCCTTCAACAGCTTTTCTTTTAGACACACAAATTATAAATGTGCAACAAAAAGAGAAGCAGGGTGTGGGGCAGACAGAAACCTGGAACATTTCTTTCTTTGCACCAATAGAAAGCAAGAATAAACGGATGGGAACAATATATCATGACTGTGGAAACACTCTTCTCTTTGAATGCTGTAGGATATAATAAAAAGGTAGCTACAGCTGGTGAGGGCTGATCACACACCATGCATAAGTAACCCAAAAAGCATTAAAGGGGCTCACAATCATTGAGGCAATTCTACTGTACTTTTTCAATACAGTGATGAGGACTCCATCTAAGAAAGAGGAAGGCACTGATCTACTGAAGCAGTTTTCATGCTTTTTCTAGACCAGACTGCATTTTCATTACACAGACCCCAATTTGTCCATTCTTGATTCCCTGTGGCATCTACAATTGCTTATATGGAAAAGTATTGTTTGTAGAGTATTTGTGTGTTGCTGAGCTGGTTTACAATGCAGTTAAGGACCTGCAAATGAGGAGGAACGGTGGGTTACTTACCAGTAACTGTCCTTTTTTGAGATGGGCTGCTCGGATTCATTCAGAAATTGGTGTCTCCGTGCCCGAGTGCTGGATTGGTCGGAACTTTTTGCCCTAGCCTGTCAGAAGAGGACAGACAGCCACCGCCCCCCGCGCCACCCCGTGGCTATATATGTGGCCGCCGCCTGGCCCCTCCCCAGTTCCTCAGAGTCGCCAACTCCAAAAGCAGGGACGGGGGGGAGGGCTCTGAATGAATCCGAGCAGCCCATCCTGAAGAAGGACGGTTACTGGTAAGTAACCCACCGTTCTTCTTCGAGCGCTGCTTGGATACATTCAGAAATAGGTGACCGCTAGCCATGCTGATGGATGGCGGATGGAGTTGGCTCTTCCACCTTCAGCACAGCATAACTCCGACATGGGTAACTGTCCAGCGAGCAGGTCCTCAAGGGTCTAAGAAATTGACCTAAGGACCTTCATCCCAGCAAGGGTAGCCTGGAGATGCAGGATGTAACCCAGTGGAGAGAAGTAGGCCCGGATTGCCCGAGCACCAATTGGTGTGCATAGGCATGACAGTCTACGGTCACCTTATGCGTAAGAGGTACCAACGCATCGTGGCTATGGCTGAGGAATGTGTTTCTAATCGCTCTTCCTGAGGGGGTGCTGGCAGATGCCACAAGATTTAGTGTTCTAGCAGCAACATGTGTTGGCGTAATTCCTACAAGGGAGTTCCCAAGGCCCGAAATTTGCCAGGTTAGCAGTGGTGGTTATTAGCACTGCACAAAACGAGAGGAGAATTAGACTGTCTTTCCCTCAGTCCGGTATTGTAAGGCACATGCAGGTCATGGGGGTAGGCTGGAGACTTGAGAGGGCTGTGGCCCCTCAGGCCCTGTGGCAGTGACACCCCCCCCCCCCCAAGAGAGCATCGCGTACCATGAATCTGGCGCACTTGGTATCCCACAGGAGAGGTGGGTTACCTGGAGCGTGAGGGAGGAATCTAGAGAAGTTACTTCGATCTAGTTCAAAGGAACGGTCAGGACATCAACAGCAACAGCCGACGACCCCACAGGGCACACTCATAAGTGAGGCAGTGGGACCAGCTTGTAGGGACCAGATGCCTGGCCCATCCTATGGTACTAGATAAGAGAAACACAGGTTGGACATTCTATGGGCCTGAAAGGTGTGATCAGGCCTCCGTGAGCTTACCAATGGAGGGAGCAAGCAGTGACCATGAAGGTAGCAAGGGGTGGAGGAACGAGTTTCCCTGCCTTTGACCAAATAGCGAAGGGAGAGATCCAGATGATTTCATCACTATCATCAGGTTATCTTCTCTGGATCTCTGAGACCTGAGGGTTTCCCGATTGGGATATAACAGAACAGCCACCTTAGGGATAGAGAGAGGAAAGTGGCCCAGGTCCCTTCTGTGAGGGGCAAGACCCTGGGTACGGGGTTATACCCTAGTCTTCGCCTGTGAACCACCCATTCTCACCAGGAAGGAGAAAGGGAGAAGGGCTATCTGTCATTTCTGAGAGGGAGAGTCCAACAATGGTGGGCACTCCGCCGCAGTTTGGAGAAAGTGATTGAAGATGATATTGGTGATTATAACCAGTACTGCTGACTAACGGGTTGAGAGCTCTCTCAGAGTTCCCCAGGGGAGCGGCCTTGCCAGGACAGTCCCCCAAGCGGGATTCGAACTGAAGTTGTGGTGATGCGGACCGAGTCTTCACCAATAACTGTGGGGGGGGGGGGGCCTTACTATCAGGCCTTATGGGGTCGGAGGGTGTGGAAGAGGCCCCGCCTGGAGGAGGCCGAAATATTTCAGTTCTCCCCTGGGGTCACAGGCAATGCCCAGAATGGACGAGGTCTCCTCTGGGAGGACGGCATCGCCTCCAAAAGGCAGGTCGAGGGTCCCCTGCTGTGAGGGTGGGGGCACTCTGGCTTCCTGGAACTAAGCTACACGGCGCAGGGTTACGGCCGAGGCCATAGTGCAGGCCACCATATCCACCGTGTCCCAGGCAGACAGAAGGAGGTCCTGGGAAGATATTTTACCTTCCTCTAGGAAGGCATCATACTCTTCCCTCGCCTCTAGTGGGAGTAGATGTCTAAATTTGTGTATTGACTCCCACACATCCAACATGTATCTACTAGTCAGGGCCTGATTGTTTGTGACCTGCAACTGGAAGGCTGAGGAGGAGTAAACTTTGCGGCCCAATAACTCAAGCTCCCTGGCATCCCTCAATGTTGGGAGGGGATTGGGGGGGGCCTGTCCTGGCCCTAAGACCGCCTCCACCACCGCATGAGGTGGGACTGGGTGGTGGGTAAATGAGGGGAACTCTAGCCCCAGGACTCTGCACTTGAGTCCCGTTGTATCCGAAACCAGGGAGATGGAACCCGGGTTTTGCCAGCAGGAGGAGGCCATGTCCCAAACGCTTGGGTGGAGGAGAACCATAACTGGTTCTGCCCATGAGAACACTGGCCCAAATAAGGTGTCTAAGGGTGTTTCAGAAGATTTAACCTCCATGCCCATTTGGGCTGAGACATGGCACAGAAGATCAAAGTATGCCGGTAAGTCGTCCGTATAAAAGCACGGCACGGGGTTCAGTGCTCTCACCGGTGCTGAGTGGGCCGGTGCCAGCAAATTTAGAGGGGCCTCTTGAGGGGACCACTTCTGGGGGTGGTACCAAAAGAGTGACAGAGCCGAGGCCGTTTGGAACCCCTTCGCCCGCGCTGGAACAGGGGGAAACCTCTCGGGACGGCACTAGGGACAGCAGAATGATATGGTGCCATGGGGACAGCTGCATGGTACCGGGACTCACAGCGGGCTCTGGTGTTTGGGGGCCCAGGACCGGTGATGTGGAAGGCGAATGGTGCCATATGTGCAGCACCCAGGTCTTCGAATGGAGGGCCAGCTTCCCCCTTCTAGGCGGCGCCGGAGAAGGAGGTGTAGGCAACAGAAGGAGTGCCCTCACTGCCTCCGGGATCGTTGGGATCAGTACTGAGGCTGACCGATCCTGGGGGGAGCCCCATGTCGAAGAGGCGGGGCTATGTCAGCACTGTGGTACCAAGGTCAGTACCAAGCTCGTCCTGCGTTGCCTTTTGGCATGGTGCCAGGCGGCGGGCTCCAGTGCCAAACTGGCACACGGTGCTGCAGGAGACCCTGAAGCCTCGAGGGAGGAGCGCTGGGCCTGCTCAAAGGCCAAGGCATGGTGCCTTTGCTCCCTGTCCTTGACTGTCCTCGGTTTAAAGGACAGGCTGATGGTGCACACAGTGACCGTGTGGTTTTCAGACAGGCACCGGAGGCACTTCTCGTGGGGATCATCCCACGGAAAGGCCTTGCTGCACTCAGCACAGGGCTTAAACTCCGGCATGGCGGACAGCATTGGAGCGCAGTGTTCTGGCCCAGAAAGAGAGACCTTCTTCGGCAGGACTAAGTCCACAAATAGGTTCTCCCAGTCAGGCGAGAGGCTCATACAGAAACAATGGACAGGCTACTTGCGAAGCAAGGAGCAGGCAGTTCCACAACCGACATTAAGGCGGAAGAAATGAAACTGGGGGGGGCTGGGCAGTGGCCACATCTATCACCACGGGGTGGCGCAGGGGGCACTGGCCGCCTGTCCTCTTCTGACAGGCTAAGGCAAAAAGTTCCAACCAATTCAGCACAGAGACACCTAATTCTGAATGTATACGAGCAGGCAGCGCTCGAAGAAGAACTAGTGCTATGAGGCAGGCCAGTTACCTGAAAACCATAAGCAAATGCTAGTCTGTGGGGAACCAGTGATCCCCGAACCACTATGTGGGAATTTCTGTTCTAGCGGATCAGCTAGAGGCTGACCTATCATCAGAGGAATTTAGATTTTATTTCCACTAATTTTCTGTGCAATCTGTGGCAACTTGCCTAACATCATGCCTCAGTTTCACCACACGTAACAAGGATAACACTGGCCCACCTTTCTAAATGCTTTGAGGTCTACAGAGAAAAATCTGTTATGTCCTACACATCAGTACTACAAGGGTAGTTATAAAATATGACAAACACAAGTATCATGTGATGTCCTGGAGCAGTCACTACATAGGTCCAACTACCTTTCTTACTGACTAGTGAATAAACATCATCATGAAAACCTGCCCAACAAGTCGGTGCACTTGTCACAAGGCTGCTTTAAGGAGGAGGAAGAGGGAAAATCATGAGAATGGAAAATTCAAGGAAGTGTATGGAAACCAGGAAATGACTTGTAACATGTGGTAGAGGAGTCAGGTATGTGAAACAGAACACTAGACCCATGTCTGTGAAGCATATGCTAGTTTTGTGGGGGCTGTGATTTAAAACTGCATTGGGGTAACTGGAAAAGCTACAGTGCTGTGGTTCTTTGAAGAGCATGAACAAATCATTGATTGTGAGGGAGACTCCCATTTTGTGGTGTACAGAAGCCCTGGGTGAAATTACCCCAGTGAAAGGGGGTAGGGAAGGCAATGAACTACTTCAATTTCTCAGTGATTCCAAACCCCTGTAATGGTAAACCGTGTTTTCATGTCACTGGCAGTTGATTCAAAAGACTCTCAACATAACATAAAATCAGAGAACTTTAGAGTGGAGGAGCTTGAGTTGAATCAGCTTTAAAGAATCTGTTGTCCCCTCCCTGCATGCATATAGAGGTGTTAGTCCTCATGGATGCCAAAAAATGGAAGTTTCACTGGAATCAGCTCACATATCTCACAGTGCTCAGAGATTTACAGTATGGAGAAAGAAATCCATGACAGGATATCATGAACACCACAGTCACAGGCTTAGAAACACCAATCACAGACTTATGGCTGTCTGTTTCTAATGATATACTTGCTGAAGAATTATTCCTGGGGAAGAAGCAAAATAAGGTAGCATTTTTAATGACTGTAAATCCCATTCTGGTTATACTGTGGGTGAAAGGATGCATTTTTGGAAGGAAAGAAAGATGGGATTCTTGCCAAGGGATTCTATTTCCTACATTTAAAAAATAGAAAGTTTTTGAACAGTGATTAAAATATCCCACATCATCCTAGGAGAAGTGACTTTTTATGGAATGTTCCTGAAATTATATTTTTGGACCTCCAGGGTGTGCATCATGAGGTATAAATGACTTTGCAAAGCATCAAGGTCTCCATTTACAACTGTGTAACCAGATACTAAGAGAAAATAACAGATAGAACAGACTCATAGGGTTAGAAGGGACCTCATGAGATCATCTAGTCCAACCCCCTGGGGTTTGAAGCCAGGACCTTCTGCATATAAAGCAGATGTGCTAGCCGCTACACTATATATATTATTTACTGTTCCTCAGTTACCACAATATATGTTAACACTGATCTGTAGAGCCATGGATGTGCCTTTTTGTTAACCATATGCTGTTATGAACCTGGAATTACCTACAAAATTAACTTGAAGGTTATTTCTTCCTCATCTAAATGGATCAACACGTTTTTGTCTTTAGCAGCTATAAACAACTTAGTACTTTCTGCTATGACTCAGGTTCTGTAACTCACTTTACTGATGACTCATTGTGTAAATTCAGAATAAATCCATTGGTTTCGGGGTTGAAGAATTTTGGTGGGACAATGGTCAGGGATTTAAGTTTGGAGTCACTATTCATACCTACATAATTCAGATCAGAATCTTTGGCCAAGAAGGCTGAATTCTTCCTCCAATTTACAACCATAAAGTTTTGCTACAACCACCACAGAATCCCGTTGAAACCATTAGAGTTGGATGGACGCAGTGCCAAATTCATCCCCTGGACAGAAGCCATCCGTAAATCAGTCCCTTTTACAATATATCTCCTTGTAAAATTCTTGAGTGGGAGTCACTAACAACAAACAAGTTCTTCTACAGTTTAGGAATGCACCCATCCCATTTGGAGTGAAATACAATTTTCTCATGTTTTGTATATCTTGTTGCACCACCCTTGACAAGCAAGTAAAAAACAGAGTGCATTCTTTGAAAGCAAATAGGCCAGACTTCATAAGTATCAGGAGAGTCAGTTGCTTCCTCAACACAGCTGTAGATCAGGCTCTCATAACATTTCTGTTAGAAACCTGGATTTCCAGAGCTCAGATCTTAGCTATAAAAAATTTCCCTGTGGCTAAAAACCTTTGCTATGTGGAGAATAAGCCTCACTAAAGACACCTCAGTTTTGTAGCTTTTCCACAAGCTGTGCTACAGTAGTTCAAGAGCACGGAGACAACCTCAGGGCAGCCTGTTAGGAAACAAAATACAAACCCCAAACTGGTTACTGAAATCTAGGTATAGAATTCACAATCAGTTATGAGCTTGCTCTTGGTTTGCTACTGTCACACCTCTGTTTTCTAACTTTTCCAAATGGAAACCTATTTGACTGTTCTCAAGTTAGTGGGAAGCAAAATCAAGCAAAATAAAAAACCCACATATCCACTTGGAATCCTTACATATTTCAGAGTTAGGCTGCTCTTTAGTACTTCATATTGGCTTTTTATTTTAAATGATATTTGTAGCTATATATCTTAATATGAATGTACTTCTTCCAGTGCTTGTTTTCACTGCTTTGGTAGTGATTAATAGGCTGGTACATTGGACTAACGCACTTCTGGAACTCAGCGTGGCCATATTAAGTCCCACTTTCCCATTGCAAAGTCAAGGAGCACTAGGAGAACATGGGGAGGACGCAGCACTGTAATGGCAAAGGATGATAAGAGTTCAGGAGGGAGAACCCTTAACAGACAACATCTGTCTGAACTGTTCTTGGCACAGGACAGAATCGGGCCAAATTATTGCTGTCTACAACCAGCACTTGCCCCAGCATACACTGCGTGATCTTTAACAACATTCTCAGTCCCTCACTTCCATGAACACAACATGGATTCACATATTTAAACACATTGTTTATAAAATAACCCAAAGAGAGGGAGAAGGGAAAGAGAATGTAAATCAAGTGTTAGAGCATCATTCTCAGCATGGATGGCAATTATGGAAAGGTGAGGGTATAGCCAGGCCATACTACTTGAAAACAAATTACATCATTGGATTCCTCCCACACATGCAGATGACTAGATCCTTTTCCTTCCTGTTTGCAGGCCAATTCGGCTACTTGTACACCCAGAAGCAGCTGCCTGAAAGAGCTGTAGATGACACAGAGAACAGTGGTTTTAAGAGCCAGGGGAAGGGAAAAGGGCTTACTTGTGCTCTTTCCTCCTTTAACAAATGGGGCACCTTGGAGAAGAACAGTCCCGTCCCAAGAGAGGCAGGCCTAGTGGGAACTGAAAAAGGAGAGCCTGGGCCACTCTCTTCCCTGGGAAGGAGAGAAGGGGAATGGTGCAGAAACAGCCTCTCCTGCCATCACTACTCAACTACCCAAGAACAGAGAGACAGATGGGAGGTTCATGGGAACCTGACTCTCCCTCTCCGCCTTTACAGTATTTACTGACCAGGAGCTTCCCTTCCCACTTCTGTTGCCAGGATGTCAGCATCTTCAGTGGGCTCCCTTTCTGCTGCTGGAAGAGGAGAAGACAAAGTCTGCAAGCACCTCCCACACTCAAACCATTCTCCCTGAGCAAAGCGAATACCTCCACTCTGAAAAAGCACCTCAGAGTGAGTACTGAAGGAGCTACAATTGCTAGAGGTGTGTGTTGATTTCCCCCAAGGATAACAGAATTTTTGGCACCAAAGCACTGCTTTGGGCTTTTTGTGATAAACAGGGAGTAAAACTTGAGTCTAACTAGGGAGGTCCCCAAAATGTAATTGCTTCACCTGTTATTTTGAGATGAAAGGCCTCTGTTCCTCTTTTGTAGGATCGAGAAAGGATCTGAACAAAATGGAAGAGTCTGGAAGGAAATAATGAATCTGCAACTAAAGTATGGGTAAAAACTACACACAACATTGGAAACCACAAGAAAACTGCTGAGACAAACATGTTAAGAAGAGGTTATTGTGGAAATAATACTTATTCCGGTTGCACTGTCATGACATATTTATCTATTAGCAAGGGAGAAAGAGGGACAGGCTTTGTTTTATCCATGAATTTTAAGCCTATATTTACTTAAAACAATTTTTATCTAAGACAGCAGCCTGTGGTGTCTGGGAATTTGAACCTGTGCCCATATGTGGAAGGACTTCCATAACAAGACCTTTGCTGTCAAGTTTCATTTCAAAACCAAAATTTGATGCTGGTCTGTACTATAATTTTGGGTGGAAAATCAGGTAAAGCTTGGCAGTTTGGGAGATTTTTTTTTTTTTTTTTTTTTAAACCACAACTTAAATTAAGATGGTGTGAACCAAAATGAGGTTTGCTCAGACACGGGAAGATTAATCTGACTGCTGTTTTCTCCCAACTTTCTCTGCTGTAAGAGCAATACTTTGTGGAATAAGAGCTGAGAAGAGCCTATGCCTTGTGCTGTATCTGACTCAAGTGACTCTAATTAAGTGCCAAAGGCCCCAACAAGTCCTCAAGGGAGCCATATTCACTGGGGATTAAGAGGAGAAATGGGCTGGGCTCCTTTAGCGGAGGAGGCAATGGAAACTGGAGGCTGGAGTCCAGAAGGCTCCGTTCCCTTAAAAGAGAAAGTATCATGACTAACGGAAACAGCAGAGTCTGCTTACTCTTGATCAGAAAGTTTGGGACATTTCAGAAAGACTCTATCCTCCCTGTGACCCAAACATTATATTATTAAGGAGGCTTACTTCAGAATCACTTTTTTCCTGTCCATGCATACATTTTGCTATTTTGAATTACATGTCTCTTTATTTCAAAATAACAAACTGCTATTTTGAAATAATAAAACCTGCTTTTATTTCAAAATAGTGCTTAAAATGAAATTATTATTTCAAAATAAGCCTTTCTAAGCCACAGAATAGGCTTATTTTGAAATAATGGTTCTACTCTTTTTCCTACCTTAACCTATTTTGAATTAGAGAGTCTAGTGAAGACTCTCTACTTTGAAATAACAACTCCTACCTTATTTCAAATTAGAGAGTCTTCATTGGACTTCTAATTCAAAATAATTACTTTGAATTAAAATCAGAGCAGTTATTTTGAAATAACTATTTCAAATTAATTTTCTAAGTGTAGACATAGACCAAGAGAGATGATGATTTGGCTATACTGTACTAGTATTTTAGCCTAGAATCACAGGGCTTCCGTTTGTACCTTATAATTTTGCTTCTGTTTGCATTGTACACTTGGCTGAACTAGAATAAAAAGCAGGTGTTGAATTTCCCTGTTTAATCAGATTACTTAGGCCTGAAATGAGAAGGAACAGAATTTGTGTCCCTACTATCCTGCCACTCAGTCCATTAAATCCCTCACAAGTTTTACCTCGCTAGAGTAATGCAAATGACTTATTATATTTTTGTATCACCATATTTTGAGTGAGTGTGTGCACATGCACTATTATGACTATTTATACTGATGTGCATGATGCTTTACAGAAAAAATATAAGATACTGTCCGGCTTCATCATTTAAATTCCAATCACCTTACTGTATTCATGCAATGGACCCTATTGTAAAGGCAGAGTTCCTATATTGCCTTTTTCCACAATGCCAAATTTACCCAATAAACAATGATAGTCCGACTTTCAGGTCACACTTGGTGGCTGGTTCGTATATACACACACTCCTATTGTGTAGCACTATCAGAGTTAGTTAAAAGTTTGCCAAACAAGAAGCATCACTGCTTGAATCAGTAGATTAACAGTCTGTAGCACTGTTCTATAGATAATAATTAAAGAGGCTCTCCCCAATTCTCTACCGCATTCCTGATTCTCATCTAAGAAGTCCCAGTCCTGAGGTCTTGTAGGCTGGAATTTTTCTCACTATATAAAATCCACATAGCATGTCTGCAGTGTGGGATCCCTGGCAGAAAGCAATTTGTATCAATTAGGCAGGTGCTTTGCAGCATTTAAACTTGCCATGTTTTAAGCAAGTATCTGTTAATTCACCACAACTCCTCCTTAACAATGGGCTCCAATACCTAGACTAGGACTCCTTGAATTTTAGATTAAGAATTATTGATTAAAAAGAAATTTTGCTATGCTGAGGGGGCACAGTCAATTGATTAGACCAAACTCAGGACTCCCAGACTTGACTCCCAACTCCGCCACTGACTCACCAAGTGACCACATGCAAGTCTCGGGTAAATGTCTCTATTCCAGAGTTTAATACTCTTTCAAATAATTAAATATTACTTACTTCACAGGGAGGCTGCGAGGGCTAATGTTTGTAGAGTATTTTGAGATACTCAAGTGAGAGAACTTTGCACAGTGTTATGAATCTGTGAGTGTTGTCAAGTGCAAGTGTGAAGAGTCTAGGGGCCTGCAGCCTTGGTCTAAGGCAGTCTCTAAATTCCAGGCATATTTAGCTGGGGTTCCTAGAATGGCTGCATACCTACAGCAGCAGTTGGACTCCTTTGTATCATTCAGCCTTGCAATCAAGGGATTCCATTCAGTCCATTCTTGTGGCAGGCCATAACAACATGGCAAAAATAATAATCCGAATGCTTGCTCAGCAGTCTTCACTACAGGAAAGTACTGGCTTTGGTGACCTATAGTCTAATTAAAGCAACTATCCCAACAGAGTAATTAGAGTAAGTTAGCAGTTGGATCAGTCCAGCATGCCTTGAGTATCATGCTGGGGACATCTTCTTCTCCAGTGGGACGCAGTCTTCTTTCATCCTTAAGGCAGAATTTGTGTGAGCATCTGCTGGTTGAAGAACCGATACCACCATGAAAAGTATCTGACTCAAAGACTCTCACAAAGCTGTATTATGTACCCAAGCACTGCTGTGCACTGTTAAATGTTCCTGGTTGGCAGCTGTCAACAGACTGTTACTACAGCCAACCCAAAGGGAAGATGGCAGGGTGATACGTGTGTGAGGAGTGGATTAGCTCATACTGTTGGGCCCAGAAAGAGTCTACCATGAAATGACTAATCACGAAAGAGGATGGAGAAGGAAACTTCAAGTCCAGAGTGTCAGAGCCACAAAGTTTTACATCTCACCTCAGACCAACCACAGATTCTTTGTCCTTAGGGGAGGCAAGAAATCTTTTGTTATGAATACTTTGGAGTAAGTAGTTACATAGGGAGGGTGTGTTCCAAGAACTGGAACTCCCTGCTGCCCAAACAACATTAATGATACAGAGAAAAACAAATGGAAAACAGACTCCTATCCAGAGCAGAGCATCAGCAGCCCCTGCAGAGGGCTTCAATGGGTGTGTTTATAATGAAAGGCTCATCTCCTTTTAAGAGATAAGGAGTCAAGTAAATTACCCAAGGCAAAGATGACACACGAGACATCTAAGGCCACTTTGCAGTGCAGCTGCTTGTTTGCCTCCCAAGCAGAAATGCAGAGAGAAACACTGATTCCCTCTCATGGCTGCCTGACAGAGTGATTTCAGAATTTCCCTTCCACAGCACCACAGAGAAGCCCAGGAAGGAGGCCAGATTAGTCATGCATGACACTAGGGGAAAACTTACAAGCAATTTATGAGTGATCCAAAGCAGCTCTGCACTGGAAAGGAACGCAGCCAAATTTTGTGTCTTTCCTGCAGGCAAAAAAAAAAAAAAATCTACAGAGCAGGAGCCAAGTTTCAGAACTCACACAACTGCTGGCCTCAGCACAGTCAGAACCTATGCTGGCCCCTGGTTGTGTATCAATGGAATTAGTCTTACAGGGGCATCTATCCATCTACCCAGGGATCAAGCATTAACTCCACTTTACCCTCTCATTTTTGTGCTGCTGCTGATGTAACTAGGAAGTCAAAACAATCATTCTATACTCAATGCCTTTTTTGCCTCTGTCTTCACAGACAAGGTCAACTTCCAGCCTACTATACTGGCCAACACAGCATAAGGTAGGTGTCTCAAACTTGTGGCCCCTAAAGTTATTTCTTGCAGTCCATAACGACACTATTGCTGTCAATGTTTGCATTACTGTTGTATGAAAAAATTTCAGTAGTGCAGCCCTTGGGTTACAGTACTAGTCTTCATGCAGCCCTCGTGGTGATTTGAGTTTGAGACCCCTAGCATAAGGAGAAGATGAGCAGCCCTCAGTGGTGAAAGAACAGGTTAGCTATGTTCACACATAAACTGTTATTTCGAAATAAGTTATTTCAAAATAAAGTCCTTATTTCGAAATAAGTTAATTCGAATTAAGAAAATGTTCATTCGAATTAAGGGAAAGTCTGCTATCGAAACGGCTGTTATTTTGAAATGGTTATATTGAAATAAGGCTGTTCGGAAATGTTGTTTCGAAACAGTTGTTTTGAAACAATGGTGTTGTTTCGAAACAATGCGTCTGAACGCCATTGTTTCAAAACAGCCATTTTGAAACAACAGCTATTTCGATTTCAAGTGAGGTTTTACTGTTTCGAAATAACGGAACGTCGTGTGGACATAAGAAATTTTATTTTGAAACAACAACTATTGTTTCCTCGTCTGACAACAGTCGTTTAGGACAATTTAGAAAAGTCCGACATGCACAAGTCCATGGGGCTGGAGTCGGTGTATCCCAAGGTGGTGAGGGAGTTGGCTGATGTGAATGTAGAACCACTGGCCATTACCTCTGAAAACTTGTGGTGATCACAGAAGTTGCAGATGACTGGAAAAAGGCAAATATAGTTCCCATCTTTAAAAAAAAGGGAATGAGGAGGATGAAGGGAACCACAAGCCAGTCAGACTCGCCTCAGTCCTTGGAAAAGTCATGGAGCAGGTCCTTGAGGACATCTGCAGTAGTTCGAGAAGAGAAATATGATCATGGTCAGTTATGGATTTACCAAGAGCAAGTCATGCCTGACCAGCCTGATTGCCTTCTATGAAATAACTGGCTTTGTAGATATGAGGAAAGTGATGGACAATATACTTGCCAACAACTTAAAGAAGTATGGTTGGATGAATGGACTATAAGATGTGATAGAACGCTAGCTAGACCATTGGGCTCAACAAGCAGTGATCAACAGCCTGATGTCTAGTTAGCAGTTGGTAGCAAGTAGAGTGGCCAAGAGACAGGTCCTGGGGCTGGTTTTGTTTAACAGTTTTATTAACGAGCTGGACAATGGGCTTGATTGCACCTTCAGCAAGTTTGCATGTGATACTAAGCTGGGGGAGTGGAGATACACTGGAAGGTATGGATAGGATACAGAATGACCCAGATAAGAATTGGGCCAAAAGAAATCTGATAAGGTTCAGCAAAGACATCTTGCCCTTAGGGTGGAAGAATCCAACATTTCTACAGACTGGGGACTGAGTAGCTAAGCAGCAGTTCTGCAGAAAAGGATCTGGGGGTTACAGTGGACAAGCTGAAAATACGCCAACAGCGTGCCTTTGTTGCCAAGGCGGCTAATGGCATACTGGGCTGCCTTAATACGAACACTGCCAGCAGATTGAGGGAAGTTGTCATTCCCCTCTAAACAGCACTGGTGAGACTACTAGAGCTGTAATGCTCTGTTTTACCGCCTGGGGCGCACTCCAATGGGAATGCGCCCCTTGCCATTAGCAGAGCTTGGCACCAGCATCATGAAACCCGCTCTTTAATAGAGTGGCTCTATTGAGCCTCTCTGGCACGCCCAGAGCAAAGCCCCATTGGCCCCACCTAGTTATGGCTCTGGAGACTACATTTGAAGTCTTGTGTCCAGTTTTGCCCCCCACTCCAACCCCCACAGGAAGGATATAGACAAATTGGAAAAAGTTCAATGGAGGGCAATGAAAACAATTAGGGGGCTGTGGCCCATGACTTACAAGGAGTGGCTGAGGGAACTGGGCTAGTTTAGTCTGTAGGAAAGAAGACTGAGGAGGGATTTGATAGCGGCCTTTAACTATCTGAAAACAGATTCCAAAGAGGAGGGAACTAAGCTGTTCTAAGTGGTAGCAGATGACAGAAGAAGGAACAGGGGTCTCAAGTTACAGTATGGGAGATCTAAGTTGGATATTAGGGAAAACTTTTTCACTAAGACTATGGTGAAGCAATGGAATGGGTTGCCTTAGAAAGTGGTGGAATCTCCAGCCTTAGAGGTTTTTAAGGCCAGCTTGACAAAGCCCTGACTGGGATGATTTAGTTGGTATTGGTCCTGTTTTTAGCAGGTGTTGAACTAGATGACCTCCTGAGGTTCCTTCCAAACCTCATCTTCTTTCATTCTGTTGTGAAGCAATGGGCCAGTCAGCAAACCAAGGTGTTTCCCAAAAACGGTGAGACATGTTGAAAGCTATCCCCCATAAATGATTATGCCGTCACTGATTTGTCCATGCCTAACTCAGCAAATCAGTGATGGAATTATAAATAGAACTGAAGAGATCTCCCTTATCCATCTCTGACTTTATATATCAAACATGCACACATGTGCGCACGTGCGCGCGCACACACAGTCTCTCTCTCTCTCTCTCTCATGTCTTGCAACATCACAGAGACTGGGTATGCAAGATTGTGCTTCACAAGACCACACTCTCTTCCTAACAGAGAGAGTGTATATGATTACAGAGAGCAGTTTCTCCATGCCATGAGAGTGCTGTAGTATTTTGATTTATGGTATGTATGGCCCGCTTGAAGTAGATTTAAGTCAAATCTGACCTGCCATAGCAAATAAGTTTTACACTCCTGCACTGGCAAATCATCCTCTCTTTACCAAGGATGACTGAGAATTAGAGACTATCTTTAGCCTCTGTCTTATCTTTTTTCTCCATTTAGACAGCAAACCCGTGACAAACAGCAGCACTAGCCACTACATTCCACTGACCTCAGAAAACCTGTTGCTAAGCACTCAAATGAACAGAGCTCAGTGTGCCACCATCCTAGGGCTTGTCTACGGTCACAGTGCTGCACAGCATCCCCCTCTGGCATAATAATACCTCCATGAGTGGTGGCTCTCTTATCAGTGCTCCTATCAACATCAGAATATATGTCAGCGTATCCTATGTTGCTCTGGGGAGTAGTTTATTCACTCCTTTGAGCAACATAAATTATGCCAACTTAAGGTGTAGTGCAGACATAGCTTTGACGCTTTAGACCCTGCTGCATCCCTTCAGTGTATCCACTCACTATAGTGACAGGCGGGTTATTGCACTGCAATAATTAATCCACTCAAGGCAGTAGCTAGGTCAACAGATGGATTCTTCCAAGGGTTGGCAACTTAACTTTGTTGCTCAGGAGCATGGATTTTTCAGACCACTGAGTGACATAGCTAGGTCAACTTAACTTTTTAGGTAGCTCTGATCTAAATTTGATAACAGATCTTGTAGTGGAGACATTACACGAAAGAGGAATTAGAAGCTGTAGCCAGATACCCCCAACCAGCATTAGTTTATGAGTGCTGATACCACAGTGTTAGTTACATTAGGAAGTGTGAATGAGGGAATTAGAAAACAAAAGTTAAACCAAAAAACATAGGAGGGAAAGTTGTTTAGTCTATGGAGGTCTCACTTCTGTTCCATATAGAATCATAGCTGTTGAACACTCATTAAGCCCCCCAGTTATTTTAGGAAGGGAAGAGGCAGAAGAGCCTGCATATAAAAAATGCCCACAGTTACAAGCTTAACAAAACATCAAAGGCTGCATATCTGAGGCAGACAGCTGCCAAAAGGTTTAAATCCAGATTTTATAGAACAGGATTTGAGTGTATGAGAGCCTTAGTTTACATCCAGTAGCCAAATTAAGACAGTTCTACCCATATGTATATTAATAACCTTTTAGCTGTACTTTATTACCCAGACAAAAAGAAAACCAAGTTTCCTTTCAGGGGGATATTTCAATGGCACTTGAGAATTTCTTGAAAGTGTCAAGAATTGGCATCATTTCTGAAGACTTCCAGGAGTCTAAGCTACACCTAGTATTCTGCATCAGAATATTCGTTATACTTATTAATTCAGTTCTACTACCTATCTTCCTCGGTATTAGTTTTCACAGTTGCAAAATTCATTATGTAGTCAGGAGCTGTTTGTGTGTGTGTGCTTAAAAGAAGGTGGGGGGAATCGAAGCTCAGCTTTTGATAATCAGTCTTGCCTGCTGGAACAGAAATCTGCTCAGAAAAAGTAACACTGTCTACAAAACCTAATTTGATTAACCATCTTATTTCTATTTTTACATGCGTGAATATACATCACCTTGGAACATTCCATAGTACTCAAAACTCAATGTTCAATTCTCCTTATCATTACGAAAACATATGATTCTTAACTCACATTTACCTACCAGTGAATTCAGTGTCTCAAAGGACACTCCACAATTACAGTGAAGGTCTTGGGCATATCAAGAAAGCAAAACCTGCACTCTCTTGGGAGTTAGAATTTACCTAACCAAGGTCTAATGTGATGAAGAAATGAGGATGGTCCAAGACGTTGAAAGCCAAAAATGCCCACCATCACCAAAACTGATCTCTGAATTTTCAGAATGCTCTTTCTAGTCAATAATTATCAGTGTCTCAGATGTGGAGGTTATAATGTTTGGAACATCTTACCATGGTTCAGTGAGCAAAATAATTGTAATTGGAACTATCTGGAAAAAAATGGAAAGTTAATTTCATTCAGAAATTCAAAGGATTTGAAACTAATCCTTTTTTCAATTTTTAATCAATTGTTGCCCTGTAATTATCAAAATGTTATATAATAGTTATAGAAATGTTCAGTTCATCAAAACCACAGTTTGCAGATTTTTGGTAAATGAAAAATGTCAGTGCTTTCAGTTGGATTCTTAGATAGGTAGTATAATGGTTCAGTGGGGAGCTATATCTTTGCCCCTTTCCCCTGTCCTTCCGAGGGCACCCTTTCTAACTGGGAGGCATACACTGGCATGTCTCCCAGAGCGAAATCCTAGGATTCAGCTCACTCTTAGATTTGATTGCCTAGGTGGTAGCACCCCATTACCTTGGTACACTCAACTGATTTAAACCCTGATATAGACCTTTCTTTGGGAATTGTGATGAGTATGAAATTGTAGTGACTCAGGCCTTCTTCTTTAAAACTGTATTATTTATTTGTCCCAATGAACATAACAAAAAGAGAGAAAAACATTCAAACTGCAAACCTAGGGGCAGAGTCTTACTTAACTTAGCCTGTCTTTTCCAGTTTAAATGAGTCCTACTTGACCCAAGCACATCTCATTTTTTTGCTGAGTGAAACAGGCTGCACACCAGAGGTCTCAAACTCGTGGCCCATGGGCTGCATGCAGCCCCTAAAGTTATTTCCTGCGGCCTTCAACGACACTACTGTTATCGATATTTGCAATATCGTTGTATGAAAAGGTTTCAGTGGTGCAGCCCCTGGGCTACCATTCTAGTCCTCACATGGCTTTCGTGATTTGAATTTAAGATGCCTGCTGTACACTATAGCTTCTGTCCCTCTGATAGTCTGCGCACCCAGTCTGCATCTATGTCTAAGTAATTGTTACAGGAGCACTCTATAGTCCATAGCACTTTTGGTTGCTGCAGTCCACAGGTAGGTCTGATTGATTTAACTCCCTAATTAGCTATTAGCCAGCAACACAGTAACTACCAAGCCCACAGAGATATGCATAATTCTGAATGGATGGGATGGCAGTAAAGAAGACAGAGGACAAGGAAGGAAGGAGTGTCTTTTATTTAGGCACAGAACAGAGTTGGGAAGTGTGAATTCTACTCCTGAGTCTGCGAGGAACTTCCTGCATAGCTACGGGCAAGCAATGTAGGGCCCTGTCCTGAACAATGTGGAGTTCCTTCAACTTATTAACTTCAGCAGGACATGAGCTGGCCACCTCTGAGTCACTGTGTCTCAGTTTCCTTTTCTATAAGGTAGGTATAATATTTACACACACACACACACACACACACACACACACACCCCTCAGCAATGTTTGCAAAGTGTGTCCAAATTCTTGGAATGAAAGGCACTACTACGTAAGTGCAAAGCATTACGATTACGGCATGCTGAATTCTGTTGCAGGCATGTCTTTTGTACATGACAAATGAGTATCATGAAACACATCAAAACAATTTTAAAACATTTGATGCTGCTCTTTGTGATGAGATACAAAATAAAATTTCCAGAGATTTTTTCATATGACTGGTTACCAAGCAAAAAGTGATTGTACAGATTGCGGTGACAGCAAGGATGTAACTACAGCACAGTGTATTCAGTGAAACCAACAACTCCCGGCCAGGAAAAGGCTATGATTGCCACAACAACGTGTAGACAGCCACCACGAAATAGTGGACAACTCTTGAAGCTTCCAGGAATGTGAGCAAATAGGGAGACAGCGCAAATACTTCAGCATTTCTGAAATCAGAAGACTCTAGTAAGATGTAATTTATGCAAGAATCTGTGACCTCAGAAACTTGACTTGGAAGCGGTCCTACTACTTTCCTGAACAATGAGCCTTTAACTCTTAACTACAAAATAGGCCAACTACTACAGTGACAAGGGGTTGAAAGAGTGGGCCTCATCTAGTGACCAGCTCAGTCTAACAAGCCTGTATTAGAAAGAAATCCAGGCCCAGAACATGGGTTTTCTTAACAAGAGCAAGGAATATGCCTTGAAACTGAAATATCAAATACTGTGTATGCACTCTATGACTGTGTCCAGTTTCTCCTGTCTAGATCTGAACACCACACTTTTTTGAGGCACCTCTGTTTCAGATCTGCAACAACCTAAGACCTCAGATTCTCCCCGTCTGCATCAAACAGTGATTGTACTCAACAGCTTTTGAAAACAAATCTGCTGCCCACTGGCTGGCTGGCTGCTTCCTTTTACGTGTCTTGAATACAATCTACAAGAACTCAAATGGCCAAGTAGGAGAACAGAGTTAACTGGCACCTTATCTGAAATCCGCCACATCAGCGTTCACACGCTGTATTTGTTTTCTGTTAGTCAAATTGATTCAAAGCTTTAGATATTGGATGTGAATTTCTGACTCTTCTTGTTAAAGCAGAAGAGCACCAAACAATGTAAATTCACTGTATGTTTTAGGATCTGGCATCATAACTGTAGAACACTGCTGTATTTTTAATCTACTGTCACTAGGCCACAGCGTTAGCATCCCAGGGCACTGGAAGCTATTCTTGTTACAAAGTCAATAAAACTAGGTGCCACAAATCACAAACCTTATCCCTGTTGAGCAGCAATATTTGGGGCCCCACACAACACTACAGTCTGCAGCCTACTATTGAGTGCTTCTTTCTCCTTCTTGCAAAAAACCCTGCAAAAAACCCAGTGGTTCCCAACTGAAGCATCTGCTTTGCACCCTGAATTTTAGGACTGAAGTTCCTGTAATTATTAAGGTGGTCTGAGCAATAATGCCTTAGAGACTCAGACTTTGATCAGAATGGACCATTATGATTATTGAGTTTGACCTCCTTCGCAATGTAGGCCACAGACCTTTGCCCATCCACTCCTGTGACAGATCCCTAAGCTATGACTGAGTTACTAAAGATCTTAAACAATGGTTTAAAGACTTCAAGGTATAGACACTTTCCCAACACATGACCCATGGCCTATGCTGCAGAGGAAGGCCAAAAAAAAAAAAAAAAAAAAATCCAAAAAACCAAAAAAACCACAACGCCAGGACCTGTGGAAAAGACTTACAGCCAGAGACACTGGAATGAATTCTCTGTAGTAACTCAGAACCCACCTCATCTAACATCCCATTACAGACCATTGGTATATTTACCACTAGAAGTCAAAGAACAGTTAATTGTCAAATGCCATCATACCATATCCTCCATAAACATATCAAACTGAGTCTTGATGCCAGCTAAGTTTTTTGCCCTCACTACTCCCCTTTAGAAGGCCGTTCCAGAACTTGACTCCTCTGATGGTTAGAAATCTTTGTCTAAATTCAAGTCGAAACTTCCTGATGGCCTGTTTAGATTCATTTGTCCTCATGGAAACACTGGTGTTGGAATTTTGCAATGTTCCACTATTGCAATCTGGCCTAGTGTGCCGCTGTGCCTCCCCGATCACTTATTCCTGGGCCCTGACTTACCCTGCCTTGCTAGGTGAACCCTCCACTCTGGGGTCAACTTACACTAGTCTCCTACATGTAATTGGTCCCAAGCAGTGGAAGTGCATCCACATTTTCCACTCATGAGGTGGTCCCACAGTGTGAGCCTTCTACTCCCAGATGCAGCAATGGAAACTATTGTTTTGCATGGAACAGGATCCTTCCTGATCGCTGCAAGCTGATTTACTCTGGTCCATCAGTTTAGCAAAGAAACCGATATGCATTTACTTTTGCTCTAAGTCAGGCATCCACATTTTCACACTGCTTTAGATAAAACAAACATTAGTTTAGTAAGATACTATTTTAAGTGATCATATAAAAATGCAAACTCAGATAATCATTCAGTCAGAGTTTACCACAATCAAATAAAAGATATCTCACATTCTAAACTAAAGATCATTGTTACAGTAAATCAATAACTTCCCCATACATGGTTTTTCAGCCAGGTCTTCCTCACCACCTGGGTAGGTACAAGTCTTAGAAGTTGCTTGCAAGATGAAGATCTTTGAACAGACACTCTTAATCCAGTGGTTTTCAAAATTAGGGTTGGGACCTAGTACTGGGTAGCAGATCCTCAGGCACTGAGTTGCAGCACCCCCTGCTGCCACCACCAAAAGACTGGAATGCATTGCTCAAAGATATGATTGTTGAGTTGCAGGCATAAATGATCTTTTTCAAGTGGGTCCCATGAAAAGAAGTTTGAAAATTACTGCCTTAATCAGTTTAAAATGTCTCTTTTTAACTCTTCAAACCACCCTTTGTTCCTCCCTGTGGTCTGGTGACTCACTCGCCCCTCCTGAGCCAAGGTGCTACAGTTAGTCCACTGTTTCCGAACCAGTGTGCCGTGGCAAACAGGTGTACCCTCAGACCTAAGCATCTGTGCCACGAAATTTTTTGAAAAACTATTTAGAGTTCTGGATCGGCTCATGAATGTTCATGAGTTCACTTGGAGACTAAATGGCAGTGTTCCTCAAAATAATTAAAGGTATCTTCAAGCCCCAGGGGGTTGGACTCGATGATCTCAGGAGGTCCCTTCCAACCCTATGATTCTATTCTATTCAATGTGTGCCAAGGCAGAGAAAAAGGTGGGAACCACTGGGTTAGTCTATTGTTATGCATATTTCTTCTGGATGTGTAATTGCAGCTTTGAGTGCCTGCTCCTACTTGAGTCATATTAAATATCTTTGGGAACATGTTTCATATCTGTACACATGCATGATCTTGCAGAAAACATGCTTCCATAACAATAATGTAGAATACACCGTAAGCATTTAAAAAATACCACACATGATGTATTTTGCATTAAACCACAGAATTATATTACCTGGCCGATAAGAAAGATACACAGATCACATTACAGCAGTGTGGTGGGAAGGGTGCAGTACATAGCAAACAAATAACTCCCCTTCCTCCCTGGTATTTATCCCTCTGATGTATAGAGAACAATCGTATTTCCCCTCAGTCTTCTTTTGATTAGGTTAAGCAAGCCAGCTCATCTCCTCTCATAAGGCAGGTTTTCCCTTCCTTTTATCCAGATTAAGGTCCTTGTAAGCCCTAGGCACTTCAGTTTCATAAGCCCTTTGGTTGGATGCATTTTTATGGATGTATCAATTTCTATAGGTATATGACTGCCTCTGTGTATACACTGTGCCTAATCTTGCTCTCTCTCTCTTCAAGAAGATATCTTTGTTACAGTTATCATACAAATAATTAAAAAAAAAAATGGTCAAAGTTTTTTTCATAGGCTCTTTAGTTTTCATAGGCCCTAGGCACAATGCCTACTGTGCCTATTGGATAACATGGCCCAACTAATATCATGTTAATAGCCCTTCTCTGCACCTGTTCCTATTTGAACTGATGTTTCATAACCACTGGGAGACCAGAACTGTACACAGTATTTCAGATGAGGTCTCACTAGTGCCTTGTATAACAGTTCTAACACCTCCTTATCTCTACTGGAAATACTTCGCCTGATGCATGCTAGGACTGCGTTAGCTTTATTCACGGCCACTTCACATTGGCAGCTCATAGTTATCCTGTGATCAAACAATAAGCCCAGATCCTTTTCCTCCTTACAATAGCTGATAACCCTTTTGCCACAAGTGAACTGCTAAGAGGAAATGGCTGCGAGTCATGCCAGTGAAAATCTCCCCTATAAACTCTGAAGGCAGGTTCCAGAGCAGCGTACATACACAGATCAGAGAAAAGCATGTAAATTGGTAGATGTTCCTTACAAGCATCAAAACCTGATTTGGTTAGGCTGGAGTAAGGGCAAGAACAGGAAGTAGATGGCAGATGCAAGGTGGTGATCTTGCCAAAGAGGTGAAGGTGTTAAACCTGGGTGAACTGTTTGCCTTCCCCCAATGGCAAGACTATCTTTTGTTTGTCTGATGCTCGGTGCCATTCTAATACTCAGGACAAATGGTGCTTAAGTTGAGGTTGGAAGGTGGCTTTTTTCACATGGCAGTGAAGCAGCACTTTTTTGAAAGATGCTGCTGGAAAGGTAATTTCAGTGCTTTTTGCACTTGGAACACTAGGTTTCAGAGTCACACAGAAGAAGCAAGAAGCATTTTAGTAATGCTTAAGAAAATAAAAAAATAAAAAGAAGAGAGGAAAGAGAAGTAGAGAGAAAAAGGGTAAAACAAAGTGAAGGAAAAAGGAGTCACATATTGCTTTTCCTTCTACACCTATCCAATGGTTCCTTAGTTGAAAAGCTTAATGAAAAGAAGGGGGTGCCTGACCTCTTAGTGGCAGCATTGTTCAAACTCTTTCTGTTCTGAGTCTTTGCCATGATTATGGCTCCTACTGCCAGGGTAATAATAATAGTTTGAAAAGATAACAAGCACTAGTTTATTTAGTCTGATGCATGAGAACTTCACAGCAGGACTGTCTCCATGCCGAATTCAGAGTCTTCAAACGCGCTGTGGACAGGCATGGCAGGATTACTAAGGGAAACGGCCATGAAGATCTAGAATGTAAATCAGATTACATCAGACCAGTTACTGATCATTTGTTTTAACAGCTGCTTCATTAGCCAGGGGTGATCCTGCATCCATTAAAGTCAATGAGAGTGTTGTTATTATCCTAAATGAAAGCAGGATGGGGCTCCAAATCATCCACTGACACCAGAGGAAACATATGTCTGATAAAGTGCATTGTGTACCCAGGCAGAGAAGGAAACAGAAAGAAAAGGAACATGTTACTAAAAAGCCAGATCAGTATAACAGCAGCTGTATTATAGACACTGGATGCAAAGTTAGTCCTTTCACCTCTGGTCTGGTGATATCAGAGGAACTGTGTATACTTTTTTCAGGACTCCTTTTCAGCGTACTGGGAAATTAAATGACTGCTTTTCAGGAGACAGAAAGCTTCTGTGTATCCAAAGGCAGCATTTCCATAAACTTCTTCATTAATGTACCATACACTGGCCCTGAACTGTAGCTCTCTTTGTAGGATGGGATAACTTAATGCAAGTGACTCAAAGCCAAGTCTCTTATGCATGCAGTGTTAATATTTGTGAGGAAGTTTTCAGTCTTTACTGTAGTGGCAGGGAGAGTGCAATAGAAGACAACCTTTCTTAACCTATAAGCAAGTTTACATTCTGTTTAAATGATGGGTGCATTACAGCAAAATTACTGTCTCCTATGCATTCAGTAACAGCCATAAATCCCTTGAGAGATACAACTTAATGCTGTTGGCCAAGGCTTTGTCCCTGGATCCACTCCCTTGTACCACCATGCAACAGCGCTACTCTAGTTCCATTCTCCAATTTTGAGCTCTACATTCACATCTGAGTGGAAGGGCAAGGCTCTGCCCTGGATGTACATTACAGGCAAAGGAAAGGCCTGAATATTCTGCTAAAAGGAACTCCTGACAAAAGGAATCAGGAAAATACGATACATTGCTAGCAGCCAAGTCACGGACAGGGTTAATGAGTTTCTTTTACTATAGAATATTCTGATCTTCATGAGGATATCTCTAAGGGCCTCATCAGATACTTACCCTGCTCTGCTGCCCATGAGCTGTTTGGCTCATGCCTTTTTCTCATCAGTAACCCATTCTAGAATTGTACAAGTTATGCTGCAGAGAGTATTTGTGATGAAGAGGTTGTTACGTGTAGGCAAGTCCAGGAGAACAAAATATCTACACAATTATATGCAAATTTCATTTCATAAGTAAGGTTTAGTATGCATGCATGCAAAACACACACCAACCTTCTTGTAATTTAAAAATGACCAAAAAAAAGCCACAATTTACAACTGAGCAACCATATCATATTCTATATTTTGTATCATATTCTGAGAGAAGAGCACAGACCAGAAGAAAATACAAGAGCTAGGATCACAATGTTACATTACTCTCAATACAAAACATCATCCAACAAAAAAATAGGACAGATTCCCAAACCAATCCAATTAACCAATGGAACACAAAACAATACAAAGTCAGTGCTAAAAATACATCCCTTCTTATAGAGTTAAATCCACAAAGGGGCCTAGATGTTGCTATGCCCAACTTTTAGGCATCTTGCCACCCAGTGGAATCTGTAGCCCCTAATTAGGTGGCAGGCTCCCTGTACAATACACGGAGAGAGTTAAGCACTTGAGAATGGAATCCACAAAAGCTAGCATGATGACCAAGGAGCCACCAAAGCTAGCCAATAGGAAAGTCTGAGAAGAGGGCTATAGCCTAAATGCTACTCCTCTCCTGATGTTAAATGTTTGACCCAGAGGGTGGCACCAATCTCAGCCTGGCATTCTCAGCCATGAACCTGGCACAGGAGTTGAAAGCCTAAGCTATATTTTATAAGAAACATATATGAATTGGTGATGATGGATATTCTGGATGATGGGATATTCTGTTGTGGAAATCTCAATTTCTCCTGATGACTTTTTTTTTTTTTACTGTGTTCAAATAATTAACTACACCTTGGCCCAGTGAGAATGGTTCTATAGTCCAGTGTCACTCACCTGAGAGGTGGGAAACTCAAGTTTAAATCGCTGCTCCATACCAGACAGAGTCAGGGACTTAAACCCAGGTCTTCAGGTGAGTGTCCTAAACACTGATCTAAACATTATAAGGGAGGGCTCTCCTGCGCTGGGCATTTTGTGCGGGTTAGATGAGTTCTGAAAGCACCTACCAAAACAGGCCTCACAAGTCAGAGGTGCAGGAGAACACCTACTATGAGAATCCTGCTGAGGTTTAGGTTTGAGATAGGTGCCCAAGTACCTAGACACAGATGGCTATGCAGCTGTTCACTTGCAGAAACTCAGGCACCTATGGATTTCAGGCATCTCCTGAGCTCAACACCAGCTGAGCTGGAATCTTGAAGATCCCAGTGGCATTCAAACATTGGATGTGGGCAACAAAACATGGCTATTAGGTGCCTAAATCCTTTCCTGGATCCAACCCACTGTCAGGATGCTACTGCACATCTGCCTTCCTGATGTGTTGTCTGCATCAAAATACATTACCTCTTTCAAACCCTTCAAGGCTATTATGTTTATTTAATGTTACCAAAAAGGCTAATGTATCATCAAACCTAAACTGTTAAGACATATTTGATGTACCATACCACCACCAAGTTCCATGAGTCATTCTGATGTCTCCTTCATTATTCATAGTGCTGTGCTCAGGTCACCCCAGAAGAATAAGCATCTTTATGAGTTTTACATATACTGGTTTAGAGTCTCTGCTGCTGTGAACTGGCGAAGCTCCATCAAAATCATTGTGTTTACACTGACTTACAACTAATGTGCCAGATTGGCAGCTGATGTTAAATAGGGAAGGTGGCTTTGGAGACTTTTCTGATGAAGGACATTTAGCACACATTAACTGGGAAACGTTTTCAACCAAAAGGGTAGTGAAGGAAACAAGGGAGGGTGACCAAAGAGAACTATATACAGGAGCAGGGGGTGCTGGAGAAGCAAAGGGCAGAAGAACAGCTGTGTTGAACCTCAACCATAAAAATTACTGTTTAGTATATAAGTGGATTCAAATAATATAATTATTTGTTTTTTGCTAATCATAACAAACCAGTGGTGATGCTATTGTATGATCCAAGCTTTCCAAGAAACTTCGATCCAATCATGAAATTTTTACCTACTCTAAAGGTATGAATGACTTGCTTGCTTTCCACTAGCCTCTGTTCCTGCAATTGATTGTAAGCACAACAAAAGGCTGTTTTGTTTTTAATTAGTCTTGTGGGTTCATTTTTTTCAATACAGCAAGGTATTCAAATACAAAAGTAAAAGTTAAGAAAGTAAGTGGCAAGAATGGGGTGTGGCAAGAGTACACATGTGGGGTGGGGAAAGAAGGAGAATGAGGAAGACAAAACATGGGCTAGTGAAAGTGTGACCCGGTGACTGCAAACAGGACTGGCAGGGCAAACTAGGATTGTACGGGGATGTAGAGATGGAATTGCAAATATGAAGTGAACAGAATGCCAAGGGAGACCAACATAGAAACACTAGAGGTGGACACACTAAGAAGCCATTTCAAGATGTGTGCTGTGGCAAAGGCCCTGTCACATCCTGAAGATGAAGAATGGAAAGATTACCTTCTCTGGAAAATATCTACAGACACACACACACACCCCCCACCACCACCACCACGTAGTGCTATAACAGCATGAAGTTCTAGTGCTGGTAGAATTTGTATTAAGGTGCAACAATAATTACACAAATGGGTTTCTCCACCTACCTGCTCTGACCATGTAGCCCTGGTTGTGATCAGCTGTCTGTTAATTACCACAAGACAGTTCAATTCAGTCCATGGATACATTTATTTTAATCACACATCTGGACTTTTCCTCTGAGTAACTTACTCCACAATGAGATTCTGAAGCATAAAAATGGTCCATCTATTTCCTGAAAGCCTAAATCTAAAACCTCTTGCTAAGACAGTTCTCCAGCTTTCCGAGCACCTGTGGTAGCTTTTTTGTCATTTATGGAAAAGCTCTTGGTTGTTTGCTGTTAGTCCAAGATTCTTATGAATAGAATGGGCAGCCACAGCTTAGTTTGTTCATGCAGAGCACCATGCTGCCAGAATCGCCGTCTGGGAGGGGGAATGGAGAGGTTTGGAAGAGGGTAGGAAATTTAACCCAAATTACTTCTTCTCTTTCTGATCAAACAGCATCATGTGTACATAGTACCATGGATGTTCTACTGATCTTACTAGCACATATATGCAGGGATAAAATAAAAACATAGCATTTCTAGTGATGCTGACTCCTCGGCTCTGATTAAAAAGGAACACAGCCAATAACAAAGAATTATGAAGACAAAAATGCATCACGCACTACAGTAGTTCTCACCCACAGTGTCAGGACACATGACTGTGTCACCACGAGGTAGCTAAGTGTGACAGAGAGCTGGGGAGATGGCTGAATTCAGCCTGAGGTGGATGGGCTGGTGTATCCTGCAGAGTCAGGATATGCCACCAAGAAGGTCAAAACCCGCAAAAAGGTTGAGAACCACTTTGTAAGTTCTCCCATCTTCAAAGGGATTTTCTCCCATGAAAGCTTATGCAAAAAATAAATTTATTAATCCTTAAGTGCCACAGGATACCTTGTTTGTTTATTTTACTGAACTAAACTAACACGGCTATCCCTTTGGATATTAGCTATGAAGTCATCAAAGAAAACATACCCAATTTACATGGGAGTCTCTTCCCACCCTACCTACTTTTCTTTAACTAGGGAACTACTCCATTGGATCATCATTCCCAAATGTAAATTTAGCAAGAGACTGCCAATGCCTTGCCTTTACAGAGGTCTCCTACAGTGTGGGCCAAAACTCAGTAGTGCTGGATTTTAAATTCTCTTCTGCAAAGGAATGTAAAGGAAGGGAGAAGCTTTGACAGCCTGGAAAAGCATTTGTTATTCCAGACTCTCTTCAGTTTGCGGAGTCTCCCTAGATTGGAGAAACAGATACAAAGAGAGAGGAGAAAGGGGGCTCTGCTTTTCATTGCAAAAATTAAGGAAGTTGGAACCTAAATTTCTATCCCTGCTTTGTTACTTTCAGGTATGACTGAGAAAGTCCATAATAGCTAAGCAGGTCAAAAAAAAAAAAAAAAAAGCCATCTCTGAACAAATACTCCATCCCAGATATGATCCCATTGGATCCATACATGGCACCATTCCCTAACTTTCTATTCTGATCAGATAATCCTTTACTGTGACTCCAAAAGGATAGGGTTCTGCAACCCACAGGATAAGGCATCCCCAAAAGAGATGAGCACAACGTCTTTCTTCCCTTCCCTTCAAACATCTTATCAGTATCACAACCACTCCTGCCGTATCCGATGAACAATCAGCAGAAAGGTTGATAGTCAGAAGCTGTATGAACTTCTCTGCCAAAGCCCTCTCCTCTGTGAATTCCCCAACCCAAACCTTTCTGCAGGGAGTTCAGAAACAGCAGTCATCAGAGGAAACATTGTTAGCTCAGCTCAGTCCATCCTGGCCTACTCCCATCAGCTCAGCTTCAAGCTCCAGAGTTAGTGTCAACATACAGAACAGCCGAGCAGATAACTCACTGATTCCTGTCTACTTGGGGTAGTGAGGGTGGACCCAGATCTCTGCTCCTCATTCCCTGAAAATAATCTGAGAGACATTAAATAGAATTTCATTTAGATTCTTCCCTCCTGATCCCCTCCTTTTGGGATGAAAATAGGATAAAAAAATGCATATAGTAAGCCAGAAAATCCACTGAAACTAAGAGCAATATCCACCTGCTAAAACATTACAGCATGTAATGCCTTCAATCTAAAATGTGAGACATTTCAATCATTTTAAAAATCTGCACTAAAATTTGTCAGCTAAATTGCCACAAATATGCAGCTCAGCAATTGATAGTGGTCTATGATTATGTATCAGTCCATAATTCTACAATATTTTAGCTGCGTCTTTTGCATTCCCCAGAAAAGCATCTACAAATCCCTTAGAAACAGCACCTACCTATCTCAGGGCAGCATTTCAATGGCACAAATGGGAGTCACTGAAAAGACTTTCAACACATTTGAGGCATCTAACAGCCCTTTGTGCATCTGAGAACTTTTGCTTTTTGTTTTTGGTTTTTTTCTTTCCTTTTATTTAATGTGTACCACCAAATATTACAGACTGGTGGGTATGTTTGTTTGTAAAATCTCTAGACATGTCGCTAGAAATTTCTGCAGATTTTATTAGCTAATTCTGACATACTCAGAACCTTTACTTGCTGGACAATGTCATAACTTATTAAATATTTTCTTACTTTAGACCTTGCAGTAATGGCTTGTATTTAAAAAACATCCTAGGGACAAGCAGATACAGAAAAGAAAAGACAAAAAAATTCCTGCATATATTTCATGGATCTTTCATAGAATTTAGAAGAAACTCTCCACATATAGACTACTGCAGAATTCAGAAGAAAGTCCACCATGCATACCTATTATCCATGCTGATGAGTGTTGATTCCTGAAATATTTACAGAAATTCTGGAGAAGCAAGGTCCAGTTACCCTTTTCCACTAGTGTATATTAATAATTGCTCCACTGAAATCTTCAGAGTTACACTAACAAGTGAGAGGATTATCACACTTCAGTTCAGTCTTATTATATAGCATCAGAGAAGAACAATTTGATATCGCTCTGCAAGCACAAGCTGGAAGATAGGTATGTTAAAGCTAATTTCAAATTTTGAGTCTTAATCTGGGACCTATTCTATGCCGCTTGTCATAAGGCTTAGCAGATGCCACTTCCTCATAATAAGATAATTGTAAATGTTCCTTGGTAGCTCACATGAGTGTGTCGAGTTTGCGCAATTTAAGTGGCTCTGTGTCTATATAGACACACAATGCTGTACCCAGCCTTCTAGACTGCAATCTCTGTCTAATTACAGCAGGCTGCATAGCCTGTCATCTTGAGATAGCAGGTGTTTGGTACTTCTAGGAGCCTCAGAGCAGACAATGAATTTAATTAATTTGCTTTAAGTGTTACATTTATACATTAATATACAGCACCATAATCTGAACCCAATACATAAAGAGACCAAACTTTAAAACTAATAAAGTACTATACTTAATAAATTAATGCCCTGAAACACTTTACCAAAGCAAAGTCTTAGACATAAGGTTGATCAACAGGGAACAAGGATGTCTACCTATACATTTGTACAGTCCTCATTACCATAGTAAATAGGCTTCAACATATATCTGCTAAAATACACAAGGCTCACTCAGAAGGAAACCCAAGTAGCCAGGCAAGCATCTAAACATCACAGCAGGTGGCACATTAGAAATAGAAGGAAGGAAGGGCATGGCTCTTACATTTTTATCTATTTCTACATAAAACTACTAGTATGTATTGTCTAGTCTTTTTACATTGAGGTCCATCCTCCAATTCTTTCCTGGGTACCAAACTCCCATTTATTTCAATATGCCATAGATTTGGGACAATCAGTCCCAACTTTTGTAAAATTGCAAGTAGGCAGGTCCTGATTCTCCACGCCTTTGTACCTTCTGCCATCATTTACACCTGTATAAAGTGGGGTGAAATGCTAGCACAGCAGAGATAACATTTTACAATCACTTTGCATGGATTGAAATAATGACACAAAATGCAAAGGAGAGGAGAATGGAGTCCTTGGAGACTCAGGCCACAATATTTACAGAACTGCATCATTAAGCTAAAGCTGGGTAACTTAGTTTCTAAAAACTGCACTAGTCAGAGTCTGGTTTAAGAAGAAATAATAGCAGTAAACCAAGAGTTTTCCATCTCTTTGTCTCTTGGATTAATCACTTCTTGCACTGGGCTTTCCTGTTGCATTTCTTTCTTCTCCCAATAAAATAAAATATATGGAGACAGAACATATGGAGCTGCAGCCAATGTGTCCAATTCACCAACTGTATATACCTGCAAAAGTCCATTCATGTAATGAAATAATAAACCAGTCCAGTATCTATTGAATTCAACTAGAATGAGGGTGACACCAAAGGAACAGTTGTCGTTTCATGACTTTGGTCCCAATTCTCTGTTGGCCCCATCTACACCAACCTTGAGGTCTGTTCAAAACTATTCTGCCTACGTATGGCCTTATGAACCCAATACACAAGCAGAGAATAACCAGAGCACACCAGCACTCAGTACTGTACCCTTGCCACTCCTGGCAATGAGGTTGCAGAGACTCGCACAGAGGCTACCTAGATAGGCTGTATTTCAGCTTGAAATTCTCCTGAAGCTGAAGAGTCATTCACCCAAGGCAATTCACACTTCTCTCATTTGAGCAACAGGTTGTTGAGCTGCTTAAATAAAAATCAAATAAATATCAATTTATTGACACTGGATGAACTAACTGAAGCACTTCACTTTCCTAATAAGAAGCCAATGACCTGGCACCTACAGATTCTACAGCTATAGAATGCAAATCATAGAAAGAAAAGGAAAAGGGACAAATACAAGAGTTGTACAATAGCAACTGATGACCCCCACCTCCAGTCATCTTATATCCAAGGTCAGAAATCCTTTTGTCTTAGGTACCTATATTACTCCTCACCTTGTAGCATCTGAGAACCTCATAATCTTTGATGTATATATCCTCACAATACCCTGTCAGGCTGGGAAATAATATTATTCCTGTGTTATACAGATGGCGAAGCTAGGTACAGAGAAACGAAGGATGAGATTCACAAAAGGTATTTAGGCACTTAACTCCCACTGAAGTTGCTGAAAATTATTTAGACTCCTCTTCAACTAGAACTTATTCCATTACAGAACACTTCAACATGCTGTGAAATTCTGCCTTCACCAGTATTATTTTAATTATTGTTTATGGTCTTCTCCCTTTGACTCTTAAAATGCAGATCTCCTCTGAAACACAGCTTACAAGGGATTCTGGCTTCTGTAACCATCAATGGAAACAAAGCACAACATAGTGCACAAATCTTTGTCTATGCTATGACTAACTGGCAAGTTAGTTCAAATTAAGGAGGCTTAATTCAACTTTTTAGTTGCTTACATCAGGCTTTCATTAGTTCAAACTAAAGAATTCTCTAGTTCAAACTAATGAACGCTTAGTTCAAACTAGTAACTACTGCCGCTTAGCTTGAACTAAGCACTTAGTTCGAGCATTAGTTCCACCTAAGTACAGTGGAGACTCGGACTAAGTTCAAACTAAGGGTAATTAGTTTCGAACTAACAAACGTTAGTTTGAACTAGTCCATGTCGTTAATTGAAATTAATGAGTTTGAGGTTAGTTCAAACTAATCTTAAAAACTTTTTAATTTGAACAAGTTTGAACTAACTTTTCCTAATGTAGACATAGCCCTAGTCTCGGGTCCTACACTACAGAAACCAGAATGTTAGATTTCACTCAACCTTACTGTTTTTAAAGTATTCTTCATTATTTAGGTAACTATTACACTGGAAACTTGTGATCATTTCTGTTAGGAAAGACACAAACACGTACACTTCACCATGTTGTCTGTACTTACATTATATCATACTTACCTGCATTATACCATAAATAAGCAAGTTGATAAAACTGATCCTCAACAAAGGTTAGTCTATTTCAATGTCTTTCAAGAACAAGACCAGTCCCTGGGGTATACTACACATTTATACTGAAAATGCATACATAACATACCTCAGTGCATTCTCTCTACATCTGTCAGAAGGCTATCAGTAAGAACAGAATAACACTCAAAATAAACTGCATGACTGAAAGAGTTCTGCACACTTACTACAGAAAGGGTAATTTTAAATACAGAATTTTGTACTGACACATATGTAAAATATCTCCCATACTGCAGAGACCTGGAGGGTGAAATAATATCTTTTATCAATGAGAGAAGCCATTTTTGAGGTTTACTGAGAGCTCTTCTTCCTTACATACTGGAGTCAATAAACTGTTCAAAGACACAACAAGAAATTATGGTTATTGTATATTTGTTGCATCTATTACTAAAAAGACAAGAGTCTGGTTATGCACAGATATTTTTAAATATCCATAGTAGCACCTGATGTGTATAATATGGTAATACACAGACACTACTCACAGCAATACAGAGCAATAGGTGATGTATGTCGTGCATAGGTATCGAATGTTTGAACAAAGCCATAAAAAAACCCAACAACAACAAGGTGTCCTGCAGCACTTAAAGACTAACCACTCTGTTAGTCTTTAAGTGCCACAGGACTCCTTGCTTTTTGCTGGATGAGACTAACACAGCTGCCCCTTTGAACCTTGAACAAAGCCAGCCCATTTTACTTACTTTTGATAGCACCGATAAGTGCATTCCCATCTTTAATCACCTCCTTTATGAATTTGTTGGTTCTCTCCAGCTCCTGCTCGTAACATTTCAGCCTCTCTCGGAAATCCGGACTGTCCAGGTAGCAGTCGCTAAACTCTAACGCAGGGTGCCCCATGTTCCCTGAAGAAAAACCAAAATGAAAATTAAAAAAACAGTTCGCTTACCCCCCCACCCCAAATGACTGACAGCAAATAATCTCTCAATGTGCCACTCACTCCTCAAAGGACAGGGATCCTTGCCAGCTCCCCAGAGGCCAGCAGCTTGGCTGTGCACAGCCCAGAAGGAAGGAGCAGGTGGCTTGGCTGCAGTGGGCTGCTGAAATCAAGAGACAAACTGAGGCGACCTTTCCAGCATGACTGGAGACTAGACGGTATTGAGGACTGGCCTTTTGCTCCCGAGCGCAGGGCGCCCTATCCCCTCCTCACAGCCAGTCCCAGCGCTGGGCGGCAGCGGCGGCTCCAGCTGTTCCTCGCGTTCGCAGGCGGGCGCGGCTGGATCCCTGCACATCTGGCGGCTGGGAATAAGCGCGGGGGCTGCGGCGGCCGGGAGGAGAGATGCCCATCCGGCTCTGCTGCACCGCCAGCCCGCCCCCGCCACTGCTTTGTCCCAGGATTTCCTTCCTTGTCTTCCTCAGGCAGCCGCCTCAGCCAGCTGGCACCTCCCCTTTTCTCCTGCGCGCTTAAAGACACAGCGGGGAGCCTGGCTCCTTCCCGCAAGGAAAAGGCAGCCCGGCCATTGCAGCTGCATTAAACCGGTGCAAAGGGACCCGCTCCCCCCTAGCAGCGCCCCCTCGCCCCAATCCCGCAGTCACAAGACACAGGCGGGGCTTGCAGACGCTTCCCTGGGGGGATTTCCTAGGCAACCGGATGGTTTCTGGGCTGCTCCCGGGTTAGTTAACACGTTGTTGTGCAGGCAGGGCAGAGCCTCAGCGGGTTGGGAGGGACCTCATGAGGTCGTCTAGCCCAACCCTCTGCAAAAAGCACGCCCACTAAATCAGCCCAGCCTTAAATAGCTCCAAAGGTGGAGATTGCACCATCTTCCTAGGTAACCGGTGCACTGCTTCACCATCCTCCTTGTGGGAATGTTTTTCCCAATAGCCCACTTCAGCCTCCCCATCTACAAGGTGAAACCATTGCTCCTTTTTTGGGCCTCTGTTACTGCTGAGAACAGCCCAGTGCCCTCCGCCTTGGACCACCCCTTCAGGGAGTTGAAGGTTGCTGTCAAATCGCTCCTCAGTTGTCATTTTGGCAGGCTAAATAAGCCTAGTTCTTTGTCTCACTTCCTACGTTTTGTGCTCCAACCCCTTGATTGTTTTTGGTGCCCTCCATGGGACTCTTACTAATTTGTCCATGTCCTTTTTGTAGTGGGGTGCTCAAAACTGGACAGAGTATTCCAGATGCAGTCTCACCAGTGCCAAACATTACATCCCTTGGCAGCACAGGCAGAAGAGACATGAGAGGTGCATGGGGGCAGCTGTGGAAAGCAAATACAGGGATGTTGCGCCCAGGTGAGCCACCCTTATCCCACTGCAACCAAGGCTCAGCAGCGCATGCACCACAGGGCTGCCTGGGAGGTGTAGTTTTCCTGCTGTGTTTTGGATACGTGTGTGAGTGACAGGAGGATCCCAAGCTCCCACCCCCTAACTGCTCTGCCAGGGCTTCCACACTAATGGGAAGGGAAGTTGAGCAGTGGACAAAGTAGTGTGGACTGAGCAAACACAGGGACTGGTGATCACTTGTCTCCTCTGATTTACTTTGGATGTAGTAAAGTGCCCTGTAGTGGAGTTGCTTGGCTGCTCAGCTGCCACTGGGATCTGGCAAAGAGACCATCTGTGGCAGGGATTTCCCTAACACCCTCTGACTTTCCCAAGACCCCCCAGTTGTCAGCTAGTAAAAGTTATACCAATTTAGTGAGCACCCCCAATACCCCCATATCTCCCCCTACACGGCCCTGAATTTCCCAACACGCCCCAGCTGTCAGCTAGTAACAGTGTTATACCAATTTACTGAGCTCCTCTACACCCCCCCACTTCTCCCTACCCCCCCAATGTAAAGTCCTGGGGAGAATACTGATCTCCAGCTGCTCCAGAATGATAAAATTACTATAGGAAAAGGCCAAGGTTACCAGCAAAGTTCAGTAGCAGACAGGCTTGGAAGACATTCCAGAAGAAAAGTCACAGGGTGAAATTTTCTGTGCTGCTGAAGGGGGCTATTTGCCACTTTGACTGGAGTGCTTTACAGAAAGCCTGATGGGTGCACAGGACCTCCATGGGCCCTCTGCAGTGCACTGCTTTTCAGCCAGGGTGACTAGAGGTGTATAACACAGCTGCTGTATACAAGTATGAACATTACTGGGAACCGGACCAACAAGCAGATAGGATTTTTTCAAAATCCAAGTGAAGTTCTTGTCCAGAGGTGGCCTTAGGCAATTGGGGGCCCTAGGTGAAGGCCCTTTATGAGACCCCCTATAAGTCCCCACTGCTGCCCTCACCAGAGCCCCGGTGCCCCCTGCAGCCTTAACTCCCCCTCACAGTTGCAAGTGCCACGGGTGGGGGGAGCGGGAGGCTGCAGGCCACCAGGGCCAGATGCTGCATCACCTGACTGCCCGCCCAGCTGCTCTGCAGCAGGGGTCGAGCAGTGCTTCCCACCTACCGCCAGCTGGCTGCGCCTCCCTGGGGGAGGGAGAAGAGCGGACGGTGCAGAGCTGCAGCATTCAGGGGCAGGGACCTGGAGCAGCTTCCTCCAAAGAGATCGGGCCGCTGCACCCCAGGCCACCTCAGGGCTGAACGGGCATGATCTAGGGTCTGGGGGCGAGGCAGCCTCTATTCACGCCTGGGATGGCTGAGGGCAAAGTGGCCCAAGCTCTTTGGAGTGGGTTGCTCCAGGGTGCCACCCCTGCATGCCGCAACTCCGCACCAGCCCTCTCTGCCCCCTGGGGAGGTGTGGCCAGCTGGGGGTAGGCAGGGAGCGCTCTTCCAACTCTGCTGCAGAGGCCAGGCAAGTAGGTGGGTGGCGCAGCTTCTGGCCCTGGTAGTACGCAGCCCCCCTGCTTCCCCACCACCCCACTAAAGCAAGGATAGGGGAAGCAGGCGACTGCTATGAGGCCTCCTTACTGCTTGGGGCCCTAGGCAGCCACCTGCTTCACTTACCCCAAAAGCCGCCTCTGTTCTTGTCTGTAGCTCTGGTGAGTGCAGAAAAGGATAGCTAGGTATAAGAAAGTGCTGAGGGGTCAGATCTACCTCCTGGGGAATTCCCTGAATTGTTGGGAATGTCCTACCAACCCCACCTATAAAAATATAGTTATTTCAACAAGAGAAATTGCATTCCCCTTCAATTTAAACCTTGTACCTCAGGTTATACTTATAGGGAACTACCATGATACACAAGCAGCAGCAATATGATTTAAGACTTGCAAAAATCAAAAAGTCACAATCAAAAAATGTTACTTTTTGCTTACCCAGTTTAATGCATAAGTAGAGGGGATACAGGCAAACCTGATCACAAGGGCTTGATTCTTCTTTTACTTACACTGCTGTAAATTAGGCATCACTTCCCTAGTGAACCTGGAGATAATCCAGAGTAAGACTTTTGTGACGAGAGCAGAATTTGGCCCAGCTGCCTTTGTCACTCTTGCCTAGATTACAGAGTTTTTTCTTACTTTTTTTGCTGTGCATTTCATGATGAAGACAGGGTCAGCCTGACAGCTTGGTATCTGAAGGATTCTGTCTGTTCACAGAAAAAATACAGCATGGTAGTAGTAGCTGTGAAAGCTTACCGTACGTGCTGTCCCATTCCATTGTGCCTCAGAGACCACTTTTAAGAATGAGAAGGTGGCTCACACTTTGTTCCGATGCAACCTGTTGCTTTTGTGCTGAAACCGCCCAGCAAGGATGCCAGTTACTACCAATGGGGTGGCATTTTCCACATCCTGGCCACTAGGAACTGGAACACCTGAATTATCTAACATAGCTACATAGAGGCCATCATAACTTAACTTCCCACTCATTTACTGTAGGTGAGGTCTGAACCTGAGAAAGGTTCTGTGTCCCATTATCAATAATATGCAATTTCTAGTCTACCTGCTTCAGTTTTCATTGGATATATATAACTTACTCTGAAAAGTAGCTGTGCAAAAAGGGCCCCATTTAAAAAAAAACCTTCTCCATATATTTATTCAGAGTCATACCTGCTGCCTTTAAGCATAAAAATAAGTTTGAATTGTTTTATATGTCAGTTAGCACTGCAAAGCCAACATTGCTATGGGAGAGTGAGCTGGATTAAATTCTGGCTCATCCAGCCTCTACAGAAATGTTAATTAAAATCCAGTTATAGAGCTAAATTCTGCCCTCTGTTGCCCATGTGCAACTCAACTGTTTTTTGTATTTGTAAATAAAGACATATAACTCTAACAGTCTTTGACAAACAATAAACATAGAACCCCATAATGAGTTACTTTACACAAACAGAAGGTCCATACTTCAAACAATAGTTTTTCTTCTGATTGATAATCTAGCATTATTGCAGATTTGAGCCTAGCTAACAGGATGTTACATTGGCTTTTCAACCTGTTAATCTAAAATTCACACTGTTAATCCTATCTGTTAGTAAGATTACCAGCAGCAGACACATATATGTGATGGAAACATAGATGCTGATCCTCTGACTATTTACTCATAAGCATAAATTTATGCATATGCTAAGCATACCCTTTATGTTTGGTGAATGGTCTCTGAAATTGCACACAATGAATAAAATTAAGCATAACAGTTAAATCTTTGGAGTACTGGAGCCAAAAACTTCATTTTTAGTCACAACTTTTTCTTTTATTATTGGCCTTAGCATTTGAGTTTTCCTTTAAAAATAAACTTTAAAGTGTCACTTTAAATCAGCTGGCTAACATGCTAAAACATCTGTCCTAAATTCCTATAATCTTTACACTTTTCTTAAGCAATTATAGAAAGCTACTGATGTTACAGGTGATGTTTTTGCTCAGATAATCTGCATATCATTTTATACATGATTTTCTGCTTAGCAAAGTCATATTAGGTTCTGATATACTGCAATAGTATTAAAGCTACTTCATAAA
Source organism: Podocnemis expansa (assembly GCA_007922195.1). Lineage (NCBI taxonomy): Eukaryota > Metazoa > Chordata > Testudines > Podocnemididae > Podocnemis > Podocnemis expansa. The sequence goes on from ML681991.1 coordinate 24,508,334, forward strand.
ATCTCACTTATTATTTGATGTTGATCTGCACAGCTCTTTAACAGTTTTTCAGGTTACATTAATAAAAGTAAGATGGTCTATGAGCACGCTGGCCCTAGAAATCAATTTCAAGATCAAAATGTTGATGTATTCATCTTTTTGTCAATATTGCCTGGAAATTCAAACTTTGCAGTAATGTGGGAGAATGTTTACATGTTAAACAATAAGGTTCCTCTTCTAATTGTTACACAACTACTAAAATAGGAAGGAAACTGGTTAATAACATTTAGTTTCAAAACTGTGATTGAATTTATTGCTGCTGACACCAGAGACCGATAGCATGGATTTTAGCCAACGATAACACATACAGACTTTTTCCACACACACTACTGATGCAAGTACGGTCCTGACCTGTCATGCCCCCTGCTATTCCAGTCATAAAACCCATCTACAACTCTTCCAAGGCACCTCAGTCCTGACTTACAGATTTCCTGATATTCTTGTGCTAATCTTGCACTTCACAGAGAACATCAATCAAGACAAATGTTTTAGTAACATGCATGGAAAAACAGGACTAGACTGAAATCACACATTGTCACGCAGGGCCAGCCCAAGGGTTTTTGGCACCCTAGGCAAACTATGACTTCGATGCCCCCCCCCAATATATTTTTTCAAATAGATAAAAAAGTTCAATTTTGTCTAATTTGGTGCTCGTCAAAGCCTGGCACCCCAGGCGACTGCCTAGTTCACCTATATAGTTGGGCCAGCCTGTCCCCATGCATAGCCTACTAGTCAAAATCTGAACACAAGTCTCCCAACTCACTGCTTGTGATTGATGAATATAGAAAATAAAGAAATGTGAAATCCCCCCCTTTATTGACGGGGTTTGTGTGTTTATTTACATACTTTCAAACACTGAAAGAACTTTAAAATTGTTGTAATTATTCTGACTGGTCTGAGTCCCATGCCTAGGGAAAAGGTGTCTTGTGTCACAACCAACCAGCATCATAACTGATCCCGTTGAGCACAAACACAGATCAGAGGCCAAGGACAAAGCGATCAGAGAGACTGCCTGATTCTTATCCCTACAGATGGAGTCCTTCCAGATCAGCTTTGGAAAGAGCCAGCATGAGGGAATTCTCAATAAAACTGAGATAAAGACTTGGCAAGGTAGAGACACTTACGAGGGTTGGACAAAATTGTAGGAATTCTCCCAGCAGGGAGATTGTGGTGGTGACAGATATTCAAGATAGCAGGGGATGGACAATGCAATGCATGAATCTTTCCACCCCTCACTCAGAGTGCAATGCAGGCTACTGCAGTAGGATGCCAGGCTGCCTGGTCCAGCTTTGAGGTGCCTTCACTTTGCTCTGCCCTGGGGCCACTCGGCCCTTTAGCAAATTGCAGCCCCCCCCCCAGTGCAGTATCCCAAGCCCTAAATGTGTGGGGGGAAGCTCCCTTCCCATGCATGGATGGGGACCTATGTTCCCTCTAAGCTGTGTGCATGTGCGCACACACACAGGTTATGAAGTCCAGACACCCAACAAAATAAAGCGTGCACAAAAAATTCAACAGTGCCAATATTTTTATGCTACTTTTAAGGCAGCGATTTCAAGTAACATGTTTCAAATAAGGTTTTGTACTTTATAAAATCATTTCCATCACCCAATCAAAATAAAATTTAGATATTATTTGAATCATACACACTTACTTCATTGCACTCACAACTTTGACCACACTCACTGGAGTGTGCACAAATTTGGACACTGGCTCCAAAAATTTGCAGAAAAGACATTTTTGGCACGCACAGCCTATGGAAAAATTAGAGGGAACGCTGATTTGGGGACTCAAGGCGACCTTGCACCGCACATGCCTGCACCCAGCCTCCCTGCAGATCCCCTCTGGTCTGAGCACGTGTGGGGTGGCTGGGGCTTTAATGCCAGGCACTGGGCAAAAGGGTGCGTGTGGCCCTTTAAGAGGAGAGAGACCCCGCCCCGCTGTTGTGGATGGGCACGTGGCCCTGTAAGGGGCGGAGCTCTGCCTGTCCGCTCGCGCGCCGCGCCTGTCCCTTTAAACCGCTCGGCTGGTGGCCCGGCGCGCCTCGCGCTCCATCTGGCGGTTGGGCCCGGTGTTGCTATGGCTACTCGGGCGGGTGACGTCATCTTTGTGCGCGGCGCGCCGGCCGATGAGCCGCAGGCTCCACGTCGCAGCGGCTTCGACCCACCCGACGGCGGCCGCAGCGGGGCCAAGATGGCGGAGGCGGAGGAGAGCAAGGCTGCGGGGGAGGCCGGGAAACCTCTGGTGAGGATGGGGGCGGGGAGCCCGGCCCAGCCACTCGCTGCGGGCGAGGGTGTGTGGGGGCTATGGCCGGCCTGTCTGTTCTGGGCCTGTCCGTGGGTGGGGGGTGAAGAGGAGTCACCCCAATGGGGCGGGTTTGTTTCCCATCCGGGGATTTCACTACCGCCCCTCCCCCCCCCGAATTTCCCAGCACCCCTCCAGTTGTCTGCTAGTCACAGTGTTACACCAATTTAATGAGCATCCCCCTGAATTTCTCAACACCCCCTAGCTGTTTGCTAGTAACAGTGTTACACCAATTTAGTGAGCACCCCTGTGCCCCTCCCAATTTCAAGTCCTGGGGAGAATACTGTTCCTATCTCCGCCTCTGGGCTGACTTCCTGTGAAACCTCAAGAAGCTGCCTTGCTCTTCTGGGCTTGGCTTTATTCACCTGCAACTTAAGGAGAGTTGAACTAACTCCTGAGAATGAGGTGGGTTGAATAGCTGCTGTCCGTCCAGTGGGAGATGCTAGAGCGGGTGTTGCAATATTGCTGTTCTGGAAACAAAAATCCAGAGGGGCAGCGCTGTTAGTTTAGTAAAACAAACAAACAAGGAGTGCTGTGGCACTTAAAGGCTAACACGTTTATTATTTGCATGAGTTTTTGTGGGAGAAAATCCCACTTCTAGAAACAGTTTTGCTTTTTGTCGTACTAGAGTGCTTTGTAGGCCCTCCTGAGCTAGGGTTACCAGATGTCGGGCAAAAGGATGACATGTTCTCCTTTCTACCTTCACATCCTCTGTCCCTCAGGCATTCTAAAAATGCATGATTTTGTCTGGCTTTTTACTTACAGGGGTTAAAGTATGCTGGAACGCCCCAGAGCATCCTATTTTCAGGGGGAAGCGATCCAGGGCTCCCTAAAAACACAAGAATATTACATTAATACTACAATTTCTCTGTGTGTCCTCCAGTATCCTCCTTTACATACCTCCCAGTCCTCCTCCCCATGCTTTTGTATGTGGTAACCCTATCCTGAGCGGGGCTTCCTTCAGAACAGACCAGGCTACTGCTTATCTGTTTGCATCACTCAGCAGTAGCTGTGAAAATCCTTTTACAGCTCTTAATGGTGTAGAATCATGTATTATTTATCACACTTCATATGATGCTTCATCTCTGTAGTTTATACTGAGTGGGGATATGTGTATATATATGTCACTTGACAGTGGTTCCTGACTTCGTTCTATGCAAAATATTCTGCTATCATAAAATTATGAAGTATCATCACATATGCATCTCTTTATGTAACCCAGGCAAGTCTTACAGTCTGATCCTGCGAGTTTAGGATGTGATTAAGAACAAAGACAAGTCAATAGGTAACAGGGGAGAGAGCGTCTTAAGGTTTATTGACAGGTGGAACAAAATAACCCTTGCTCACAGATTGTGGCTACCTTTTAGGTATGGATTGTTTGAAATAAAGAGGCTGCTAGTAGATTACAAACTAACTTATTTAAACATTCTGTTTGAAGTAGATTGCTCATTACAATCTTTTAAACCTTGTTAAAAAAGTCAGGCTACTTTTTCCTATTGAAAAAAAAAATGAAAAAACCCTGCTTAGTTTGCAGGTCTCTCAGATGTGTCAATATCGGAAGATATTCCAGTGGAAGGGGAGATCACCGTTCCTGTTGGATCTCGATCCCCTGATGAAGACTACTCCACGTTGGATGAGCCTGTTAAAGATACTATTGTGAGTTTATTTCCCTTACTGGAGTGGTTTTCAATCGTGGTCCATGAAGACCTGAGGTTCCCCAATGTCTCAAAGGTTTTGTTACCATAGAGCAGTGGTTTTCAGTCTGTGGTCTGTGGTCCCTAAGACTTTCAAAGGTGTCTGTACTGCCATTTGAAATTTTTATGGATCTACACATGAAAAGAGTTTGAAAATCATGGCCTGAATGTATCTGTAGCAACTTGTGAAATTTTGGTGATTTTTTTTTTTTAATCAAATACCACAGATGATTTTCTTGCCCTGTAATTGAAGGTTGTAAATTTTAAAACTCAAAATTTTTCAAAACAGACTTTTGAGAATGAATCTGAATTACAAACATAAACATCCTCAAACTTGTTCCCACTGAAAACTTCTGACTTGTAAGGGCATCAAGTGGGGAGGGGATTTAGCCAGACAATAAAATTCCTTCTTCTTGGAGCAGCAAACAAATTATCTGGGTGTTGTGGAAAGAGGAATGGAGCTCTCTTCATGCACTGGGACTTAATATTCAGTTATGGGTTACCATGAATGTAATTGTTATACTGATTTAAGGCATGCTATAGGAAGCATCCAACTCAAATATCTCTTGATTTGAATATCAATGTTACATTATGACTTATAGCTTGCAAAAGTATTTCCCTCTTCATTTTGTTTACACTTTAATACCTGTGAAATGGTGAACTAGAGAGGTCACTTGTGTGTTTCAGATGCGAGACCTAAAGGCAGTTGGAAAGAAATTTGTGCATGTCATGTATCCCAAAAAGAGCAGCGCACTTCTCAGAGACTGTATGTATCAGAAGATTTTCTCAATCTTGGGAAGACAACTATTACAAGACTAACATTTATGTAATGTTATGATTTTTACCAAAACTCCTCCCAAAGCCATTGCATGTGTTGGACAAGGTCTTTGCTTTAATGCAATATCTGGGAAGTAGAATGGCAATATGTTCTTTCTCCTCAAGATACTGATTAACAAAAGCAAATGAGGCACTTGGGATGAAGAGACAGAGCAGCAATGACATCTTTTTAAAGTGAACTGGTTAACAGACTGAGTCCAGAAAATTGAATGCATCTTTTATATGCAGTAGATGACACCTGGCATGTGACAGTTATAGGATGGGGAACCGGAAAAAAGATAAATGAAGCTGCTTTTATACTTTTCTGGGGATCAGTATCTGATATTATTCTGTCTTCTTTCTCTACAGGGGATCTTTGGGGTCCTTTGGTGCTGTGTGTGTCACTTGCACTGTAAGTACCTGTCATCTTTCCATTTGCTATCAGAAACAGACATTTAATGCAAATGGTGGAGAGGATTTCTGACTAACCGTGTGATGGTGTCTTATTCAAGTGATTAGGCTGGAGTGCTACAGGTATTAATGGTGTAGCTTATATGAGTAGTCGAATCTCTAAGCCCCTAAACTTTATAGTGCATCACTTTCTATTTTGGATTTTAGGGTAAATATGGGTAATAAACCATTCCTCTCTAGTCCTGCTGTGGCGGGGATAAAATTCTTTTGAAAGCTACAAAGGTCCTGATAATTCTTGATTCTAGTGTGTACAGCAAACATTCTTGGAGCTTAATGTTCTGCACTTCACATATGCTATTCTGAAAGAAAAATAAGTTTTGTGGTCATCCACAGTGAGACACTTGAGTGATATGAAAACTCTGGACTAATTGTTTTTTTTAATAATTTGTCATTTTCAAAATGTATCTGAGGGCATCTTCCAAAGCAAACTTAGTCACTGAAAGGCTGCTAAGTTGTGTTTATTTGGCTACATAATTGTAAAGTATGAAAGCCTTAATCTCATTTTTGACTGCTAAAATGCTCTTTTAATATGATTGGATGAAAGAGTGAACATCCTAGGGGCAAGTCTATAGATTAGGATAATTTCTATTTGCACTTTACTCAGCAGGGTTGAATTATAGATACTGCAGTCTATAAAGACATGAAAAGACAAATGAGCAAGGCTTTGACTCTACTGGTTCAAATAACATCCTTGACTCTAGCTGCAGTGAGTTGATGGTCCATGAGGCGTAACCGTTGGATACTATTTCTTAGACAAACTATTCAGTTTGCATAAAAATGTATTTGATTGTCTTTTTCCAGTAATTATATTTAACTTTTCTTCATGCCAATAACTTTTTTTCAGGGCACAGAGTACATCTATGGTAGGCATACAACACGATGTGGCCCCAATCTGGACTGGGTGCTTTGGGTTCTATGGCTGTATATGTGGTTAATACAGCAATACTCTTAAGAATACTTCACTTAGCATGACATATTTGCAAGTACTGAGAACACTAATTCCTTGTTCCAGGATGGTAGGAATAAATTTACCCCCAGAGTAAATTACTTTTAAATAATCTGAGGTTATATAGGATTTGGTAATTTTAAAAACATTTTAGTTCTATCTTCAGCATATTACTCCATCACATTATAACCTGTGTTGAAGGGGCATCATCTACTTGAAATGTAGTCACCCTGAAAGTAGTCTTGGCACTATTATTTATATTTCAGTGGCCTCAGCCAGATCAGGGCCCGTTGTGATACACGCTGAACAAACAGAGTAAATGACATTGTTCTGAGGAGTTTGTAGGGCCTGGTTCTGAAGTCCCCAGTTCAATCCTTGGTGACAACCAAACTGGCTGTGGTTTCCCTTTTCCATCTTTTTTTATTTTTAGATCCAGGTTCAAGTCCTTGCTTTGCTTGTAGTTCCCTGGGCAAGTCATTTAGTTATTGTCTCAGTGTTCAACTTTTAAAATAGTTAATAGTATTTCATTATTTGCAGAAGTATTATGAGGATAAATACACTAAAAATTGTGAAGGGCTTGGATGGAGCCATATATGTACTTTAGGTTCTAGTTTACACTAAGTCGTCTTTAATTCTGCCAGAACAGTGTAATGCAGTGGTTCCTAGCCTGTGGGCCAAAAGTAGACCTTGGGGTCTTTCAGGGTAATCTGTAGCTCCCCTTCCACTGGCTGCAAGAAGGGAGCTGCTGCTTAAGGACCCATGCGGAGCACATTGCTGTTGGGCTACTAGAGCAGTACAGGCTCCTTGCTGCAGCCAAGGGAACTGGAAATCAGCATTCCCTTCCCCCAACTGTAGCAGGGAGCTGGGCAAATGTGCTCCGCCTGGATCCATAGGCATTGGGTCAGTGCTGGAGCCAGCGGGCAGGGAGAACTGACCTCCCATTCCTCAGGCTGCAGAAGGGAGCCACTACCTACGGACCCAGACAGGGTGCATGGGGCATGTGTTTCCCTGCTGCAGTCAGGGGTATGGGAGATCAGCAAGGACTCTTGCTGTCTATCTGCAGTGGGGAAGAAGGAACTGCTGGCAGACGCTGATGGCCCTTCAGTGCTATAAAAATGAGATCTGTGGTCCTTGAGCTCTAAAGGTTAAGAACCACTGGTGTAATGAAACCTTTTGTGAGCCTCTTTCCTATTGCCCTAGCTACACCTGCAGCTGAGTCTTCCTTGCCAGTTCGTTGGGTGTGTTTTACAGTTGCACTCTTCAGTGTTTTAAAAAGATGATTGTGTGAAAGATTTACACCAAAGAAAAGGAGAAATAGGTTAGACACTAAGTAGTTGTCAACTGCACAAAATAAAGAAACTGGGAAGTAAATTAATTTTTATTTTTTCTCATCTTTCAGTTCTCGTAATCTTGGGTAATGTGTGTAGCAGTTGTAGGTAAAATCTTTTAGAGAAGTGGGTTGTGGTGGTGGTTCTTTAGTGTCTTTTTTTGTTTTTTAAACTGTTAGCATACAATTCAGTTAGGATGCATTTGTTTCATCTATCCAAATGTCCCTTCAAGTCCTTCCTGTGGTGGGTCAGGAGATAGGCGACTTGAGTTCTGTTGCTTGCAATTCTACTGACTAATTGTTTCTCATTGGGTAAGTTACTTGTAAAACTGGAACAAAGCCTGCCTTTGGAAAGCACTTGTTGATCTATGGTACAAAATCTATTACTGCCTCATTCATATAATCTTCTGTGCTGCCCTTCTGACTTTCCTTTGTGCATCAGTCATCTGTCCTGTCTCATTTAAACCCATTCTTAAGGTACTTGTTGATCATTTCTCAAAGTAATCAAGGCGACCAACTCTGTTTTAAAAATAAACAAACAAACCCCTTCATATCACTTTAAGATAGTATCTTCATTTGACCATCCAATGTTGTACGAGCCCTGTCATTGTATTATCAAGGTTCCTGTGTTTTTTCTAACTTGCACTATAAACTCCACGGGGCAGGTCTTGTCTTTGTATCTTTTGTATCATGCTGCTTATTCTATCTATTCAAATAACAAACAGAAGAATTTCCCTCCAGCCTACCTGAGAATCATTTCTTAGCCTTCCTCCAGATGGTAGAAGTCAAAAAAGTAGTTACTGCCCTGTGTTCACCTAGTACAGGGGTGGCTAAACTTAAGGAAATCAAGAGCCACACAAATTGATTATTAAGTCTTCGAGAGCCATGCTGAAGTAGCCATGTTTTATCTACTCCAAAATTCCCAAGTTTAAAATTTATTGCACACTTTAATTTTATCATAAAAAGAAGACAAATATTGATCCTACTAATGTCAGATTCTAATAATTACTTAAGGTTAGCATGAAAACTAGGCCTACCTATACAGTAAAAACTTGGCTTCTCCCCACCCGCCCAACCATGCTGCCACTTCTCCCTGCTGTCCTGACCCCCCTCCTTACCTCCCAGGTCCTGACGCTGGCTTCCCTGGGCTGACCCAGTCTCCCCTTACCTGGCTGCTCCAGCAGCTAGGCACAGGCTGGGAGATTTAAAACTCCTAGAGTGGCACTGCTTTCCCTGGCTTTCTTCCACAAGCCGCACTTCTTCATTCAAGAACCGCAATTTGGCCATGCCTGACGTAGTATTTTGCTCTGTTATCTGCCTTAGGATGCTTCAGGGGGGGTCAGCAGACAGTAAAGAAGATGGAGGTCCCCAGTTCGCTGAGGTCTTTGTTATCATCTGGTTTGGAGCAGTTGTCATTACCCTAAACTCAAAACTGCTTGGAGGAACCATGTGAGTATACCTGTGAACAAAAGCAGTAAAAATGCTCCAATGTGTGGAATTACATTTTTGTTACTTAGATACAACTTTCTTGTCTCTCTTCTTCCATCTCCCTTTGCCCCTTCTAGATCTTTTTTTCAGAGCCTTTGTGTCCTGGGTTACTGTGTCTTGCCTTTGACAGTGGCTATGCTCGTGTGCAGGCTGGTGTTGCTAGCAGGCTCTGGGACTGTCAGCTTCATTGTGCGACTTGTTGTAGTGATGGCTATGTTTGGCTGGTCAACCCTAGGTAAGGAAATTTTATCAAGAGAACTGTATTTTGCATGCAAAAGAATGAAGAGTCTAATACTTTTTGTTGGTAAGAAGTTGACCCTTCCCAGAGTCCACCAGTAGCATAAGATCATGGTTTGGGTTCCCCAGATTGGTCAGGTGTTACGGAAGCAGCACTCTTTCATCCCAAGGGCTGAAATTCTCCCTTCCCCAAACCCCAACTGATGTTCATGCTTGTGACAGACACATTTGCTCTGTAGTTAGCATTTCTGCCTTTTGGACAGGTTGCTAGGATATGTTGCTTTTGAAGAAGCAAAGTACCAACACAGGACTACTGGGACTTTTTATTTCACAGTCTATGTTAAATAACACTGAAAAACACTTATTTACTGCAAGAATGTTTACATTAAATGTTTTGCAGTGGTGTTTCTGCTAGTCTTACTTTTTAACCATCTCCTGATATATAACATCAGTCAAGTGTTTCCTTTCTGCCAACAAAGGAAGATACACAAGCCGGAGGAAAGGGGTGGTGGGGGAGGAGGAGATGTTGTTGGTACAAAATGTGAGAGTTTTCAGTTTATTATAGTTTTGCACTTCACTTTTAAATGTAAAGCAGACACTAATTTAACAGAACTAACTGGTTTCTGATTCAGTTTGAAAACCTTTTAGCTTTGTTTGTGCATATTTCAATGTGTTCTCTCTTTGTCACCAGCATCCACAGCCTTTCTGGCAGACAGCCAGCCTCCAAATCGAAAAGCTCTTGTTGTTTACCCCATATTCCTCTTCTACTTTGTTATCAGCTGGATGATTCTCACCTTCACACCTCAATGATAAATAATCAACAGAGACTGCACAACACAGTACTGAAAGTTTTCATAAATGCTGCTGTTAATTTGTGGGCTTTATCACAAATTTATAGATATTGCATATTGTCAAAAAACAGGCTTTGGAATAAAGCCAGAGAGCTGAAGCAGTCATCACCTCTAAGAATGAGGTGTACAAAGAGCCAGTTGCTTGAAAGATGTGGAAGACCAGTTACTGAATTTTATTTAATCCTGCTGTTGAGTATAAATATTAAAATAAAAAATGCCCACTCTGAGAAGAAGCTGTCTCATCTGAGGAGTGCAGATGAGGGAAGGCAGTTTCTGGGAGAAATGCAGAGGATAAACTTGTATCTGGAACTTCAAGGAGATGGATCACTGAAGACTAGATAACAACTTTCTGGCTTAGCAGAATTCCACTTTATACTTGGAATTCTCTGTAAAATTGAATATTGCCTTATGAATCATAGAACATATTTGCTGGTCCATACTGGGTAGGGAAGAAGGGTATCTAAATCTTGTCTTTTTTGCGTCATGTGCAAAGAGGTGAAATCTATAGCGGGTGCATCACAGGGGCAATAATATTTCACTTCTTCAGGCCAAATTTTTGGTCTCAGTCAAAGTACACATTGGCGCCATGCTTTTCTTTATCAGAGCATTTCTGAAAGGAACTGCTTCTGTTCACACTGATGCAAACTGCTGTGCACAGCCATTACATTAGTGTTGAGAACAGTTCACAAGTTAAATGTCTCAAGCTCTAGTGACACTGAGTGATCCATATGATCTTGAGAGGAGATGATGTTTGCACTGGGCACTTACAAATTCTGCTTTCGTAACCACAAGGCAGGATGTTAAAGTCCAGGAGGAAGACTTCAGATTCTTTACTTGGAAGGGGGTGGTGCTGATTGCCCTACTATCACTCTCCAACTCATGAACAGAGAATTGGACAGCTGGAGAGTTGCGTACCATTGCTCCAATGAATGCGTCCTAAGTAAACTGAGTTCTGCTACATGATATGTTTGCCCATGATCATACAAAACAGACTTCAACCTGTTTATACTATTTAGAGTGAAGGAGTGAATTAAATGACCCATAGTGAAGGTGTTAGCTGCCCTGAACAAGTATAGGAATCTAATGCTTAATTGCTTAGTAACTTTTATTTGGTGGTTTAGCGGGTTGATATGTCACAGAAATGTTTGCATTTTGTCATGTGGCTTGTGCTTTTGGTAGGGAGGAATAGAAAGCTTCTGTAGATTTAGATTGCATATTTATAAAGGGATGGACTCTTTCTTCAGACACGTTGCTGTGTCTGCATGTGTGTTCTACACCTGCTGAAGTCTATGCAGATACACAGCTGTGCTAGTCTGGTTCTGACACAAAGATAAACTCCTGCATATGTATTCTTTGAGAAACATGTGGAGGTTATTTGTGCTGTGTAGTGTTCTCAGTAAACAATATAAGAGCTGCAGAACATGAAAATTTGAGGGGGAAGTGAGGAGAAAGTTGCCGGTTAAATACATAGCTAATTCTAAAGATGAACATAATCTCATGCTTTATTATCTAGTTATAGATGCAGAATGGTCCTGAAATTGACTAGCCAAATCCCATTGAGAGGTAAATATAGTTAGTGCAGATCATTTTCTAAACACTGCTATACACAGACATTTAGGACCCCAAATCACTGCCTGACTATAGATTTTATGACTTTAACTCATTGACATATGGGGGCACAACGGGCTGGTGGGAGGACAGGACTGGCTTAGTTACTCCCTGCAAGGACCTGAATTTAGGCTCCTGATTCTACACTAGTTACTATCAATGAGTTTATATGGAGCTGAGAGCTGCATTTACTGCCTTCATTATACTACATTCATGTGCTGCTGATGGGAACTATAAATATTAGATACTTAATTGGAAAAACGGAGTAGGGCATTTTTAAATTTCTACACAAATTGTTACTGATGGGGATGTGAAATGGCTTTGTATATCTGTTTTTAAAGTTCTGTTCACCTTTTTAGTACAGTGAAATCGAGTGCACTCTCTGTAAGATGTTAAAAACAAATCTCAGGCAAGTGAAAAGCATCCAGTCTATTAGATCGTTAAAATTAGACTCTTTGGGTCTAATTTGTCATTCCCTACATGAATGAGAACTTCCATCCAGGTCCGTGAAATTGTTCTGAAGAGTAAGAATTACACAGTTAAAGCTGGTTGTGTGCAATTTCCAGAAAGTCAGTCTTCTCTGAAAGATTTGAGGTCTTCCCTCCCATTGTCTTATGATTTAAACTCTTAGGTATATGAATTTATTTACAATAAACATCTTAATTTATCAGTATCTCCTCGAGGGAAGGCAGTTGGCCAGAAAGAGGAGTGTTTAATTTAAAGTACAAATGTGAGAAGTGTGATGTGAAACTCTCTATTCATGCTTTATTTTGTTTACTTCTTGAGCTTCAAGATGCCTTGTTGTATGTGAATTAATATATTGCTCTTGGGCATGAATGGGGGAAGGGTTATTTTTTATGTTGACTTAATCATTTAAAAGTAGGCGTTACAGGGTTCTTCCTTTACAGAGTTTTTACTATGAAAAGGGGGATGTTCTGGTTACACAGTGAAAGTATAATTTTGACTTGTAGCAGTCATTCCTTTTGAGTGTGGAAACTGCCACTGTTCAAAGCAGTAAAGTCCATGGCTGCAGGTATACTTGCTTAGAAAGCATAACTTCCTACTGTATTCAGCAGCATCCAACAGGATGCAGGTGAGGAATTGTAGATACTCTTCAGTTTCATGCTATAGGTTGAATAAAATTGCATTAAAAAAAAAAACAACAAAAAACACTTCTACTTGCTACAGTTCTTTGTCACATTGAAACCACCCAATGGCACTAAACAACCCATTTTGATACCAGGCCAGTTCAAATATGCAATAAATCCCTTTAAAAAAAAAAACCTCTCTGTATAGCATTATATGTTCTGAGAAGGCTATTCTGCAGATCTGTCTTGGTCTCCTCTTTGGAAGAGGAAGGGAAATATTTGCATTTTGAAAGTCTAACCCTTTTTGTAAACAAAGCCTTAACTTGGGAGGGCAGACCAGGAAAGGCAAAAGCCCTGAATATGGGCATAAAGTTGCATCGTTGCTCACTTGCTCCTCCATATTAATTTTATGTTGGTGCATAAAACCTAGAAACTAAAACTAGTCTTGATTTTTTGTGAGCTGGTAGTTAAGGACTTACTGTGGATCAAAGATGTTACTATGGTTAGGGGACATGCCATCTTAAGAGTTTGTAATTTCTGAACAGTATTTGCATTCTGGAGTGACTTATCAGGACAGGATTGTTGATGTAGGTAAAATTCACTCACACTAGTTATGGGAAGTCTGAAGTACATATTTCTTGACAAAATACTTAAATGCAAATATATAGACAAATAAAGAGCAAGGCTTCAGATGTTCATCTATCACAAAGGTACTTTCCACTCTTCATGTATTTTCACACCATGGTGTGATTAGTATTTGATATGTGTGCAGTGAATCTTCCATTTGTGAGGTTTGGGGCTGTACTCAAAGGGATAACGGGGGGAAAAAATCTCACTTCCATCTGAAATCTTTCTTGTTAGCAGCAGATATGAAGATGGCTATAGCTGAATCAAATTTGACAGCAGTTAGTGTACAATCAGCTTACACCTGTTACGTGGGTTTTTCCACAGAATTTGAGTGGAGGTCAGAGATTGTAAAAATAAGAAAATGTAACTAAAATCATAAACTCAGGTAGGTGTAAAGCCTGCAACTACTTCTAATTTGTCTTTGGAAATTGACTAGAGCAGGGTGACTGTGTTCCTATAAAATTGCAGCATTGTATGAAAAGTCGAAGCGTAACTTGTATATTGAGTGGTTCTAAATCTACTCTCAACATGCTGATTGGATTGTAAATCATATGCCTTTTGTACCTGGCTTATATCTTTGTATTCCTCAAAAAAAATTCTTCCTAGAAGCACAATATTTATTTGTTTGATTTGAGGATGCATATGTTCACTTAATTGTCTTTCCAAAGGGATGTGTGGTGCTTTCCATTTTAAAATTGGTGATGGGGAGAGTGGAGGAATAAGGAATGGGAAAGAGAGTAAACTGTTTGCCTTAATGTAATTTTTCTGTAGCAAAAGTAGCTGGATGTCTAAACCAATATGTTTTCCCAGTTGTTCATGTTGTCACTTGCTGTAGATTTTGAAAATCCCTTTGAATCTGAAGTTTAATTTTAATCTTCCTTTATACATACCATACCTGTGGAAAAAGACTGTGTAAATTATTTAATTTTAAAATTTATAAATTAAAATACCGAAAGGGATATAGAAGCATGTGTGGTTTGAAAGTAGTGTATGCTTTATACTGTTGGCCGCATTCTGGGATCTGTGTTAGCTGGCAGTCCACCATCATGTTAATTTTTAAAATACCAACTTTGACTGCCTTTGTGGCAAGCATTATGCAGCCTGAGCTAGCTGGGGGGGGGGGGGGGAAATAGCACCCCCCTTGGGGGGGGGGGGGGGGAAGAAGTGAGCATTTGCGTTGGCAGGTGCTGAAAAGAATCCTGTCCAGCCTTTGTCCAAAGTAACGTGGGTATTGTGTAACCTTCCTCAAAGATGATGTGATTTAAAGAAGGACGGGGAAAGAACAGTGGGTTACTTACCGGTAACCATTCTTCTTCGAGATAAGCTGCTTGGATTCATTCAGTGTGCGGTGTCTACATGCCACAGCACATGATTGGCCAGAAACTTTTTAGCCCTAGCCTGTCAGGACAGGGCTGGTGGCCGCCACCCTCCAGCTATCTATCTATCTAGACATCTATTTATACATATATGGCCTCAGCCCTGCTCCTCCTCAGTCCCTATTATTTGCTAACTCTGAGTAGTGGGGATGGAGGGAGAGCCCTGAATGAATCCAAGCAGCCCATCTCGAAGAAAGACAGTTACTGGTAAGTAACACACTGTACTTCGAGTGCTACTCGGATACATTCGGTATCAGGTGACTGCTAGCTCTACTCTGGAAGATGGGCAGAGTTAGAACCTTATCCACTGTCAGCACAGCTACCCACAAATGGCACAGCACCCCAAATGGGGTGAAGAAGCAGTTGGCCTCCAGGTGAATGCCTACAGCCATGCCACCAAGTGCAAGATCTTTGAGAGAAGGTGTGCATGAGAGTGCTGAGGGGTCATTTGCCACTCTGGCAGGAGACTAGAACTCCAACAGCGGCAGTCCCCACTCCATTACCAGGGGACTTTGCTATGTCATAATAGCAAAAGAGCATCCTTGGCACCAGCAAGACTGTCTAGCGTAAGAGGGTTGCCCTTTCCCTGCTGGAATTGATGCATGAAAAAGGCAGTCATGATCCAGAGCAACAGCCTCCTACGGCCAAAGATGATGAGCAATGGTGGGATAACTGCTGCCCTTGCTGCCTCAACCCCGAAAGAAGATCAATCAGGTTAGGTTACTAACCGAGACCAGGGGCAGGGAACATATCTCCCCTTGACCAAATGGAGGTAGGCAATGGCCTTTCCCCACAGACAGACTGGCAGGAGATGACATGGTCAGGATTGATGAGTGCCATAAACTAAAGTGTCCCACCTCCATATGGAAGATAACGTAAGAAGGAGTAGCTAGAGATCCCTGCTCCTCCATCTGTTGACACATGGGAATGGAGGGCCTCAGGGAGGGCCCCAGAATGAGGCCTAGATGCTTGGCAGGCCCCCCTCTGGGGCCCAAAAGTATTGGAGATGCGCTATCAAGGATGTTATTGTAAAGAGAGATGTGGGCATCTCAGAGGGGGCCTTCTTTACGGGTGACCCTTCAATGGGTTATAGTAGGAAAAAAAGGGGGACTCGTAGGTACATCCATCCCAGCAGCAGGAGAGAAGCCAAACAGTGGAGGGCATGAGTGATGAATGACCGGGGAGTGAAAACAACTAGTGGGAAGGTGATGGAATTCCATGTTAAGTTGTCCCCAACCACAGGGGTGGGGGTATGACCTGAGATAGAGATGGTGAGAAACCATTGTGGGCTGCTGGAAGGGGCATGCACAACTTCAAGGCTAGATGCGCATTTCTCTCCCTTGCCCCCATAATCTACTGTCCTGATTCACAGACTGGTGTAGGGAGAGATGTGCTGAATCAAGGTAAGGGGTAGCTGGCCATCTCTCTAGATGGGTCAGGTCCACCCTAAGGGTCGTGCCCCCAAGCTCCCGAATCAGAGTGTTGGAGGGGGGGCATGCGATTTACATGATATTCTCACTTCTCTCATCCTGCATATGGAGCGGCAGTCAACCTTCATGTCACAGCTGGTTGACTCATCTCTAGCAGTGGGTTGTAGGTGTTTGGGTCCTGGCTGCAATGGGCCAACTACGAGAGTTTCCGCATATCTCCTGATGGGGAGAGAAGATGACAACTTCGCCAAGATGCAAGGTGGATGTGGTATGTAATGCCTGCTCCATGAGGGTAGGGGTGTTATTGGTGAACCTCCCCATCTATTGGAAGGGGTAAGGCTTAGGCAGGTCCTGGGTGGAAGAAAGGAAGAGAGAGAACCCAGAGGAGAGGGGAGGAGGGCATAAGGCAACCTCTACTTAAGGGAAAAGCAAGGGGGAGCCACTGTTCTCAAAGGAACACAGAGGGCATGAGGATGTTACAAAAGCATTACCCATAAGGCATCAGGCTTTTGGTTCTGCTAAGAGTTTTGCAAATTCCTTTGGGAGCCAGAGTTCTGCAGGGGAACTAGCCTTTAGCTAAGTACCTTGGGTCCTCAAGCAGGCTCACTCAGGTGTGTGAATACTGATGGGGGTTAAGAGGTCTATCCTCTACTATCTCCCTTTGTTGCAATTTTAGGGAGGAGGGAGATGGCATAGAAAGATCAAGGCAGCTTCTAAATGGCTGTCTGTGGTTTTCAGCAGAAAACGTCCCTTCCTGGTTGGAGGGAGGCACAAGAGCAGAGGGGGTTCCACTAGAGGGCTAAACATGAGGTTTACCCATGGGTGGATGGACCAATGAGATATGGTGAACATCCTCAGGGAAGAGGAGTGGGAGCTGAAGAGGCAAAACCCCTCTGGTGGAGCTTGAGAATGCCTCAAGTGAAAGGCCTAATACGAGTCTGAAGCCCATAGCCTTGACATTAAAAAGAGGACCGCCTGGGACACAAGGAGGGAAAAGATAGAGGACAAGATGTTATGAGCATGCCCTCTTACCTGCCACCCAGGAGGCAGGGTACACCATCGTGCAGTAATTTCCCCCAAGGTCTGTTGCAGTGCTGTCAGGATCAGCGATGCGGGAATGTGCACGTCCCAGTGTGCCTGACTGGGGAAGAGTTGGACAAGGTATGGGGGGGAGGGGCCTCTGGATATGAGGATGGGGAGTAGATATTCTCCCCTACGTATCCGACTTAGCTGTACTCCGGGGTAAGGGCTGCAGAGCAGGTGTTATAGTGGGGGGGCATCATGTGCCCCCTTCTCATACCTTTATTGCCCCTGGATTTCCACCAAGGCTCCAAGGGCACGTGCCACTAGAACTGAGCACATGTCAGGAGAGTTCTCTGGTTGCCAGGCCTTTACTTGACCCGAAGGGCATGGTAAGGGAAGAGGGAGACACATCGTTACCGGAGGGGAGGAAGAGGTGTCCCAGGGCTGATTGCGAGGGGGTGTTTAACATAAGTGATTTAGGGTGCTGCCCTGAAGTTCAAGGGTTGGGTTTGATGCAGGGACAGGCAACTGTATTGGAGTTGATTACCTTCAATGGGAGAAAGGGAGCCATCAATCCGTGGTCCAAGGGCCCTTAAAAGGTAGTTGTTTTGCTTGCAGGGGGGACTACTGTGAGGGCCCCTCACCCCAAGGATTTGTGGGGTCACAGTGAACCTGGGGAGTAAGCATACCCAGGGCTCTGAGGGCCGGCCTGGGGTCACAGTTGCTGTGGATCAGGGAGTCGGTGGCCAGGGCAAAGAGAGACTGTCCATCTAAGGGGAAGGTCTAATATGGACTGCTGTAAGTCCTGGGAGAGGTCACTCATTGCATAACCTTGTCTGTAACAGTGCTGCAGCTGGCCATGTCTGAGGCATCCCATGTCACTGTAAGGGCTTCACGTGAGGCCAAGGCACCTTCCTCAACAAAAAAAGCAAGGAATCTTGTGGTACTTAAAAACTAACAGATTTTTTTATCGCATGAGCTTTCATGGAAGAATATCCCACTTCTTCAGATGCTTTGAAGAGGGGGAACTTGCAGAATTGGGTGAGAATAAACGCAGGGGATGGGATGAGGTCATACTGCAACAGTAAAATCAGAACATTTGTAAGGATTCAAACTCTAGGGAACAGCACACAGAGGGAGGGTGAAGTCAAATTACCTGTTATAATGTGAAAAGAATCCATAGTCATGATTTGGCTCTGTTTTCACACAGTCTAATCTGCATATTATTTGAATTTTGGCTGTTTCTCTTTGAAGTCTTGATGTCCCATTGATTTTCTTGAGGACCATCGTTAACAAATCATCAATGGAATGATTAGGAAGATGGAAGTAATCAGCAACTGTTTTTTTTTGTGTTGTGAGCACTTCCATTTCCCTAATCACTTCCTTGAATATTTAACGATGGTCCTCAAGAAAATCAATGGGCCATCAAGACTTAAAAGAGAAACAGCTGAAATTCAAATAATATGCAGATTAGATTGTGTGACAGTAGGGCTCAATTGTGACTATGGATTCTTTTCACATTATAACAGGTAATTTGACTTCACTCTCCCTCTGTGTGCTGTTCCCTAGAGTTTGAATCCTTACAAATGCTCTCACTTGCTGTTGCAGTATGACCCGATCCCATGTTGTACACCCCCCTGCGTTTATTTTCATCCAATTCTGTAAGTTCCCCCCTCTTCAAGCATCTGATGAAGTGGGATTTTTCTCCCACGAAAGCTCACGCGATAAATAAATCTGTTAGTCTTTAAGTGCCACAAGACTCCTTGCCTTTTTTGCTTTACTAGACTAACATGGCTGGTCCTTTGGAACTTTCCTCAGTGAAGGCATCCTAAGCCTCTAAGTGTTCTTGTGAGAGGAAGCTGTTAAAATTCGACATAGTATTACACAGATCTAGGGAATATCTGCTAAATAAGGCCTGATAGTTAGCAATCCTCAACTGAAGGGCTGAAGTTGAATAGGCTTTTTCACCCAGGAGGTCACACATCTCAGACCCCTGGGAGCCCGGGAGTAAATCAGGGAGGCTCAGGCGAGTGTGTCCCAGTGATGTCAAGGACACAAGCATGAAGAGGGATTGTAATGGTGACCAAAGACTATGCAAACCACAGGTCAAATAAGGGGGCTTGGTCCTTCTTAAGGGGTTTGACCCTGACTCCCAGGTAGGTGGTGACTTGGTGAAGGGGGTTGAAGTGTGGCAGGGTCTTCTCTGTAAGACCCTGGCCCTGGGTTCATGACTCTAGCTGGGAGAAGGGACAACCCCAGTACCAAGTTGGAACTCCCCTTCCAAGGCCTCAGTGGGAGGTAACCAGGTTTGAGTGCGGTACTGGGAAGAAGCTGGTGCTGGGGGCCCTTCAGTAGGAGGCTGGACCTGAGGCATGCCCTCTTGGACCTCTTTGCAGTGCCAAGGCAAGGTGTTGGAACCGTAGGGGTTAGAGCCCTCAGTTCCACAGTGATGTGGGGCCAAGGAGTGAGTGCTGGGTAAAGTGAAAGGAAGGTGGACTTGCCATTTGCTTCAGTGGTCTGGCAGCAATTTCAAGAGCCAAAAAGCCTTCACCACTTCAAAGACCTCTGGTGTGGATGGCACCATGATAAGCTCTGGACCCTCACCCGTGGAGGGGAGAGGCAGAATGGCACCGGCACTTCGGTGCCGAAGTTGACACCGAGCGTGCTTACCTATGCTCTGCTGGGGAGCGGTGCCAAGAGGGCCTTGGTGCCGACTGACATAAGGTGCTGCTGCTAATGCACTGCGCTCACATGCTCGGGCCCGTTTCTTCGGAGAGGAGGTGTTGGGCGTGACCCAGGCTTTGTGGGATAACGTGAATGTGCGAAAATCAGGGCAAGCTGCAAAACCCGTGGCCAAACCCCCCAAACCACTGACAGGTGGTGCTTAAATCAGTCTCCCAGTCAGTAACAAAACATGCTTCTGATTCCCCACTCTGTCGGTTGCAGACAGGCTGAAGACAAAAGGGAGATGGGTCCACTGCCTTTTTTCTCAGAGTCCTTGCCAGATCAAAATGGAGGTGGGCCATGTGGTCAGTTTGGGTAACTGGTCAAACAGGTTTCTTCTTGGGCCCACTGCAGAGGGGAGCCCTCCTGATGGAGGCCATCAAGAGGAACAGTAGTTTTGCAGACACCCCTGGGATTTCCTTAAGAACAAATCACTTGGAACACACATAAAAACAAACAGAATTCTAATTTCTACTACAGGCATGATACCTACATACAAATCATATAATTGTTCTTAGCAGATCACAGCTTTTCTGTTGACACCAAACATGGCATATCACATATGGATTATTGCCAATATGAAATATTAATACGAAAAATAATCATAAACAGGCCCCTAGACCCAGACAGCGTCAACCAGGGATAAGGCCACACAGCACCAAGATGGTGCCAAGCCAAATGCCAATTGTGGCCCTTTATTCACAGCTAGAGAGCAGTGCCAAGACGGCAGTGGTGCCAATCTAGCACACAGTGCCGAGTTAGAGGCCGAGCGTGGCTTTTTATGCATTGCTGGAGAATGGTGTTGAGAGGGTTCCAGTGCCAGCCTGGCACACAGTGCCGAGTTAGAGGCCGATCGTGGCTTTTTATGCATTGCCGGAGACCAGCCCTGAGAGGGCTCCATTGCCAACCGAGCACGCAGTGCCGAGTTAGAGGCTGATCGTGGCTTTTATTCGTAGCCAGAGAGCAACGCTGAGAGCGCTCTGGTGCCGACCGAGCATGCAGTGCCGAGTTAGAGGCCAGTCATGGCTTTTATTCATAGCCAGTGGCGCAGAGAGGGCTCTGGTGCCGACCGAGTACACGGTGCCGAGTTAGAGGACGATTGCCGCTTTTTATTCATAGCCGGAGAGCGGTGCTGAAAAGGGCTCCAGTGCCAGCCCAGCACTTGGTGCCGGTGAATCCTCGGGCATGTTGGGCATACCCAGTGTTGGCTGAAGGGCTCGTTCTTGGACAATATTATGCAGCCTTTGTAGAGCATAATCCATCCACTGAGCACTGATGATGTCTGCAAACAGGGCTCGTAAAACAGAGCAGACAGGCTCTTGCATAAACCTAAGAAGCGGGATGTTCTGTAACCATCGCTGGGGGTGGAAAAAAAGGAACTAAGGAGGAGCAGGGCTGCAGCCAGATATATAGCCACAGTGTGGCCAGGAGGCATTGGCCGCCAGCCCTGTCCTGACAGGCTATGGCTAACAAGTTTCCGGGCAATTGTGTGCTGTGGCATGTAGATACCTAATACTGAATGTATCCAAGCAGCGCTTGAAGAAGAGGGAGGGCTTCTTTCTCCCCTGGCTTGTGTTTTGTGCTAGTAAAATGTTCCTGCGGGTATAAGTAAGTGGGGAGTTCTGACATGGTAGTATTTTTTTTGCCAAGTTTTCATCTGTTTACATAGCAATGTGCAAAGCAGAAGAGAGAAAAATCTGAAGAGGCCTAATCTTATTGATTGTAATAAAAAAGCCCTCCGTTTTGGAGGAGGAACATAGTTCAACACCTGAGGACATGCTGTTTTATGGATATTTTGTGGATATTTCTAATGCCTTTTGCTTTCTGATCAATACTGGCTCTGCTCCTGCTTAATAATTCTGCTCCCTGTCCTCTGTCCTCTCACATAGGCTGCTTCAGGTGAAAGGGCTACTCAGCTTTCAGTGTCCCTGATTGCAGCTAGTTGTGACCCCCTCACCATGAACATCAGGAAGTAAAGAACCAAATTTCAGTTATCTAGCATGAGTAGTTTGCTGTTGTCACTGAGTCATTGAAAACATACCAATGTTATAATGCATCTCTCAAACTGTGGACAAGGAGGGTGTCCATATATAATTCTTTATAGTTACATGACCTTATTTGGTAGGGTAGAACTGTTTTTTAGTAAAATCTACCCACATTTCTAACAATCAGGGCCATCCCTAGAGTAGGGTGAGAGGGGCAACCACCCAGGGTCATGCACATTGGGGGACCCAGTGGGGCCCCACCACTGCTCCCCCCCCATGCCAGGGATGGGGCAAGCTGGCCAAGAGTGGCAGCCTGGTTCACAGGGCTGGGTCCACAGTGAGGCCAGAGGAGAGGCTTGGTGTGAAACTTGCTTAAGGCAGCCTGTTGTAACACAGTAGATTGGTGTTGCAACAAAGGTGAGTCATTAGGACTAACAATGAGGTGCTAATTGTTGTTCAGACAATCTCTATGCCTCCTAAGTCAGTATCTCTTTGGGCTTCTTTCATTCACATGAAAAGGACTGAGGTCACTGGAAAGCAGCCTTTGTGTTTTTTATCAATAGACCCAATGAAGAAAAGAAAAAACTGTGAACACCACCTTATTCCACCATTGCTGGGAGATGGGGAATGCAGTTATTTTTGTAAATTAGGACTCTATTTTCAGTGGGTTGAGAATTCTCTTGCTTGCAACAAAAGTTATAACTTGTAGATTTTAATAAAAACACCAGAGATTTTTTTGACTGATAATTAAAAAGAGACGAGAAAAGCAAACTGTTCTAGTAGGAACCTGTGTTACAAAGTATGGTATTTTTTCTACAATTAGAAAGCCTAAGTAACAGAATAAAATAACTCAGGGATGGATCTGCTGGAAGGAGAAGTTATAACAAGGTCCTAATCTGAAGGGGGTAGTGGATAGCACCATTGTGATGCTGACTTATGCACACTGCCAGGGGTCACCAGACCAAGCAGAGAGGTCTAGCACCCCTTCAATCACAATATTGTGGACAATTGTGTGTTCATGAAAACTCATGCACACTCAGGGAGCAGATGAAGAGCAGAGGTGAAAGTGGAACCCAGAGGAGCTGCTTCAGTTCCTGGGATTTGGCAGTGGAGAAGGGACCAGGACCTGGAGGGACTTGGACAGGCTCAACAGCAGACAGGATCGCAATGGCTCAGTTAGTAACTCAAAATGAAAGACTTGGTAATTAATTCATCCATACCTGGTCTAAAATGATTATTAATGTCTTGGGTGCACATTTTTACTAGTGATAGTTCTCACTCTATTTACAGCCAGTACAAACAAGTCACGTTACAAAGAATAGATAACCAATTTTTTGTGCTGCATCTGCTCACTGCAGTGATTGGCGATAGAGTAACCTCCCAAACAAGCTGATAAATTCTATGGAATTAAATCACCATTTTCAGGGCTGTGTTCATGTAGTAAGGGCACCACTTAATTTCTGAAAGGTCAAGTGTTACCAGTGGTTGTTCAACCGGCACAAAAGGGGCGCATGTCTCAATCACTACCATATTTGAATCAGGTACTGAAGTAGGAGGAAGTCACAATAGGATGTGGTTACTTATTAACTTTTAGAGACTTGGCAGGTAATAATAGTGACCAGATGATGACTTTCAGCTGCTCCTGTGTGGCTTAAATTTGAGCCACTGATGTTCTAACTACTTCTATTCCTTTATCCTTAGGTTACAAAGTACAAATGCTAGTCTGAGTACTTGTGCCACCTGTTGGGGAGCCTGTAGGATTAATGAAACACCACATTTTTACCCTCCAAACAAATCTTAATGTGCTTCCTTCTAGTTATGTTGCCATGTCTATGTGTGGATTTTCAGTACCAAAGAAGCAGTAGGCAGCTACTTGCCCTCCTAAATGGGATGTAGTAACGGTGGGTTACTGATGTAACCATCCTTCTTCGAGATGGGCTGCTCACATACATTCAGTTACAGGTGTATACGTGCTGCAGTGCACAGTAGCTCGGCAAGTCTTTAGCCTTAGCCTGTCTGGTCAGGGCACACAGCCAACGTGCCGCAACTGCGGCTATATAGATGACCGTGACCCTGACCCTCCCAGTCCCTTCTTTTTGCCAACTCCAGTTAGCAGGAATGGTGGGAGGAATCTGAATGTATGTGAGCAGCCCATCTTGAAGAAGGGTGGTTACATCAGTAACCCACCATTCTTCTTCGAACGCTGCTCACATCATTCAGCTACAGGTGGCTGCTAGCCATACCCAAGGATGGCGGAAGGAGTTACAGCTTTCCCACATTGAGTATGGCTCTGCCCAATGCAGCATCATCTCTAGCCTGTTGGACGATTGCGTATGTGTTGTGACGGTATGCACCGACGACCACATAGCTGCCCTGCGGATCTCCTGGAGGGGACTTGGGTGAGGAAGGCTATTGCTGAAGCCTGGGCCCTGGTAGAATGAGCCCTGATGGTCTCTGGGAGGGGCATATTTGACCTTCTGTAGCAGTCTTTAATGCAATTTACAATACATTTGGAAATGCACTGTGATGACACTGGAAGACCTCTTTTACATTTCGCGACTGCCACGAACAGTTGGGAGGTTCTGCGGAATGGGCTTGTGTGCTTGATATACATTAAGAGCACCCTTTTTACATCGAGCGTGTGCCACTTTCTCTGGTTCTCGGTAATCTGAGGATCTGGAAAGAATACTGACAAAGAAATGTCCTGATTAAGGTGAAAAGGAGAGACCACCTTAGGAAGGATGGGTGAAGGTGGAGCGCCACTTTATCAGGAAAGAACCTTGTATGTGGAGGTTCTGAGGAAAGGGTCTTCAGTTCAGAAACCTTCTGGCTGAAGTAATCGCTACCAGAAAAGTCACCTTCGAAGCAAGGACCAGCAGAGTGCATGAGTCCAAGGGTTCAAAAGGCGGCTCTGGTAGGCCTTGGAGCACCACATTAAGGTGCCACAGTGGGATAGGTTCACGAGGTTGTGGGAAAACTCTTTTGAATCCCTTCAAAAACCTGGTGGAGGTGGGGTGGGAGAAAAAAGAAACACCATCCACCTTTTTGTGGAAAGCTGAAATTGCTGCTAGATGGACTCTCAGTGAGGAAAGGGAGAGGCTCTTGTCTCTGAGGTCTAGTAGGTAAACAAGGATTAAGTGTATAGGGGCTAATGTGGGAATGGCCCCTTTACTTAGTGCCCGGTGGTAAAAATGTTTCCATTTGGCTGTATAGATGGCTCTAGTAGAAGGCCTTCTGCTACCAAATTAGTACCCTCCTGACCCTGTCTGAGCAGAGTCTTTCCTACTCACTTAGCCAAGGAGTCTTCAGGCTGTCAGGTGCAGGAAACCAGGGTTTGGGGGCTGCAGGCACCCTGAATTTTGTGTCAGGAGGTCCGCCCACAGGGGAAGATGTAGTGGAGTGTCTATGGACAGGTCCTGTAGGAGCGAGTACTAGTGTTGTCTGGGCCAATCCAGAGCTATCAGTATCATGTTTGCTTTGTCCATCTTGGCCTTCAGGAGGACCCTGTATACCAATGGAATTGGTGAGAAGGTGTACAGTGGGGGCCCCGACCAACCGAGAAGGAACACATCAGTAAGTGAGCCCTCCTCCCAACTCCTAAGGGAGCAGAAATGCCAACATTTGTAGTTCTGTCGTGTTGTGAATAGGTCCACTTGGGGTACTCCCCACTTGTTGATTAGGTGGGATGCCACTGTGTTGTGGAGGGACCACTCATGGTGGGCTACGGGGTTTCTGCTGAGTGAATCCGCCAGCTTGTTGTCCACCCCCAATAGGTGAGCTGCCACTGGAGTGAAATTGTACCTCAGGGTTAGTTCCCAGAGTTTGTATGCCTCTCTCCAAACAGCGGGGGAGTGGACACCCCCCTGCTGGTTCGTATAGAACATGGCCGTAGTGTTGTCTGTCAGGATCTGGACCAATTTGTCTTTTATCTTGTCCAGAAAAATCTTCCAAGCCAATCTGATGGCCCACAATTCCTTCATGTTTATGTGAAGGAGGCTATCTGTTGGAGACCAAAGTCCTTGGGTGGAAAGTCTCCCTGATATGTGAGCCCCACACCCCAAATCCGAGGCATCAGTGATCAGTGTCACCATAGGGACTGAGGCTTCGTAGGGGATTCCTCCCATGGCAAAGAGGGGATTCCTCCAGATCTCTAGTGTCCCCAGGATGTTTTGGGGAACCGACAGTACTTTGGACAGAGGGTGTCTCTGTGGGGAGAACACTGTGGATAGTTAGATCTGAAATGGTCTCGTTCTCAGGCAGGCTGTCCCTATTATGGAGGTGGTGGCCACCATGTGCCCGAGGAGCAGTAAACAGCGTCAGGCCATGGTTACCTGGGAGTCCTGCAGCTCCGCAATGATGGGGCAGATGGACTGAAATCTTGAGGGGGACAGGAAGGTCCTCCCTTTTTGGGAGTCTAGAAGAGCTCCTATGAACTCTATGTTTTGGGACGGGCAAAGTTTTGACTTTTCTCGATTTATGCAGAGCCCCAGGTACTTGCACAGTCAGCTCACTACTTTGACACTGTGTTCTAACTGAGCTCTCAATCCCCGGTTTATCAACCAATTGTCTAGGTAGGGGTAGATCTTTATACTGTCGGTGTAGGTAGGCAGCAACTGCCACCACCCACTTTGTGAACACCGTGGCACCAGGGAGAGCCTGAAGGGGAGTGATGCAAACTGAAAGTGTTTTCCCCCCACTATGAATCTTAGGAACCTTCTTTGGTGGAGGCATATCGCTATGTGAAAGTAAGTGTCTTTTAGATCGAGGGCTGCGGACCAAACCCCAGAATTCAGAGATGGGATAATCTGTGACAGGGAAACCATACAGAACTTTATTTTCTTTATGTATTTGTTTAGAGCTCTGAGGTCCAGAATAGGTCTCAGCTCTCCATTTGGTTTGAGAACTAGAAAGTAACGGGTTTAAAACCTTTTTCTCCATTCTGATCTTGGGATCCTCTCTATGGCCCCGAGGGAGAGGAGTTTCTTGCACTCTCTCTCAAGCACCCAGTCTAGTTCCTGGCTCCCGAGAGTCAAGTGAGGGAGTGGTTTTCTGTCCCGAGGCATTGACCAGAATTGCATGAGATACTCTTTGGAGACTGTTTCCAGTACCTACCGGTCGGTTGTGATGCTGGCCCAGTGGTGCACGTATCAGCGCAGGCTGTTGGCAAACGTTAGGGTCAAGGCTGTGGTTCCGCTGCCCTCAGGCTGACTTGTCAAAAGCACTGCTTCTTTTCTGCTGAACGGTCGGTACCTTGTCCATGACGACTAGCCTGGGAGGCCTTGGATTTTTGGCCTGTACCTGGGTGGGTCTTATCCCTATCCAGACCCCCATATTGGTGTTGGGGGTACTAGCAGGACTGGGAGAAGGAGCCCTGAATCTGGGTCTGCTGAGTCAGCTGCTGTAGTCATTGTTGCAGCAGCTGCTGGGGCCTGAAGGAATGACTAACCAGAAGTGGTGCGTACATGCCTAGGGATTTAAGAGTGGCCTTAGAGTCCTTCATGCCATGCAACTTTGAGTCCATGGACTCGGCAAAGAGGGCAGGGTCTTTGAATGGTAGGTCCTGTATGATGAGTTGCATCTGCAGGGACAGGCCCAAGCCTTGAAGCCAGGCCACATGTCTCATAGCCACGTCGGAGGCCATGTTGTGCAAAGCTGTATCAGATGCATCCCAGGAGGTCATAAAGGAATCTCTAGAGGCCAAGATCCCCTCCTTTACCATCATCTCAAAGTCTCTCAGGTGGTCCTGAGAGATGGAATCATGGAAGCCCTCCATGGCTCTCCAAAGACTGAACACATATCTCTCCCTGAGGGCTTGATGGTTGGCAATGAGCAGCTGTAAGATGGAGGTGGAATAAACCTTCCTGCCAAATAGGTTGAGCTTCTTTGCTTCCTTATTCTTAGGGGTAGAGCCTGGTTGGCCCTGCCTTTTCTTCTGGTTAACTGCGACCACCACCAGGACGCTGGTGTAGGGTGACGGAAGAGGAACGTGAACTTGTTGGAGGGAATGTGGTACCTCCAATATGCCACCTTGGACACTGGAGAGATTGATGATGGGGTCTGCCAGAGTGCCCTAGCAATGTTGTACACCCCTTCATGGAGGGGAACAGATACCTTTCCATGTGGGGCGGCATTACCCACATCAAAGAGGGGGCTACACTCCTTCTGGACCACTCCCAAGTCCAAGTTGAGGTTTGCTGCCATATGACGAAGCAGCTCCTGTTGCATGTGGGGGTTGTCCCTGTACACCAGGAGTCTTTGAAAAGTAGACTTGTCTGGAGAAGAGGACGAGAGAGCCTGTGATCTGCTACCCTGGGTGGAATCCAGGTCGGGCTCATCGTCGGATATGTCTGAAGAGTCCAGAGTTTGAGTTGAAGACGGTGCTGATTGGTACCAGGAGGCTGAGTTGTTGTTGGCTGTCCAATCCAGCCACTCTTGTGACCAGTCATTGAAGGAGTCCAGGGTTGTGGGTTGAGAGGAGAAGGAGCGGCCCCTTTCCCTCTGTGTACCCACTGGTCCCTTGCTAGCATGTGTGGAGCTCTCCTGCGACTCCCACACCAGGGTTGCCGGGGTCACGCCTCTTCTTGACTGGGGTGTTGGGGAAAACTTCTGATGGTGCTTACCCAGTTGTTCATCGGTACCAGAGATCACTTTCAAAGATCCAGGGCACTGCATAGAGCCAGAAGATGATGGTGAGGACAAGCTAGACCTCTGTCTTTTCAGACCCTGGGAACATGGTACCGAGGGCTAGGGGGATGAGTGCCATGAGGAGTGGTCATCTGAATGGTCTTTGGTACCGTTCTGCGGTGCCAGTGGAGGGCTTGATGATGCTAAGGCTGGAGGCAGTACTGAACCTCATGCTGTCCACTCCTGGGCCAAAAACACTGGATTGCCCTTCGACCGGGGTTTCTTTGTCAGTACCAGAGCCGGCTCCTGGAACGGGGCCTGCACTGCTGTGGGGGCCTCCAGCATCGACAGTAATGAAAGGTGCCCTGGTCCCAACTCCTGTGGAGGGGTGTCTGGGGAGGGAGGTGGAGGGCGCTGTACTGGTGCCCAATTTGATGCCAATCATGGCTTCATATTCTGAGCTGGAGAGTGGTGCTGGGCAGGTGCCAGTGCAGAGTTCACACGTGGTGCTGGTAGAGCATTTAGCATGAGAGGTGTGTCGGGCGCTGGGTGAGATACCCAGTTTTAGGCAAGGGTGCACAACCTCCGCTCCCTGTCCTTGCAGGTCCTCTGCTGGAAGGATTTGCAGATGGAGCAGTTTTCCGCGAGTGCAGCTCACCAATGTGAGACATTTCTCATGGGCATCGTCAAGCAGAAAGGCTTTGCAGCACAACAGACACAGTTTAAACCCCGGCATCTCTATTACGAATGAATGAGGACAGGCATTTGCTTCCGCAAGTTTTGGCTGTTCCGATACCATTGCTGAGGGTGGAAAGAAAGGAACTGGGAAGGTCAGGGTAACGGTCACCTATATAGTCGCAGTTGCGACATGGAGGAGGCATTGGCCGCGTGCCCTGACCTGACAGGCTAAGGCTAAAAGACTTTCTGAGCTATCGTGTGCTGCGGCACGTATACACCTGTAACTGAATGAAGTGAGCAGTGCTCAAAGCAGCAGCAGTGGTTCCCAACATTTCCTCTGCTGTGGCACACCTTGCTACATTTAATTAATTTGAGGCACACCACCATATAGTTTCCAAATGAATACATGAATAGTCATGAGCCAATCCATATCTCTTTGAGCACTTTTTCAAAAAAATTTCTGGCACACCTCCTCAGGCCTGATGGCACACTGGTTGGGAAACACTGTAGTAAAATATTAAAGCCAAATCTGACTAACTTGAAAAATATGGCCCATTTGGCCACAGGAGGGCAGCATTTTCTTTGAAAAGTTTTAAAAAAAAAAAAAAAGCAAGGAATCTCGTGGCAGTTAAAGACTAACAGATTTATTTATCGCATGAGCGTTCATAGGAGAAAATCCCACTTCATCAGATGCTTTGAAGAGGGGGAACTTACAGAATGGGATGAAAATAAATGCAGGGGAGCGTAGGACATGGGATCAGGTCATGATTGCTCTATAATTGCAGCAGTAAAGAACAGAAATGAGCATGTGCTTCAGAGTGCCTCTTCCCCATCCTGCAAGAAAGACTTAAGAAACATGCTTCAGCCTGTTTTTTCATTTCCAGTATATCTTATGAGCGTAATCTCTGCCAGTCAGTCTCTGTGAAATGCAGTGTGTGGAATTGAGAGCTCCTCAATGACCAGCTAGCTAGATTCACTCATTTGATTGGATTTGAGTTGTTTCACTTTGTTTGGACTCCATCCATTTTGCCTCTTCTCTGTAATTTATTTACTGTATTTTGAGGGGGGTTGGAGAATTTTTATTTTGAAAGGGGGAGGATACTTTTTAAAACAAAATGCTAAGTGCTTGGGAGGGTGATTAAGGGGTGTGTGTGTGTGTGTTTAATAACCAAACCCACAAACAGATACATAATACAACATCAGATAAAGTTGGTTGCAAAATCATAGAGACGGAAGAGACTTCTTCCAACCTTCTATCCTTTCTCAAATACTTGTGTCACCCAAATGATATAATTATAAGACATCTTTAGGCTCACTGCATCTCTTGATCCATATTACATCGCAATAATGGCAATTATCAGTGGTAAACTTCTGTTCAACTGTCAGCTTTTGATTAGACAGATTTAAAGATTTCATGAATGAGTAGGGAGACTTTGTTATTTAGTAGCAAGCTACTATGTTACATATGCAGTAATAAAAGGAATATTAGCAAGATTAGTCTGCTAAAAGCCTTACTTTTTGCTAATACCTGTATTTGAAATCCATAGGTGGGGAGTGGGACAAAATCCTTGTAGCCCTGTTGAGAAAACTATTTTGAGGATATCTTGATCACACAGAATAATAGATACATTTAGTGATCTAATTTGAAAAGAATATGTCAGGGGAATTTGTCTTCCAATAATGGATGGTGCCAATGCTTCAGCGGGAATTAAAATAACAGGGCAGTTTATCAAGTTATCCAGTCCCGGCTTCTGGCAGCCAGAGGTTTAGGAGTCCCAGAGGGTAGCCGTGTTAGTCTAGTTCAGTCCCTACACCTCTGCAAAACAAACATGGAGTCCTGTGGCATTTTTAATTATTTATTAGTCTTTAAAAGTGTCACAGGACTCCTTGTTTGTTTTGCAGAGGTTTAGGGGCTCCCAAAGTCTAGGGCTATGTGCTTGACCATCTTTGCGCAGAGCCATGGGTGGACATTTCATTCATGATTTTTTCTAATTCTTTTTTGAATTCAAGTTTATACTTTTGACTCCACAACATCCACTGGCAATGAGTTCCATGGGCTGCATGTTGTGTGAAGAAATACTTCCTTTTGTTCATGTTAAACCTGTTTCCTATTAATTTCATGCAGTGACCCCCTGGATCTTATGTAACGTGAAGGGGTAAATAACACTTTTTCTCCACACGCTTCATAATTTCATAGACTTCTATCACATCTCCTCCTTAGTAATCTTTTTTCCCAAAACAAACAGTCCCAGTCTTTTTAATCTCTTATAACACGGAAACTGTTCCATATCCCTCATCATTTTTTGTTGCCTTTCTCTGTACTGCTTCCAATTTCTAATATTTTATCTGAGCCTTTGAGTCCCTTCATTGCATAAGGGATGAGGGAGATTCTCACACCTGAGCAGAGGCAGCTTTTGGGGTAAGTGAAGGAGGCGGTCACCTAGGGCTCCCGAGCTGTAAGAGGGGCCTGGGGGGTGGGGCATGGAGAAGCAGAGGGTGGCAGATCACCAGGACCAGAAGCTTTGCTGCCTGCCTGTGAGACCGGCCTCTCACCAGCGGGGATGGGGCAGTGGTCCCTGCCTACTCCCAGCCTGCTGCATGTACCCTGGGGGAGGGAGGAGAGCAGCCGGCGCATTGCTGCAGCTTGCTGGGAGTGGGGCCCTCTGGAGCCGGCTCTGAAGAGCTCAGCTGTTTCACCCTGGGCCTTTGCCTAGGGCCCCCAATTGCCTAAGGCCACCTCTGCACCTGAGCCATTTTTAGGTGACAGATCTGAGGCACTGTCCCATCTTAAGGTAGCAGCAGAAGAGGTTAATATTCTTTGCAGTGAAGACCAATGCAAAGAATTCATTTAGTTTCTCTGCAAATGGTTTGTTTTTTGAGTGCTCCTTTAGCATCATCTGATGGCACTTCTGACTGCCAGGCCAGCTTCTTGCTTCTGTTGTACTTAAAAATAAATGCCGTTACTTCACTTTTTTGTATTTTGCTAGGTGCTCGTCAAATTCTTTTTTGGTCTGCTTAATTGCACTTTTACACTGGGCTGTCAGAGTTTTTCTATTTTCTGCAGTAATTTGATTTCCAATTTTTAAGAATATCTTTTTTGTGCCTAATTATCTTTTTCAACTCTTGTTTAGTTATGGTGGCATATTTTTGGTCCTTACAGTTCTTTTTAATTATTATTTTGGGATGTACATTTAGTTTGAACCTCTATTACAGTGCATTTTAAAAAGTTTCCAGGCTGCTTGTAAGCATTTCACTCTTTTTGGCTTTTCCTTTTAATTTTAACTAACCTCAATTTTGTGTAGTTTGCCTTTTTGAAATTAAATGCTGTGGTGGTGTGTTTCTTTGGTATGCTGCTCCCCACCACCACCAACTACACTAAATGTAATTATATTGTGGTCTCTATTACTGAGCAGTTCTGCTGTATTCATATTGTACACTAGCTCCACTTTGGACTAAATCAGGAATTGCCTCTGCCCTTGTAGATTCCAGGACTAACTACTCCAAGTGACCATCAATGATGGTGTCTATAAATTTTATCTCTGAATCCTGTGTTGAAGTAACATAGCTGTGGGGATAATTAGAATCTCCCAATTATAACTGAGTTTTAGCCATGATCATCAGTTCCAATTCACCAGTGGTCTCTAGCTGTCAAAAGTTGTTAGCATCATACAGGATGGGTGGACATGGACTTGGGTTTTATTTATTTATTTTGGTTTCCTGGGGCTGAGTTGAAGGGTCTCAATAGTAGGGAGAGTGGAAACTTCCTTAAATTAAGTGGCACTAAGTGATCAGCTTACAGACAGTTTCTGTGAAGAGACCAAAACTATAGTAAAACAAACAAGGAAGCTGGTGACACTTTTAAAGATTACCACATTTATTTATTGCATGAGCTTTGGTGGGAGAAAATCCGACCTGATGGGGAGCTTTCATCTTCAAACCTCTGATGAAGTGGGATTCTCTCCCCTGAAAGCTCATGCCATAAAAAAATGTGTTTAGTCTTTAAAAATGCCACCAGCCTCCCTGATTGTTTTGCAGGACAACACTAACGGAGAAAAGGCTAGTGCAGGGCTCTCAAACTCAAATCACCATGAAGGCTGCATGAGGACTAGTATATTAGCTGGAAGGTTGCACCACTGAAACCTTTTCATACAACAATATTGCAAATATCAGTGACGATATTGTCTTTGTGGGCAGCAGGAAATAGCTTTAGGGGCTGCATGCGGTCCATGGGCCATGTTTGAGACCCCTGCGCTAGTGGCTATCAGCACTAAACTCACTTCCCCCCCAGAACTTGTTTTCTGCTGTCTGATATTTCGAGAGTGGCACAGATACAGCTGAGGACTTGGAGGAAGGAGGATGGGAATGAGTATAAAGGCGGGGAGAGCAGGGATTTCCCTAACAGCCCCCCTCTACTAGGATTACCAGATGTCAGGCAAAAGGTGGACATGTCCTCCTTTTTACCTTCCCCTCCTCCATCTAACAGGCATTTTAAAAATACATGAATTTGCCTGGCTGTTTACTTACAAGGTTAAAGTATGCTGGAACACCCCAGAACACCCTATTTTTAGGGGGAAGCGTTCCAGGGCCCCTAAAAACAGACGAATATTACATTACTACTCCATTTTCTCCATGCGTCCGCCAATGTCCTCCTTTTCATGCTTTGGTATCTGGTCCCGCTACCCTCTACCCCCTTGAATTTCCCAACACCCCGCAATTGTTAGCTGGTACCATTGTTACACCAATTTAATGAGCAGCCCCCAAACCTCCTCCTGCACCCCCAATTTCAACTCCTGGGGAGAACCCTGGCTCTCAGCTCAGCACCACTGATGGAGGGGGGCCAATGCTGGAAACTCAGAACAATTTGCCCCACCAGCGCCCCAGCTTCAGGCTGGCTGCAGGCGGGGAGCATGAAGCAGCCCTGGCTCAGCGCCTGCTGCCGGCAGCGGGAGACGATGGAAGCCGCGCTGCGCCTCCGGCCCGGGCAGGACAGGGTTAACCCCCCCCCCA